>JANHMN010000014.1:37639631-37702019 GCA_030674055.1 Rhabdomys pumilio
ACACAGCAATGTAAATACACTTTGCCATGCTGGAGAGTTTTTTTTTTTTAACAAAAATATTACCCATATTTATATTGCTTTGGTGTTAAGGAGTGTATCACAACATAGTATTATTGGTATATATTCATTATACATAATACAAAGTATAAGAAAATGTACTTACTTTATTCCTAGTCCCAAAAGCCAGACATCTCTATGATGAATTTGTGATTTTACTTTTTGTTCTCAGCCACATAAAGATCCTAGCTAGCAAGATGCATGAGTGTATTACTTTTGTATCACATAATTACAATTCCAAATTCAGTCACCTTGGTGTATATAACTAAAGACTGATCTGTCTTTGGAAATTGGTTTATTTCCTTTTGGAACTTTCTCTGAGCATGCCCTGACCCACCATGTACCACTTACATGTCTGTCTTTTAGCTCTTTAAACATGACAACTGCTTCCTTTCTACCCCACATATTTATAATCTCTACTCATTTCTCTGACTCACTAGTCATTAGAAAAACAGAGCGAGATGTCTGAGAATTCAATACCATTTCACTTCATACTTTCTTCTCTGCTAAAAAGTATATACTGTTGAAAAATTAAGAGGTCAGTTGGAGTAGCTAGTGAAACAACAGGAGCAGTAAATACACTGGAGCAGAAGATAAAATCTCAAATGCTCAGCAGGTAACAGAGATGAACAAAGTGGTTCTGTGTGGAGCATTTTGGTAACTGTTTGGACTCTGGCTAAGTAAATCACACATATTCTATCCAGAGTGTTGATTCCTTTCGATTTCAAGCAGTTAACCTCACTGTAATTAGTTCTAAACTACTATACATGTGGCTATTAAATTCGGTTTAATTTTAACTAAAAGAAAAATAAATCTGTTTATATTGTTTATCTGTTCTTGATTTAACTTCAATAAGTGGTAGCCATAAAGAAAATTATCCATTTCTTTCAGATTTTCCAATTTTGTAAAGTTTTTTTGAAGTAAGACCTAATGATTCTTTGGATTTCTTCAATGTCCTTTGTTATGTTCTTTTCATTTCTGATTTGGTTAACTTGGATATCCTTCCTCTGCCTTTTAGTTAGTTTGAATAAGGATTCATCTCTCTTGTTGATTTTCTTTTCTTTTCTTTTCTTTATTTTTTTTTGGAGTTGAACTTGGGTTTTTTGGGGGGGGGAATAATATTTACATTTCAGATTTTATTCCCTTACCTTACTTCCCCCCACCACCCAGAAACCTCCTAATCCATCCCCATCCTTATGCTTCTATGAGGCTGTGCCCCCACATACCCCCCACCTCCACTACCACCTCCCGACCCTCACATTCCCCCATTCTGTGTTCATCCTTCATGGGACCAAGAATCTCCTCTCCCACCTATGCCCGGCAAGACCATCCTCCCCTACATATACAGCTGGAGTCATGGGTCCCTCCCTATGTGCTCCCAGGCTGCTAGTTTAGACCCTGGGGAGCTCTAGTTGGTTGGTATTGTTGCTCTCCACATAGGGCCACAAACACTTTCTGCTCCTTCAGTCTTCTCTCTAACTTCTCCATTGGGAAACCCTTGATCATATCAGTGGTTAGCTGTGAGCATCGTCCTCTGAATGTGTCAGTCTCTGGCAGACCTCTAAGGAGACAGCTATATCATGTTCTTGTTAGCATGCACTTCCAGCCATCCACATCAGTGTCAAGCTTAGGTGACTGTATATGGGATGGATACCCAGGTGGAATGGTCTCCAGATGGCCCCTCCTTCAGTTTCTGTCCCACGTTTTGTTTCCATATTTGCTCCCTTGAGTATTTTTATTACTCCTTCTAAGTAGGACTGAGGCTTCCCCACTTGGTCTTCCTTCTTCATGAGCTTCTTGTGGTCTGTGAGTTGAGTCTTTGCTATTCCAAGCTTTTGGGCTACCATCTGCTTATTGGTGAGTAAATACCATGTGTGTTCTTTTGTGATTGGGTTAACTACTCAGGATGATAATTTCTAGTTCCATCCACTTACCTAAGAATTTCTCGAATTCATTACTTTTAATAGCTGAATAATACTCCAACTCTTTGTTTCATTGATTCTTTGATTCCTACTCTTTGTTTCTGTTTTATTGATTTCTGCCCTGAGTTTGATTATTTCCTGCCATCTTCTGCTCTTGAGTGTGTTTTCTTTTGTACCAGAGTTTTCAGTTATGCTGTTTAGTCTGTAGTATGGGTTCATACTAATTTCCTTATGAAGACATTTAGTGCTATGAACTTATTTCCTAGTACTGCTTTCACTGTGTCCCATGAATTTGGGTATGCTGTGCCCTCATTTTCACTGAATTCTAGAAAGTCTTTAATTTCTTTATTTTCTCCTTGACCCAGTGGTCATTCTGTAGAGATTTACTCAGTTTCCATGAGTTTGTAGACTTTCTATTGTTTCAGTTGTTATTAAAGTCTAACTTTAATCCATAATGGTTTGATAAAAACAGGGTATTATTTCAATTTTCTCATATCTGATGAAATTTGCCTTGTAAACAAGCATATGGTCAGATTTTGAGAAGGTTCCATGAGGTACTGAGAAGAAAGTATATTCCTTAGTATAGCAGTAAAATATTCTGTAGATATGTTAAGTCTGTTTGAGTCAAAACATGTGAGATTCCACCTTCACTTGTCATAATGGCTAAGATCAAAGGCACAAGTGACAGTACATGCTGGTAAGAATAAGCAAAGGAAACACTCCTCTATTGCTGGGGGAAATACATACTTGTACAACCACTCCGGAAATAGATATGATGACTTCTCAAAAAATTGGGAATTGATCTATCTCAAGATCCAGATATACCACTCCTGGGTGTATACCCAAGAGAGTCTTCTACAAGAACACTTGCTCAACTATGTTCACTATGCCTTTATTTTTAATAGCCACAAAGTGAGAACAACCTAGATATCCCCCAACTGAAGAATATATAAAAAATATGTGATGCATTTACCTAATGGATTATCACTCATTTGTTAAAATACAACATAAAATTTGCAGCAAATGGATGAGATTATAAAAGATCATCCTAAGTGAGGTAACCCAGATCCAGAAAGATAATCATGGTATGTACACACTTATAAGTAGATATTTTCCATAAAGTTAAGGATAACCATGCTACAGCTTAAATTTGGAGTATTCTGAAAATGAAGAGAAGAGACAAGATAGGTTGAGTCCAGAGACCCAAAGATGCTAAGTAACAAGGAGGGCTCAAGGAGGGAAATGTGAATCTCACTAAGAAGGGATAACAAAATAGTAGACATCGTGAGTAGACAATGAGAGGAGACTGGACTGATGTGTGGGTAGGAAGAATGGAGGAAGAGAGAATTGGGAGAAACAACTGGAATCTGGGGGCATCTCTAGGGAAAGCTAAAAACCTACAGCAATGAAAACACCTAGGAATCTATGAGTGTGACCCTAGCTAAGACTCCTAGCAATATCAGATACAGAGACTGAACTGGCCATTTTCTGTACCCAAACAAGTCTTCCAGTGGAGGGATTAGGACCTATAATTTGTCTTGCCTACATGACATACTTGTGTAAAGTTGGCACAGAAATTGTGGCATGGTAAACCAATGTCTGGTCCAGCTTGAGACCTATCCCATGAGAAGGAATCCACCTCTAATACTTCTTGCCAGGAGAGCCAAAAGCCAGAAGCTAGATAGCCCAGAGATCCATCATAGAAGCAAACAGGAATGACACAGATAATTCAATGAAATGGTTTCTAGGAGCATTCTGCTACACTCATAGATTGGTATCTAGACCAATTGTCATCAGAGAGGCTTCACTCAGCAACTGATGGAAACTGATGTAGATATTCAGTCAAATATTAGGCGGAGCTTGGGGAATCCTGCAAAAGATAGGGAAGAAGGATTGTAGGAGCCTGATGGGTCAAGGACACCACAAGAAACTCTACAGAATCAACTAACCAGGGCTCATAGGGGCTCACTGAGACTGAATGCCAACCTGATCAATGGGACCGAACTATGCTCTCCACAAAGGTTAGAGTTGTATAGCTTGGTCTTCATGTGAGACTCCTAACCGTGAGAACAGGCTCTGTCTCTGACCATAAGGTATACATGCAAGAGAAATCATACTGACTGAGCAAGTTATTTTTATGTATTTATGATTGTGTGTGTGTGTGTGTACGTGCATCCAAGCATGCACACATAATGTATATATGCATGCACACAATCACACTCATGCATATATACATATACACTTGTAAAAACAACCACTAAAAAAGAGGCAATGGTTTTAAAAGCAGCAAAGTAGAAATAGATGAAGCTCTGTTAAAGGGAAAAAGGGCAAGGACAAAATGGTGTTATTGTGCTATAATCTCAAAAGTAAAGACACAATAAAAAAAGATAGAATTTAAACATTAATAGTTTTAGATGCCATTGAATTACAAGTATGGATATAAGTTATAAATATAGATATAAGTTGAAAGTGTTTTAAATGAATTAATATTCCCTGACAATTAGTGTCTTTAATGAGCTACTAAGGTTATTATTAAACCACTATTTAAACTTGACACCTCATCTATAAGCAGAACAACAATAAAGAAACTTTATAAATAAATGAGACACTTTAAAATGTATGGAATCTAACTCTTCAGCTAATTAACTCTCAACAAATACAAATTTCCTTTTTCATACCACTATGGAAAGAGTACTGTAGTGATATCTCACTGATTTTAGAAATACATGAAATCTTGGCATGGTAACAAGAATGCTTTATAGGTCCTGATGCTCTCATGGAGGTGAAATTCACTTTACCTAAAAATAGAAAACAGACTTTTATTGATAAAATATTTTTATCCCCATTTCCAAGTTAAAAATACTTGGCAATTTTAAAAAAGTTAGTTGGGATGTCTAAGAAAAGTAAAAAACTCAATAGATAGATGTTTAAAATAAAATACAGGTAAGCTTTATTGCAAATATTAAAAATTTTAAAATCACTTAATCCCAAATTTCTGCCAATTTGATGTTAATTGCAATCCACAACTTCCTCCCTTCCCAAAAACAAAATATATGCCAGCAAAATTCTTCTTAAACTGAGCAAAGACTACTGGTTAGACCATGGAATTCAACAGAGAGCCTACTGAAGAGTTTGGTACAAATGACCTAAAGTGAAATTGTACTACATGGAATCAAGTCTATATCAAAGAAAAACTATGTATTATCCAAATCAGAGAGTACATTTCTCTTTGCTTGTTGAAGTAATTAAAGTTAGGAGCAATTTATAGCTCTTCATTTTATGCAAAACTAAGTAGGTTTTGAGTTTCCTGTTTGGCTTATGGAGAACTTCAAAATCAGTTCTGTTTCTCACAAGTTAGAAAAAAGAAAACACACATGTGGCCCAAATTGAAAATTAACTATTTTTCTTAAGTCTACCAAAGAAATTATGTCACAATTCAAGATTTCCTCTTAGCATTACATACTCATGGCCCTATTAGAGGAGAAACCATCAAAGGACAAGGACTTCTGGCTCAAAACAGGGGAACAGAAGGAAGTGACAATGCTTTGAGTTATTTACATGATCCACAAATCATAATAAAAGTTGGTATCTCTTAAAAGAGTATTCAGAGGAGGCTCTAAGAGGTACATTATAGTGCCCTAGTACTTGTATGGTGTTCTTGTCTATTGCCTTCTTCTTTCTGCCTTGTAGGATCAGACCACTGAAATTGCCAGCACTTTGTTTTTAGACCACCAAGCACTCTGGGAAAATAAACTATTGTTTTCAGTTTATTAAGCTGTCCTAGTAAAAAGGAAGAATTTGTCTCCTTAGAAGCTCTGTACAGACATGTTAGAAAGTGTGGAAAGTGTTTAGCAGAGGTCATAGGCTCTATAGGAAAAATTATTACTGATGTTCAGCTAACTAGACACAGCTTCCAAATGTTTTCTAACTATTTCTACTTACACCCTTGAACATAGGCTATATAATCTGTCTTAACCAGGGACATCTATGTTTTCAGTGAATGGCAATGGATTTAGAGACTCATATCTTCCCAGAATGCTGAGAATAAATGATTGTTGGAGAGTCATCCCTAAAAATAAATCATGTATACTACTTTTTGTAAGGCTCCCAGAACACTGTAAAAATGGAAAAAAAAAATAAGAATCTGTAGCTGGAAGATGAGAAGAGCTTTAAAATCCTATCTTCTAGACAAAACACAACCAATGTGACTCCAGGCTTCAAGCAGCTATCATTATTGACAGTGGGTCTATGCATTGAAGGCTTTCACAGAACTCTTCAGAGAAGATTCTTCTTGCAGTAGATGGCAATAAAGAGACACTCAAATGGTCAAAGTGCAGAGAATAAGAAACTGTGAAGTGCCTAATCATGAATAGGAATTATTATCACAGGCTACCTCAATAGTTATCATGGAAGAGAAGGCAGTAGAACTTTAAATACCAGAGATAGCAGATAACTTTGAGGGAATTGTTTTTCAGATATACCAGGAGAGTCATACAAATGAACTCACAGTGATTGTGACAGTGTATTACAGGACCTGAACACACGTAGGCCAGATAAAAATCCCCCATGTTGAGGTGAGGTAAAGTCATAGCACCAGCTGAGAATCCAATGGCCTTTGATAGCTGTTGCTGGGGGGAGGATGAGAGGTGGGAGTGAAAAGTCAATCCTCTTTAACAATAGTATGATTCCTGGTAGATAGACTGCAGTGTGCATGGCAGGCCTCATTCCCAAAAGCATAAATTATATTCAGTGGAGAAGGAGGAGAAGAAGGGGGAAGAGGAAGAGGAAGAGGAGGTGGTGGTGGTGGTGGTGGAGGAGGAGGAGGAGGAGGAGGAGGAGGAGGAGGAGGAGGAGGAGGACTTGAAGTGAGGGTGAATTTAGGGAGATGTAGATGAGAGGAGGAGTGACTGTTATTAAATACGTTGAATAAAATTCCCCAATAATTAAGAAAGTATTATATTTAAAAAAAAACAGAAATTATTTTAAGGAGCAGGGGTTGAGTATCTTAGGAGGTGACAATGCTTTGAATTATTTACATGATCCACAAGTCATAATAAAAGTTGGTATCTCTTAAAAGAGTATTCAGAGGTGGGGGGTCTCTAAGAGGTATGTTATAGTGCCCTAGTACTTGATTGGTGTTCTTGTCTATTGCCTTCTTCTTTCTCCCTTATAGGATCAGACCACTGAAATTGCCAGCAATTTGTTTTTAGACCACCAAGCATCAAGATCTCTGGGAAAATGAACTGTTGTTTTCAGATTTCACAATCTCCAGTATTTAGTTCCAGCAGAACTAAATGTAATGCAATGGAGCTGGAGGGAAGAGACACTGTAAATGATGAGAAATATAGAACAAAACACAAAAGCTACTTTAGAAATACTAATCGCATTAGTGTCTTATATATAATAAAAATGTACTCATTTAGGAAATACAATCTGATGTTACTTAGGAGTATACATAATTTAATCATTGCAAACTCGATTGACAACTTACCATTTTTGGCCAGGCACAAATGATTCTTTAATGGTCAACTCTTATCTTGCTTTTGTGATGATAGGGACCAAATCCAGGGCCATGTGAATGAAAAGCCAATCCTCGGCTATTGAATGACAGTAAGAACTTCTCTTAGTTTCAGTTTCACATTTCTCCTCTATATTTTTTAAATTTATATCTATTGATATATGAACATCCCAAATTCTGTCTCCTCCCAGTTCCACCATCATAAAGACCCTCCCCCATTTCTCCTCTGAAAAGATATTCCCCTGGTATCCCCCCACCCTGGCACATCAAGTCTCTATTCTCTGCCAGAGGGGGCACATCCTTTCCAACCAAGGCCAAACAAGGCAGCCCTGCTGGGGAGCAGATACCACAGTCAGGCTACAGTTTTAGGGAGAGCCTTTGCTCCAGTTGTTGAAGACTGAGGTGTATATCTCTTACATATGGGGCAGGGGTGAGTCCCAGCCTGTGTGTTCTTTGGTTAGTGGCTCAGTTTCTGAGAGCTCACAGACATCCAAGTTAGTTTACTCTGTTGCTCCTCCAGTGGAATTCCCATTCCCTTTCTTATTAACAATGAACACCTAGTATAGGTTCAGAGTCTGCATGCTTTCTCATAAAGCTCTGACAAAAGCTGTTGGTGATTCAGTGGAATTTAAACTTCATGAATAAAATTAATTTCTTTGCCTGAAAGACAGAAGAGATCTGTGAGCATCTGTCTGCCTCTGTGACCTCTGGAGCTTTGCTCTCCCTCACTGTGTGGGACATTTTTGATTTGCTTAATCCTGTATCAAGTTGTTTCATTAACTGTTATGTGGACTCCAGGGGTTTAAGTGTACAGTTTAATTAATTTGGCTTCAAGTATATGTCATAAGCACAATAGACTACTAATAAATATTTGTTAAATTAATGAATTATTCAATGAATTAATTATATAAAATTCACCTAATAGTCATATTTAAAAAAAAAGGTGAGAGGAACATTTGCCATGTCGGGTTTTTTTTTTTTTTTTTTGATATTAGAATGTTCTTTATTTTTTATTGGATATTTATTTATTTACATTTCAAATGTCATTCTCTTTCCAAAATTCCCCACCCCAGATCCCTCCTATGCCATCCCCCCTCCTTTTTGCTTTTACACCATTTTAATTACATGCAAGCATTAAGGTCAGTTCTAGGTTGAGGAACTAGCAATACAATAGATGCAAAAATTACCCATGGCCTGTGGTCAGTATTTCTGTGTTTTCCAAGCTTCAAGAATGGCATATATAGCTTGATCATGCTAGCCCTTTTTTTCCTGAGAATATTTTTATTCCTGCCCATCGTGTTAAAGCTTGTTTTTAACAACATCAACATTTTGGCAGCCAAAGTACATGGTTTGAACCTGAAAATGGACTCCCAGACAGAGTTATTAAATTAACAGGCTGGCAAGCCAAGGACAGGTAAGATTCTTCACAGAGCCTTACCAACCTAAGACATAAGTGCATGGCTTTTGATAATATATTCCATGATGGGTAAGGAAGAAAATTTTGTCAGAATGACTTAAGAGGGGCTCAGTATTGTTTATGAAATAAAAAATGGGGAGAGGTGGAGAGCTTTTGAGACTGCTTGGCAAGACTTTGACATAGGCCAAGGACAAGGAAATAGGCTACTTGACAGGAATGTGACATTAGCTAAGGACAAAGAAGTAAGCTTCAGTCAGGAAGCTGACATTAGGCTAGAACAAAGAAGTAATTTCAGACAGGAATTTAAATCTTAGGCTAGAACAAAGAAATAGTTTCAGTCAGGAATCTAAATATTAGGCTAGAACAAAGAAGTAATTTCAGTCAGGAATCTAAATTTTAGGCTAGAATAAGGAAGTAGGCTTCAGACATGAAAATTACTTTGGGCAAGGACAGGAAAGTTGGCTCAGATATTTTGGTCATCCTGATAAGCCCTTGGTGATCATGGGAGTGTTCATGGAACTTTGTTTATTGTCTTGCTTGTTTTTGACTATTTGTGTTTATTGTCTTGCTTGTTCCTTGACTATTTGCATCTATTGTATTGCTAGTTTTTCAACCTAGAAATGACATTAATACTTGCATGTAAGTTAAATGGTATAAAAGCAAAAAGAAGGAGGGGTGATGAGTAGGGGGTTCTAAGGAGGGAGATTAGGGAAAGGGGATGGCATCTGAAATATAAATTTAGAAAAAAAAAAGAAAAAAGATTAATAGAACACAAAAAAGGAGTTCTCCATTTTGCACCAGGCTCAGAAGACCTACCCAGACATGGTTGACCTTAATTAGCAGGGTTCCTCCACATGATTCCTTATAAGGAGCCTAACATAATGGAAGGTAACTGAGTGATAAATTACTAAAAAGAAAACTTTGTCACCTTGTCAGTGTAGAACCACATCTTTAGCAAAAAGCATCAATGAAATCTCTGTATACACAGAAATCTGAAGTGTTTTTAACTAGCTACAGTAAAGCATATTTTCAGGCCAAGTATGACATCAATTAGAAACTCCTACTCCCAGCACTAGGTTGAAGGTAGTGGAATCCAAGGATCAAGGCCACATTTGAAGACATAGTGATTTCAATGAGAATCTGGTCTACATGAGACTCTATCCCATAGATAAAATAACTACAAGTAAATAAAATATTTATTGGCAATATAAGATGAATTTCTCTTTTGTTTGGTTGCTTCAAACTACATGAGACTGTCTAAAGGTAAAATGGAAACAATATGCTATGCATTTATAGAGGTAAAATAGGAGAATTATGAAATAGTATAAAGAATGAAAGTGAATGATTGAGATATATTGTTATGTCCATATGGTATGCTTAATATAGTAAAATGTTATTATTTTGTTATGAAGTCTTACCTAATATAAACTTAACACATCATATAAACCCTAGAAATCAAAAGTTCTTTGAAATGTACAAACCTAGGCCAACAAAAAAGAAAAACTGAGATTATAAATTACACTCTGTTCTGGGTTGCTTTCTTGTCATGATAAACAATGTGACCAAAAAGATTAGAGAGGAAAGGATTTATTCTTGCTTATATGTTTTATTTAGAGTCCATCACTCAGTAAACTCAAAGTAGGAACTCAAACAGGACCTGAAGAAGAACCCATGGAAGAATGCTGCTTATTGGCTGACTCAGACCCTGGCTCATGCTCAGATAATTTTCTTAATATAATCTAAACCTACTTGCCTAGAAATAGTGACACCCACAGTGGGCAAAGCACTACTACATCAATCATTAATCAAGACATGACCACAGACTAATTTGATCTGGGAAATTGTTAAATTTATTTTCCCACAAATGACTATAGACTATGTCAAGAGCTGGAGCCAACTTGATTACTCCACTAATTATTAGCTTAGCATGCAAACACATCACTGTTAACCCATAACATTTTAATTCTTGTTTATTGCCTTGTTAATATCATAATATAAAATATAACAAGACTTTTTAATTTTTTATTTAATTTTATGAGATTATAATATATCACATCACCTCTCCCTTACTTTTTCTTTCTTGTAATCCCTGTATAACCCCTTTCGTTCCCTTTCAAACAATAAAGTACTTGCCCAGCAATAAAGGGTGCTGGAAAAACTGGATATCAACATGCAGAAGAATGAATTGGGTTCATATCTATTTCAAAACTATGTTCTGTGCAATTAGATTAAAGACCAAATTATAACACCGAAAACACATAGGCAGTGTTTTATGTAATATAGGTAGGAACAAAAACTCTCCAAATAGGACTCCATTTGCCCATGAATTACAGTCAATAAATACTAAGTTAAACTTTATAAAACTAAAAATCTTTTTCACAGCTAAACAAAAGAAAATCAAAGGTGAAGAGAAAGCCCACAGAATGGGAGGTAGTCTTTGCCAACTACGCATCTTACAGCAGATTAATATCCAGTATACACACACACACACACACACACACACACACACACACACACACGTGCAGTTTTGATGCTGATGTCCTTTGATTGTTCCCTAATTGGTTCTTGATTTGTCAGTAAAGAAAGGCATAGGCTAATTGCTGGGCAGAAGGGATAGGATGAACTTCCAGGTCCCTGGAGGTAAGAGAGAGATATAAGGAAGGAGAAGGAAGTTTAACATGCTTTAAAGAAAGAAGAACCAAGAAGCAATGTGAGGTCTCAAAACAGAGTGGATACACTGGCTGCTCCTATAGGCAGGTGGTCAGGGGCATTTATCAGGGGCTAGATGCAACTGAGGCACTAATGTTTAAGACAGATGGGAGAGGTGGAGATAAGAAATGATACGGGCACTCTTTTCCAGGTAGAAGATAGTAGTGTCCTGCAATTGTACCAAGAATGCAAGTTGAAAAGGTACAACTGTGTGTGTGTGTGTGTGTGTGTGTGTGTGTGTGTGTGTGTGTGTGTTTTATCCATGGATTCATAGGAAGCTGTGTGGGGGCTAGTAGCATGTTCCAGATCCTGGAGCAGAAGTGGATAGAGCAAAGCTACATGCAACACACAGAGGCACACAGACAGACACACACACACACACACACACACACACACACACACTTCAAAAAAAAAACTAAGAGTCAAAAAATCTAAATGACCCATTTTAAATGGACCTGGATAATGAACAGAGTTCTCAAAAGAAATAATTGGTTGCCTAAGAAATATCTCAGAAAATGTTTATCATCCCCATAAATTAGGGGATTCATGGGAAATTTAAGATCCCACTATCTTTTAAAAATTCCAACCTTTTAAAAGTTCTGTGTCTGTTTAAAATTTTAAAGTCTCTTATCTATGGAGAAGTGCACTCCTAATTGGCAAAGCTGTAACAGTTCACGCTAGACAATGAATATTGGTAGTATTATTGGTAGATTATTACTGCCAGATATACAACAAATGCTCTTCATGTCTATTGATGATTTTATAAATTATCAATTAAATTAATGACCAAGAAAAAATATACCTCAGATTTAATGCTATGCTTTCCTGTAAAATATCCATTAATGGCAATGATAATTTGGTAGCAGAATGTGAGGTTTAGACAGAATCTCATTCTGTAGACTAGCCTAGCACAGAGCTCAGTATGTAACACAGACTGGCCTCGGGCTTATAGCAATCCTCCTATTCCAGTTTCACAGGCATGAGGCACTCCACATAGCTGTAACGTTTACTTCATCTTCATAAGACATGATATGGTCTGGAGCTCCCTCAGAGAGTGAAATTCATTTAATGACATACCTCCAGGAAAGGGCTTAACTGCCTCCCATTGGGTGTTGGATGGTCTTGCAAAACATCTTTCTAATAAGTTTAGGAAAAGGAAAATGATCAGCAATAGCATAGCCTCGAATCTACTACAAACAAGTATTCAAGATTACCATCAGCAGTACTGAGACATATTGATATCTCCCCTCCTATTCAATGGAGAGAGCATGCTGTGTCAGGGATCATCTAATTAACAAAACAGAATCTCATTTTATATAGAGAAAAAAACAACAACAACCACAAATAAACACAAACTAAGAAACATTCTACAAAGCTATGGGTCAGTCCTCATCAAAAAAAAAAAAAGTGTCAAGTTCATGAAAGACAAAGACTGAACTGTCATAAACTGGAAGAAAAAAATACAACTAAGTGCATTGTGAAACTGAATCTGGAAACAGAAGAACATTACTGGGGGAAGAGCCTATGCCAACAAGATCTGTAGTTCATTTTCAGCATCATACTGATGATAATTCTCGGGGTCCAGGAGTCATGCCACAAATGACACAAACACTAATCTCAGTTAAACATGGATGGTTCATTGAACACACACCCCATGATTGAACGACCAGGCCATCAACTCAAATCTGTGCACTGGACATTTTTCATGGCTAGCTTATAAAGGCTAAAACAGGAAAATGAGCTCGTACGCAGATGCTGGAAGTACTGCCCAGTGGTCAGCCCTTACCCAAGCCATTTTAGATAGAACAGTTCACATTAACCTTTAGTTCCATGGGTCCTACATGAAGCTTACAGTTGTAGAATTGCTTAATATTAACAAACCTTATAACATACAGAACACAGGGTGGTATGTGGTCAGCATGGCCCTGCTCTGATTCAAGTTATTTTACTGGCAGACACGTTACAGCGACAGACAACATGAAATAGCTTGTGGGCATGGAGCAAAATGGCTACAGCTACGCTAGGAGGGGAGACTTCAGCAATAACGTCTTAGTTTTATTTAAAGTTTAAATGCTGCATTACAATTCAATAGTCTGAAAAACTACCTTATAAATCAATTGAATCCATTACAGAATTTTCAGAACGTTTTTCTTTTGTTGGTCTGCTTTCCCAAGTTCCTTCTTCTAGCCCGATGCTCCCCTTCTGCTTGACTCTTTCATTTCCTTCCACCTCCCCTCACACTTCTGCTTTTAAGTCAACTGCGTATTTACACACAGAAAAATTTAAGTCTAGAATCCACACACTAAAGAAAACATGCAGTGTTTGTTTTTCTGAGTCTGGGCTACTTTATTGTACATAATCACTTTCCAGTTTCTGCAAATGTTACAATTTCATTTTTTTATAGAAAAAATAAAAATTCCCTTGTCCATTCATCAGGTGATGGGTGTCAAGGCTGGTTCTATTTCTTAGGCATGTGAATAGAGCATATGAACACATTAGGTAAATACCTAGCCCTGGCATGCCTGAGTCATGTGGTAGCTCTATTTTAAGGTTTTGTGGACCTTCTACACTGACTTTCACAGTGGATACACAGGTTTGCATTTCTTATAGAAACATCTCTTTTCCCACGTTCTTGCCAGCATTTTATTTCTATCATTTGCTTTCTTATTGTCAAACTATTCCAACCCAGGTCAAATGGAATCTTAAAGTCATTTTATTTGCTTATTTCTGGTGTCTAAGGATGTTGGTCAATTTTGAGATATTTATTAATCAATACATTTCTTCATTTGAGAACTATTTGTTCAATTCTTTGGCCCATTTAGTAAATGGAAGATTTGTTGCTTAATGTCTGATTTGTTTGAATTTGTGGTTTTGTTTTCTTTTGTGGAGTTTTTATGCATTCTTGATTTTAGCTCTGACAATATATATATAACTACAATATATATGTAGTATAACATTAAGGTAAGATAATGGCCTTAGATATTCTAAATAAATAAAATATTGGGTCATTTTTTATTATTATAAGTTCATGTGAAATTACAGACACTATAATTCTTCTTAAATAGAATAATAGTGAACTATTGACTCAGGATAAATTAGCTGAACTCTGAATGCCAAATCAAGTTTACTTTTTCAGCACAACTTCAAATTGTAATTGTATATGTTGTAAAATTATCAAAATTAATGTTTATGTGCTAAAAATACTAATTAGAGTGGCCAACATGGGACTTTAAGGTCTATTTATTGCTTAATAAGTATGTTGTGTGTATATCAGTGTGTGTGTGTGTGTGTGTGTGTGTGTGTGTGTGTGTGTGTGGCATACTGCATGTGGTGGGTAGCTGCATAGGCCAGAAGAATATGTAAAAACCCATAAAATTTATTACAAGCTATTTTGAGATGCCTGATATGAGTACTGGTAGCCAAGACTGGTGCTTCAAACAAAACTCAGGTCCTCTGGAAAGCAACCAAGTACTCTTCACCTCTGATCTATCACTCTAGTCAAATATATGGGATTTTTAATATATGATAATATTGAATAGTTTAGCAAGGGACAATTTTTGTTAACTATGTAGGTGATTATGAGAAAGCGTTGTTTCCTTTGCAAAATAAACCCAAAGAAAATATGTCTCTGAATTTTGTTATTGGGATTCTAGTAGGTGCAAACGTAATTAGTGACTAAAGCTGTAGACAGCAAGAATCTTCAACAGGAAGAGAGGTTAAGAAGTTAAACCGCAGTAACAATGATGCACCAGTGAAAGGCATGTTCCCTTTCATGCCTACAGTTTAAACTAGAAAACCTGTCATTTGAAAGAATAGATGTTCTTTGAGTCATGGGTGGCAGCGTAAGTCACCAGCTTATCCTGACGTTTTAGCCTGAAGCTGAAGTCTTGATTCTCATCCTAACAACTCCCCGCAGCACTCTGGCATGCGGCAGTCATACATGCCACAGGGATTATCGGGAGGCAATTACAAACTTTCCTGTGTACAGGTTCCTGACTTTTGGAGAAAAGTGACTTATAATTTTAACTTTTTCTATTGCAGTCATGAGTTGGAGTTAAGGTGAAATTCACAGTCATCAAACATTCAAAACGAGATAGCTTTAGAGCTAAGTTTTCAAAGCCTTGGTTCTTAGGCACACTGGTAGTTTGGAGTGTGAAGATAAATAAACTTCCCTGCTTTGCTTTTCTGCAACAACAATGTAGCAATTAAGAGGAAAAAGATATCAAGGTGATTGAAGGTTGGTTTCGGCAGAATGGAGTTGAAACGGAGAAGTTTGAACTGGATTCAAATCTACTTCAAACTCTGCCTAAAGTAAAAGAGACATAACAATACATTGTGTGCGCAAATATAAGTGTTAAAGATTGAGGGCAGGAAGTTGGCTGGATGTTAAATTACCAACCAAAGTCAACCTACATCCTGGGATTTACTTTTCTTCTTGAGAAATGCTTTTCTCAGACAAAAAGCTAAATAAGGTTGGGATACCGTACATTCTGGTCAGGCCCATTGCCAAATAGATGGTTCCTTTCTCTTCCTCCATGTTCTATAGATCATACAGTATGTCTGTCTACCCATCTCCTTGCCTCATCAAGACCATATGATTTTGTTCTATCTCAATAGCTAATCCAAACCTTTCTGGGAAATAAGCTCAAGAAATCACTAGGGAAAATCCTCAGGAGCTTGCACTATCAACAGTCACCCATTGTGTCCCTAAATCTTTACTACACCCATGATACTCATCTGAAGAAAAACCATCTCTCCAACCAGGCAGCATCTTGCTGTGTCCCAGCTTCCAATCCTCCCAGTTGTAGGTTGTGCAGAAAGAACAGCCAATACATTTTGGTGATGGCCTAAGTAGCCTATTCAAAGGAAGCAGTCATTAGAGATATAATTACAGGTTGTTAATTCAAGGGTAATTGGGTTAAAATAATTTGCACTCATTTAAAGAAATGACTTTTAGAAAGTCAGCTGAAGTAAGGGCCCACCTAAAAGAACATTTGACCAAAGGAGACAGCCAGTTGACAGTCCTCTGGAGGAAATAGATATCAGATCAAAAAAATACTCAGAAGGCCACTCACTGTCTCTGGAGGACAGGAACAGGGGATAGAGGGCGTGAGATGTAGATGTACTCGTGAGCAAGATGAAATTAAGAGGTTTTGCATACCAGAGAAGGGGATTCTAAGGGCAAGAAAATATCCACTATGGTGTTACCATAGCCATGACAGAATTTTATGTGGTTTTTATTTTGCTTGGTTTTGTTTTTAAGATGACCCTTAAAATTTAGAGGAAAAGACTTAAGGGGGCTTCAACAAACAAGCTTAGATGAAATAAGGTGGAGACATTTTCAAAAGGTGAAACTTGCCTCTGTATCCTCCCCCTAATGTAACATGGCTACACATGTAACATGTAATTAATATAGCATGTAACTTATGTAACATGGCTACACATGTAACATGTAACTAATGTAGCATGTAACTTATGTAACATGGCTACTCCTTCTATCAACATACTCATCAAACTAATAAAAATGTGTTTGCTAAAATATCTGCCCCAATGGTTCGATTTTCTATCTAACTTTTACAAAGCAGATTTTTCTAATTCTTAGGAAATGCCTCTTCGACACCCCCTCATCTTTACCATCACAATCAACTCCAAATATTGAAAAACAGAGTTTATAAAAAAAAATTAAATATGTTTGTGCCTCCAGGATTCTGTGAGGATTTAAAACACCACCAGTAACCTGGAAGTTTCCTTGTATACCCTCCAAAACACTCTTCAAACAAACATACGAATGTCATTTCTAACACAGTGAATTAATTTTATATGGTCACAAAATTAAAGAAATGTAATCATACAATGTATTTTTTGTAGCCATGTAATTTATTCAGTTGATGTAGCTTTATAGGATCCATTGTCGCTGAGTTACAAGAATATGGAATCTACCATTGGCTCATTTGGGTTATTTCTGAACTTTGAGTATTATAAATAGCATTTCTATAAATATTTTAATATGCTTTACTTCTTTGTACCAATAATTTGCATTTTTAATGTTGATTCTACTTTAAAGCATTTAGTGGCCATTTGTGTGTCATTTTCCACAACATGCCTATTAATGTATTTTATATCAACTATTAATTTTGTAATGAGTTACAAGAATTTCTTTATAATTTTGTATTGAAAATTTTTTTTGAATATATGGTTAATTTTTTTAAAGACTAAGTCCTTTAATGTGTTAAATGAAAATAGAGGAATTAGTAAGAGATTTTAGAGATTTGTTGTATTATTAATTGTGTGTGTGCATGTATGTGTACATAAGTGTTACTGCATGTGCCTGCAGAGGCCTGACACATTGTCAGACATCCTAAAGCTAAAGTTGCGTGTGTTCGTGAGCCTCTGTAAATGCAACTCACAGTCTGAGTACTGAGCCAGTTCTGCAGCCTTAGTAATAATACTTTTCAAAACACCCTTTCAAAGTTCCACGGAATACAATTTATAACATTTCAGTACAACATGCTAGGACATAGTGAGGACCTTTGCACTGTCAAGATTAAGCATATCATCCTAGGCCTGGAGAGATGCTTTGGTGGTTAAGAACACTGGCTTTTCTTTCAGAAGACCTGGGTTCAATTTGCTATATCCACACAGCCTCTCAAGGTCCTCTTAAACTACAGTTTCAAGTGATGTTATATACTCTTCAGACATCTGAGGATACCAGAAATACACTCAGACATAAAATAAAAATGAATAGTCCTCTATATAATCCTATATCTTAATGTATAAGTTTTCCTAAGATCTACGAACTTAAACTTCACTGGCATCTCTAACTTCCCTCAGACCAGCTCCTATTAAGTTACAGATGCCCCTGTTACAAAGGTTTATTAAGTTCCTGTTTTTTTTTTATGTAGTTCCAAGCAATTCAGAAATGATGGAGGCATCAGGGAAGCACAGAGAGATACACAATGCACACACACACACACACCACACACACACACACACACACACACACACACACACACACACACACACAAAAACCCTTCTGGCCTCATGAGGCCACCCTGTCCTACAGAAGACAGTCTTCTATCTAAGTAGAATATAGTTTAGATGGACTGTCTCTGGCTAGAATGGTGTCTCTGTGCAATTAGAATAAATCTACCCTTAAGTCAAAACACTTTACTCCCGTCTGTCAGGATATTGTTTTAATGTATGAATCTTTTTAAGAACAAAACTCTTTTGTGCCATCTGCCTGAAGTTTATTTGAATAAACACTGATGGAGGATGGTATGACTTGCTCTACACACATACACAAAGTAAGTAAAATCATCCAAAGAGGGCTGGATAGGTTGAGTAAGAAAAGCTCAGGATTATACAGCCAGAAATACTACAGACAGGGCAAAGTTTTCTACAGTTTCTGCGGTTTCTACAATCTGTGGCAGCAGATTGTCTTCAGAGTGTCTTAAAGATCACTTGTGTTCATAACACTTCTTCCTGGTAGGCAAAAAAAAAAAAAAATGAAAATTACATTCTACAATGAGGCAAGCTTAGCCTAAAATGACTCACTGGTTTGTGCAATAGTATGAAATCAATGCCATCATTCAGATAGTTGCATGTTCCATAACTTACTTCTCCACTAGGCTATGCTACTTTCTAACTTTCCTGTATGTCTATAATAACACACTTAATGCTTTGGAGAGAGAAGTCATTGTTCTAGATAGACTTTTCACAACCTTGAAGTTTATGACCTCTTTTATAGTATGAAAAGTAGTATTGCATAGTTTCCAATCCACTCAATCTGGTACCCTTAAAAGTCCCTGGCATAGTTGAATTGATTCTGACTAGGCAGGGGACCACAAGCTGAGTCTCCTCTCACTATTGTCCTGGTGACTGTAAGAGAAAAAAAAACAGACAGCCTTCCCACATATTTAGGTAAAATTTAAGCCTGATTAGTTCTCAGGAATTAAAAGCTGACTTTTCTCAGTGGTAGCAGCAAAAGTTTAGGAGAAAAGAAAATAAAGGAGAAGTATCAGGACATCTGAAGCGACTCCAGTATCCTCAGCTTATCACAGGACAGGCAGGATTTACAAACACTCAGGAGGAGACACAAACCCAGATGTAACTGAGAAGCCAGCCACAAAGACACAGACCTCAGAGATCAGTAAAGGAGAACTCTTACTTCTTGATTCATTTTCAGGTTTACTTCTCTTTGCCTGTCATTTTGAAGGAAGCTCAGTACAAAGACAGTCGGCTGCTGACTGAACAGGCCCTCCATCAGCAGCTTATGTTTTTGACTGTTTAAAACAAAAATTCAGCGACGTAGGACACTTTTTCAGTTTCAATAGACTTTGGAAGCTGCTATTTTAAGTACCCTGGCCCCAGCTGTTTCTCTTCCATAGCTTTTCTGAAAGCAGTCATTTGTTTTTAGTTTGTTCTCTTCTTCTGTGTAACATTTATGGTCTTAAAACAAAAAGCCCAAAATTTGCCTGACCCTCTTTGTCTTTGTGTCTGTCCATCTTTCTCTCTCCGTCTCCCCTTCCTCCACTGTTTCCTCTGTTTCCACACGTGTACAGAAATGGTAATATCTGCCTGAGTATCCCAACTGAAGGAGGAAACATTTTCTTCAAAATTTCAACACGTAAATTGTGACACAGGAACAGTATGTCCGTGTGATTACTTCCTTTATTCTATAACTTAATACAGCTAGATCATTTTCACTTCTCACGTTCCGAGATAGAACTCATTTCTTGTGTTCCCCCTTTTTACTGAAAAGTTCCCAAATACTACAAGGTTATCTTTTGCATATATGATATTTTCAAAAGAACTTCTCTTATTTTCATCTGATCATTTCATAGTGTTAAAGTTACACCCAATGCTAAGTACGTTTTATGAAACACCTTGTGGAAATACTTTGTTGTTTAATCTTGAAAAAAGGGTATTACAGTCTTGAAATGTTCAAGAACTCTGTCTACCTGGCAGCTGGATTATCCCAATTGTTTCACAGTTTCCAGTAAGACAAGATTCTTATCTGTGGTGACAGAAGGAGATGATGATATCTTGCCTTTGTATGTTTGGTGTGTTGTATTGTTAATAGAAAACACTCTGTCTATTAAGCTGTAAGAAACGAAAGAGAACGCTGTGCCTCGAAATGAAGACAAGATTAATATCTGTTCATTGGCTGCCTTGCCAATAAAGGCAGAAAGTCAGCTTTGCCAGAGACAGTTGGCTTCTCTTATAAAGTCAGGTTTTTTTTAAGGTGTGTATGCAATTTTAAAAGCACTTAAACTATGTTATGCAAGACAACTATCATGGCTGTAGCTGGTTATAAAGTGAAATAACTTCATAACTTGTTTGATAATTACTAAGCCTGAAGATGTATCTTATTTGGACACTAAATCAAGAGTATTAACTTGTCATGATTAAATTATCCAAATGCAAGATGTGTACAGTAGTAGTGATCTCTTTTTGAAGATAAGCGCACACACACACACACACACAAAACAAAACAAAAAAACCTGAAGCTTAATGCTTTAAGAAGTTTAACTGAGGTTAGCTTAAAGATAAAATGTCAAGGTGACAACCTAAACAAGTAGTTCAGTCTTCTTCGTGGTGACAGTAGTTGGATTATGGTTGAATAAACTTAACAATGTCTCCATACAGTGAATTTATTGATACACAAAAGTACCTTAATATCAGTATATCATCTTTGTTTTCTTTAACTTTAACTTTCGAAAGGATTACTATGTATATATAAAACATCATTTTAGGTACAGTTTTATTCAACATTAATTTGCCATTATACTTATCATAACAAGGCAAATGATTTAATAAAATAATTTGTAAAAAATGAATTTGAGGTATCTATAAGTCTCTTTCATACATGTAACACTAAGATGTTTGTACTAAAACCAAACTCTGAGAAATTGGTCTCTAACTCAAGCAGATACATATGCCAACAGTATTAAATCTTAAGGTCAATATAAATAGCATGAAGAATTAAAGAAATGATCTGGGTAATAATAGAATATAAAAAAAAAACTGTATCTCAAACCTATGAAACTTATTTACTCCCAAACTTGTAATGAGAGAGTACATTCACATCAAGAAATAGTTCACATAAATATATATATATATATATATATATATAATTATGTAAATATTATATATATATATAATTATATAAATACTACTTATTTTTCAAGTAGTATGGCCAAATAATATGTCATACATTAATCTATATGTTTCAATATTTATAATATTATTCACATGTTAAAATAGTTGTATTGCTTTATGGATATGCTTTTCCTGCATGAATATGTGTACAACATGCATTTCTGATGCCCATGGAGGTCAGAAGAAGGCATCAGATCCACTGTAAGGATGGTTGTGAACTGCCATCTGTTTGCTGGGAACAGAATATGAATCCTCTGTAAGAGCAACAAGTGCTTTTAATCTCTGGACCATCTTTCCAGCCTCAGAGTAATTCACAATAAAAAACACAAAATGAACCACAATGTATTTGATATTTTCCAGTTTATTTCAATGAATGCTGAGAACTACAATGTTAAAAATACAATATTATATTTAAATGATTTATTATGCATAACTATTAAATTTAAAGAATAATATAAGAGTATTAAAATTATAGTCAAGTAGATACTCCATACCTATAAATCCCCTGATTTTAAAAAATAAAAATATTACTTGGGAAAAATATAGCATATATAAATTACTGACTGTATTATATTTCAGCCTACAAACTAGAATAGAATTATACTAAATTAAAGGAGAAATGTTTCAGCCTTCCAGCTCCATTATAAATTCTCAATTTGTTATTAATTAAGGACGTTTTCTGAGTGGTTATCTTTCCAAGAAAAGAAAATATCTAAATATGCAACTAATGTAAAATGCTTACATTAAAAAAAAAAAAAGCTAGTTTATATGTATGTGCTTTAATCATTTCAACATAGTTTATTTTCATTTGTCTCCATGAGAAATATAAGCTCCCACGCATTTTCACTTTTTGGGAATTCAGTTTTCACATAGCATCATAACAGTTAAGTGATTTGACCTTTCCTTTTAAAATGAACACCTCATATCTCATTTTCTTCTCCTTCAGCTTTGTCTCAAGTCACATGTTTTTCTCTGTCCTTTACCCGGAGTCATAAACTAAAGAACATTGTGTTACTGTCAATCGCTGGGGCAGCAAAAGCAGGACCCCAGTGATCCTTGGCCCAGAGATGCGTTTGCTCAGCACCTCCACGAGCCAATGAAAACATTAAAGTCTGGCTTCCCCTATGTTCCGGGAGTGAATGTCAACACCATGGCATTCCTTCACTGGCCAGACTTTTCTTCATGCAGATACTGTTGACCAACACATTCAAGTTTAGAGCTGTGAATTTCTTGTTAAGGGCATTGCTAAGAGCAGCCTTTAATCAGATTTTCCTTTATGTTATTTTTTGGGTTCTGGGGACAAGTCTCATCCCACTTTCATAATTTTTTGAATATAGATTATTGATACCATTATCAATGTAGATTGTGGTTAAAGCAAGCATATCAGGTGGACTTAATAAAGTTAAATGCACTAAGTATGGCTATTCTAGATGGCTAGATCTTTGAGCAGTTAATTAAGATACACCCCTGTTTCATTTTTTCATAAGAATAATCTTCCCTGGAGATCAGACAGAAAATAAAGCAAGACAGTCTTTGCCCATTGCTGAGGGAGCAAACTATTTATTCACTGTGATAACTCAAATGAGTTGCATTAAGTGTTGTCATGAATATAATAATTTCTGAAAAAAAATGATAGTTTTACAACCAGTTCATCAAAGAAGGTAGGATTATCTTATGAAGTGTCTTATGTGAACGATGATAAACATTCGTAAAGAGCAGCACACAAAAGCTAAACTGAAAAACTTCATTCCTAAATTTCATATGTTATATTCTGTAAAACAATTTTAAGTGTTTTGGGGAGGGGGGGATGAATGTCATTTAAAGCCCCCAAATTAAATGATCTGAAAGAAAATAAGCATCAGAGATTTTTGAAAATAAGTGGTAGATTTCTGTTAATTAAATTAGTAACGCATAAAAAATAGATTTCATTGCAGAGAAAATGAGCAATCAAGCGTTGATAGTTTGTTCGCATAGGTGAGAGAAATCGTCAGGTCTAGTTACAAGGTGATTGTCAGAAAGAGTTGGGGGAAAAATTCAGGACAATTACTGGTGCATCCTAATTTAATTGTCCACTTCATTTTGCCCATTCTGTAGTGTAAGCAATAGGGTAAATCCTGTTTCTGGCTCTACAGGATAAAAGTCTATTTGAAGTTGTAGTCTATAGCTGGCTTTTCACAGTAAATTGACCTTGTTCTTCACAGCCAATGTCATAATGTTCTGCTTTATCTGGGCTGAGAGAGAAAATCGCAAATTGCTTCTGCATGATCAGTTCTGCCACTTCAAACGTGTTCCTTCCTAGTTGGCTTCCACACTTACTGCTAAAGATACATGCCACTGGGAAATGCCGATCTGAAGCTCAACTTCTCCCATTCAATAACCCTTTAATTGCTGGCCGATCCAGAAGGGTACAGCAACAATAAAAAGAATCTATTTTTGAATCAGTGGTGACTCAAATCGGTTTCTGGACAGCATGAAGGAGACTTCTTGAGGAACTAACTTCATCTGATACACTATATCTAAATTTGAGTCCCTTCAAAATGTTCGGAGAAGTTATAAAAATCCACAGCTGAGTTTGAAAGGCTGGCAAGTGTTGTTTAAATAAATATTATCAAATATCTATAGACTTTTGCTGTTTATTTTTTTCAAAGTATCTAGAGTACTGTAAATATTATTACTGCACACTGAAAAGTTGTTTTCCTTTATGGATAAAAGTTTATATCTCTCTGTTTTAGAGACTATTAATCTAGGTTTTAAACCTTTTGAGTACAGTCTAACTTTACTTTCTCAAGAGAACCTCATTTCATCTGGAAGGTGGTGGTGCACACCTTTAATCCCAGCACTCAGGAGGCCAGCCTGGTCTACAGAGTGAGTTCTGGGACAGACAGGAATGCAAAGAGAAACCTCGTCTCAAAAAAATAAAAAATAAACCCTAAACTAAACTAAAACAATAAGATTGATTGAATTTATTGAATAACCTATTGAAAAAATATATGAGGTAACAATTCAGCCCACTTTTCTAAACAAATATCCATGCAAGTTAATAATGAAGCATTTACACATTCAGTTAGAAGTGAGAAATAATTCTGTAACACGATTGCATTTTGATTATTAGATGTTGAGAATCTAAACTGCCTGGGAGTCAGACATTTATATAGAATAGGAAGCTCTTGGCAACATGTCTTCAGTGAATTAATGAAAAGTTTTAAAATAACATTCATTCATTCATTCATTCATTCATTCATTCATTCATTTAAATTAATACAGACTGATCTTCAACCACAACTACGAGGATTATACAAATGACTGAATTTAAGTTCCCAAATTTAAAAAGTTGATAGACTGTATCTGTGACTAGCATCTTGTGTTACCTCATTTTTGCAGTGATTTCTTGTAGAGAAAATTATGTCTTTAAAACTATTTTTTAAAGAAGGAGTAAAAGCAACATGCAAAGCTCTCTGTGTTGTGCTGTGCTGTGCTGTGCTGTGTTAAAGCCAGAATATCAGATACTAATAGGAATGACTCGCTGTAGATGGATCCACCTAAAAGTGAAAAGACAGATAGAAACTTGTGACCTGATAAATAATTCTGCATGTGAAAAGACTCTGTAGACTAGTTTGACATAAAAACGATGCATATAGTCAGCTTTGACTAATCCCTTAACGCAGATGACAGTGCCAAGAAGCAATCATTTTTATCCTGAACTGGATCTTTGTACAAGATTTTAGACGTTTTTCTAGGTTAATGAGTATATGTATTTCTAAGTAGTTCTTAAAAAGTGAGTTTTATTTTTTTTAATTTACAACCAAATTTGGGAATGTGACAGTAGTAAGCATTTTGTGATGAATGAGAAGTGGCTTAACTCACTGACAAGCCTTTTATATAGGCTTGAAGATCCTGTAACCCAACTATGTCATGTCTGTGCTGATTCTTGAAGTCACTAAACAAATTTAAAATTTTTAAAGGATATTTTAAAATAAAAGTTGACTCTATTGAATTTTTTAAGATCACAAAAATACATACTGCTATATGCAACAAGGTTTTAAAAATAATTACTCCTAAAGAAAGCAATAGAAATTCTCCATTTCATCAGATGGTGTGCATAAAGCATCAATAAATTGGCATTCACAACGACAACTACAACAAAATATAGACACAGTTTCTTCATTTTCTCTGAAAGATTTCAATTATTTTATTATATTTAATAAATGTTCTTATGTGGTGTATTAGAGCAAATATTTACTTTGTGTTTTGATTTTTGGAAAACTGTTATCAATCATGGTAAAATAACCAAGATTGGAAAAATCACGTTGTATTCCTAGCCAGCCCCCAAATTGTAAAAGCCATGTTTCCATTCACAACCAGGTCTACCTTTCTTAAAGCCACAAAAGAAGGTATGTAAAGGTCAGAGGAAGGATTAGATCTCAACATGCTTGAACATCCCCCAATTTAAGTAGAAAATTACCACAGAATCCTAAGCTGTGGCCACCAAAGAAGCATCGTGCACTCAACAAAGAACTATTTGCCGCCTGGGGAGGCAAGCATCATCTGGGTGGGCTATGTACAGCTGAACAGGACTGGTCCAACCAGGCACTTATTGCATTGTGCTGTACTCAGTTACCCTTTTCATCCCTGCCCACTACTCTGCCTGCTCTTTATTTACCTCTGAACATAGAGAGAATGACTTAGTCTCAAACCATCAAAAACAGCAAAAAAACAAAACAAAACAAAACGAACAAAAAAAGAAACAAAAAAGAGAACAAAGTAAATGAAGTAAGTTAAAGATAATAAAATTGTTTAATATCGCTCTACCACAACTTTTATGATTGTTCTTGTACTTTTCACCAAATTCCACGAAGTGCCCTTCATGTCCATTTCCTCTTCATTGTGAAACGTAAGCCTCTCACCTATCTTTCTAAGTGTGGTAATTTTGTGATTAAATCAAGCACTGCGAGCAGGTTAGCAATGCTTCTTCCCTCCCATCTTAATTCAGGGTGAAATGTGCTTCAATGTGGTTCATCACCTCTTCACAAAAGACCTTTGTCATGATGGTTCTGTGTGACCATGGCAATGTGACACCACTGCCACTCTTAAGATTAACCAAACTAACCAGACCATTGTTTTTACCAACTTTAGATTTCATGGCAGGACACTGTTCTAATTCAATCTTCAATTGCTGCATTTTTACCTTCTGTACTCCAAAACTGTCTATACAAATCTGCATTCTAAAATATTTTTATATGTAAAATTCCATTTCCCAACATCCAGGTAACTAAGAGTACCATTCCCATCCCATTCTTAAACAAGCTTGCTTCTTTATTAAGTCCAGGGAGTACTGCAGCAACAGAGCCAACAAAGGACATACTGTTTCTTTCTCTCACTAAGTATTGCCAATATGATATTGGTCCCCATTGGGAGAGATGGGATTTTCCCATCACCTGAAATTCCTGCTTTGTTGTTGATAATTCTTGAAACTCTTTGTCATTGTGCATTCACTTAGACACATCATTAGACATTCAGCATGCTAGGTAAAGTTTAATTACAAATGAAATAAGCACTGTTTCACTGTAAAGTAACTCACTACCTAATGTGTGGTATAAATACAAAAGCAATGTGGTGGCATTCCACAGTGTGATATCACAAAGTCTGAGACTGAATAGATCATGTTATTAGAAAGATACAAGGATGTTAAAAAAAAAAAAAAAGCAATGTGGGTTTTAATGATGCAAATAATCAACATACTTGGTACCCTAGTTAGAATTTGGTTCCTAGTTAGAACATCAGTTTCTTGAAGATGAGAAACACGTTTAATTCATTGTTCTCTTCAGATTACCTTCTGATTTATCATATCACAAAACATGATCAAAATGTTTAAAGATTTAATAAATAAATAGCAGCATTCATAAATACCTCTGGCTCCTGCAATGGTGGTGCTCTCCTTTGATCCCAGCATTCAGGAGGCAGAGACAGGCGAATCTCTGAGTTTAAAGCCAGCTCCCCAGTCTACACTCTGAGTTCCAGCACACCAGTACTACCCAGAAAAACCCTGTCTCAAACAACAACAATAAAATTATCACTAGAAAGGGAAATGATGGAGAAAGTTCATCTGGCAGAAAAGAGGGAAGTACAGTGAGGGCACTAAATCTGAAAACCCAGCTTGAAAGGTCATGTGTTAACGAAGTAAGAGTCGATTCGCTAGCCCGAACACAGCTTAAGAGTAAACAGTGTATGCAGACCACTTGGGGTGAATTTGAGAACTAAATCAAGAAAGGAATGAAGGTGACAGACAGTGAAAAGATTATTGGCATTCTGTCATCTGGCAGCAGGTTCTTCAGCGAAGGGTCCACTCTGACCTGTGTCAAGTACTTAGCAAAAAGTAGTATACATCAGAGCACAGACTGAGCTCCTGAGATAAAAGCCAAGGTAAGGCTGCCAGTGACGAGCGGAGCATGTGATGAGAGTTAGGAAGGATCTGGAGATGTTTCGGAAGCATTTGGTGGGAAGATCTAAACCGACAAGTGACACGGGAGTGAGTGGCCACTTCATGGTACTGGGCAAAGACAGCAATACAGAAAATTATAGAAAATGTCATAGGGTTAAATTTAGAATATATTTTGCCTTTTGCTTATAAGAAGGAGCATCCGAAGCTTTAACTTTTTAAACAACACTCAGTAAAGAAAGAATGAGAGATATGGTTTGAGAGACAAATGAATAATACCAAAAATCATAGATGATAGATAGATAGATAGATAGATAGATAGATAGATAGATAGATAGATGGATAGATGTGCATGTGTGTGTCTGTGTGTATGTGTATATATATACTGAGCTATTAACACATTGGGTCAAATGAATAAACCAGCTAAGCACAACAACTCAGGCCTAAAGTAGGAAAATTTCTCAGTTTGAGACTAGCCTGGATTACAGAATGAGACCCTGCCTGTATACATGCCTCCTAAAACAGGAAGGAAAGAAAAAAGAAATTTTTTTTAAAAAATTAAAAAAAGAAAAAGAGCCAGTAGAATAAGCACATAGGTTGAAAGGACTAAAAAATCTTAAATTTTCTCCAAATATAGTTAAGATTGAAATTCATGGGAAAGAACTTAATCAATTTAAATAATATAGGTATTTAGAAGCCTCAATAAAAATATATAAATATATAATAAAAATATTTTTATTTTAAAAATGGTATTTATTACCAACTTAGACTGGAAACCCTATATTTGCATTGAAATTATTCCACTTGTTTTCATAATTTTTTCAACTCTTAGGCAAATCAGCCAAAATCGTAGTTTGGTTGAGTCAGGCCTGGGTATAATTAGCTAGTACTCTAAAATAAATGAGTTTGTGGAGTCAGGAGACTAAGTGAGGATGAAACAACTGGTCACATTGCATTGCAGTGTCTGTGTGAGATATCTAGAAATGGACTGATGGGTAAAATCAAAACGATCCCGGAAATGATGTCAGCGTGAGGTCAAAGACCTCAGGAGACACGAAGAGAAAGAACGGCAGCTAACTATTGTTTCAAGTCAGACGTGTGAAATTAATGAAACTCTAGCCATGCTACAGCTGATGCCATCTAAAAGCAAAGCAAGATGAGAAGGAGCTTCTCGAACCAGCTCTTGAACTGTAGGAAGCTGAGAGCATCTTCATCCCGCCTTCCTTCTCCTGGTACAGTACAGGGGATGAGAGGAACGTCATCTCCCTTGTACGGGATGAAGGGACATATCTGCATCTTATGTTTTTTCTTTTGCTCTTTTTTTCTTTTGACTTATTTTGGTTTTATTTTATTTTGTTTACTGTATTATTTTTAGATGCCTGTTTGTTTTGTAATTAGAGATAGAAAGAACGGTTGTGTATTTGGGTGGACGGGGAGGTAGAGAAAATATGGAATATGAAAGTAGAGTAGTATGCATTATCAGAATATATAGTATGATTGATATATATATATATCAGCTGAAATACATCACCAGGTTCTTACCCAGTCTATTCATACTTCAGGGTTCATTTCAATTCTGTATCAACTATCAAGACTCATGAAATCAGCTTCCCCATTTCACATTTGAGTTTCTCAGGAATGAAGATCTGTTACTTTCTCCTTGTTCATATTAGTGTGTGTGTGTGGTGTGTGTGTGTGTGTGTGTGTGTGTGTGTGTGTGTGTGGTGTGTATGTGTGAATGTGTGAGTGGTTGTGTGTGTGTGTGTGTGTGTGTGTGTGTGTGTGTGTTTGACTCTGTTCTGAATCTGATAAGCAATGACTTTTTTCATTAACAGTATGGAATATAGTGTAAACACAAAATCGTTTGGGGACGGAGGGATATTCTTCATGTTTGATCTTATAAACCAGCACACAGCTTGAAGACAAGATGCATGAAAGCCACTTTATATGACCCTCTGAAGATCTAGTTTCCTTTCATAGAATTATTACAACTGCTGATGTTTCACAACAATTTTGGAGTGACAGACATTGGGAGAATGAAGCCCAGAGAACACAAGCTACTAATATGCTCATAAGTAAAATTGGTGTTCTCAGTTCAAATGTAAAACATTTACAAAGTCCAGAAAAATAAAAAGCTTAATTTCTGTCTTTCTTAGAACTATACCTATGTACAGTATCTTTTGTCAGTCTTACAGAAAAACAGAAATGAAACAAAAATTAGAAATTTAAAAGACAAACATTTAATTTGGTAACAACTGGATCTTTTATAATTAACTTCTAAATGACATATTATTGAGTTACCTATCTGTGAGTGTCCATAGACAGAGAACCCCAAGCTATCATGGGGAGAGCTCTTCAGTTTTGTTTTAAAAACCCATGGTTAAATTCTAAATATTTTATTATATACAAAGTTACTCAGAAATTAGCTAGCTATAATTATTACACTCTTGTGCCATGACACTTAAGTTTCTACACACACACCAATGCATGCATATATAATGTTAAAAATGTTATGATTTAAATATTTCAAAGGTAAAATATTAGAATTCATACCTTAACAAACAAGGATTAGGTAACAAGTTCAGTTACATTATTCATTGCAAATCTTCTATTTGATACTGGTCTTAATTAGTTTCACCTGTGTCACGTGAGATACATAATAGCAAATCAGTTTTCTATCTAGTGGGACTATTCCGCTAGTGTTCTTTCTTTCCATTTTAACTCAATGCATACCTATAAAATTATATGTATATCTCATATGCTTGTTACGTGTATTAGTAGTGGACATGTATCAGTTAGTATACAAGGTATGGTGGATAATAAGAATGATACCCAAGTAAAATGCTTTGAATGATTCAAAGGTTAGTTTGTCTCTCTTGGAATTAAATAGTTAAGACTGTAAAGATAGTTGTGCAGACATAATTCAAACATCTAGACTTCTTCCATCTTAATTCTTTGTCTCCCTAGAGCCAGCATCCTCTTCATCCTGAGAGTAAAGTCACAATATGTTTCAGATTACTAGAAGGCGAAAGACTGGAGATACTGAGTCTAGTAGCTTGCCTTTGAATTTTTTTTCTTATGTTAACAAAAGAGGCTAAGCAGATGTAATTACCTGCAAATATAATTATAAATGTAAAATTCCTAGCAGGCATGTATGCAGCTTAAATCTGGGGTATTCTGAAAGTGAAGAGAAGAGACAAGATAGGTTAAGAGATGTTAATAGGGCTTATCAGAAGTGATTACACACAGATTTGTGCCTGTTACTATATTCTTAAAATTATTCTGCAATAATTTAGTTAGCTTCTTATTAGTTTATAGACAAGGTAAATAGTCTGAATCGTGCCAACTGTAAAACTAGGATATAATGCAAATATTGTAAAAGGTGAAATGCCAAGAAAAAAACCTAGAGCCCACATGTTAACCCTTAGGTCCAAGATGACTAAAATGTTATAGGTATTCCTCTGTCTAAATCTTTTTAAATAAATGGTTTACTTAATCAAGAGAGCAAACAGATGCAGATGCTTACAACCAACCATTGAACTGAGCACAGGGACCCAAATGGAGGAGTTAGAGAAAGGACTGAAGAAACTGAAGGGGTTTGCAACTCCATAAGAAGAACAATAATATCACCCAACCAGATCCCTCATAGCTCCCAAGGACTAAACCATCAACCAAAGAGTAAACATGGAAGGACCTATGGCTCCATCCGCATATGTAGCAGAGGATGGCCTTGTTGGGCATCAAAAGGAAGCAAGGCCCTTGGTCCTGTGAAGGCTTGATGCCCCAGTGTAGTTGAATTCAAGGATAGAGAGCTGGAAGTGGGTAGGTGGGTGGGGGAACACCCTCATAGAAGCAGGGGACGGGGGACGAGATGAGGTGTTTCCAGAGGGGAAATCAGGAAAGGAGGTAACATTTGAAATGTAAATAAACAAACCATCTATATTTTTTAAAAAGGAAAGCAAATATAATTGTGTCCCAATCATAAGCAATCTAAGAAATTATTTTAATTTGTAAATATTTTAAAGAAACTCTAACCCTGATGCAAGGATTTACACACACACACACACACACACACACACACACACACACACGTGCAGTCAGTCAAAAACATCCAGTTGCAAATTCAAATGTTCCAAGGCATGTCTTTTCCCTGGGTATTTGATTTTCTCCAAACATCAGAATCAGCATATACTGTCATCTTTACGGTAAAAACATTTGTCTGGTTTCAACATTGCCCCTTTACTGCAAGTTTTCATGTACATAATGATTTTTTTTTTTTGCATTATGCCAAAACAATCAGATTGACGAGATTCTTAGGAAATCAAGAAATAATCATTCTTAAATTTAGTATGTTTCCGTAAATCATTTAATGATATTTGAAGCTTTCACAGCAGAGCTTCCCAGCCACTGACAGAATGCAAAACCCTTACCTTTCTCATTTCCACCTAAGTAAATGACTCAAGGCTGAAGATTGCTGGCCTTGTTGATCTTCCATCCCTTGTTGTAAGAATAGGGTTATTCATCAGATTGTAATAAGTATCATATACCTGAAAGAAATCTCAGTTTTTGCCTACGGGACCAATCAAACTACATTGCAATTATCTTTGACTGTGACTTGGGATGTCAAACACAGGTTCTATCATCTAGCATAAAACTCAAACCAGTGGACGAAGGATAAAAACACTACATGATATTAGCAACACAACTTCCTTTGCAGCCGTAAACTAAACAGCCGTTTTATGTAAACCACATAAAGTTCTTACACCTTTCTCTTTATGTTTAAGACAGTGGTACTTAATGACATGTTATGCTTTAAAGATTCTAATATCAGACATCAATTAGTCCGCTAATACCCATTGGGCACTCACTACCTGCTGTGCATCAGACAAATTGCTTGAGATAGGATGAAAAACAGGCATGCTTTTCATACGACCATAGTAAAATGTATTACTTGTGGGATGGTGTTAATGTTTACTAGGAATATTTCCTGTATTTTCTACACACAAAAGTGTGTTTCTGCCACAGCAACCAAAATTAGCGTACGCCCGATGACAGGAACTTTCTTGTTTTATCTAACAGTTCTTCACACATTGCGATCCCTTTTAAAATCAATTCTATTAAGGCATAATTTGCTTACCATAAAATCATCTATTTTAGGTGTCGGGTGAGTTCTGACAAATGGACACGGCCTATATCCACCACTGCAGTCAGTTTCAGTTTATCTCCTAGACCTTATATCTGGACTTCTTAACTGAATGGTAGGTAGTAATGACCGAGGAGCAGATCATCACTTATGAACCAGCACTTCATCTGAACGTGCTAAGTAGAGTCATTATGCAGAGTGAATCACTCTAAGGGCCAGGAGATCCTCAACAACATCACTCCTACTTGGGGCTTAGAAATAGGCACAAGGAGGCCAATTGGCAGCTAGTGCTGTTGCTCTGAGGCTTGTGTACAAACTGAAAGGTTGAAGTACACCCTATCAGCACCAACACCCATCTCCAGGAGCTCCACTCTCCTTGGCTTACAGCTGCCAAACTGTGCAGCCAGCTCTTAAAATTTTTCCTCATGCTTGCCCTGCAGACAAGCATATTGTCCTGTCTGGAGTGTCCTCTTCACCAACACATTCCTAGCTGCTTTGGCCCTGGGAATCTAAACTGGAGCCTGATGACAGATAACTGAAATCTTTTAAGAGAACTCCAGAAGAGGGGGAGGGGACGAGCAGGGTCGGAGCCTGGAAGAAACTGGAGCTGCATGTCAACTCACACTGTGTTGTCAGCTGCTTTAGCTGACTGAGAAATACAACTCTTTGGACTGGAAGAAGTTTCAATGATAACCTTTGTTGGGAAATGGTATCAAAGGACAAAGGTGTCACTTTTAAACGTGTAACTTAGTACTATCAGCCCTGTTCATTTCTCTGGCCACTTTAACTCTTAAAACTGTCACAGTGCAAGTATCACTTATATAAAAGACTAGCTTATCAGTAGACCTAAGGTTATATCCATAAAGAATAAGCACAGTGCCCTGGGGGAAGAATATGTAGTTATAGTTTTTAGGCAATAGAAAAGTTATGAAAAAAGTACACATTAAATTCAAATGTACCATCTTACTTCTCTGAAATCAGATATAACTTTTAACTACTATGTCTACAATTTCCACCAGAGATATTTTATTTGCATTTGGAATTACTATCACCTCTCAAACAAACAAAACAGGTAAAAACAAAACAGTGGCTTTTATTTAGTTAATACTTACGTCACAACTGGCAGCACCACTGGAAAAGTGAAATAGTCCATAAAAACCAGTATTTGCAATCAGGTTTAAAAATGAATGTTAAGTGCTTCCTTTATCAAGATACTTGGTGAAGGGTGTGCACACTTATACAGGGGTAGAATTTTACCACCAATTCAGTCGATAGGTGATTTTTACATTTTGTTTTTTTGTACTCCAAATTCTCAATTGTTCCTTCTATAATTTCTGAAAAAGTAAAGGAGAAACTGAAATGACTGATGCAAGTCACTCATGTGAATGACTGATGCCCACCCCTATCATCTGAATGACTGATGCCCACCCCTACCATCTGAATGACTGATGCCCACCCCTACCATCTGAATGACTGATGCCCACCACTACCATCTGAATGACTGATGCACAGCCCTCCTGCCTGGATAACTGATACACACTCCTAATGCCTCATTTAAAATTTGGGGCACTTGACCCTTGTTGATGACACACATTTACCTACCTACTTCCTTCTAGTAATTTTTTTATTTGACTAAAATATAACCACATTATTTCTTTCCTCCATTTTGTTCTTGCAATTCCCTCCTCAAGTATAACCTACCCCCCACACATATACACTCACACAAGCACACACACATATGCATTCATTCACACACACACACACACACACACACACACACACACACACACACACACGGCTCCCTCACCTCCAACCATTTCTGTCTCATATACACATAAATGAATCAACTTATAAACACGAAGTGCTGGATGGGTCCATTTTGAAACAACAAAGATTAAGTTTTTTTGTTTTGTTTGTTTTACTGAGCAGTGTTTCTGTGTGTGTGTGTGTGTGTGTGTGTGTGCGCGCGTGTGTGCGTGTGCGCGTGCACACGTGCACGTGTGCATGTGTGTGTGTGTGTGTGTGTGTGTGTGTGTAGTCTGGCTGTTCTGAAACTCGCTCTGTAGATCAGGCTGGTGTTGAACTCAGAGATCCATCAGCCTCTGTCTCTGGAGTGCTGGGATTAAACACATGTGCCACCACCCACCTTTAAAGTTTTCAATTAAAAGTACTTAATTTTAATGTTCAAATATGAGGACTAAGATACTAGGGAAATATATTTTTTGAAAAATAATTAAAATTTGTTACAGAAATTATATTGAAAAATTACTACATTAATACTAGAGAGCTAAAACATGTCAGTGCTTCACCTTCTCTCCCCTCATTAATGAATGAAAGTATTTTAAAACTGAATTAAAATTACTGAGAAGGCACACGAGCATCATCTTTTTTCTGTATCAGTCAATTTTATAAAATAGCATATTCATTTAAATGATGTTAACTTTTTAAAATAAAAACGGTGATATGACTGCTATTAATTGCTCTCAGTTTGAACTTTAGTTTGACACAGATATTCTCTTTGCTATTTGAATTTAACTGTGGAGGAAAGTACTGATAGTTTGTCACCACATCATGAGTACATCAGCTGCCTTCTGCTAGAAAGCTAGCCATTGGGGCTGACAAGATACTTCAATGGTTAGGGTGCTGCTTGGACAGACTGAGGAACTGAATTTGGATCTGCAGGACACACAAAAGAAGCTGGGTAGTTTGGTACTAACTCAACCTCCATACAGAAGAGGCAGACAGATCATAGAGGTTCAGTGGCGAGGCATTCTTGCTGAAAACTACAAGGTTCCCTGTTTGAAGGAAATAAGTAAGGTCTCACATCTCCTTGAGGACCTACTGACAGTATTGACAGTTAATAGTTGCTGGAGAAGTGGGAACCATCTTTGGTGATGCAGCCACTAGTAAGTTGACTGTGCTACAGTAAATGACCCTCTGGCCATGTTTATGCAAACAACCCTCCTTCAACTCAGTAGATCACAAAAGAAAAGAAGGAAGGAAAGAGAGAAGAGAGGAGAGAGGAGAGAGAAGTGGTAGGTTACATTTAAACAGGCAAGAGACTTACTAATAAGAAGTGGTTTGGTGAAATAAAATATCCTGTTGCTGTGATAAAATACCTAGGGAAAAGTAATTTAAGGGAGGAAATAAAAGGTTGTTTTAATTCGGATGTTCAAAGTACATCAATCATGACAGAGACAGGAGGAGCTTCAAGCAGCTTTTTCTGTCTTCATCCACCTTCAGGAGAAAGTGAAGAATACAGGCTGCATTCTTGTTCACCTTCTCCATTTCTACAGTCCTTTCCTGGCTAGGTAATGGCACCGCCCACAGTGAACAGGTCTTTCTACTCTAATTAATATGATCAATTTATTCCCTGATGAGCATTCCTGGAGGTCTGTCTTCCAGGTAATTCCATATACTGTCAAACTGATAACATCAACCTCACAAGAGGAAAAAAAAGCTAATGAGAGAGAAAATATAGTCAACATGTATTATATGCATATGTAAAACTATCAAAGAATAAATGAACATCTGCAAAATAAAAATTAAATCAAGTGTTTTAAGAGATATCAACAAAGAAGATACCTGATATCAACCCCTGACCTCCACAGATGTATACATACATGGGCATACATACCAACACACACAGACATACACAACATGTACATACACACAAAAAAGTTACCTTTACCTATGTAGAAATTATTCAGCATCTCAATATTTTTTATATTGCCTAATCTTAAAGATATTCAATTCAAAAAAATCTAAGCAGAGCATGGAAAGTTCTGCTCTCTAGAAAATCTACCCAAAGTACAAATACTAATGACAGAGAAAATGTACAAAACAAACAAACAAACAAACAAAGATAGCCAAGCAGCCCTTTGCAACCTTCAAGCCCTCTCTCATTTCTTTTGCACTATTGTTCCTCTGAATTATAGGCAAATCTCCTTGTTCAGGTGTGAAGAGAAAACCACCCATGCCCCACAAGTGCTTCTGCTGTGAACTCATTAAAGCCTTGTTTCTTTTCCAAATCTCAAAAGCAAAAATATGGAAAGGGGTCTAACCATAAAATTCTTTGACCAGAGGGACCTTCTCTGGAGGCATGCTCTCTCCTTTCACTGACCCCACTAAAATTATCCTTGTATGGCAGCATGGCATCAGTAGAACATCAGTAATGCAGTCTATTCATGCCCTTCATCAAAAGAACTTTAAAAGGTAATGTCAAGAAAGGGAAGAAGAAAGGCTACCATTTGGTAGGACGAGCAAGTTGACTTCCTTGCACAGCAGGAAAGTAAATTAGTAACGATGCACTTCCTATCTCAAAAATGGAAGGGAAGTTGAATATAATTTGCATACCAAGAAGCAATAAAATTTTAGGATAAAGAATTCGACAATTACTGGTAGATCAAGTATCTATGACTCAAAGTGTCAGTTTTATCTCATAAGTACATACTAATATTACATCTCAATAATTTAAATGATAACCCTTAAATGCAAGATTTTCCCCTGTTAACAGGAATAATAGAGAAACTTTAAATGCAATTCATCACTGTTAATGGGAATAATTGATCTTGAAACTAAGTCAAGGATTTTTCAGTGAGAAGATACTGTTTGTCACCAACTGAAGGGAAATCCTTTCATCTTCAACTTGAAAAACGTTGTTACCATAGTTCTGAAGAAAATGCTGTGTCTGTTTTGTCTCCTAACAAAGCTTGTATTTGATATCTTCAGTGGCTCTTAAGCCCCTTTTGTTTGTAGTACAAACATTTGAGAGACTGTACAAGATGCTTTCTCCAGGAATTCATTTTCTATGTTCCTTAACAACTTCTCCTATAATAACCAATATTCATGTGAGCAAGTGTATGCATGAGCATTCGCTTTCACAACTGAATAGTTTTTCTAAAGGCCCACTCTAAGCTCAATCAAGTATTTGTTTTGTATCTAATAAAACCTAGCATAGAACTTCAGCTAGCTTCTTCAAAGACAAAATAAATTACATATAGTCGAAAGTAAATATAATCTGCCAAGACCCTCACCCTAATGCCCATGAAGATGAATGACTTTCATTATTTACAAAACCACAGTGAATATGATTCATGGTTTTAGACTGGAAAGAAGATAAATAGAACAAAAAAAAGTTTTCCAAAATGACAAAAATATTTAAATATTATAGACACCAGAGAAATACCTAGAAGATAGGATGAATGAATATGTGCAAAGCATGCTCAACAACCTCTGGGTTTGCTTCTCCACACTTTGGAAAAAGAAAAGGGAGAGGAGGGGGCTAAGATGAGGAGCAAGTAGAAGGAGAGTGGAAAGAAGAGAAGAAGGACTATCCTCCATCAAGATGAGAGTTGTAAATTGTTTCTATTACTATATATATATACACATATGTGTATATATATACATATATATGTATATGTATATGTAAGATATATATACATATATATACATATATATACATATATACATATACATATATATATATACATATATATATGACTTCCTCTAAGACATAATGACAAGGAAGCTAAAGAAACTTACACTTACTAAACCTGTAAATTTAAAGAAAAAACTTCTAAAGTTTAATAAAACAGATACAATCATCTAATTGTCCTAAAATGATACAGCAAATCATTTAAAAACAAATATAATTTGACTCACTTTTATAAATGTAAATACTTAAAGATTCTTCCTCTAAAATGCTTAGAAGACTAAGAAATTCATTCTATGAAGAAAGCAATGGAATATTTCAATGATTGCCAGGCAAATACTATGTATTTCAGGTGTAGACAAATAGCTTATTTTTAGTGACTCTGAAATGTAGTTAAAATCTAATATTTCATCTCTCAGATAATTTATCTAAAAAAAAATCTAAAACAAATCCTAATAATTTCATCACAAGTAAATAATAAGCAATTAAAGAGATCAATATTTAACTTGATTTTGACACTATAAAATCTATACATTACATGATACCCTATAAGTGTGCCTAATAAGTTTAGAAAATGAAACTCTTTTGAGAGAAACCATGAAGATGGCTAATTTTCTTATTATTTGAGAATTCTGAAGAACAAGAATTTTTTGTTGGATATTATGTTTACATTTCAGATTTTATCCCCTCACCCCATTCCCCCCACCACCCATGAACCCCCTATCCCATCTCCCCTCCTACCTCCAGAAGGGTGTGCCCCCACATACCCCCAACTCCTCTCTCCCCTCCCCACTCTCAAATTCCTCCCCGCATGGTGTTCAGCCTTCATGTAATCAAGGATCTCCTCTCCCACCCATGCCTGACAAGGTCATCCTCCCCTAAGTATACAGCTGAAGACATGGGTGCCTCCCTTTGTGCTCCCAGGCTGGTGGCTTAGACCCTGGGGAGCTCTGGTTGGTTGGTATTGTTGCTCTCCTCTTGGGGCCACCAACCCTAGCTGGTCATGGTGGCACACACTGGTAGAATTTGCTGAAGGAGGCAGAGGCAGGAAGATCACGAGTTCAAGGCCAGCCTGGGAGAACAAGAATTTATTAATGCTACCTAGACAGTTTGTGTTTTTAAAAAAATGAAAAAGTCAGATTAACAACTGATGTATTCACAAGCTAATCAAGTTAGTGAAAGTGTGTGTCCTGTACACCAATGATGCCTCTTTTGCCAGCACTAGCTCACTGACTCTGCTGGAAGACCAGTTCTAAACATATCACTGTTCTTGCTTCATGAATAGGGAAATCAGGGTTGCTTGAAGATAAGTAAGTTTCTTCAGGATTCCAAATTAGCAGGAAACAGCACCAGGATCCATTATGTATCTTGGAACCTCCACAGGGATAACTTATATTTTCAGTTTTCAATAAGCACCTAGGAGTTACACATATGTGTGTGTGTGTGTGTGTGTGTTATCATATATATATATATATATATATATATATATATGTGTGTGTGTGTGTGTGTGTGTGTGTGTGTGTGTGTGTGTGTATAAATATATATATCGTATTCTGTTTAGTTCAAAGAACTAAAGTGAATGTGTAAACATTAAAATATTAATTAATTAATATATTAATAAGTCACTTTTTTCTTTTGCACAGGGTCTTACTATGTAGCAAGACCTGCCTCAAGCTAACCTTCCTGCTTCAGACTCCAGAGAATACAGATTACAGACATGTTCTGTAATATCCTCCTGGCTAAATCTTCAGAACTTTGTTTGTTTGTTTATTTGTTTGTTTATTCGCTTTACATCCCAATATCAGCCTCCTTACTCCCAGTACCCTCTCATGCAGATTCTCCCCCCATTCCTCCTTCATCATCCCACATACACTACTCCCCACCCTTCTCACCCCACCCTACCCTGGCTCATCCAGCCACTGCAGTACTACACACACCCTCTCCCATTGAGACTAGACAGTGTGGCTCATTTAGAGGACCAGAATCCACAGACAGGTAGACAACAGAGTCAGGGACAGCCCTGCTCCAGATGTTGGGGGACCTGCACGAAGACCAAGCTGCGTATCTGCTCATATGTGGCTGGAAGAACTTTGCTGATACTGTTGAGCACATAAATAAATGAAATATGAAAAAATTCTATGGATTGTATAATGTCTCATGCAGCGAGTTTAATGATAAGGTGAGGATGAAACCCCTGTCAACTTCCACTCACTATAGTATCTGGCAAATTTTAAAGATATATTCACAGCTTCAGGTAGGAGTAAATGTCATGGCACACTTCTGTCATTCAGAAAACAATGTTCACTACCAATGTCAACATTTCATAAAACATGAAAAAGACTGAGCCAGAAATTTCATACAAAACATATAATTTCTTTCTAAAAAATGGTTGTTTTTATTTATGTGTTAAGGTGTGTGTGCCACATGTGTGTGGGTACCTGATAGGCCTGAAGGAAGAGTCAAATCCCCTGGAGACAGAGATACAGGTGATCCTAAGTCTTCTGACTCACAACTCAGCGTCAAAGTTGAGTCTTCTGCAAGTGCAGTAAGTGCTCTTAACAATCGTCCCTCCGCTCCCCCAAATATTTAATCTATATGTCTATAATTAAAATTACTGATAAGATCTAAACAAGTAGTGTTTTTAAATGTTTTCTTATAGCAATTCTTATTTTATATGCACAAATACTCACCTTGGGCTAATCAGAAAAGACCCAGAAAGGATAAATGCCTGATGATTGAATTAAAGGATGCAGTGTTTAAGTGTTGTCTTTCTCTTGCTTTCCAAACTAACTGAAAAAAATTACATCTTAGGTCTCTGTGTTTAGATGTGTAAAAAGTTAAAAGCACTTACTGTAAAACTTCCTGGAGTATTTCTTCCATCTGACCTGAGAAACTGCCACCTACATGGGAAAATGAATTTCCATGGAACCTGCTCTCATCCTCGGTCAAAGAACAATAACCATGGTAAAGCTCCCTGACCTTTAAATTCATCATTGTCCATGTAAATTGTTTCTACCCTGATACATGAGGTCTGAAGGCAACACTTTTGAAAATAATTTTTACTTCAAAACCCTTCAGTGCATATATATATATATATATATATATATATATATATATATATATATGCCATCTTTACTTTGCAGGTCATTGTTACACCTGTGGGAATGTATGCTGCGGGTCTGTTGTAAAATAACACCCGACTTCAGAGAGTATCGCTTTGCATTGCCTAGAGGAGAGTATGGCATTCTCTTGTTCCTCGCTGCTTCCCTAGAGAGGGAGATACAGTCCTGTGCAATCTACAGCAAGCCCCCGCTGGAGGAAAGGAGATGCTACAGTGAAGTTTCCATTTTCGTATAGTGGCTCAAAAAAACTTCCCACTAAGGTTCTGCCTTACCATCTGAGGCACCTATTTACTATTTAACTTTGTGGCAAAGATGCATCTAGATGTTCTTATGAGAAATGGCATCATTAATTAATAAAAACATTATGGCAATTTTAATTTCACTAATAGTAATATAAGGCTTTCTTAAGACAGCTGCCTCTGTGAACCTCTCAACTGCTCAAAGTCACTGCTCAAAGACACCCCACTTTTCTTTTCCTGGTCCCTTGCTGCTATTCTATAGAGACTTTCTAGTCACTCAGGGTAGTCATCCAACACCTCTCTGCATTGAGAAAGCAATATCCTCAGTATTAATAGCATTAACCACAGGGCTATACTGTTACTCCATCCCCGTGACCTCAGAGTTTGTGCCTATAACATGTCCTGTATTATTTTACACTTTTACCTATGATTTATGTCTTTTGCAAGTATGATTTCCTTTACTCACAGTTAAATATAAAATCTTTAAAGACAGAGGGCTGGCTGTCCATCTGACATGCATCACCCCCAAATACCCATGAGTATCACATTTTGCCTAAAATTAAGAGAAAAACTGTTTTTATAGGCTTATTTTTAATCACTGACCAATTTTTTTGTCCTCTATTAGTTAAATTAGAAAAATTATTTAATATTTTTCACCATTTTTTTTACCTATAAAAAAGAAATAATTATTCTGGGCTTCTAGAATTGCTATAAAATTAAATGTCTGACTGTTTTATGAATTATGATATGTTCTATATTTTAGTTACATCTATGATCAAACCCTCCTCAGTGCAAATAAAACTTTGGGAAAAAAAGATGGATTTTAAGTAAGGGATCCAGTAAGCCTTGTTGAGGGAGCATGATCATGGAAGAGTCACTTCTCAGTTATGAAGGGACTCAATAGCAGGAGTGATGCCCTCCCCACTTCTGCCCCTTGCCACCTACAGTAGTCAGGAGACCTAGCCCGAATGTCTTGAGAGCTGGCTCTGCCCCCACACCTTTGAGTTGGTCCACTACAAAATCTACCTTATTGGATCCCACCAACGGGCCGAAGCTTCCTACTCTCACAGCTACTAGTGGCCAGAGTGAACTACAGAGGAAATCTCTGCACATCCATGTCCAAGTATGATTCATTCTGTCAGTGTGACTTCCACAGCCAAGCTTCTGGGTTTAGAGTGGCTCAAGCTTTCCTTAAGAAAGTAGTAATTTCTGTCTCTGGATGAACAAAGATGCCTATGTTGTTTAGGCAGTTTCTTGGAATAGCCATAGTTAGTTTGCCATTTCTGTCCTTTTATTGAATCAAACTCTGTCAACTGATAGATGCTTTCTTTTAGGAAATTGTGAACACATCCACTAGCTAGGGATTTTTGGCAGAATCCACAGTCACTCCATCAAGTTTGCTTTTGCAGAAATCCCAGTTTCTATCTGGGTTCATGTCCTTTCTCACAAGGCAGGGTTTAACTAAGGAACCTAACCAGGCAGCTACATAAAGGAGAATTTACTTCCTTGAAAAAACTATAGTTCCGGGAACATCTAGAAGCTCTTTCATCTAGAGCACACAATGTAGCCCACTAGAGATTTGACTATAAATGCCACTTGCCTGACAGAGTCTGAGGCCTGATCCAGGATAATGTCATTCTATACAGGGTGGTAAATTTCACTTATACACACACACACACACACACACACACACACACACACACACACACACACGGCATGAGAGGAATACAGAAAAGGAAGGTGAATTTGTAATAATGTTGACTTATGCAAGGGGAACAAGATTTCTAGTCAGAGTCATAGGGGAGGGAAAGGCTTTCCCCTTGGACAGGCAAAATCTTATCATGGAAGCTAGGAACTGAAGAGTCAAACTAGAAGCTATTAGTACAGACTGAAGTTCCTTTGTCTAATAATTCTTGGAAGAGGACAGATTTCAGATTTTAGACTATTTTTCATTTTGGAATATTTTCAGGTACATCTTTTGTTATTTTAGGAATGGGCCCAAGTCTAAATATAAAATATATACCTGTTTCACATAAACCTATACACAAAACTTTTAGGCAATTTGTGGTGTATTTTAATAGGGTCTATTTTACATAAAACAAAGTTCCGTGTGTAGAATTTTGTTGCATTATAAGTATTCAGAAGTATTTGCATTTCAGAAACTTAGAATTTTCCAATGAATGATGTTCAAATAGTATGTATGAATTCTACAACTATACAGTGCAGACATTGAAAATTGAAATGTATTTATAAATCGAGTGTCATTTTAAATGAATGTGGTATGTGGTCTCCATTTATTTATATTTAAAACTGCTATCTGAGTCTGATTTGTTCTTAATTTTGTTCTTTTTGTTTATGAGTGATAACATAATAAACATGCATTAATTAAAAACTTACAATGAGTATAACAATAATGCAAAAATTATGAATTTTGAGTCACGTAGTCACCTTTGATTTTTATAAGGACATGTAAGTAGAGGGAAAAGAACATCAATTTTTTAAGCTATGTCTAAATTTCATTTTTCAAGAATCTATATGTACTGGCATATAAGTCTTTAATTGATTTCTTTTCTTTCATAAATTTTATATCCAGAATGGTACATGTCAAAATGTAGAAAATCAGAAAAAAAAATGTGCTGAAATCGCCTGGGTTAAAATTAACTCTAGACAATACAAACAGGGCTAACTTATCTTAAGGATAACACACTCCCATGTGTTTAAAATATTCTGAGTATAAAGAGTATAGTATGTTATCAATGTAGAATGAATCTCCTTCAGTTGAAGTCTTTGTTAGCCACAGTTGCCACATCTATCTCATTTTTCAGAGCAAGAAGTAAAACACAAGCTTTGAGACGTGCAACACTTTAATATATTAATAGTGTGTTTGGCTCTCATTCATTTCCCAGTTTCCCACAGGCAGATGAAGACATTGAATCCCTCATTCTGATTTGTTCAGGTCCTGAATATGAAACAATTATAAACAAGTATTTAAATATTTCTTTGTATTCTTCTTCTTCTTCTTCTTCTTCTTCTTCTTCTTCTTCTTTTCTTCTTCTTCTTCTTCCTTTTCTTCATCCTCCTCCCCATCCTCCTCCTCCTCTTCCTCCTCCTCTTCTCCCTTCTTTCTCTCCTCCTCCTTCTTTTCTCCTTCCCTCCTCTTCCTCTATTTCTCCCCTCTTCCTCTTCCTCCAATTTTTCATTCGCTTTTCAACGAACAATTAACTTCTCAAGAACATTCACTATCGTATATTTACTTCTTTTCAAATCCCCAGCACCCAAGAGACTTGCTGTATACTGCAGGAAAATAAAAAGCTAGGGACTCGGGGTTAAGTGTATGTGAATGTATGGTGTCTAGGAAACAAAGGGGAAGAACAAAGAAAGTGGGTAGCCACCTGAGAAGACTACTGTGGTGTTCGAAATACCAAGAACACCTTACCAACAGGCTGTCTGGAGACTCATTTATATTTGGTTGAATATGGATAAGAAAGTTAATGATCTTATGTGGGTAGACTTTAAAACAGAAAAGCATAAGGAAGGAAGAAAGAAGGAAGAGGGGAGGGGAAGGGGACAGTTGACATGAGGGAGGAAATGGGGAGGGAGGAAAAGAGGAAAGGAGGAAATCTTTCATTCACTGAAAGACAATAGTTCATTATTCTTGAGGGTAGAATTGTGTACAACATTGTACAATGTTGCATAATGTTGAATACAACACTACATAAAATTGATGGTCCATAAAACTATAGCAATGTTTAGCTGCATCTATGAAGATAGGATTCAGTTGGCGCACTGTGTGAGGCATGCTGCCCCACAAGAACAAGAGAGGCCAGGCTGCCCTGGAACACCTCTAGGTGTTGGATGGGATCCCTCCACCCTATGACAAGGAAAAGCAAATGGTGGTCCCTGCCGCCCTTAAGGTTGTGCGGCTGAAGCCTACCGGAAAGTTTGCTCACCTGGAGCGTCTGGCTCATGAGGTCGGGTGGAGTACCAGGCAGTGACGGCCACGCTGGAGAAGAAATGGAAGGAAAAGGCCTAGATGCACTATCGGAAAAAGAAGCAGCTCTTGAGGCTAGGGAAACAGGCAGAAAGGAATGTGGAGAAGAAAATCTGCAAGTTCACAGAGGTTCTCAAGACCAATGAACTCCAGGTGTGAACCCAATAAAGAATGTTTGTGCCAAGAAAGAAAGAAAGAAAGAAAGAAAGAAAGAAAGAAAGAAAGAAAGAAAGAAAGAAAGAAAGAAAGAAAGAAGAAGAGAAAAGAAAGAAAAGAAAAGAAAAGAAAAGAAAAGAAAAGAAAAGAAAAGAAAAGAAAAGAAAAGATGGGATTCAGTGTAAATTCTCCTTAGGTTTCGTTCTTTCCCCAGAGAGATACAGCATATAAACTTAGGATGTGTTGTTATGGAGACTCTAAAGGCATTTTCCTAGCTTTTTAAGTTTTATGACAAAAGAAAAGAGTAATAACTGCATGCCCACGTAGTCTGTGTACCAGGTTATGAAAAGGCTCCAAATTCAAAATGCCGCTAATTTCCATAACTAGGTGAGTGTAGAAAATTTTCCTCTTGTATTACTCAAAACCACCGACTGCTGCGGGATCAGGAGTTCAGAGATTAGCAAGGCTCTCCAATTCAATCTGAAGCTTTATCCTCTTTCAACGTCTGACTGTGTTTCAGCATGTGGGCATGACCCCTGTTTAAAAAAAAAAAAGTTGATGCCAATGATAAATTAAGATCATATCCATCTTACAAAATAGATACCTTATCTTAAAAACTTTCTATAATACAAGTTAAGTGGTTCAACTTACATAAAAGATCAGCCTTATTATGATGCTTTAAGAAAGGGTTTCTGGGGGGCAAAATGAGTTGCTTCTGGATAATCAAACACATTTACATTGCTGACCAGGTAAGACTCTTTCGAAGTTGGGAAACAATTATTTCCTGTTTATGAAAATGATGATTGATAGAAAAATAGATGACAGGGAGATAGTGAAAGGCCTAAGACTCCCCAGAAGATAGACAGATAGTAGGTAAAGACAGTCAGGTAGTTAGGTAGATATTGAACAGAAAAGAAAAAAATTTCCCTACCACTGAATGTTAACAAGAGTCCATAGCATTTCGAAGGCAGAAGGAAAATAACATGTAAATATAAATGCCTTTAAGTTTTTCTCCTAAATACCAGAAAAAAGAGAAATGTACTTGGACTGAGTTCAGATGTGTCCAAGAACTGGTTAAGTTTTTACAAACTGCGGGAAGACATGTTGTACATTCCTAGATCCATGAAGAATCATGTGCACCTCTGCTTCTGGTCACTAGCTGAAAACAAGATGTGCCCTCTACAGAGCAGCGTCTCACAGCTGTAAAAAGACATTCACTGCCCAAAGAACAAAATGAAAAGCAAAGGGGGAGGGGTTCTGATCCAAGTCGTCAACATGGTTTTCTTTGTGAGCTTTGTGTTTGTTTGACGATTTGAAATTTAAGTCACTCCCGAAGCTATAAAACTGGAATGTATAAAGTTTGCTTGTGTCTGCTTTCAAAGATGGCCTTTTTTTTTTCTTCTTTTCTTTTACTTTTTTTTTTCCTACAAAATGTCTGCCAAGCTTGAAAATGATGCAGATCTTGTTTCTGGCCTGTGAGGTGATGCTTACCGGGCAGTCTGGCGCTGGGCTGGGATTCAGCAACTGCAGGCTGTGGTGGAATTACAGTAGGGGGAAGAGGGGTAGGGTGTGTGGGAGGGAGGGAAGGAGGGAGGCTTTGTCCCCGCTGCATTTAAAATTGCATCTAATCTTATCAGGGCGCTTGTCATTGTTTCTGGAGAGCAGAAGCAGGTACAGTGCTGCTTTTGTTCCAGTCAGTAGCTTTGCTGAATAAAGTGGAGGGAAAAGCCAAGACTAAATAATATTCTTTCAGTCCCTCATGGGAAATTGGAAGGAAAAAAAAAGCTTTTGAAAGAGAATGATAGAAAAGGAGGGGTGAAAGAGACAGATAAAGTCACAGTACTTAAAGTATTGTTGTAAGTAGAAGTCTGGACGAAAGGTTTGGAAGAAAATATTACAAAAAAATGTGCTCAAATACAAAAATATCTTTATTCTTATTGGCTAAAAAGTACTGGCTTTTTTCCCTTTGGCAAATTATAAGCATAAAATTCAGGAAACTTATTCTGTGTTTTATGTCTGAGAAAATTGATGCCTAAACCGCATCTGGGTTTCTAAATGCACATAGCAACTAAGTACCTTTCCTCCTACAAAAATAAGCGCTCCTAAACCTTGTTTGTGCCGGTCTGTGTTCTTGTCTTCTTAACCTGCTAAAGTATAAGGTAAGGAGTTTCTGTCACAACTTTAGAGATTGCGGTAGACCTCAGACGAGTCAGTGGTAATAAATCCAGCATCACTAAACTTGCCCTGACCAGCTTTGAACCAAGCAGCGACCCTGTAATTCTAACAACCAGAACGATATAATTATTAGCGAGAGGAGAAACCTCCACTTCTCCATGCGTCAATAAAGACTGTAAGTTAATTCAGACAGAAATAACCGGCATTAAGATTTACTAACAATTCCATTATTGTAAAATTGAAAATTAAGACGAACACCAGCTTGTTCGAACAAGCTAAGTTTGGAAATAAGATGAATTAAGTTATTCATAGACGTTCTCTAGGAAACAGTGTTTCCACCAAAAATTGCTACTTTCAGTTTTTAGCACATAAAATTAAATTACATTATGGTGAATTTGCAAATTTTTAATCAAAAATATTTCTCGCTATGGACTTTTATCAAGTTAAAAACTAAAAATGATTCAATTTTTTTTAAATAATCACAATCTACTGAGAATCTTATTACTTATGATTCTTCATGTTCTAAGCCATTGAGCTACGTACTAATTATAACACTGAATTTTAACGGTTATGAAAGTACATTCTAGAAGTATGTTTTGGAGATATGAATTCCAATGAAATTCATTTTAGTTATACATTCTTTTTCTGCATTACATTTACTCTAAACAGAAAATTGTTTTGATCATTTCTTAAGATATCCTATCAGGAAAATAGACTTTGAACAACAATAGATTTCAAAACTGCACAAACATATTTTATGAGTTAGCATCTTTATGCTTCTCTCTCTCTCTCTCTCTCTCTCTCTCTCTCTCTCTCTCTCACACACACACACACACACACACACACATACACACAGTTCTGGTATGATTGCTGTTGATCAAAAAGTTGGGTTAATATACAAGAAAGTATTTTGTGACCTGACAGAACACTATATGTAACAGAGACATAAAATTAAAATTTATATTATTTTAAAAGACTAAAACCAAGTATACACACATACTAGGTAGTACATTTTTAAATCACCTTATATCCAATTACATGAATTCTTGTCACAGGTTCAATCAGATGGTCAGCTACTCTGCAATCTGGTGCCTAGCTGCTAAATGGATTTGCATATAGTTTTCACAGGAAATGTTTAAATTGAATGTATCCAGATATTCTTCTATGAAGATTTTATCACTTGGTTGAAAATCAAATTATCTATTTCCAATAGTAAAATAATACATAGTTACATAAATTGTTCTTTAGGATAAAATCTTGTGTTTATTCTTTATAAAATTGTACTCACTTCAATATTTAAGTTAAAAGATTTGTTACATATGATGTCTTCTAAAACTTGAGTGGTGATGAAGAATTTGTCATTTATAATTTGCTACTTAGATCATCAAGAAGCAAGAACAGATAACAAATTAATTTCAAAGTAGGGTTTCAAAAAACACTTAGTGGTCTCTTAAAGTTCCATTTTCCTTGTCTGGGGTTGAGTCTGAATATCTTTCCTTTCTGCTCTTTGGAATGCGTATACACGTATACTACAAGAATATTTTGTGCATAGTCTGTGGTGTTGCTTCTACTCACACAAGTCAAGAACTCATGATTACCGCTGCTATTCATGTTAGAGTCACATAAACATCACAAGGTGTTTATAGAAATGAATAAGTTTAATATGAGTTCTTTTTACTGGCTGGATTCCAAATGATGATATTCCTTATATCGTTCTTCAAATCATGTGTGGAATTTTTTACACAATAAGTAATAAGTAATGTCTTACTTTCTCTAGTCCCTTAAATGATTATATACTATATTGATATTGTATATAATTATTCCATACTATATTGATTATATATATGCTATAGACGATCTATCATCTATATTGATGATGTGTTGGGCCTTGAGTAAAGAGAATTATGGAATTAAAATATTCCTAAGAACAAAGGCTGAAGGAGAGCACTGTTTCTTCTGGAATTCACTTATTCTGCTTACTCACCAATCACTTTTCTTTCATCATTTTGTTCCTTAAAAGTGGTCTCTGTCACCCTCAATCATGCATCAGGAAGCTAGATTGGCTGGAGACTTATTGCAACATAGCAAATGACAGGAAAGACTTTAACTTCCTTTTGTCCACCTCTAGCTGTACTTGGAGTACTTCCTATATATTCAAACTATACAGTGGTGATAATCCATATTATTATTGGGGTTGATTTTAAAAATAAAAAGCAGGTGCATTAAATCAACCCATTTATCAAGAACTAGAGAGAAGTTAACTATCTTTTTAAGAGATTTTTTTTATTTATGTATTTTTCTTTGTATGCTATGTCTATGGTTTTTACCCTGCATGTATGTCTGCACACTCTTTGCATCCCATAGAGGCCAGAAAAGTGCATTAGATTTTCTTGGAGTTACAGATGTTTGGAATGAATGTGAATGCTGGCGATGAAGCATAGATCTTCCAGAAGAGCAAGAAGTGCTCTTGACTACTGGGCCATCTCTCCAGCCACTTATTTAACTGTCTTGAAACATTAAAATGTTATATATTAAAATGTTCTCCTTTTGGCCTTCAAAATTATTTAAGTTCTATGGACTAATTTAGAATATTATTATTCTAAATTATACTAATTATTTTGTCTTCCTGATTAACATTCTGACTTGACTTTGGTCAGCATAAATACAGAGACACATTTTCAAGCTTAGTAAAATCTCTGTTCCACATAGAGATTCTCTAGTGAAATTCTCTGCAGCAAATCTATCCCATTCATAGACACAAATATCATGTGATCTATAGTAAAAACATGCTGAAAGGATGCTAAATATTATATTTTTTCTATGTGTGCCTAGCATGTCAAGGAAACATTCTGATCTCTAAGAGATAATTGATTTGGAAACAATGATAAAATTTTGCATCACATGCTACAAGCATACCAAAGAACTTTATATTTCTTCCCTCCATAAAGGTCTGTCCCAGACTGGGCTCCATAATTCTGTGCTGGTAAAGACCTTTCTCTTTAGTGCTATGAAAGATTTCCTTACCCAGCCACTATCTTCCCCCACACTATCTCTCCCTCAAAGAAAAAATGGTAAACTAGGGGGTTACAGCTGAATGTTCAGACAGAGAGCCCACAGCTCTTTGAATTGGGCTTTGCAACTCTACAGTGGTTCAATAATAGTTGATGACAAAACTGAATAGTCTTTTCAAGATATAATAGAAGAGGAAGAAAATTTTTTTACTAAAGATAGACAAAAATCAAATAGCCCACAACCCAACAACAGTGAATAGTTCCTACCAGAATGAAGGATGCTGCCCTATAAAACCAATCATTCTAATGTCATGAAGAGGGTAAAAAAGGCCAGGAACTCAAATTCCGGCTTTAGCTTTAGACAGAAAGAGAACTGTTCTTTTGTTCCTCACTAGGTGAGAAATGTATTATGAAAAATCTTCTACGCCAGAGAAGATGGAGAGAAACTTAAACATCAGCAAACTCAACTACAATTCCAAAAATTGGCTACTAGCCAAATTAGGAATCATTCACAGGACACCAGATTTTAGAGATACTACTTAATACATAGTAAAAGTATTTGTCATCAGTGGAATATCTATAGATATTCACCATTTTGAGCTCTTTTGTTTTGATACTAGAATTTGAATTCAGAAATTTGTACAAGCTAAACAAATTCTGTACTACTAAAATACATCCTGTAGCCCAGAAACTTACCTGTAGCTCGAATAGGTCTTAATTTTTCAAGGGAGGTAGCCTCCAAAATAATTTATGATAGATTAAGTAAATGAATGATAAGATTAATTTCTACAACATACAGAAACAGATCTTATCTCATTTATACAATAGCATACTCCCCACTGGGGTGTCCAGTGATACTACTTTTGTCCCTGTGCCAGCAGAATCACAGGAAACACAAGTCTGCATCAAAATGGATGAGAACTAAATTCCCTTCTATAAAGTACATTTCCACATGGAAAATTCTTGTGGAAGGAACATAAGGAGATGCTTTGGCCCAGCAAAGCAGTAAAATGTGCTGCGGACAATGGGACTTTATAAAAAGATTGAAAGACTAGGGGGTGTGAAGGTGTCTTGTGCATGAATGGAAGACCCAACCACGCACGACAGCATGAACATGGAAATGTGGGTATCATAAACTGCATGTTTTATATTCAACAAATAAGCGAAAAATAGACACACTGTTCAGTTGGATACAGTAAAATGAACACTTCAGTAATTATGGGTTTAATTTAGCCTGTGCTTCTAAATCCCTTGGTGGCTTGATCTGAGGTGGAAATGATAACAAAGGTACATTTTTGAGAGAGATTTGATTGTCTCTTCACGTGTTATACAAAAACCTTTTTGCACTCATTCTCATTTATTTCCTACCATTCCATTTTATAACGTTTTATGTTTGTGATATACTTTGGGATTTTTTTTTTCTTTCTAGTAGAGTCATTGATACATATTTTGCTCCCGAGTCAGCTTTTAGGCTCCAACCCACACTCAAAATGTATCCTGGAGGACTTTATAGTAATTACTTTTCTCATCATTGTTAACAAGTCCATGTCAGAAAGCAATTTAAAGGAGAAAGAGTTAGTATCTGGTCAAGATGTGTAGGGATACAGTCTCTTGTGATAGGCAAGGTGTGACTATAGAACTTGTCCACATCTAGTTTAGCATTATTCTGTTTTCCATTCATATTCAAATTTGTAAAGCCCTAGTACCTAGGATGGCAGTGGCCCTACATTCAGGGTGGATACCCCATCCTCGCTAAAACCTTTCCATAAACACCCTGGAAGAGGTGGTTTCTCCAAGATGATCCAAATCGAGTTGATGGTGAAGACTATGTGCCACAGCTTGTGAGGAGATAGAACAGATTCCTAGATGCTTTGGGTCTCATCCTTCTACAAGGCAACTCCTTCCTTGGCTTCATTCACAGACCTATCTGAACAGCAAAACCTGATAAACATTTGATTGTCTAAAAGTCATTAGATCGGTTTTTTTTGAATCTTCCTATTTTGTATAAGTTACAGCCCTTCTGAAGGAAACATTTAAATCTCCTTGTTTAAAATTTAACCTGCAAACTCCAAACTCCTTCTCTGTCTCTGACCCTCAGGCTCCGCAGATCATTTCACATTCTGTCAATGTCAAGTTATTGAAACATTCTGGAATTCAAGTGCATAAGTAGTTACAAGCCAAAAATAACAGAAATAATAAATAAATAAGTAAATAAATAAATAAATAAATAAATATAAAAATAGCAAATACACTTCAATTGTTATAATTGAGTAGAATGTATCTTCTCTCCTTTGATGACTTAATGAGTGTTATAACTTCCCTTGATTTTTATGATACATTGAGAGTTTTCCCAACATTCTCCTTTTTTTTCCTTTTATTGAGAATATTTTTTCTTCCATGCAGATTGAGGTTTCCCTCCCTTGACTCCTCTCACTTCTTCCCCATCTCCCTTTCCACCAAAACCCATTCCTTCTCTGCCTCTCATCAGTAAACAAATAGATTTCAAAGGGATAATTGATACGATATGATAAAACAAAGATAGCACATTGAAATTGAATGGAACAAACGAACAGAAAGAAAAGAATCCAAGAGAAGGCACAAGAAACATAGACCCACTTTTTCACACACTTAGAAACCTCATAAAAACACTAAACTGGAAGTCATAACATACACACAAAAGACCTGATGCAGACCCATGCTGACACTATGCATGTTGCTTCAGTTTCTGTGAGTTCATATAAGCTTTCATCATGTTGATGTAAACCAGTGGTTTTCAACCTATACATTGGGTCCCTTTTGGCAAAACTTTATCCCTCAAATACTTACAATACAATTCATAACAGCAGCAAAATTAGGGTTATGAAGTAGCAGGAAGGTAATTTTGTGATTGGGGGTCACAATGACATGAGGAACTGTATTTAAGAGTCGCAGCATTAGAAAGGTTCCTTCTGGATGTTCTTCAGGAAATCAATTGCATTGCTTTTCAAACCTCCAAGAAGTTTTCAGCTGCATTCCTAAGCCTTTGGTGCCTTCCATTTTCTAAGACAACAATCTTCAATAAAACTTTCTTATGTTGTGTTTCTGTGATTGAAATTCTCTCCCTTCCTATTTCACTGGTAAGGACCTTGGCAATCATATCAGATTCATCTAGGTCAATAGTTCACAACCTTCCTAATGCGATAACCTGCCTCTTAATACAGTTTCTCATGTTCTGGCGACCCCCCACCATAAGATTAGTTACCTTGCTACTTTATAACTGTAATTTTGCTACTGCTATTAATAATAATATAAAAGTTTTGGAGAAAGAGTTTTGTCAAACAGCATTCTACATAACCTAGAATAGTCTCCCTATACCACATTCAGATGTTTAGCAACTTTAATTCTATGTACAATTTTAAATTTCCCTTGCTATGTTACCTAATGCCTTCAAAGATTCTAGGGACTAAAGCATAGATATCACTGCCATCATTTACTGTGTGTATCATCAGCATTTATCTAGCTGAAACTGTTAGAATAAGAACAATATTCTCACAGAAATTGAAATTTGAAAAAGACTTAAATAAAGGCTGGTAACATGGCTTAGTGGTAGGGTGCTTGCATAGCATGCACAAGTACTGAGGTTCAATCCCCAGTTCTAAAGAAAACAAAGTAAAGTTTTAAACAGTAAGTGCTTAGGTAGAAAAAAGAAGGACTTGCTTGATGACTAGATGCCTATGGTTTTTTTTGTTTTTTTGTTTTTGTTTTTTTTGTTTGTTTGTTTGTTTTTGCTATAGGCAAGCAAGACTTATATAGGGAACTTGAGTAAATAGGAAACACCTCCTAAGATGTAAAATTAAAAAGTTGTCACTGAAATTGAAATGGTGTGGGCTAAGAGGGTGACAGGAGGAGGCAAAGTCCAAAGATTAAGCAGTTTTGCAAAACCTCCCAAAAGCTTGAAGAGTCTGGTGTGTATTCCAGTGTTCTAAATAGATCTGACCTCTGCAGTAAACACACAGGGAACACTTTTGTGGAATATAGAGGAGATGAAATGTACTTTTTAAAACAGGAAAGATCTGGGCAGAGTTGGGGGAGGAAAAGTATGATTGAAATAAATTGTATGAAATTTTTTAATAAAAAATAAGTGTGTGGATCAACAGAGAAGAGTCATTGCACCCCAGAGTTGGAATGATTTGTGAGGGAGGAAAATAATAATACAGAGAAAAAAATCATTAGCTGTAGAAGCCTTTAGTGGAGGCATACTGGCAACACTCAGCAAGCATTCTTCCCAACACCCTGACAGTCACCCTGCTTCCAAAATGAGTGGTATGAAATGAAAAGAGCTATGAATGAGAAATATTTGTACCAAGGGAGATATATTGGAGCCATATTTTTCCTGCAAAGAAAAATTAAGAATAAACATAAAAGCTAAGATCCAAAGATTAAGGAATCTCAGAAGGAAGCAAAGGGATCTTCCAAGATGACTGAACAGTAATCTATAGGAAATGTGGTAGAAAAAAATAACAAAAATAGCATTGTATCCAGTTGTCAAAAGACCACATCTTGAGAGAAAAGATAACACCAGAGGAGTCCCTGCAAATGGAACTGGTGACTTTCAAGGCTGGTGTGATCCAGGGACAAACACAGAACTCTGTAGGATCTGGGATGGTAAGAGGTCACTCATAGTTTAACCAAAACAATAATAGACTTACATTATCCATTCATTCATAGCATTCACCTAGCTTCAATGTGAGCACTGTATTGAGTGGTTAAAAATATTATACCCACGAGGCAATACAGAGGTTTACCTTGATAGAGACACCCACATGTACTGAAGAAAGTAATACTGACACCAGAAGCAAGGCCTAACATTGATTCTGCCTTGCAGATAAATGGCATAATTCACCCCTGAAGTGATGGCTATTTTTTAAGAAATATGGCTTAATGATATATGTTTTTTTAACTCCTATGTTTGAGAAAGCCCAGGTCCAGGTATATGACTAGATGACTAGTGCATAACTAAGAACAAAAATGTACTGTCACTCTGATTAATAATGTGCAGTTTAGGACATATGGTACTGGGGTATAATGAGAGAGGAGACTTGGAGAAAGATCTGGGGGCAAGCTGGAGATGTCAAGGGACAACAATGGCCATGAAAACTCCTTATTGACCAAAGATAACAGGAAGCATTGGCACCTGTACCTGACATTGAAATGGGAATTGTTTCTGAATTGGGAAGGCTTTCTGTAGCTCACAAACCTTCAGTAAAACAAAACAACAAAACAAAATGAAAAGTTGTTCATGTAAGCCTCAGTGTTTCTCGAGAGGTCAATACCTTAGAGTGAACCAGCTTAGGCAAGGTGCACCCACAGAAGGAACGGTCACTTTCAGTGTACAGGGCAGCTCTTTGAACACTGAACTATGTGCTTCTTGACTGGAATAATCTCACTCTAGAGAATTTCAGATAATAGTCAGGTAGGGAAATTTGGGTCCGAGTACAGTTAAAGAGTAAAAGGTATTTTTCTTCTCTACAACAGCTTGACACTTGAGGATACATAAGCATGAAAGTAGGAAACCTTTCGATTATAGTCATTTCTATTTAGGGCAAAACATAGCAATGTTATTGCTCTTTAACATTTATTCTGAACCATGCAGTTTTGACAATGATTTTTTTCCCTGAAATTTTCCACTAGGGCTATTCTTAGACATCCTAATAAGTTACTGAATAAAGAAATATTCTAAAGTTCTAAATGTTACATAAGACTCAAAAATGAAGTCTAAACATCTTCCCTATCCAAATTACACATGTGTCGAAAGTATAAGAATACTTATAAGAATACAAAGAAGTTTTTTCTTGTAAATGCTGGCTAAAATGGCAAGTATAAATTGGAGAAATTCTGAACCCTTGCATTAAGACTGTCACATAAATAGGGCTGAGTATGACTGGCCAAGAAATGTCTTACATCACAGGGTAATTATTGCATTACAGGTCAGAGACCCTCATTTCTAATATTGATGGCATAACATAGATTTTAAATTTTCTAGGCCATTTATCTTAACAAATGTATTTTATAAGGTTTTGCATATGATGTCAAGATAAGACTGGTTGTTACTCAAGAAAGTTTGTAAATATCTATAATTAAATAGACAGACAGATGGTTGTGAAAGAAATATTGACATTTAAAATGTTTTGTGGAGAATATTTGGCTGTATACATAACATCTTTCTTATTTTTACTCACATTGAACCTTTCCCCTAAGTTTAATTTAGAACTTGTAGATCTACTGCCTGGAGAAACAGTGTGTGGCTTCAAATACACACTGAGTGGGAAGCAAAGAGGGACATGTTTCATAAAAGGTCTCATGGGTTATTTTTATATTTCAGGGTAATAACTTGTGATGGGGAAAGCAGAAAGCCTTCTGAAGTTCGGCCTGGATTATGTCTAAATAAAAAATGAGGTAATAATGATGACCTCATAGCTTAGTCAAAAGGGGGCTGAGTGATGCGGTTAAGTTCTCTGCAAGCAGACCAGGCAGTCATTCACAGGAGTCATTACAATCCACACAGCAAGGGTAGAGCCAGAAACCAGGGCTCCAGGGCTCATACCTTGTCAGCACCATGCTACTCACGCTGGCATCATTCCGCATGAGAAATCTCTGCTTTTCCTGTCATCCTTACAAGCATCTCTGCTTGAGGACAGTGGGAGACATAAATTCAAAGCATTGTTCAATGTGCATAAACAATAGTGTGTAGAAAATCTTCTAAACAATACCTTGTAGAGAAAATCATAGCTCAAAGTATGTAACATTTTGTAAAAGCACAACCAGATTTCACCCATTTGTCAAGATTATTTGACCAGTTCTGACAAATTTAACTTTCATAAATAAAGCAATTCACAGGTAGATAATTAAACTGAGAAGGAATCAGACACAAAAATCCATAAGTAACTGATATTGGAGCCTATTTATATTTTGATGAATAGGAGAAATAGGAAAATATTTCTTGCCAAGTAATTTATTGAAAGTCTTAATCAATTTCAAATAAAAACCCAACAGTTTAAGTCTAATTATATCACTTCCCATTTCAAACATGGTAATTATTAGCTCCTTTCTTAATTAATATTTTCAGCATCACTACAGTAATTATCTACAGATGTTTAAGGTGCCATTTAAGAATATACGTCCAGATGAGATGCTGTACTCCCACGGGTATTTAGGCAGCTTGCCAACCTGTCTCCCTTCTGACAATGTTGGCTTTGAGTCAGGAGCAGAAAAAAAGAACAGCTAGCATTTGGGAAACCAAACCTTATCCTCCTCTAACATTTTCAATGAAACAGAAAAAGTTAAAATAAGTAATTTTATAATTTAACTCAGAAAATACAAAGACAATAATTAATGTTCTACATTTTTGTACAATGAACTGCATCAAAAGTCACAATGCCTCTCAAACATTGGGATCTTACTAGTAGTGTCTACCCAGAGCAGGCTGGGTTTTTTTTGTTAGTACCTAGTAATGATCATTATTGAAACATAAATACAAATATATTGATGGTTATTTAAGCTGGGAATGGGTGTGTGTAGGTTTATTATACTTTCTACTTTGAGTGATGTCTCGAAATTTCCACAATAAAAAAAAGAATTTTAAAGAAAAATACATAAGCATAAGACCTTATATTTCTATACTGATGAAGCTATTAAAACTATTCAAATGATTTCATGTTCAATAATTTTTCAGAAAACCTTGCTAAGGACATAGCTCAAGAATTTCCTTCTGAAGTTCTTATTCTGAAAATGTTAATAAAAGAATTATTAAAGTTCCGGCCCAGAGTACAGTCAGACAAGTTAAAATAGAGCTTAGGCAAACTTCCCGTAATTTTCAAAAAACAGAAAGCTCTAACTCAATGCTAGTCTGTTTTGGATAAGTCATAATAGTAAAGAAGAATGGAACCTAATGAAAAAGAGAAAAAAAATTACCTGGACAAATTTTACTGCTGCCTTAACAGCTTCCTTTCTAAAGTTTTCTAACCCTAGCTGCTGGTTTCCATTGTGAATGTTCTGTCTTAAGGAGCTGAGCTGTAAAAGCAAATAAGAAGTCTTCATCTGAGCTGTAGGGTGGGACTATGCTTAAGTCATTAAAGCTAGCCCTGGGAATTTGCAGAGGGGTTGGAGTTTTAATGTCTTCTACCTGTGCTAAATCTGCTGCAATTTGCCAATGTCAGAGTTATGCATTGGCCCCCAAACCTATGTCAGCAAATGTTTTAAACTTCCTCCCCACAACAGACTAAATCGGCCAGCTATCAGAACTGATTAATTTGAGGAACAGCTAATAGAACTGTCAGTGAGCAATAAAATGACCATGATGTAAAGGTACCAACTAGGGAGAAAGGAAACAAAGAGTCTAAATATACTTCAGCTAGTAGACAACAACAATCATTGGTGAAAAATAAATGTGACTGAGAGATTTATTTAAAATGCTGGTAGCATAATAACTATGTTTTTAAAGGCTGCAAATTGAATCATCTGCAGGCAAATCAGCTACATATCAGAACCAAAATCTTTCCAATATTTGCTCTAACATGAACATCCCAAGTAGTTCTATGGGCTGGAAAATCAAATTGTTCTAAGCAGGAAATGGGGCTGTATTTTAAAAAGGAAAAAAAAATTAATAATAAATAGAGTTGAGAAGATGAGAGGATGAGAGAATTTTGTGTGCACTCCTGAGAAAATTATAAAGTAAAACATAAATGCTGGATTATAATACATCCTTTAATGATTCTGACATAATTATTTAGGATCTCTGCATCCTTCATCAGAGCATCCTCATCGTGTACATCATGAATTTGGGGGGAGGGTGTCCTATAGGTTTTCCATCGATACAAATGAGTAAGGATAAGTAGACACATAAACATAGAATGATAGACAGATAGATAGATAGATAGATAGATAGATGATGGATAGATAGATAGATAGATAGATAGATAGATAGATAGATAGATGGATGGATGGATGGATAGATAGATAGATAGATAGATAGATAGATAGATAGATAGATAGAAAATTGGAAGGATGGGTGGATGGATCGATGAATGGATGGATGGACGGATCAGTGTATCTCAACACATATCTTGGTGTATGTTAATATATGTACATCACAATGTATACAGTGTATACCAAACATAAAATCTTAAACTTAGACAATGTAAAATAAACAAAAACGTAAAGAAAAGATTAAAAAATATTTACAGGATATTTTGCTGAGTGATTACAGTGAAAGAGAGAGGAAGAGGTAATGTGAGACATTCCAATTTGCAGACTTAACACTCTAACCGTAAGCCTTCCTGTAAGAAAGAAAGGACTTCTGGTAAACCAAAGGTTTTTCTTTGTATTCTTCATTCATATAATCTTAAAACCTAAGATATAGCAGGCAGTTAACAAATATTTGTTGCATAAAATGATGCTCTTATTGTCAGAGATAATATCCTAGGAACAGTATGAGATTGCAAATTATAGAGTTCTACAGTTCTAGGTCAGAGTTTCACCTTATCCTTTCAAGATTGGGTTGGTCATTCCAATTTCTCCTAGAAACATATGGCTTAAAGGATCATTTAAGAAAGTAAAATATTTCTAAAGAATAAGGAAACTACCTACCCTTTTTGAATGTGAAATGTAACCAAAAACAAAACAAAAACAAATGAACAAAGAAAAAAAAATACTGGAGTAAATATTTTCAATTCCAAGTCACTTAGAACATGCCATTCTCAACTAACGACAATGCTCATTTGCTTTCAGAATGTCACAACTTGGTTTTTTCAAACCAGCCTTTCTGCCAGCTGGATTTTTCCCTCTCTTGGCAAGGTGGGAATAGAAGCAAATAAGAGTGTTAAATTTTTGAAAATAATTTTTCCAGAAACTTCTACTTAACAGCATAAATATTTCAAAGAATTACATTTCTCCTAGAATAACTTCTCCAGTGATAAATTATGTTCTTTATGGATTATAAACTTGTCCTCAATGTGATTTTGGAATTTCTTTGATGAGCCATGCTTAGCTGAGTCTATTACTTAACAGATGCATGAATATTTAGAATCACAAAAGACAATTATATTCTGTGTTTTCAAATTCCTGTGCATTTGATCAGGCCATTCTTCTAATTTCCCCAACTTTACAGCCTGACTCAAACATTCACCACAGTTTTATGCTTCACACACATTCAGTGACTCTCTATGGAACTTGACAACAGCAGCTTTATTTCCCGTCTTTATTAGCATATTCTCATGTGCACTATCTAGAGGTTCATTAGGATACTTCCAGGCAAATTCATATTGTATGTTCAATATGTTTTGCTCATGCATTCCTTCCTTCACATTTCTTCCCAATACCATTACTACTAGTTTTATCTATTGCCCTTGACAATATGTGTGTGTATGTGCATGTGTGTGTATTTACACATATTTAGTGTATATATATATATATATGTGTGTGTGTGTGTGTGTATACATATATGTGCATATATACATATATATACTCATATGTATATAATTTATTATGCACAAATAAGAGAAAATATATTTGCCTTTAGACAGACTTAATTTACTTATAATAATGTCTAGTTGCACCTATTTTCCAACAAATATAACATTGTTCATCATTATGACTAAATGAAATTTCATTGTGCATATGTACCACAATTTTTTTATTCATTACTCTATTGATGAACACCTAATTTAGGCACTACAAGAGCATTTCTGGAGTTTTCTCAACAGTAAAAAAAAAAAAAAAAAAAAAAAAAAAAAAAAAAAAGTCATGCTACTCACTGCAGGGTAGAGTCCTGAAAGACTAAATCAGCATATCCATACATTTTCTTCTCTCTCTCTTCTCTCTCTCTCTCTCTCTCTCTCTCTCTCTCTCTCTCTCTCTCTCT
>JANHMN010000014.1:37713304-37775347 GCA_030674055.1 Rhabdomys pumilio
CTCTCTCTCTCTCTCTCTCTCTCTCTCTCTCTCTCTCTCTCTCTCTCCCTCTCCCTCTCTCTCTCTCCCTCCCTCCCTCTTCCTCTCCCTCTATCTCCTTGTGTCTGTGTGTTTATTACCTTATAGCATACAATGTGTTCCTATTACTACTTCTATTATATTAAGGCACATCACAACATCACATTTTTATCTTTATACTTCATTATCAGTGAAGCATGGCAGGCTAGGATGACAGTAATACTCCCCAAAACAACAGAAAAGCAAAAGACAATTAAAGGACTGGAATTACATAATACACTTGAGTGTCCCCTTCCCCCCTGTTTTTTTCTGTTTGCCTTGTTTCTTGCTCTTCTGAACTTCACCCTCATTTAACCTTCACACACACACCCTTTTTTTGCCTTCCAGAAAAGCATTTCAGAGATGCTCACAATAAGTGTGACATAAATTTCAAAGAAGTTGCAAGGACTTCTACCACATATTTAGTCATCCAACCTGGAAAAGCCTAGCCTACTGTGACATTCCACTTACTGCACATCCACAGAGATGAAGAAAACCACACTAACCCGGGGTTAATGAAATGCAGAGTGTCTTGCACTCTTCAATTCTGGTGGAAGCAAAAGACCTTCAACCACTCTCAGAAAGAATCTGGAAGTTCAGAATGGATTTTATCACACATCTAAAATGTGACCTGTCTGTTACTCACCCAGATCTGCTAAGAAGCGTATGCCATTGTGCTGTGACTGGGATGAAGGATATAAGGGATTCACTTAAGGAAACAACTGAAGTGACAACCAGAGAAAGCAAGAGAACCATTGAACTATGAGGAAGGCCTGACCTGCATGAAAGAGAGTAAGCTCAAAGACCTGATAGGAAAACCTGTGAACGGACCTAAAAAGCTTCTGTCAAGAGTCCTCATTCAAAGCAGCTGTCGCATAAACCCTACATCCCACACACTTGGATGCTCTAACATGGCCACAGCCATTGGCTGGAAAGCCTGGAAGGACTCAGGGCAATGTGAACCCTGTACAACCATGAGGTTGGATGCCACACCTGATACTGTGGTCTCCACTACACGAAGCACAACCACAAGAGAGGTTTCTGAGCACATGTTAGCAAGAGTATCAGTGTAAAAGATGGGAGAGAATGTAACAGTAACTGCCTTTCATGGTCCTTGGTCCCCAGTCTGTGTCTTACTGATGGATACCAAGGAACACATGAAAGCATAAAAGGACATGGCAGAATTCATACTTCCTATGAGAAAAGAAGCCACTTGAAATCTATAGCCCATTGTTTGCTGACCCAAAAGTCTAAATAGGGTGTGAAATGCTTTTACTCTAAATAGAATGTGGAAATCCTGAATTTAACAACATTCTAGATTAACTGAAAATGTTTTCTATTTATTCTGCTTAATAGAAGATAAAACTGCCAACACAAAAGACGGTACCCAAGCCAAAGAAGAAAATTACCACTAAATGTAATTATTGGATTATAAAAGTTATTACCCAAATATTTCAAGAAAATTATTATACAACTGATTAGATCAGTGCAGAAAAGTAAATCATAATGTTAAGGTCGTAGAGCACGGTTGTGGTTTTATATCTTCAAAATGTCTTTTTTTTTTTTATTTTTAATTGAGTATTATATTTACATTTCATATTTTATTTGCTTACCCCACTTCCTCCCACCACCCAGAAACCTATCCCATCCCCCCTCCTCATGCTTCTATGAGGCTGTGCCCACACCCACACCCTGCCTCCACTACCCCCTCACAACCCTCATATTCCCCCTCACTCTGTTCATTTTTCATGGGACCAAGAACCTCCTCTCCCACTTATGGCCGACAAGGCCATCCTCCACTACATATACAGCTGGAGTCATGGGTCCCTCCCTAAGTGCTGCCAGGCTGGTGGTTTAGACCCTGGGGAGTTCTGGTTGGTTGGTATTGCTGTTTTCCTCATGGGGTCACAGTCCCTTTCTGCTCCTTCAGTCTTCTCTCTAACTTCTCCATTGGGAAACCCTTGATCATATCAGTGGTTAGCTGTGAGCATCATCCTCTGAATGTGTCAGTCTCTGGCAGACCTCTAAGAAGACAGCTATATCATGTTCTTGACAGCATGCACTTCCAGCCATCCACATCAGTGTCTAGCTTAGGTGACTGTACATGGGATAGATGCACAGGTGGAATGGAATGCAGATGTTCCTTCCTTCAGTTTCTGTCCCATGTTTTGTTTCCATATTTGCTCCCTTGAGTATTTTTCTTATTCCTTCTAAGTAGAACTGAGGCATCCCCACTTGGTCTTTCTTCTTCACGAGCTTCATGTGGTCTGTGAGTTGAGTCTTCGCTATTCCAAGCTTTTGGGCTAACATCCGTTTATCAGTGAGTAAATTCCATGTGTGTTCTTTTGTGATTGGGTTAACTCACTCAGGATGATAATTTCTAGTTCCATCCATTTACCTAAGAATTTCTCAAATTCATTATATTTAATAGCTGAGTAATACTCCATTGTGTAAATGTACCACATTTTTTTTTGTATCCATTCCTCTGTTGAGGGACATCTTGGTTCTTTCCAGCTTCTAGATATTATAAATAAGACTGCTAGGAACATAGTGGAGCATATGTCCTTGTTATATGTTAGAGCATCTTCAGGGTGTATGCCCAGGAGTGGTATAGCTGGATCCTCCGGTAATGCTATGTCCAGTTTTCTGAGGAACCACCAGACTGATTTCCAGAGTGGTTGTACCAGCTTGCAATCCCACCAACAATGGAGGAGTGTTCCTCTTTCTCCATATCATCGCCAGCATCTACTATCACCTGAGTTTTTGATCTTAGCCATTCTGACTGGTATGAAGTGATATCTCAGGGTTGTTTTGATTTGCATTTCCCTGATGACTAAGGATGTTGATCATTTCTTAAGGTACTTCTCAGCCATTCGAGTTTCCTCTGTTGAGAATTCTTTTCTTAGCTCTGCACCCCATTTTTAATAGGGTTATTTGGTTGTCTGGAGTTTAATTTCTTGAGTTCTTTGTATATCTTGGATATTAGCCATCTATTGGATAAAGTATTGGTTAAGATCTTTTCCCAATCTGTTGGTTGCCATTTTGTCTTTTTGACAATGTCCTTTGCCTTACAGAACTCTGCAATTTTATGAGGTCCCATTTGTCAATTCTTGATCTTAAAGCATACACCATTGGTGTTCTGTTCAGGAATTTTTCCCCTCTGCCTAGGTATTCGAGGGTCTTCCCCACCTTCTCTTCTATTAGTTTCAGTGTATCAGATTTTAACTGAAGGTCTTTTATCCACTTGGATTTGAGCTTTGTACAAGGAGACAGGAATGGATTAATTTGCATTCTTCTACATGTTGACCTCCAGTTGAACCAGCACCATATGCTGAAAATGTTGTCATTTTTCCACTGGATGGTTTTAGCTCCTTTGTAAAAGATCAAATGATCATAGGTGTGTGGGCTCATTTCTGGATCTTCAATTCTATTCCATTGATCTTCCTGCCTGTATCTGTACCAATACCATGCAGTTTTTATCATTATTGCTCTGTAGTGCAGTTTGAGGTCAGGGATGGGGATTGCCCCAGAAGTTCTTTTATTGTTGAGAATAGTTCTAGCTATCCTGGGTTTTTTGTTATTCCAGATAAATTTGCAAATTGCTCTTTCTATCTCTATGAACAATTGATTTGGAATTTTGATGGTGATTGCATTGAATCTATAGGTTGCTTTTGGCAAGATGGCCATTTTTACTAAATTAATCCTGCCAATCCTGGAGCATGGGAGATCTTTCCATCTTCTGAGATCTTCTTCTATTTCTTTCTTCAGAGACTTGAAGTTCTTGTCATACAGATCCTTCACTTGCTTGGTTAGGTTCACTCCAAGATATTTTATATAGTTTGTAACTATTGTGAAGGGTGTCATTTCCCTGATTTCTTTCTCAGCCTGTTCATCTTTTGAGTCTAGAAAGGCTACTGATTTGTTTGAGTTGATTTTATATCCAGCCACTTTACTGAAGTTGTTTATCAGGTTTAGGAGTTCTCTGGTGGAAATTTTAGGGTCACTTAAACTATCATATCATCTGCAAATAGTGAAATTTTGAATTCTTCCTTTCCTATTTGTATCCCTTTGACTTCCTTTTGTTGTCTAATCACTCTAGCTAGGACTTCCAGTACTATATTGAATAGGTAGGATGAGAGTGGACAGCCTTGTCTAGTCCCTGATATTAGTGGGATTGTTTCAAGTTTCTCTCCATTTAGTTTGATGTTTGCTACTGGCTTGCTGTACATTGCTTTTACTATGTTTAGGTATGGGCCTTGAATTCCTGCTCTTTCCAGGACTTTTAACATGAAGGGATGTTGAATTTTGTCAAATGCTTTCTCAGCATCTAGTAAGATGATCATGTGGGTTTTTTTTTTTTTTGAGTTTATTTATGTAGTGGATTACATTGATGGATTTTCGAATATTGAACCATCCCGGCATTCCTGGGATAAAACCTACTTCATCATGAGAGATGATTGCTTTGATGTGTTCTTGGATTCAGTTTGCGAGAATTTTATTGAATATTTTTTTGCATCAATATTCATAAGAGAGATTAGTCTGTAGTTCTCTTTCTTTGTTGGGTCTTTGTGAGGCTTAGGTATGAGAGTAATTGTAGCTTCATAGAACAAATTGGGTATTGTTCCTTCTGTTTCTATTCTGTGGAATAGTTTGAAGAGAATTGGTATTAGGTCTTCCTGGAAAGTCTGATCGAATTCTGCACTAAAATCATCTGGACCCAGACTTTTTTTGGTGGGGAGATTTTTAATGACTGCTTCTATTTCTTTAGGGGTCATGGGACTGTTTAGATGGTTTACCTGCTCTGCTTTTAACTTTGGTACTTGGTATCTAACTAGAAAATTGTCCATTTCATCCAGATTTTCCAATTTTGTTGAGTATAAGCCTTTGTAGTAGGATCTGATGATTTTTTTTAATTTCCTCTGTTTCTGTTGTTATGTCTCCCTTTTCAGTTCTGATTTTATTAATTTGAGTACTGTCTTTGTGCCCTTTGGTTAGTCTGGCTAAAGGTTTGTCTATCTTGTTGATTTTCTCAAAGAACCAGTTCCTGGTTTTGTTGATATTTTGTATAGTTCTTTCTGTTTCAACTTGGTTGATTTAAGCCCTGAGTTTGATTATTTCCTGCCGTGTACTCCTCTTGGGTATATTAGCTTCTTTTTGTTCTAACGCTTTCAAGTGTGCTGTCAAGTTGTTAGTGTATGCTCTTTCCAGTTTCTTTTTGTGGGCACTTAGAGCTATGAGTTTTCCTCTTAGTACTGCTTTCTTGGAGTCCCACAAGTTTTGATATGATGTGTCCTCATTTTCATTAAATTCTAAAAAGTTTTTTTTTATTTCTTTCTTTATTTCTTCTTTGACCAAGTTATCATTGAGTAGAGCATTGTTTAGTTTCCATGTGTATGTGGGCTTTTCGTTGTTTTTGCTCATATCAAACACGAGTCTTAGTCCATGGTGATCTGATAGGGTACAAGGGATTATTTCAATCTTTTTGTATCTGTTGAGGCCTGTTTTGTGACGAATTATATGGTCTATTTTGGAGAAGGTACCATGAGGTGCTGAGAAAAAGGTATATTCTTTTGTTTTAGGATGAAATACTCTATAGATATCAGTTAAATCCATTTGGTTCATAACTTCTGTTAGTTTCATTGTGTCTAGGATTAGTTTCACTTTCCATGGTCTGTCCATAGCTGGAAGTGGGGTGTTGAAATCTCCCACTATTATTGTGTGAGGTGCAATGTATGCTTTAAGCTTTAGTAAAGTTTTTTTTTAATGTATGTGGGTGCCCTTGCATTTGGGGCATAGATGTTCAGAATTGCGAGTTCCTCTTGGTACATTTTTCTTTTGATGAATATCAAGTGTCCTTCTTTATCTTTTTTGATTACTTTTGGTTGAAAAATGATTTTATTTGATATTAGAATCACTACTCCAGCTTGTTTCTTATAACCATTTGCTTGGAAGATTGTTTTTCATCCTTTTACTCTGAGGTAGTGTCTGTCTTTTTCACAAAGGTGTGTTTCCTGTATGCAGCAAAATGTTGGGACCTGTTTATGTATCCAGTCTGATCGTCTATGTCTTTTTATTGGAGAATTGAGTCCATTGATATTAAGAGATATTAAGGAAAAATGAATGTTGTTTCCTGTTATTTTTGTTGTTGGCAGTGGAGTTCTGTTTGTATAGCTACCTTATGTTAGGGTTGTTGGAAGCTTACTTTCTTGCTTTTTCTAGGTTGTAGTTTCCCTCCTTGTGCTGGAGTTTTCCACCAATTATCCTTTGAAGTGCTGGATTTGTGGAAAGATATTGTGTAAATTTGGCTTTGTCATGGAATATTTTGGTTTCTCCATCAATATTGATTGAGAGTTTTGCTGGGTATAGTAGTCTGGGCTGGCATTTGTGTTCTCTTAGGGTCTGTATAATATCAGTCCAGGATCTTCTGGCTTTTATAGTCTCTGATGAGAAGTTTGGTGTAATTTTTTTAGGTCTGCCTTTATATGTTACGTTACCTTTTTCCATTACTGCTTTTAGTCTTTTTTCTTTGTTTTGTACATTTGATGTTTTGATTATTATGTGGCGGGAGGTATTTCTTCTCTGGTCTAAACTATTTGGAGTTTTGTAGGCTTCTTGTATATTTATGGACATCTCTTTCTTTAGGTTAGGGAAGTTTTCCTCTATAATTTTGTTGAAGATATTTACTGGTCCTTTAAATTGGGAGTCTTCCCCCTCATCTATACCTATTATTCTTAGGTTTGGCCTGCTCATTGTGTCTTGGATTTCCTGTATGTTTTGGGTTAGTGACTTTTTGTTTTTTGCATTTTCTTTGACAGTTCTGTCAATGTTTTCCATGGTATCTTCTGCACATGAGATTCTCTCTTCTATCTCTTGTATTCTGTTGGTGATACTTGTGTCTATGACTTCTGATCTTTTTTTTAGGTTTTCTAGCTCCAGGGTAGTCTCCCTTTGTGATTTCTTTATTGTTTCTACTTCCATCTTTAGATCTTGGATGGTTTTGTTTAATTCCTTCATCTGTTTGGTTGTGTTTTCTTGCAGTTCATTAAAGGATTTTTGTGTTTCCTCTTTAAGGGCTTCTATCTGTCTGTGTTCTCCTTAAATTCTTTGAGAGTGTTATTATGTCCTTCTTAAAGTCCTCTATCATCATCATGAGAAGTGATTTTAATTCTGAATCCTGCTTTTCTGGTGTGATGGGGTGTTCAGGGCTTGCTATGATGGGGGAACTGGGTTCTGATGATGCCATGTAACTTTGGATTCTGTTGCTTATGTTCTTGTACTTGCCTCTTGCCATCTGGTTAACTCTAGTGTTACCTGTACCCACTATCTCTGACTGAAGCCTGCCTTTCCAGTTATCTTGTTTGTGTCTGAACTCCTCAGGGTCCAGATGTCTCTGTGATCTTCTCCAGCTGCTCTGAGTACAGGGGTACCTCTAGGATACCTCAGGATATGGTGCCTCTAAGGTAGCAGACCAGGTAGGTGTCTGCTGTTCTGGGTGCAGTGTCTTCTATAGGATGTCTCAGGATAAGGTGTCCACTGTTTCTATGACTTCTGATCTTCTTTTAAGGTTTTCTACATCCAGGGTAATCTCCCTTTGTGATTTCTTTATTGTTTCTACTTCCATTTTTAGATCTTGGATGGTTTTGTTTAATTCCTTCACCTGTTTGGTTGTGTTTTCTTGCAATTCATTAAAGGATTTTTGTGTTTCCTCTTTAAGGACTTCTATCTGTCTACCAGTGTTCTCCTTAACTCTAGTAGCACTAGAGTTAACCAGATGGCAAGAGGCAAGCACAAGAGAAGTTCTTCTGTCTACCAGTGTTCTCCTGAGTGCAGTAGTTCCTCTAGGATGTCTAGGAATATGTTGTCTGTCGCTCTGAGTTCAGTTGTTCCTCTGCCACTTTAGGTTCAGTAGTACCTCTGCTGCTCTGGGTTCAGTGGACCCTCTAGGTTGTCTTGGGAGGAATCCGGTGTCCACACAGGAGCAGACCTGGCGTGGGTCTGCACCAGGCCTCAGATCCAGGAGAGGGGCAGAAGGGAAATGCTACTTCTCAGGGGCGGGGTTTGGGTTTCTGCTGGAATCTGAGCGCTCTCCACATCCAGCTATGGGCATAGAACACTGTGTGAGTCTTCTTACCTACAGCTCTGGGTTCAGTGGACCCTCTATGATGTCTCGGGAGGAGTCCGGTGTCCAGAGTGGCCAAAATATCTTAAATAGTGGTGAATGGACACTGTTGATTGTCTTTGCAGCAAAAGATATACTAGATAACAAGTGGGGATATTGTTCCTCGCTAGCCAAGTGCTTATTCTGTGTTCTATTCATTTATCTCTATCAAATGCAGTTCACCTTTCTTCTGGTTTTGTTTTTTTTGTTTTTTGTTTTTTTAGTTTTTTGGGTTTTTTTGTCGGTGCAATTGTACACATGATTTTGTGCACCCTCCGCAGCCAACATATACTGTCACTGAAGACAAAATGTGCTCTATGTATGGCATCTTCAGTACCCGTGGGTTCAGCATGAGAGCAAAGAGGGAGGAAGAATTGTAATGAATGTGGGAGAAAATAAAAGCAATGGTCTGAAGACAAGAATGACAGTGGATTACCAGAGGATCCTTCTAAAGAGAGCACTGCACCATCAGAGACCTAAAACAGAAAGAGCTCAGCTTAAACTCATCTCCGCTGGGTCCTGGGAGCCTCTTATTTCCCTCAGGACTGGGCAACCCCTACACTATTGCTGGTAGAGAAGAGGTGCTTGCTGACAGGAAACTGGAGTGGCTGTTCCTTGGGAGGTTTGGCCAGCAACTAACCAATGCAGATGTAGAGCCAACCATCAGACTGAGCTCAGGGAACCTGGTGGGAAAGCTGGCGGAAGGACTAGAGGAGCAGAGGGAGATTGCAACCCCATAGGAAGAACAACATTAGTTGGCTGGACCCCAATTCTCCCAGAAACTAGACCACCAACCAAGGGGTCTACAGGGAAGGATCTATGGCTCCAGATCCATATGTAGCAGAGGATAGCCTTGTCTGACATCAGTAGGAGAGGAGGCCCTTGGTCCTGTGGAGGTTTGATTTCCCAGCGTAGGGGGGATGCGAGGGCAGGAAGAAGGGAATGAGTGGGTGGGTGGGGGAGCACCCTCATAGAGGCAAAGGGGAAGGAGGAGAGCCAAATGTGGAATGGGGGGATTGTGGAGAAGTAATAGGGAAGTGAGATACCATTTGTGATGTAAACGAATGAAATGATCAATAAAAAAAATTTAAAAGAAAAAGAAAAAAATACAGAAGGATCTACAAAGGTGGAGAGCATTGGGATTTCCAGTGAAAAGTAAAAAAGATTTTCAAATGTAGTAAGAGAAAAGGCCAAGTTTTTGTTTTGATTTTTTTTTTTTAAGATAGAGGTGCAGAGCTGGAGCCTAGAAAAAAAAAAGTGAAAGTGACTCTAGGACGATGTCCCATCACACACAGATTGTCAGCTCTTGGGAAGAGGTTTCAATCTCACTGCAAGTGAGGGGGAAATTCATTGCGAATCCCAGACAAGGAAAGTGGAGTGGTTCTGTTAACATTGTGATAAGCTCACCTTTCCTACTGAGTGTAAATTGAGTTAGAAGGAACAAAACTGGTGAGCTAATCTCAGATGCTGCTGTAGTGATTCAGGAGATAAGCAGTGGTCAGCAGGGTTCAAGCGACAGTGGTGGGACTCTAGATGAGAAATGGGTCCACAATTATTTTGTAAAGAATAAGTAGCATTGCTGATAGGTGGGGCTTAGGAGAAGAAAGTGATTGGTACCTTCTTTCAGCGTCTGTTTCCGACAATGAAGCAGATAGTTGTAACATAGAGATGGATTTACATAATGAATTAGACTTTCTCCTTTGGACATATGGAGTTTGTGTCTAGAAAAGTAAATTTGGTACCAAGTCTGGAGGACTGCCAATATTTGTATGTATAATAAAGGAGAAACCTGTCTCAGCAGCTGACAGTCAAGGTCAGTTCTGAGGAAGAAAGCCAAAAAAGAGGCATGACCTCTGTGTCAACAAAATATATATCAAGAGGGAAGAGAACAAAACTGGGGACAAAAGCTAGATATACAGAACTAGGAGAGCTAGACAAGGACAGCTTCCATAGTGAGCTGAACACTGTGATGTATCTGAGAAGAAGGATGTGTAGAGGCAATTTCTCATCAGTTAGACAGTCTGGAAAAGAAAGTTTACTTTTTAAAAGAAATTTTATGTTTTTATACTGACTTCACGCCTTCCTCTCCCATTTCCAACTTCTCCTATGTCTCCTCCCACTCCCTTTCAAAAGTAGAACCTCATTTTACTTATTATTATCACACAATTTGTGTGTGTGTGTGTGTGTGTGTGTGTGCAAGACAGTAAGAGAGAGAGAGAGAGAGAGAGAGAGAGAGAGAGAGAGAGAGAGAATGAGAGAGAGTGAATCCATTTAGCTCATGTGTACAGATGAGTAAGTATTTTTTTCTTTTTAAAAGGTGGGATTGTTTTTCTTAAGATAAAGTATCATACCACAGTTAAATGCTAGTGTAAATAATTAAAAAGTTGTATAAAATAATGTAGGAAAAAATACAATCATCAAGGGAATGAAACGCTCTAGAAAGAGACCTAAGACAGGATCAGATCTTCAGCAGAAAGAAAAGAAGCCTGCACTGAAACAGAAGAAAATGAAGAAATTAGATTCTAGCATTGGAAAACTTATGTATAGGGTAGATTAGAAATAAGACTTTGCTATATTTTTATATCCAATTCTCATAGGAGGTTAGTATTTGTCCTAGCCTGACTAAGAAGGCTGGCTAACGTAAGAGGCATAACACAGACAACACAGACCTCGTAGTTCAGAGTGCTTATTCTCTGGGAGATCATCTCTGATTAAAGGGGGAGCTGCCATTTTATAGAAAATTAGTAGATGCAGATCACAATCAATATTCTGAAAATGCTTATTTTGTATTAAAAAATATGTACCTAATAGAATAACAACATAACTGCTACTCAGCATACACAAGCAAACATAATCGTTATCTGTCTCAAATATCAATTGAAGGTAACACGATTTTCATTTACTTGAGTCATATAGATGACATAAAATTACAAATATCAATTGTATTGCCAGTATGGGTAAGAGGGTCACATCAAAACAAAAATCAGTGGTTTCGTGATATTGATTCACAGCTGAATCCATCCACTTTTCAAAGTCCATTTTCTCGGTAGTCCACTGTTAAATAAAAGAACTAGGGCCAGTCTTCCAAATATGGAACATTGTGAGTTGGGGAGGTCTCTAAATCAGGGAAAATAAATTAACTACAAGATAAATCTAAGATAGGGCTTTTTTTTTCCTTGTTGTTGTTTGGTTTGTTTTTTATTATCTAATTCCATGCTTCAGAACGTTTCCCAGTGTCCTTATTTTCTAGGAAAATCTCACGTCAAACAGATAAGTCTAATTAGATCCTGATGGGAAGCCTCCCTGACACATTTCTCAATGATCTGCCAAGGTCATATGGTTCTATGAAATATGGTTTTATAACAATGGGTTAGTCCATGTTTGCAGATAAGAAAGAAGAATATATTGAGGGAAAGAGAGAAGAGGAAGAGTAAGAGGGAGTGAAGTAGGAAAGAGAGGCGGGCAATTACTGGTGACAATAACACTGGTATTTGCATCAGACTTCAGCTATGTAAAGTTCTAAGCAGATAGGCCCACTAACGGAGACACTAAAGGAGTCAGTTTGAGAGGCTCTAAATATTTATGTTGGCTCTGGGACACTGACACCAAGAGCAAATCTGCAGTGTCTAGGATATGCCTTTAGCTCAGATCCTGTCTCCCATTGACCACTTGATAGGATCCTGCTGTGCTCTCCCATTGGGATTATCTTGCAAGTGTGGGAACCTGAGCCAGGAAGCAGCCAGTTACCTCCCATACACTACATAAGCACTGTACTTGGGCAACAGGGAAAGTGGCTGTTTACCTCTCCATGTTTTAAACTCTTCATTCGAAGCAAATGGAAAGGAGTTAAGTTTTATTCTATAGACTATATACATTAAAAATACTTTAAATGCAAATATTTAAATAATATGCTGATCTTTAAATTGATTCTCATTGTGAATAAAAGCTATTTTATGCCCTATGGTCATAAAGTTTTACAATTGATTTCCCTATGTAAAAGGTGAGAATAGAAGAAGTGAACCCTACCTTTTGAGTTAACCTAAACCAAAGCAATAATTATAGTAGTTATTTCAAGATTAACCCAGAGTCCTATAGTTAACCTTAGTGCTATATTGTAGCTTAGACTCTCAGATTATTGCCCTCTCTTCAACCCTCTGTCCTTCCCTCCTTTCTTCTCCCATTTCTCCTTTGCTCTGTCACCTTCACACACAAACTCAGTAATATTACATAAGTCTGTAAAGCAGACTTCAAAACTCTCAAAAATACAAATGTTCAAAATAAAAGACACGAGGAGGTATAATTAAATATGCTGTAGGAAAGTGGAGATCTTTTGTGACTAGAAGCAAACCCTTTCTTCATTTATCTTGTTGTCAATGCATTGTCAGACATTTTCAAAGAATATTTTTCTATTCCTGAAAACCTTAATGATAATTTTTGAAGATAGTGTACAATGTATGTTATATTTTATGTCAACAAAGTTTATCTATGTGATTGGTTTCTGACTTACGGCAATTGATGAGACATATTTCTTAAAAGTACAAAGTAAGGCTTGGTGGTGCCCGTGGTAATCCCAACTATCAAGGAGACTAAGGAGAGAGGGACGCAGTGGTAAGGCCTGTGTGGACAACTTAGTGAAATCTCTCTGAAATGAAATGTAAAAGGAAGTGTAGGGTGCAGCCCATGGGTATTTCCCAGCACAGAAGTTCTATGTTCAATCTTAGTACTGAAAAAAAAATCAAATAAAACACAAAACAGAAAAAAAAAAAAAACAGAAAAAACCTGCAGTGATGAACACAAACATAATTTCAGATTCCAGCAATCATTCGTGTTCTGAGACAGGTTAGCAGGCCTGCATGGCTGAGAACTTTACTTGGAGAAAATTTATACCAATGTGGGCTAGTAAATAAAAAGAACTTGAATATCTAACAAGTTATAGAATAGAATATAGGTCATAGAATATTCTCTAGACCAAGAAATCAGATTTTTAAAAAATTACGGTCAAGAGCTACTGAAACTAATAGGAATGATCTCTCTATTAATCCCTGTAATATTTGTCTTTCTTTCTCTATTTACAAGTGGTATCTATCTGTGTCCACTGTTCACTCTCTTACCTGAAGAAGGTAGGAAAGGACAAAGTTATTTGGTCATATTTATTCACTAGTTATGGGCTCTAGTGTCAAGAACGCTTGGATTAGTATCTATAGTAGATTGTGTTATTGTTGAAAAAATATTCACTTTTCTCTGAGAAAAGGTAAAACTTCCAACCCAGTAGACAAGAAGATTAGCTTCACGCTAGCTAATGAAATATGAGCACAGGCCAATTTTCATTTTTTGGTGCAAACATAAAGAGCCAGCACATTGAGGATTGTCACGATGACCTTTTCTGCTACTTACCTGGAAATGTTTTAGATAACACATCTTTTCTATGAACTTAGGCTCCCTGGTGAAGTAGCATGGAAATACAAATAGCCTGTTGTGTGCTGGGAATATGAGCAAGAAATGAACCATGGAGACGGTCGGTCTACTGCTAAGACCAGATTGTTTGTTCTTGCAGAATCATTCGACCTCAGTCCTGACTAGTTGTGTAACTGCTCAGGGTCCTTTTATCATCCTCCTCCATTTATTTTTTTTTTTTTCATTTTCAAAATGGAAACAATGTATGCAAATGAGATCATCTAAACAAAAGATTACAATGCCTAGTATACAATACGTTAAGCAAATGTTAACTTACATTACCGGTATTGACTCCCTAAACACTAAACTAGAGTAATAATAGGTTTGCCTCATGAAACGAACAGCTCGATGGGAAAGTCAAACATGAATGAGTTATGTGGCAATGACATAAATATTTCATGAAAGTCAGCAGGTGCTCTCACATCAGAGACATTATGCTTAACTGGTTATTTAGGAAGGGTCCCTGATGGATAACATTTTAGTTAGAATTAACAGGTGAGGCTAGGAGGGTAACTCAGCTCCCCAACACCTCCCAAAAATGTTACATGCCATCCAAGCATGAGACCTGAGTTTAATCCCCAGAAGTCATATAAAAATAAATCCTGGAATGGCAATGCACACCTGTAATCTCTGTGAACTCTGGAGAGTACTGGGAGTTAGTGAGCTCCAGGATTTGAATGGTTGATTGGTTGGTTGGTTGGTTGGTTGACTGGCTGGCTGGCTGGCTGGCTGGTTGGTTGGTTGGTTGGTTGGTTGATTGGTTTTGAGGTGGGTAGTCCCTGAGTAATGACACCTGAAGTGGTCCTCTGACTTCTTAGTAAGAACAAACACACAAATAAAGGCTCAATGCCCCAGTGTAGGGGAATGCCAGGGTGGGAAGGTGGGGTAGATGTGGGAACACCCTCATAGTAGCAGGGGGAGGAGGAATAAAATGGAAGGTTTACAGGGATGGGGACCAGAAAAGGGGATAACATTTGAAATGTAAATAAAGAAAATATCCAATAAAAAAAAAGATAGATGTGGGCTCATACCTATAACCCCACCACTGGCAAGGGTAAGGCAAAATTGTTGCCAAGAGTTTAAGTCCAGAGTGAGACAGAGAATGAGATTCTAACTCAAGGAAAGGCAGGAGGAGAAAGGTGGGGATGTGGAGCAAGGGGAGGAATGAGATCAGAGAAAGGAGCTAAGGGGCAAGGTTTTTTGTTCAAATAAGGATAAAGTATTTCAGATGAAAGCACAGGAGTGTTTCTGAAGATGCTTGGCTCCCTGTGCAGAATCCCAGGTATGTCTCAGTTCCGTGAGATCAAATCTTAAGGAGCTGAATATGTGACTTATCTGTTTAGCTTTTATCCTTAGATTATCAAATCTTATTCAATTAAATAATTAAATCCCATCAAATCCCTGAAGAGCTGAAGTATGACACCATGCTATGTTTTATGTCTAAGTGAAAGGAAGAAAGCCATGTAGGCCTTATATGCATTTGATGTGCTGGTCTATGGTTGAGGCTGCAATGTATAACTCTGTCTGAAGAGAGTGGGTATGTATGTGTATATATATATATATACTTACATATTATATATATACATATATATGAGTGTGATTATATTTATATTATATATACTTACATATTATATATATAATATATACATAAATATCTATTATATATACATATATATGTATACATATATATGTATATATATATATAAGTATATATATATAATATATATATAATCACACTCAATGTGGAATGTCCAGTCTGGCTTGATGAAAGGGGTGGGTCCCTCGTTTTATTATGTAATTTGTTCTTTGTGCTTTTTTTTTTGCTTCTGATTTTGTGAAATACTGTTTGAAATAAGTATGGAGTTTCAAACAGTATCAGAAAAGAAATAAACATGACATTTACTAGTTTTTAGAATTGCTTGCAGGGGCAAGACAAATGCCTTAGGGGTTAAAAGCACTGGCTAGCCTTGAAGAAGACCTAGATTTGATTCTCCATACTCACAGGGCAGCTCAAACCATCTGTAACTCCGCTCCAATGGATTCAACACTTCCTCATGCATGAGACACATATGTGATACATAGCTATAAATGCACACAAAATACACATAATTTTCAAAAGATTTATTTGTGTTTGTAATGATCTAAGGGTAGATATCCTTTAATATTTAGAGCATTCTTGAACATTTGAAACAGTAACATATTTTGAAGAGTGGTAATTAGTAGGATTTATAAATTAATAAAATAAATAATAATTCAAGGAAACAGTATCTAAAATTTTGTGTGAATCTTTATTCACTTTTTTGTGTAAGACATTAGTAACTTTTTAAAGATGAATTAGCTCCTATAAAATAATATCTTACATATTTTGAATGAGCCTGAGGTCCTCTGACACAAAGTAAGCCTTAATTCTCATTTATAATGACATGTGTGTGTGTGAGTGTGTGTGTGTGTGTGTGTGTGTGTGTGTGTGTGTGTGTGTGTGTAATGGGAAACTAATTTCACAGTGCAGATCTATAAAATCTTTACATGTAAAGACTAATTTCAGCCAGGCAGTGGTGGCAAGTGCCTTTAATTCCTTTAATCTCCTTGGGAGGCAGAGGCAGGTTGAACTCTGAGTTTGTGGTCAGCCTGGTCTACACAGTATGTTTTAGGACAGCCAAGGCTAAACATACAACTCTGTCCCAGGGGAGAAAAATAGTTTCAACCGAACGGATGAAACACAGTAAGCCTGTGATTTGAGTCTTGCCCATTAGCTCCTGATTCATTGACTATACATACATCTGTGTGTGTACTCCTGTTTTCACTGATCAGAATATACATATAAAAATGGAACAAGGGGTTATTTGGCAAAGTGCAAGCATAAGGACCTGAGCTTGCATCCCCAACACCCATGTGTTGAACTGAACTGAACATGTTAGTACATTATCTGTAACCCCACCTTTGGGAATTGGAGTAGGCAGAGACAGCCAGCCTAACCAAATTAATGAACTGTTGGTTCAGTAAGAGAATCTTTTTTTAAGGTGAATGATGAAGAAAAACAGTGAACAGTGACCTCTGAACAACATTCACAACTTAGAATAATAAGATATATGAGTACAATGTAGACCTTTGGGCTTGGAAAGACAGGCAGGGTGAAGACCACCAGTATTACCCTACGGTTATGAAGCGTCAACTTAAACTCAAGTAAATATCACAAACACACACACACACACACACACACACACACACACACATTTTGAAATTTAATGGAGAAGTGGAAGGTGAATGAGAGGAATCAGCTTGACAGCTTTGAAAAACCCCAGATTTCAGCACAATTCCAGACTGGTGAGTGGTCAGATAATGTGCAGACAGATAGACACTAATAACCAAGAACCAGGCTGATGACAAAGCAAGAGGAGAACAAAGCCTTCAAGAGCCACTGCTACCATCTACAGAAGGGAGCGACAATTCTAACACTTGACACCTGGGATCCTGAGAGCTTCCACAGGATCCTCTGGTTGTAAGGGTTGATTACAAGAACTAAAATCTGTGACTTGAGCTCCTGTTTCAGGGAAGATAAACAAGATCTTGCTCTCTCAAAATGATGTTAACATAGTCATGGTAGCATGAAATAAGTAGAGTAGGCAGGTGTGTTTGAATTATTAAACCTGTAACAGTTCTGCTTCCTGGAATCTCTAGATGCTCTAAGCTTTCCACTTCCTGTTTTTCCTAGGAACTAATGTGGTGACTGCTCTTTATCTTGCTGTCTGCCCACATCTCTGTAATTTTGTTTAGTTTGTTGCTTGACACCCAGATCGTTTATGCAATACAAATACTATACACCCATCTGCCTTTTTCTCTAACTTGCCTTTCCATCCGTTCCACTTTTCCAATAAGATGCCATCTTTCTTCGCAACCAAATTGCATTCTTCCTCATCTCTATGATTTGGAATCTGTGAACAAATATAATTTATTTATTATTAATTTGTTGTACAAGTAATGATGGTATTCAGAAAAGATCATTTCTTCCAAGTGCTTTGGCAACTTCTATGTTACCTCAGAAATAATTTGATACTGAAAGCCTCTGTAAATACAGATGTACATGCTAATAAAATTATCTACGGTACAGTTCTTCTCTCTTCATTGTTTTCACAAACCATGGTTATACACAGTTCTACAAAGCTATTTATCCAATAGTAAGATAAATCTATTTATCTATTAGATAAATAAATATCAAATTGAGCTATAGCTATCCACTATTATTCTACTTTAACCAGATATACTTTATGCAATATACTCATTCTAATCCTGATTGAAATCTTGTTCTTTCAGTGAATGGAAAGTATCGTTAGCAGGACAACTTCAGCAAAACCCAAGACATGTGTTTTCCTACACAGAAAAATTTCAATATAGACATCATTTGGAATATTACGTTTACCTCACCTCAAATGCATGTAGATTTTCCTTTACAGTTTAAAGCATAAGAAAAAAGTATGACATTGCTACATATTTATACTTTCCAGTTGTACCACTGAAAACCGCTGAATCCTTAAATACAGTGAATGTTCAGTTGCTCTATCTTCAGTGAAATAACAGCTTAGACTCAGATATGAAAGAAACACACCTCCCTTGAAATCGAACGTAGAAACAACGAGAGCCACTCATTCACCAACTCATCCCATTATCAGAATTTTTCTAACTAATAAACACAAAACAGGAGGCCTGAGAAACAAATAGTGGACAAGTTATGTGTTTCTCCCAAATTTCAATTCTTTTGTCTGTAACATGCAAACAAGTAATATCTCTAATCTATCACATTTTTACTGGAGTGTTTACTGCAAAGAAAAACATGCACATGAATAATTTGGGAAGCAGAAGGTGAAGGCACAACTAACTTATATGCTTTCCTTATAGAAAATCACTCCGGGTTCACTCAGAAAAGTCCATTATTTTCTTATAAAAAATCATTATTTTGCACAATAAATAAATACTAATCAATTTATGTCCTGTATTTAACATTTGCAATCTGAGTTATTCATTTTCCATTCTGTGACAGTGTCAGAGTGGTAAGGTAAAATCTTGGTGGGAGAAAGGGCCACACACCTGGCTGGCACACAGGGGCTTTTCCACTGCCTATCCTTTAACACTGTCATACTCATATGGAAAAGCCCAGAGCAGGACACTTGTCATTTGCTAAGATTGAGGAAACACATGTAAAATTGATCTTAAGAAAGTAGTCATGGAGCTGGCAGTATGATTCACTGTATAAAAACATGTGCTGCTGAAGCTGATGACCTGAGTTAGTTCCCTTAGACCCACACCGTGAAACAGAGATAACTAAGTCTTACAAGCTGTCCTGTCACACCATATTCAGGCCATGACGTGTGAGCAGCCACACATAGACAAACACAATAAAGAGACGTAAATTTTCAAAAACTAATTATGAGCTGCCAATTCTAAGACTACAGCTGAGCACATTTGTGTAGCCCTTGAGGATTCCACCATGGCAGCCTGTGGGAGGAAAGTGCTGTGTATAGCATAAAAGTCAATAGACTTAAGACTTAGGTTCAAATCCCAGTGTTGCCTTCATAAATTCTACTAGCTTGATAAAGCTATTTACTCCCTCTCTTGTTCTAAATGCCACATGTAAGCAGAAAGAAAACAAACTATTTTAAAACTTATTTTGAAGACCAGCCCCCCTATTAAATGTATAAGACACTTATCATAAAGCTGTACTAAGTCCACTTTGTCCAAAGCAGGAAATGATGCAAATGATATACACTGTAGAATAAGCATGATTCATTAATTACAAATGTATACAACGTTTTTAAGCCCATCGTGAAAATAATTTAAAGGTAAATGCTTGGCTGACTTGATTGTTTTTCATTGTATGTACATATAAAAAAATCAAGAGACATACATTAGGAAAACAGAATTACTCAGCTAGAGAAATTGCTCAGCAGGGTGGAACACTTGTTGCTCATTCAGAGAACTGAGGTTTGATTCCCAGCATCCACATGGCACTACTGTTCGAAACTCCTGTATCAGGAGACCAAATGCCCTCTGCTGACCTTCACAGGCACAGAACATGCACACATTCATGCACTTAAAGTAGATAAATCTCTTTTAAAATGATTACACAATGTTTAATTGCCTTAATTACCAATAAAACTAGATATAAAGGCAGAGAAAATATGTTAATAATAATTGTGACCGACAAATGATTAAAAGCCTTAATGTATAAAAATCAACTAAATGTTAATACAATAGAATTGGACCCAAATTACAACCAGACAACATAAAGAAGGTAAGAATGTGGTGACAGATATACTTGCATGTCATAACTAAAAACAAAGACATGATATTTTCAAGAGTGTAATAGACAAAGATTTCTTAAAATTGTCATGATGTCCAGTATATACTATGGGGTGGAATCACTACCGAGAGAATAAAAAAGTCTTCTGTATCTTGAAGAAAGATAGTCACATCAAAAGCTACAAATTATTACTCATTCTTTTACTTAGGAATACTATGAATTTATTCAAGAACTAACACAAATACAATTAACCTATGAGCAATTAGAAATCTGATACATTCTTGTATACTTAGGTAATTATGAATTTTATTTCATTTGCTTAAAGGAGTGTATGTTACATTGTGTAATTCTAAAGAATCAAATTTGGTTTTAAAAGTGTAGGCAAACCAGAATGTTCAAGAGGAAACAAACCAAATATCAAGCACTGTATGCCATATCTTAGCTGGTTGAATGCTACTTGCCCACAATACCTGACTAGGCAACTTATAAAGAACAGAGGTCTGTTTCTCTCTATTTTACAGGTTGGAAAGTCTAAGGATGTAGGACCCATGACTGGTGAAAACATTCTTGTTACAACCAATGTCAGAAGGCAGGAAGTAAGAAAGTGCATGTGTCCACCACCGACATTCAAGAAAGAGAAGGTGAGAGATCAACAGGAGGCGGAATTCACTTTACTAGGAAACACAGTGACATCAATTTGTTTATGAAAAGGGGACCTTCCTTTATCTACCCACCTCTTAAAGGACTCTCTGTAGGAAGAAAATGAAAGCGACCTCATTGTCTGTCAGCAGATGAATGCATGTTAAAAATCTGCTACATGAATAAAATGAGATGTTCTTTGGCACTAAAAAAAATGAAGTGGCAAAGTTTATAAGAAATCGGATTGACTTGATAAGCATTATATTAGATGAGTTAGTAAATCAAACGAAGAAATGAACCACATGTACTTACTCATATATGGATGCTGGCTGGTAATATATACATGAATAGAGATAAGCAAATATGTGTGGGTATATATATGGATGCAAATAAGAAATGGTCATTAAAAAGACAAAATACTTGCTAATCAGTTTGCATATGTAATGTACTCTGAGTAAGTATATAGAAAGCTCTCCCAAGGTTTCACACACTTTGAATGCAAAGTGAGCCCTTAAATGTACAGTGTCCACATACGATTCCATGAAGGAAGATATGTATTTCAGACATTTCCTCTGGATGTTTCTAGAGAATGTAGTACTTTGTAAGAGTTATAGCACTTAGTGAACTTTATTCTTTAAGCAAGAATTTTAGCTACTTGAACAGTACATTGTGACTCTTACTAGAAGCATGATTAGAGTACCATGATTCGGAAAACCCTGGAAAGTCCTGTGAGTACAGCAATATTGCCCCTGAAGATCAAAGAATAACATGCTAGAAATTTGAAAATGATTGAAAACTTGCTTGTTTTTTTCACTATGCATCATAATTCAAAATTGTATGATTGTTGAATAAAATAATTTTTTAAAGTTCACAGTATAGTATCGAAGATTGTTTCTTTTTTTATTGGATATTTTATTTACATTTCAGATGCCATCCCCTTTCCCCAATTCCCCTCCCTAGAAAACCCCTATCCCATGCCCCCTTTTCCTTTTTGCCTTTATACAATTTTTTTAAAATGTTAATCAAAGACTTTATAAGTTTGGCAATGCTCAATCAGAAGTGTAACCCAATACCCAACCTAGATATATCAACTATCTTTTTTTTTTTTTTTTTTAATTTTTTTTTTTTTTTTTTAAAAATAGTCATCAAATTTTTTGAGACATTTTTACATCCAAGCTATAACATTACACCCCTGACACTCATGGGTGTATGTCTATCTCATTATGCAGAATTCATTCAGTAAAACTTTAGAAAAATTCCCATAATATTAACAGTACCAGCATGATACAAACATCCCAAATATTTCCTAAGACCCAAAGCAATTTCTAACTGCTAAGTCCCTGTGAAATGAAGGCATGTAAGTTACATATGTTTAACACACAGTGGCATAGAATAAGCATTTATGTTCCAAAAGTGTGAAATAAAGGCATAGTAATGAAACTGGAATACAGATCGACAGAAAATAACAGAACATACATTAAATGCTGCAGCAATATGTTTTAAGACTAGGGCCTTTGGCATCATTATTTGGACTTTAACAAATCTGGGTAGCATTGTTTCCTCCAGCCATTACCTAAAGCATACATAGTTTGTCTCTCAGTCTGACACTTTTAAGTACCTTCAGGATTTTTTTTCTGTGAATATTCCACATTCATAATACATTTTTTTTTTTTTTGCATTTTAGCTTTGATACAGGTACTTTATTGAACACAGAAACCAAAACTAAGAACACTGCTAGTCCGGCTAATACACGGTTTCTACCAAAACCAAAAAAACCTTTACTCACACTTCACAAGTAAGGTGTATTTTAGGGCTAACTAGTTTCTTTCTTTTTTTTTTTTTTATCTCTTTTCTTTTTTTCTTTTTTTTTTTCCTTCCAGAGACAGTTTACTCAGGTCTTTTGTTACATCTGGAAACAAGGGTGTGCCCCCTACTACCCCTCGAGCGCTGCTTAAATGCTCTTCGTGGGACTGCCCATATGCCCATACCACGCTTCACACTATCATAGGCTAAGAGGTCGTGACGACTGATCAGGCTACCAGCAAGCACAGTCTCCATACCATATAAAGACTTGTTTACTCCAAAGGACAAGCCTGGCAGGCGCCATTTTAGGGTTGCAGCAGCGGCGCTCCATAGTTCTCCCCTGTTTATTTTATTAGCAAAGTAAGCAGTTACTGCTCGATCAAGCGAGTTCCATTACGTAGGATCTCACGATCAAGGGCAGACAGGCTTAAAATAGCAGTACTCACTCTCCTGGGTGCAATGGGCAAAGCCCGCCAGGTGCAAGAGCTGAGCTCCACAAGATTGACCAGACACCCATCCCTCGTGCAATGAGACATTAAGGTCTCTGGGGGTGCAAGGGCTGTCTGGATCGAAGAATATCTTATGGGGTAACTTATGGCTACCGCTTCAATGCCGTCAACCATGCTTGAGGAGATACACCAACCTCAATGACTTGGAAGGCATGTACTACTAGTGCCCTTTCGTGACTTTGATCTCTTGCCATCCGACAGATGCAAAGAAGGAAGAGCACACAGGCACTCACTAGAACCAAAGCTAGCACTCCTAACCCCGCCCACTCCTTCGGGCGATGAGCTGCTTGTAGAATCCAGGATGACAAGCCCTCCGCTGTAGACGGATCCACTCGGGTAGAGTTCACAGTTATAATCGCCACTCGAAGTTCTTGCATCAGTGTATCAAAACCACGGGACCAATTTCCTATAAGGTACTCAAATAATGTGTTAGACAAATTAGCAGCCTTGGACATATTGTGATAAGGTACTGAAGTGATGCACAGTCCCGGTGTTTTCCATTCACATCCTGATTGAGCTAATTGCCATAAAGTAACCACTTGCTCCTGCACCAAATCAATCCTTTGCTTTAGGATCATAAGTCCACCCTTTCAACCAGGTGCCCTTTAAATAATAGGTACCTGTCAATGGGCCTTCAGGTAAGTCAAATCAGGCAGCTGTTTGATTGTACATCTTAATATAATCACTCTTATCACTAATATTCCTTACCCTAACAAAACACAAATTACCCAATAAACTAAAATTCTTTTCATATCCTATACTAGTTAATTCTATCTTCCTAAGCAAAAAGGTAAATCCATGCTCTTATTACTAACAAAAAAGCAGGGAAAAACTTGGGCATCATGTCTCATGGGCATAGGAATTGGGAAGGCTGACAGAACCCCCCATCTCTGCTCTACTACTAGTGGGGGTGTCCTCAAGATCACCAGGAACGGGAATAGCCACAGGATCTTCATTGTTGACCTTTCTCACCAACCGCTCCGGCACCCACACGGGATCCTGTCGATTCTGCGGAAACACACAAACAGACCCTCTCGCCCACATTAATACAGGATCCGGGCCATGCCAAATTCCCGTCAAAACATCTTTCCATTTTACAAACCCTTGAGAACTTCCAGAGGCATTGTAATGTCTATCCACTGCTGAACAGCCTGAAGCATCCAAATTTTAAAAATTTAAGGTAAATAAGGCAAGGGATATTCTTTCTTTTGGGGTGCGGCCATATCCAATTCCCTCTTTTTGATTTTGTAAAACCTCTTTAAGAGTGTGATGTGCACGTTCCACGATTCCTTGGCCTTGAGGATTGTAGGGTAATCCATGATTAATTTGAACATCCATTTGAGCACAAAAGGACTTAAATTGTTGTGCTGTATAGGCAGGTCCATTATCAGTCTTTAGCTGTTGGGGTTTACCCCAGGCAGCCCAGGCTTCTAAGCAATGACCTATGACATTGCGTGCTTTTTCACCACTCAAAGGCGTAGCATGAGTAATGCCTGAGCAGGTATCCACCGAAACATGTACGTATCGGAGAGTACCAAACTCAGCAATATGAGTCATATCCATTTGCCATATTTTCAATGGCAGTAGTCCTCTGGGATTAACCCCAAGACTAGGTGGGTGATGAAATACCACACATTGAGGGCAATTCAACACTATTTGTCACGCATCTGCACGGGACAAGTTGAACTTTTGTTGTAAAGTCTTATCATTAATATGAAAGTTCTGATGAAATTGAGCTGCTTGCTCTAAAGCAGAGCTCAAGAAGGCATATTCCATCCTTGTCCATTGATCAACCAGAGCGTTGCCCTCACTTAATGGTCCTGGCAAGCCTATATGGGCACGAACATGCTGAATATGAAAGCGCTCTTGTCTATGCCAAATAATATTCTGCAACCTTTTTAATAATGCACACACCGTACTGGTGTTCTTTATAGGACCTGCCAATTCCAAAATTCTTACTGCGTTAACTACATAATGAGAGTCTGAAATCAAATTAAACGCAAAATTACATTTTTCAAACACTTCAATCACTATTTTCAATTCTATCACTTGAGGAGAACTAATATTAAATTGGCATAGAACTGGCTTCTGTCCCTCCACCATATAGGCACTACATCCGGTCTTGGACCCATCAGTAAAAATATTAAGAGCTCCTTTAACAGGCTCATTAGCAGTAATTTTTTGAAAGACTACCGGATGCTCCCTAAAAAATGATAATAAAGGATATTTGGGATAATGATTATCAAGGACGCCTTCAAAACTACATTATAATATAGCCCAGTCATCCACTGTTCCACATAACACCTTCACTTGCTGAGCCAAATAAGGTATTATAATACTCATCGGTGGCAAGCCAAAATATTGTAAACATTGTTGTATTCCTTGCATGGCTAGTGTGGCTACTGCAGTAGGATAATACTCTAGGGATTTACCTGGGGATACCCTTGGATAAATCCACAACAATGGGCCATCCTGCCACAAAACACCAGAAGGTTGTGAATACGTCGCCAAAATACATAAAATAATTGACTTTCCTTCTATACATCTCTGAAGAAAGGCACCCTGCAATTTTTTTCTCCACCTTATTTAGGGCTAATCGGGCTTCTGGCGTCAATTGACGGGGCGAATCCAATGCAGAATCCCCAACTAATATATTATATAGGGGCTTTAATTCATAGTTTGGTAAATTCAAATAACCTCGTATCCAATTAATGTCTCCCAATAATTTCTGAAAATCGTTAAGAGTTTTCAATCTATCTTTTCTAATCTCAAGCTTTTGTGGCACAATTTTTAAATTCTGAATCTTAGCTTGATTTTTTCTTTATGACAAATATGGGTGTATTCCAAGGAGACACAGATGGCCTAATATGACCCAAAGACAGCTGTTCTTGAACTAGCCATTGAGCTGCCTGCAACTTTTCAGAGGAAAGTGGCCACTGAGGAACCCATACCGAGTCCTCTGTCTTCCACGTTATGGGAATTCCTTCCCCAGCGGCCCCTAGGAAAAACCCAAACCTTTTCTGTCACACTTTGGCACAGCCTCTAAAGGCCGTGTTCTACCTTGAAGGTCTTTTCCAAGGCCCCTGATCCCTATCTTTCCTTTCTTATCATGCAACGTGACCTTTTCCCATGCCAAATCTAGATCTCTCCCTAACTTGTCCCAACTGGTTAATGTAATGCATCCTGACACAGCAAACCAAGGGGCAACAGCGTCTACTTCATTGAAGAACCGAGTCAGGACTTTATCTTTAAATTTCAGCCCTTTGGTGGCAAGGAGCTCATGAAGAGCCAGCTGCATCGGGCAGGACAGAGAGATTCCCATGGTCAGCAGCCACACTCATGCCCTGGACGATGACAATTAAGGCACAAACACTCCACCAGGGTCACAAAAAACTGTTAGCAAGACCACTAAAGCAACTATCGCAGGAGAGACACCTCCCGGCACGAATATTACCTACCAGTTGCCTTACTTTCACTTTTGCTTGCCTCCTACCGAGGACCTTAAACAATATTGTCTCCTTCCGAGATCTTTCAATGAAGGGTCTCACTTATCGACCACTTGCCGATCAATCACCCTGTCTGCCTCTGGTTCTGGAACTTCGGGAGCACTGGAAAAAGAGGTGCTCCCCGTACGGGCCACGAAGTGTGCCGTGCCGATCACCCCGACCAGCGGGAAGAAAGACTAGCACACCAGTTCCTTCCAGAGACAATTTACTCAGGTCTTTTGTTACATCTGGAAACAAGGGTGTGCCCCCTACTACCCCTCGAGCGCTGCTTAAATGCTCTTCATGGGACTGTCCATATGCCCATACCACGCTTCACACTATCATAGGCTAAGAGGTCGTGACGACTGATCAGGCTACCAGCAAGCACAGTCTCCATACCATATAAGGACTTGTTTACTCCAAAGAACTAGCCTGGCAGGTGCCATTTTGGGGTTGCAGCAGCGGTGCTCCACACTTAAATGCTTTAACCTCTCTTCTAGCTGACCACCCACCAGAGGTAGTAGAAAAAGAAAAAAGGTTATTATGGCAAAGGATGATGTGGACCTATTTAGGATGAGTTTTTGATGCTAATACAATCTGTCTTGCCAGGATATCATCAGTCCAGTCAGATTCAGCAGCCCTAGCTTTCTTTACTCAGAATCACCATTCATGAATCAGCAATGGCAGTTTAATCCAGAGGAAACTAAGGAAGACTCTGCCATAACATAAGAAGATGTTCTTCGGTGTAGTTCTCTCTCTGAAGTCACAACAAACAACAATCAGCAAAGAGTGGCAAGGCATACCAAAACCATACAGCATCTTCAGCTACGACTAGGGTCAGCAAAGCCTAATGATGACTAGCAAAAGTGGCAAAGCGAACCAGTACAACACACTATCATCTACGGTCTGTTGGATTGTATTTATATCCTTTGCAAACATCATATGTTTTCTCAAACTTTCGCTTTAGCAAAGCATCACATGTCCTTTCTGCAGCAGCTTCCCCAAAAAACACCACGCCTATTCTCAGCAAAACATCCACCCACATGTCTGCTTTAGTAAAAAAACATCCTCTCAAAGCACATTTTTCAGAAAAACATTACATGACACAATTGAACCACCAATGAAACCAGAAATTTTTACTTCATTTTTCTATTAGAGGATTCCAGAAGTAAGCTTGAACATCACAGTGCTGTTACCTTTTTGAGAAACTAAAAGTAAACCATTAACTTTAGGAATTTCCATTGAGAAATAAAAATGAGGTGGTTCTGGCCTCTCTTAATAAAAACTATTGCTGATAGTCAATTTTTAGCTGATCTCTTTGGCAAATAGATAAACCCTTAATATCCAAGGCCCTTCAAATAAAAATGAGTTGAATTTGCACTATATGATTTCATTCTGAAATACAAGATTAAGAATATTTGAGAAATATATTCTAGATACAACAATAACCAAGCCTTTACTTTCACAGAGCTTTCATGCACTTCAAAACTTAAAATACTGCTTCACATGTATATATTTGCTGAGTTTCAATGCATGCCAAAATATTCAGTCTTTGTCTTACTTATTAGTTATTTTAATATTAAATTTGGTTGTAAATGAAACACACGGGAAAGAAAAATGCAGAAATTTTCTATGCTAACAAATAATTGAAAAGTCATACTTAGTGAGAATTGAAGGCCCCTTCCGATCCTACATTTTTTTTTTGTAGTTCTCTTTCTTTCTTTTTTTTAAATGCATACATATATACATACACATATAAATGATACTCAAACAATAAAATGCATTCAAAAAGTATGGAGGGGGTTGGGAAGAGTGGGAGGAAGGAGAGAAGGGGGAAAGTTAGTGTTCATATATGAAATTCTCAAAAAGGAATCCAGTTTTTCAAATTGTTCAACAGACCGACCAACACTTCACAATATGAAAGCAAATATGACCTACAACCATGTAGAAGGACACCTCAACTCACTACAAACTTTGATTCAATTTCCATGTGAGTGTGGGCTTTTTCTTGTCTTTGTCATTATTGAAAACCAGCCTTAGACCATGGTGATCTGATAGGATGCAGGGAATTATTTCGATTTTTTTATATCTGTTGAGGCCCGTTTTGTGACCAATTATATGGTCTATTTTGGAGAAGGTACCATGAGGTGCTGAAAAAAAGGTATATTCTTTTGTTTTAGGGTGAAATGTTCTATAAATGTCTGTTAAGTCCATTTGGTTCATAACTTCTGTTAGTTTAACTGTATCTCTGTTTAGTTTCTGATTCGTTGATCTATCCATTGCTGAGAGTGGGGTATTGAAGTCTCCCACAATTATTGTGTGAGGTGCAATGTGTACTTTGAGCTTTAGTAGGGTTTCTTTTATGAAAGTGGGTGCTCTTGTATTTGGCACATAAATGTTCAGTATTGAGAGTTCATGTTGGTTGACTTTTCCTTTAACAAGTATGAAATGTCCTTCCTTATCCTTTTTGATGTCTTTAAGTTGAAAGTTGATTTTATTCAATATTAGAATGGCTACTCCAGCTTTTTTCTTAGGACCATTTGCTTGAAATATTGTTTACCAGCCTTTTACTCTAAGGTAGTGTCTGTCTTTGTTACTGAGGTGGGTTTCCTGTATGCAGCAAAATGTTGGGTCCTGTTTGCATATCCAGCCCGTTAGCCTATGTCTTTTTATTGGGGAATTAAGACCATTGATGTTAAGAGATATTAAGGAGAGGACATTGTTGCTTCCTATTATTTTATTAACAGTGGAGGCATTGTTTGTGTGGTTATTTTCTTTTTGGTTTATTGGAAGAGGCTTACTTTCTTGCTCTTTCTGGGTCATAATTGCCCTCCTTGTATTACTGCTTTCCTGCTATTATTCTTTGTAGTGCTGGGTTTGTAGAAAGATATTTTGTAAATTTGGTTTTATCATGAAATATCTTGGTTTCTCCATCTATAATAATTGAGAGTTTTGCTGGGTATAGTATCCTGGGCTGGCATTTATGTTCTCTTAAGGTCTGTATGACATCTGTCCATGATCTTCTAGCTTTTAAAGTCTCTGGTGAAAAGTCTGGTGTAATTCTTATAGGTCTGCCTTTATACGTGACTTGTCCTTTTTCTCTTACAGCTTTTAAAATTCTTTCTTTGTTATGTGCATTTTGTGTTTTGATTATTATATGGCGGGAAGTATTTCTTTTCTGGTCTAGTCTATTTGGCGTTCTGTAGGCTTCTTGTATGATTATGGGCATCTCATTCTTTAGATTAGGGAAGTTTTCTTCTATAATTTTGTTGAAAATATTTATTGGCCCTTTAAGATGGGAATCCTCACTTTCTTCTATACCTATTATCCTTAGGTTTGGTCTTCTCATTGTGTCCTGAATTTCCTGGATGTTTTGTGTTAAGAACTTTTTGTATTTTGTGTTTTCCTTGACAGTTGTGTTAATATTTTCTATGTTATCTTCTGCACCTGAGATTCTCTCTTCTATCTCTTGTATTCTGTTGGTGATGCTTACATCTATGACTCCTGATTTCTTTCCCAGGTTTTCTATATCCCTGGTAGTCTCCCTTTGTAATTTCTTAATTGTCTCTACTTCCATTTTTATATCCTGGATGGTTTTGTTAAATTCCTTCACCTGTTTGGTTGTGTTCTCTTGTAATTCTTTAAGGGTTTTTTGTGTTTCCTCTTTAAGGGCTTTCACCTGTTTATCTGTTTTCTCCTCCATTTCTTTGAGGGTGTTATTTATGTCCTTCTTAAAATTTTCTATCATCTTCATTAGAAGTGATTTTAGATCTAACTCTTGCTTTCCTGGTGATATAGGTAATTCAGGACTTTCTAAGGTGGGAGAACTAGGTTCTAATGAACCCAAGTACCCTGGGTTGTTAATGCTTGTGTTCTTGCGCCTAACTTTAGCCATCTGGATCTCCTTGGTGTTACCTGAGCTGTCTCTGACTGGAGCCTTGTCTTTCCTATTATCTTGGTTGTGTCAGAACTGTTTGGGATTGGTGTTACTGCTGGGGTTAGAGCTGAGGTCCAAGATCTGCTCAGTGAACAAGCAGAAACAGGAAGGAACCAGTGCTCTGGGCCAGGAGTGAATTCCTGGGTCCCTGTGGGTCCTGGTTACTCCCTGTTTGGGTAGAGCACTGCTGTCTCCCAACCTGAGACACTGCCCAGGTTAGAACTCCTGTTTGCTCTACCACCTCTGGGTTTTTCAAGGTTGGGTACAGAGGATCCGTTCTGCGCGCTCGGGCCCAAACAGGAAGGAACCAGCACTCCTGCCCAGGAGTGAATCCCTGGGTCCTGGTGGGCCCCAGCCACCCTCCACTCGGTGTGAGTGTTGCTGCCTCCTTACCTAAGACACTGCCCGGGTTAAAGCTCCTGAGAGCCGGCTTCCTATGGGTTCTGTGAGATTATCAAAGATATCAAAGATATCAACTATCTTTGACTGGTGGAGACACGTGAACATCTGCCTCCATGTCCCTCCCTTTGTATCTTTCTCTCTCTCATCACCTAGCTTCTCCTCTCCTTCTTCTCCTCTTCTTACTCCTTGTCTTCCTCTCACCTTAGCTCCTCCTACATATCACCCTTCCTGTTAAAATAAAACTTTTCTCTCAAAACACAATTAGAGCATAATTATACCAACTTGTACCAGTGAGGTGCAAGATAGTCCTAATATCCAGTCCATCATTTTGTTGGCTAACCAGAACCTCTGTCATCTCTCCTAAATAAAATACTTAGTTCTGAACCTGGCTTTTTTTCTTGGCTTTAGAATGAATGTCAGCTGAAAACCATCCACTCAGATCTTTTCTCTCAAAGTAAATAGCCAGGATTGGCTATGAGACTATAAATTTTCAGCCCCGTCAGAAATCCAGAATGACTGAGTTAACTGAAATTATGGGAAGCACAAAGCATAGCATCTAAAAGCCAATTTATAGAGACCGCTGAACACCTGGACAGTCCCTATACTACAATATATTGGAGCATCTGATCTTCAGCCTTCTGGCCCAGGATCATCTTACAGACCTTAGTGATGCAGAATTATTAAGGGCTGATAACTCTGTCTAGGCAGATATAATCAGTCGACTATTCTGCAAGTGTGTCCTTTTCTGGACAGTAATTTGTCTTTAGATGGAAAGATTCAATTCTTGCCTAGTGACTGTCTCACCACAACTGGAGTAACTCCAAAGATGCTCAATTTCCTCTTAGAATCCAAGACAGGAAGCTGTCAGGAGCAGACAGGTCTCTAATCAAAATGAACATTACTACAGGAATGTTTGTAACGTCAATTCTGTGGACTTCTGACGTTTTGAAAACAAACTATCCATGTAAGGTAATATGGACTGTTGTCTGTTAATTCATCTCAGCTATTTCTAAATAAAATATGAAAAACACCCTAGCAATAAACTCCAAGCCATAAATTTGCTATAGGCCCTTAACTCACAGGCTAACCATCTCAAATTAGTTAAGAAAGTTAAAGAAGGACTGGATCTAAGCCTTGTATTTCTAAATGTATTATACAGGCACAAAGCCTATGAGAGTAACAATATTCATCTCACTTTTATATCAGTAAGAAGCTCGTACCCATGGAAACCTTAAATTTGAAATCAAAGTAAATTTGTACCATTTAAGAATTATAACTTCATCTTGATAACAATTATACAGATTTCTAACACTCAGTTATGGCTATGAAGTAAATCCTAGCTAATCTTCCCTGTTCCAACAGAACCACTACTTTTCCCTAGAAAGACAGCCCAATATTTAACCACCTTAGTTCCCAAGCCCAGGGCATAGGGGCGCTGACTCTTCATTAACTTCTCGAAGATTGTTTCTAACACACACATTTCAGAGGGCACATTCAAACACATAGCAAATTCAGTGACAGAGAGTGGGAAGGGAAACATAATTTCAGAAACTACAAACATATGCAAAAATTACAATAAAAATTACATAATTTTTATTTGGGACAATTATTCTCTATATAATTTGATATAAAATGTGTAAAATATACCTTTGATAGTTTCCTAATTTCCTAAGATCTGTTTCTATATTTTGTCATACAATTTTATCTTAAGACCCTATAACATACCTATTTTATTCCAGTCTTGAAAAGGGAAGCCAAGTCTACCTGACATAAGCAAAATCATTCCATTAAGACATGAGCTCTGACCCCAGTGCATTTCCGGTGAGTTTAAGACTGTATCACTTCCCAGTGCAACAAAAGCTACTTCAACTTAATTCCTATATAGCAGTAAAAGAAGCCAACTGAGCATTAAAATATAGTATCATTAGAATTCTGTTCTGAACCTTCTAAGAGCAAGCCAGCATATCATTATTTTTTTATTTCATCGAGTTTTTTTAATGACAAATTTTGACTGCAAACTCTTTTCTGAGTGGAGAGTTCAAATTAAAATGTCAGTTTTGATTCAGTGACGATGCTTTGCTTTCAAAATATTTAAGCAAAATATTTTCATTAATACAAAAGTGATTGGATGTTAGACTATGTAAATGTCATGATAAGTTCTATCACTTAGTAAAAAGATGTCAGGCCTTTTTACACTAATCTGCAAACCTGATATGCATGAAAACTTCAGCCTCAAATATCTACATGCTCATATGCATATTTGCATAAATATTTAAAGCATAATGCAAAGAAGTCAAGGTCTTTGCATTGTAGTTTTTCTGATGCATACAATAAACAATCCAATCTTATGAGAAGCAATCTCAAAGAATTACTGACATCAGCACCAATTAGATGTCTGTATTTTGATATAGATTCCACTGGTAAACTATACTGATGAACATTTTAACCCTAGTTTCTTTCTCTTTTCATTATATTTCTGGGAAGAGAGGATTAGAGACAGAATCTCAATGTGTAGCCCAAGTTAGCCACAAGCTAATAGTCTGCTCACCTCAACCTCCCAAGTACTGAGACTGCAAACATGCCTGACTTAAGCCTGCTTCCTCTCCATGTATCTATATTAACTCCTTTGCGACCTTTTGTCCTATGGAAGATCAAGCTAGACTATGAATGTTCATCTTATTTAGGCTGATGGTTTCCAAAATAACAGGATGGACCTCCATTACTGCTCAGAAATATCTCACAATTTGTTATATTCACCCTCAAATGACTGAAGATCCCTAGTCTACTGAGTCTACATATCAATATGGATGTGAATCTCTTCAAAAAATGAAGCAAAAATCACTACTAGTTAAAGAGAAGCTACTTCTAGACTGTTCCATTTAACTTCTTTCTTATCCACCATTCAGCCAGGATCCAGAGTAATCTTTACTTCACCAGTTTTCTCCCCAAAACATGTCCATTGTTCTTTATTTTCCTCTGAAATTTTCAGAAAGAAAGAATTGGGAAGGACATACTTTGTTCCTGACATGCTTGGTATCCCTGAATATTCTTCAGGCTATAGGAGATACATCAGAGCTGTAAACACTTTTGAGGGAACAGAGAAAAATCACAAAACATACATGCTGTTCATCTCTTATTGTTACCTTATTCAAATTTCCTGCTATCTAATTAATTGAACATGTCTCCAAAATATTCATAGAGTTTTTAAATTTTTCTTTTCCTCCTTTCAAATCCTTCCCGCAACCCTTTTTGTCTTGTATTAAAAATAGAGCTTTTTCACATGCAATATATCCCAATTTCCCCTCCCTCTAGTCCTCCCACTTCCTCTCCCATGTTTTCTCCCCTCCAGATACGTTTCCTTTTTTTCCTCTCCTTAGGAAAGAACAGACTATTAAGATTTAACAATCAAACCCAACAAAATAATAAGCTGAAGTAAAAGCTATTGTATTGAAGTTGAACACAACTCAACAGAAGGAAAAGAGTCCCAGAAGCTTGGGCAAGAGTAAGAGACTCATTAGTACCCACAGTCAGGAACCCCATACTAAGCTAATAGCTTTAATGTACATGCAGAGGACCTGGTGCAGACCCACATAAGCTCTGTGCTTGCTTCTTCCATCTTCCTGAGTTTATATCTGCTTTGCTTAATTCATCTAGAGGGCTATGTTCTCTTGTTGTCTTCCATCTGCTCTGCCTCTTATAATCTTTCCACCTCCTTTTCTGCATGAATACATGAGTTTTGAAGGGAGGGACCTGATGGAGACCTCCAATTTAGACTCTCTCATCACATAATGTCTGGCTGTGCATCTCTGAATCCACACCCATCTACTGTCAGAGCAAGTCTCTCTGATGTTGACTGAATAAGGCTATGGATACAGCAGGATATTATTAGGAATTATTTTATTGATTTCTTTTTTTGAAGATCAAGAGTGTTTGGTAGCTTTTACTCTAGATTTCTAGGCTACCTAGTCTCTGATTCTTGGTTGCCAAAGAAGTATCTGGTTTGGGTTCCTTGAGTAAGTCTTAGATGAAATAAGACATTGGTTGGCTACTCGTACACATTCTGTCCCACCATTACTCTAGCATATTTTGCAGTCATGACAGATTGTAGGTTCATTGTTTTGTGACTGGGTTGCTGTCCACCTTTCTTTTACAATAGATGGCAGTGTACCTTCCAACAACAGAGATACTAGAACGCAAAACTAAGGGCTCTGTGTAGCTACCAGCTCTATTTCTCCATATTCAATGAGTTGTGTAGGTGTTTTCCTCAGCAGTGAGACCTCACTGTCCATTTGCAGAAAGCACCATTTTGTCTTAGCAACAACCTGGGTTGTTTGGAGATTTCTATGGGACACCATTGGCCAATGGCCAACAACTCAATTGAATGAATCCTAGTCTCACCACTGGAAGCCTTGCTTGGCTACAAATGATTTTACAAGAAATTTTTTAACAAATGTTGCTGGTTCAACTGAAGGTCAGCATGTAGAAGAATGCAAATGGACCCATTCTTATCTCCTTTTACAAACCTCAAGTTCAAATGAATCAAGGACCTCCACATAAAACCAGATACACTGAAACTAATAGAGGGGAAAATGGGGAAAAGCATTGAGAACATGGGCACAGGGGAAATTTTTCTGAACTGAACACCAATGGCTTATGCTCTGAGATCAAGAATCAACAAATGGAACCTCATAAAATTACAAAGCTTCTGTAAGGCAAACACTCTCAATAAGACAAAACAGCAACCAACAGATTGGGAAAAGATCTTTACCAATCCTACATCTGATAGAGGACTAATAGCCAATATATAAAAAGAACTCAAGAAGTTAGACTCCAGAGAATCAAATGACCCTATTGAAAAATGGGATACAGAGCTAAGAAAAGAATTCTCATCTGAGGAAACTCGAATGGCCAAGAAGCACCTAAAGAAATGTACAACATTCTTAGTCATCAAGGAAATGCAAATCAAAACAACCCTGAGATTCCACCTCACATCAGTGAGAATGGCTAAGATCAAAACCTCAGGTGACAGCAGATGCTGGCAAGGATGTGGAGAAAGAACACTTCTCCATTGTTGGTGGGATTGAAAGCTGGTACAACAACTCTAAATACCAGTCTAGTGCTTCCTCAGAAAATTGGACATAGTATTACCTAAAGATTCAGTTATACTACTCCTGGGAATATGCCAAAAAAATGCTCCAACATATAATAAGGACACGTGCTCCACTATGTTCATAGCAGCCTTATATATAATAGCCAGAAGCAGGAAAGAACCCAGATGTCCTTAAACAGAGGTATGGATACAGAAAATGTGGTAGATTTATACAATGGTATCACTCAGCTATTAAAAACAATGACTTCATAAAATTCTTAGGCAAATGAATGGAACTAGAAAATATCATCCTGAGTGAGGTAACCCAATCACAAAAGAACACTCATGGTATGTACTCACTGATAAATGGATATTAGCCCAAATGCTCAGAATACCCAAGATACAATTCACAGACCACATGAAGCTCAAGATAAAGGAAGACCAAAGTGTGGGTGCTTCTGTTCTTCTTAGAAAGAGGAACAAAATTCTCTCAGGAGGAAATACAGAGACAAAATGTGGAGCAGAGACTGAAGGAAAAACCATCCAAAGACTGACGCTATTGTGGATACCAAGAAGTTCATGTTAGTAGGACCCTGATACAGCTGTCTCCTGAGAGGTTGTGCCAGAGCCTGACTAATACAGAGGTGGATGCTCACAGTCAACCATTGGACTGAGCACTGAATCCCCAATGGAGGAGTTAGAGAAAGAACTGAGGGAGCTGAAGGGGTTTGCAACCCATAGGAAGAATAACAATATCAACCAACCAGACCTCCCCCCTAGAGTTCCCAGGGACTAAATCACCAACAAGAGTATACATGAAGTGACCCATGGATTCAGCCACATATGTAACAGAGGATGGCCTTGTCAGACATCAATGGGAGGAGAGGGCCTTCATCCTGTGAAGGCTCGATGCTCCAGTGTAGGGGAATGTCAGGATGGGGAAGCGTGAATGGGTGGTTGGGTAGGGGAACACCCTCATAGAAGCAGGGGAGGGAGTGGGTTAAGAAATTTAGAGGGGGTCAAAACAGTGAAAGGGGATAACATTTGAAATGTAAATAAAGAAAATATCTGATAAAAAAACAAAAATAAATAAAAACAAAAAACAAAAAAAAATTGATAGATTCACATCATCAGATTGATTTTTATCCTATTTGAAGAAGAATAATTTTGAAAAACTTTGTGATACTGGATGTCTGAAATATGTGCTTATTTTACAATAAAGTTATTCTAAATTTAAAAAGAAAATAACCTATTTTGTCATTTTCAACTTTGGACCCATGTTAATATTCTATGTAATTATAGTATAAAATTAACATAGAAAAATAAATGAATCTTTGTACATAACTAATTACTATTATAACCAACAGAGAACTATTCAAAGCAATACATTTTTCAGTGTTGGGGAGTGATCCCCAGGACTCACACAGAGTGCTTGAAGATTTTTTTTCTTTTAAAATATTTTTTATTGGATATTTTATTTACATTTCAGATGTCATTCCCTTTCCCCATTTCCCCTCCCTATAAAACCCCTATCCCATGCACCCTTTTTCTTTTTGCTTTTATACAGTTTTTTAAAATGTTAATCAAAGGCTTTATAAGTTTGGTAATGCTCAATCAGAAGTGTAACCCAATACCCAGCCTCAATATATCAACTATCTTTGACTGGTGGAGACACATGAACATCTGCCTCCATGTCCCCTCTCTCTTTCTCTTTCTCTCTCTCTCATCACCTAGCTTCTCCTGTCCTTCTTCTCCTACTCTCCTTACTCCTTTTCTTCCTCTCCATACTCCTCCTACCTTAGCTCCTCCTACATATTACCTTTCCTATTAAAATAAAACTTTTCTCTCAAAATAAAATTAGAGCATAATTATACCAATTTGTACCAGTGAGGTACAAGATAGTCCTAATACCCAGTCCATCATTTTGTTGACTAACCAGAACCTCTGTCATCTCTCCTAAATAAAACACTTAGTTCTGAACTTGGATTTTTTTTCTTGGCTTTAGAATGAATGTCAGTTGAAAACCATCCACTCAGATCTTTTCTCTCAAAGTAAATAGCCAGGATTGGCTATGAGACTATAAGTTTTCAACCTCGTCAGAAATTCAGAATGACTGAGTTAACTGAAATTATGGGAAGCACAAAGCATAGCTTCTAAAACTTAGCCAATTTATAGAGACCGCTGAACACCTGGACAGTCCCTATACTACAAAAGGTTGGAGCATCTGATTTTCAGCCTTCTGGCCATGAAGATTTTTCTGTGGAGGAACTCTTTAGCCCTCAAGAAACCTAATTTTTTTAATGCATTCTTTAACTTTACAATCATATTTTTATTTATTCTTTCATAATTTCATATATTTTATGATGTATTTTGATCATATTCATCCTTACTCGTCCTTTCAATTCCTCCCAGACATTCTCCAGAACAACCTCTCCCATCTCCATGTCCTCTTTTTTTATCTTTAATCCACTGAGTCCTATTAGTGTTGCTCATATGTATATGGGTGTAGGGCAAATTCCTGGAACATGAGCAACCCTCAAGCAAACTTATGAACAGAGGGAATTGATAGTCGATTTGTGTTTAGATAGACAAATATGGATGTGTCATGCTATGAACTCTAAGACCAGAAAGGTTAAAAAAAAGACAAAATAGAAATCTCAGTAACAGTGCTGTTCAACTGAAATTTTACATGTTACACACAGGATAAAGCAAGGGGGTTCACAATATACTGCTGTCAAGCAGACATTGTCACTGAGAATTTGAGGGAAATGAATTATCAACATAAAATAAAACACTATACAAAACAAATTGAATGATTCAGTGCAAATTCTCAATGTGCTTCTCTTAGGGTTTTATCCCTATGAAGAGATACCATGACCAAGACAACTCTTATAAAGGTAAACATTTAATTAGTGCTGGCTTACAGTTTCAGAGGTTTAGTTCATTATCATCACGACTGGAAGTATAGCAATGTCCAGGCAGACATTGTGCTGGATGAGTCGAGAGTTCTATATCTTGATCTAAAGGCAGCAGAAGAAGACTGTGTGGCACATTTGAGCATTTGGGCATAGCTTGAGCATAGATGAAACCTCAGTGCTTACCTCCACAGTAACACATTTCCTCTAACAAAGCCACATCTACTCCAATCAGGCCCCACCTCCTAACAGTACCACTCCCTATCTCCCTATGGGCCAAGCATTCAAACATATGCATCTCTAGGGTGCCATTCCTATTCAAACCACTACAGTGGTGCTACCACTGTAGTGAAAAACTGACATTTTGAGCTGAATATGTAGGGCAGTAGTAACATGTGCCAGGCCCTATGAAGTTAGAGATAGAGATAAGGAAGTGGTTCAGTAGGAAGAGGAAGTGAGTTATGTAGAAATATGTGCACAAATAGACAGAGGACAGACAGACAGACAGACAGACAGACAGACAGACAGTTGTATCTTTTACTACAGATGCTCAGACATGTTTCACTGCTACAATGAGTCATAAGTGTATTTTATTCCTATAGAAAAGTTCCTAGGCACTGGTAGAACCAACTGCAGCATTGGAATCAGAAATAGAAAAGTGATTCTTTGTGATTTTGCCAGATCATGAAGTATGAGTTTATATACATTAAGGTTAGGTCAAGAGAATTCAGAAACCAAATTTGAAAAATTCCCAACAAGTCAAGAATGAACATGCCCATTCATACTGGTAATATTTCAATGAACAAAAAGAAATGTTCCGGAAATACTTAAACCCATAAACTGAAGATAACAATGGCTGAAGTAAGCAATTTTTACCCCACTTCATGGCACTAATGAAGATGTGTTATTTTAAAAATTGGTTAAGAAGATAAAGGATCTTTAAAAGTGAGAGAGAAAGAACATAAATTCAAGTGGGTAAGTGGTGGAAAGATCTAGGAGCAGCTGGGAGACGGTGAAAACATGATCAAAATGTATTGTGTGCAAAAATATATTTAAATTTATTTTTCTTAAAAAGGAAAAACACAATCTTCTCCTATTAAACTAGACGACCATTTAAACAACTAACAATTGTGTAGCAAAGGCTTCTCTGCCAAAGTATAGCAGTAAATAAACCAAATGAAGGTAGAATATCACCATTTTGTCACCTTTATTAAATCAATGAATTTACATATCTATTATAAAAGTGACTAAAATCTCAGGAAGAAAAAAATAGATATGATGTGCCTACTAACGAAAGAATATAGCATATAATCTATAAAATGATCTTACATTCAAACACAACCCCTAAATCTTATTAAGAATCCTTCTTCTGGTTAGTTGTCTATAGATACCTAGAAATATGTCAACTGTCATTGTAAAGAGGCAACTAGTAAAATACAGAATGAGAAAAATTGTAGAATGACCTGGAATTTTTTTTTAAAGAATCTTTTATAAGAGGAACATGGGGGGTCCTATTCTTATATTACCAATCTGTATAAAAAAAATTTCATATATCCCTACATACACTGAAACAGTAAAAACCAAAGCACAAATTATTTAATTTTGTTTTTAAAAAATATTTTATTCTCAAGGTTTTGTAATAGTATTCTGGCACTTTCAAGTACTATCTTACAAATGTGTACTCAAATGTTAGAAATGAAACATTAGACTGTATCAAGTTTGCTTCAAAGTTGATTAGGAAGTTGGAGGAGTGGCAGGGTACAAGGTACAAGGACAAACAGTGACATAAGTTCATAATTACTCAAGTTGGGCAATGAATACATTCACTATTCTGACCTGCCCACTTTGTGAACACTAAATATTATCAAAAATGTTTTTAAAGAATATATTGAAAGAAAATGTTCCCCCTTACAAATTCTAATGGAATTGGCCTACATCTTAGGGAAGGAAGGAAGGAAGGAAGGAAGGAAGGAAGGAAGGAAGGAAGGAAGGAAGGGAGGGAGGCAGAGAGGGAAGGAGGGAGGGAGGGAGGGAGGGGAGGGAGGGACTGTGAGAGGGAGAGAAGAAAAAGGAGGGAAGGAGAGAGGGAGGGTTGGAGAGAAGGAAAGGGAGGGAGGGAGGGAAGGAGGGAGGGAGGGAGGGAGGGAGGGAGGGAGGGAGGGAGGGAGGGAGGGAGGGAGAGGACTGGGAAAGGGGAACAATGGGAGAAGAGAAAAAAAGGGAAGTCATCTTACAATCTCAGCATAAAGGCTGGGCCACAAACCATTTGTGCCTTCCAGCAACTTCACAGTTTTCTTGACTCCAAAGCTTTTTTGTATCTTAGTTGTTCTTCAGAAGCAACACAGCTACAGGTTAAACATGCTGATTCCTTGGCCTCATCCCCCACAAAGAAAGAAAAAGAATGATCCTGAAGATTTAGTCAGAGTTAGGGTGGAACCTGGGAATAGGCACAGTTAATAAATTGTATGAGCATTTTGCCATATCCCCAAGGTGAAAACCAGCCTTTTGTGCTCAAACAAAAGGGACTCACTATTCTCCACAGAGAGTACGGACTCTGTCAATTCCATGCCTTTGTCCATTTTACTTCTTCCTTCTACCCTAAATGTCTGTCCCTTGTCTTTATGCAAATTGCATGTCTTCTAAACCAAGTTTAAAAACATCTACATTCCAGGGCATGCCCCATCCTCAGGAGTAGCTAGTCAGCATAAAATAGATTCCACGTTCTTTTTGTGAACGGTTTTGCTTAATTTTGTTTTGGCACTGTTTGTCTTACAGGGTTTTTATTTGTCTATTTTGTGTTTTTATCTTTGTGGGTTATTTTGAAAGAGAGAGAGGAAGAATATGAAGTTGAGTAAGTTGGAAGGAGGAGATGTAGGAGGAGTTAAGGCAGGGGAAAGAATATAATCAAATTATAAAATGTAAAAATTCCCCAAAACAAATAAATTAGCATTGTAAAATGTACCATATATCTGTGGTTAAGTGGCTATGGCTAAGATATTGTTACACATTGGTTTCTTTCTTTCTTTTTTTTTTTTTTTTTTTTAGATTTCTTTTTACTTAATATATATGGCTGTTCTATTTGAATGTATGCCTGAATGACGGAAGAGAGCATCAGATTCCATTTAGATGGTTCTGAGCCACCACATTGATGCTGACAATTGAACTCATGACCTCTGGAAGAACAGCCAGTGTTCTTAACCACTGAGCTATCTCTTCAGCCCCTTATACATTGCTTCTTAAATGTACACTAAATGCTCATGTGCTAAAAACTTCATTCCCAATCTATGACACTATTGGGAGGTAGAAAAAAAAAGTCAGTGGGACCTATTAGTAGAAAATTAAATTACCAGCAACGTGCCTTGAAAGAGCTATTGCAAACCAACATCTTAGTTTCTCTTTCTCTCCCACGACCCCTGGGGAAATTAGCATGTCATTCTCATCACATGCTTTCCACAATGCCATTTGTCATAGGTCCAAAAGCAAGCTGGCTCTTTGATCAAGAACTGAAGCCATAAGATAAAATAAAAAGCTTTTCTTCTACATTGGAAACAAACATTCTGCCCATCTCTCAGTCTTAATCCCTTAACAGAAATGATTGCTCTTTCCCATCATGCTCTGTTTTTCACTCACACAAATTTCTTTGTATTTATGCATGATGTTTGCTCTCTTGTCCAGTAGTAAGCTTCTTTAGGTCAAATGGCCACTCAGAGTGTCTTTGCAGTTAAGACACTATTACTGCACATGTTAAGTCAATAAATCAATGAAAATGTAACAGTTGATGGTGTCTACAATGTTTGCTCCTTTCCTTCTTCTCTGAAGAGATGGTTACCATAAGCGCATTCTACTCTCAATTCACAAAGAAGCACATCCCAAAAGAATATATCTCACAACAATAAATGCCTAAGCATTTCTCAAGAATCAGATAAATCAGCCATAAAACTTTGAATACTTTCTGAATCAAAATGCCACGCTTACCACTTTTACAAACTAAAAAAATTGGTTTGACGAAAACTATTCCAAAGTGCTGTTTTACATATAATAACTACCTCCAAAAGGTGTTGAATATCCTGAGGCCGGGTTTTATAATGTTATAAATAAATGTACCTTTATTTTAAATGCACTTCAATTTTATAAGGCTTCTAAAGATGAGCGATATACTTTTATAAAGACCTCTACTTCAGATTCCTAAAGGGGTAAACAAACTTTAAACTTTGATTGGAGGTGTATCATTACAGATTAATGGATGGCAACGGCTGAGTGCTTACTGTGCAGCAGGTGCTGGGCTCAGCAGTTTTATGATCCTTTTGCTGAGTTTTCTCAATGACACCAGTGTAAGTTAGGGTTTATGGAAGGCCACAGAAGGCTCTGGAGGGGTGAAGCAACTGCCCAGGGGCATACAACTGCAGATCTGAGACCGTTGTCTGTTGAGAGTAAACATCAACCAGCTGAAACAAGGACAGAGGAAAAGAGATGGAGAACAGATTAAAGAATGGATGGGAGGCAAGATGACCTGCAGGCTTGGGAGTTAGACAGTTCAAACCTCATCACCTTCCCCGCTTGAGCTCTCCTGTCTTCAGGTCCAGTATAAAACTATAAGATATCGGGACAGTAGTCAGAACTGTGTGAGAAGAGTCATATAGGACCATGCTTTACAGACAGTAGATAGTGATAATAATAGCCTGTTGTAGACATTGGTATTGTCATGAATGGGATGCCTTAGTGAATTCCTGATCTCTGTGTCACTCACTCATCAGTAACATGCACTAACAGACACATATGCTGCTGAAAACACACAGGTGTAACCCAACTTCTTGATCCTTGAGGAATTTTCTTACCAAATATCTTAAAATATTGTGTGTAAAAAGAGTATAATAGCCAAAAACACTGTTGGCTTTATCTAATCCCAATTAGTGAGCTAATCTACTATGTTTTTCCCCTATCTGACCTATAGAATACCTTAGTCTGTGCCCAGAAAGGGTCAGCAGACCATGTCTGCCATGATTAGCCTCTCCAGTAGAACACCCACATTATGCTTGGCTTCACATAGAGATAATGAGGGTCATTATTTTTTCCTTAGAAAATAGTCCTAAAGGCTCAGACCTAGCAGGAAGAAATGGTTATGAGAGGTCACTGGAGCATCCAGCCTGAGCTCACTCTCACTCTATGGATCTGTAATTTGACTCCTGTTCAATAATAGTACTAAGTGTCCATCTCTTAGGATGTCCAAAGTAATAAAGGACCAACCTTTTTTTAACTCCATCTGTACCATTGATCCAAAGGGATTAGAGAGGAGAAGTCATGACTCCATCTTCAAACTCATCTGCCTGCAAACTGGTACAGAGTTCAAGAAATAATCGGTAGCCAGGCAGTGGTGGCACGTGTCTTTAATACCAGCACCTAAAGCAGAGGCAAAAGGTTCTCTGAGTTTGAGTGCAGTCTTCAGTGTTCCAGGTCAGCCAGGGCTACAGGAAGAAACCCGGTCTCAGAAAAAAACAAAGGAAAAAAAAACAAAAAAAAAAGAAAGGAAGAAATAGAGTCAGTTAAGTGAGGTGTTGAGGGAGACTGAGTATTGCAGATAACTTTATCTCTTTATTGACCCATTAAGGCAAAAGGCACATCATTGTAGAAGAGTGTTGACAGTTCCCACATTGGTTGTAGGACCAAGTGTTTGTTCATGAAAGCAACCTGCAATTTGTTGTGTTTCTATGCAGAATATGCTCAAAACACCAAAGAATATTTCACTCACATTTCCTGGATGAGAATTAATAGAAAACAGTTATAAAAGTAAGTATCTACTTTTATCTCGGAAATAACTTTGTGAATGCCTTGACACAATGATTCAGATACCCAAGCTAAACAAACTCTACATACCTCACACTTCCCATACCTCACACTATCTACACAGGTCCTGACTTCGAGGGTACTCACTTACATACTATAGAAATACTTTGATTCGGGTTTTTATTCACCGAGTCAGGAATGAAGCGCCTACCCTTTTAACAAGGCACAAACATAGCTCAGAACATAAAGTCATTTATATTTTTCCAGAACATCTGCTCAGATGTCTATACTTTTAATAATACAGCTATTTTTACATATATACAGAAAATGTAGGACATAAATACAATGTTAAATGAACAACCTTGCTATGGAGCCAGCCCTAAAATAGGATTTTTATTGTTGGAATCTTCCTGAGTGCACTCTGCATTTATGAGATTAAGCTGCAGTGAAGTCTGTTTTATCTGTCCCTGAAATTATTTTGTCAGTCTCTTTAACTATCTAAGTATTTTTTACTGTTGGAATTAAAAACCCAAGGCTATCATTAGTGTTCCTATAAATCTTTGGTAGAAAACCTGTATACAAAAGAACAGAAACTGAATTTGATTTTCCTTAAGTGGGAGATTCCTTACAATCAGAAAACAATGGTCGGTTTGGCAAATTCTACTTTTTCCAAAATTTATATTTTCCCTGCTCAAATTACGCACGGAAAAATTATGACCAAATATTCAAGGCAAGCTTGGTCCCGCTCACAGATCCAGGGAGTAAGCTTTCTTCTATGCTCCTATACAATGGTTGCTGAGTAACATTAGCATAATCCTGAATTATTACGAAAATTAGGGGTCAGATTTACTTTACTGGAGAGCTCAACCTATCTGAATCAGGCGCGAGAGGCCAGAGCATTCCAGATGTGAGCCTGGTGGTAGGTGTAAAGTGCACCACATGGAGAGAATGTGCACAGTAAGGAAAAAGACAAATTACCCAGAGCTATTACAGTCATTAGTCCCATCAGCCTGGGAAGCCCTCCCACTGCATTTTCTGTGCAGTGTGTAGAGCGGTCCTGGGGCTTATCACATCTCGCAGGGGGTTGTCTTCTGCCAGGCATAGTCACATAGCTTGACATTTCACTTAAAAAAAAAAAAAAAAAAAAAAAAAAAAAACCTGGGCTCTCCTGCTCCAGCCAGGCTTCTGTTTCCCAGCTTCTCAACCAGTAGCTAAAATAAAGGAACCAGCCCAGGCTGAAGGCTGAAGCCATTCATCTAAATGCAGAAGTGCAATTCTTCTAGAGACTCATGTTGTTCCCTCACATGGTTTTAAGGTAGGGGCAGCAAGTCTCCATTCATCACTGGAATGTTCCAGAAGCACCTTTGAGGGTTGTTTCGTTAACATATTGGATATTTCACCGTGATTAAAAGATAACAAATCTATGTCACAGGCAATGCCATGAAATGATAAAAAGCTTAGGAGACAAACAGTATGACAGAGCAGTTTTCCCAAGACATGTGTGAGTCTAGAAGTACACAGAGATGGTGTATATTACAGAAATTTGTCAGGAAAGAAACAGACAAATATACACATATACGCACAAATATATTAAATATGTGTGTGCTTGCGTTAGAGCTTGTAGCATGTATTCAAAACAGTAATAACTAGTGCTAGGGAGTTATGACTTTTAAAAACTGTCTTACGTGCTCTCTAAGTTGTCATCAGTGCTGTGTTTTCTCTTTAGTTAAAAAAGAAAACCATAGCTGGCTGTGCATGCCTTCAATGCCAGCACTTGGGAGGCAGAGGCAGGCAGATCTCTGTGAGTTTGAAGCTAGACTGGTTGGTCTACATGATTAAGTTTCAAGAGAGTCAGGACTACAGTAAAAGTGGCCCTATCTCAACACAAAACAAAGGAAAACAAAGAAAGGAAAAAATAATGACAAGAGAAAAAAGCAAATAAAGATATAGTGTGTTCCTCTTCACCCAAGAGCAAGCAAAAGGAAAGATGCTACCTAGGAAAGATCCAGCAAAATGGAAGTACCTTTAATAAAGACAGCAATACTTTGCTTCACATTCTCATCCTATCCACAGCAATATCCCACATGCAGAGTTAATTGCACAGAAAGTACACAGCAAACCAGTCCAACTAGGTTTTTCTTCATGTAAGCGTGAGGGTTCAGAGACATCATAGGTCAACCAGCACATTAACTCACACTTAAGACCGCCTGGCCCCGTGGCCTTAACCACTAAGCTGCAGCAGTTGTCAGTCTGCATGTTCCTGTGTACATGCTGTCCACCATCTTTAAGCAAGTGCCAGACCTCTACTCTATTCCTTCTCCTGCCATTACCCCTTAACAAAGTGCAGTTATTTCCTGGATTTAGCATTTTCAATATCTGTTTACATTCAGTGAAGTAATAATTAATTGTACACTTCTCTTTGTGGTAGTTTTGGGAGTGTAAAGAATAAAAGAGATATATCCCAGGCTTGCGGGTGCACACACCCATGCAACACTCACGTAACAGGAGCACACAATGAGCTGACAACAGGCAGGTGGGTCCACAATGACCTGGGTACTGGACAAAGGGCATTGAGTGGAGAATCTGAGGAATGCATGAGACTGACTCCAGTAGAAGATCCAAGCTGAAACAAAAGGTCAACAAAGCAGCAAAAAGAACCAAATGTAAAGCCTTCCAAAAACTGAAAGGGGCTGTTCTATGCAAAGTAACCCTGACAACTCTATTTTAACAAGCACAGTCCTAACTTGAAAGTCCTGCATTCAAAGTTTCAAACATCACCTCCAAAACCTCCAAGTTTTCTCTGCTCGTTTGTCAATGGAAGGAAGATTGTTTTGTGTGCACACATATATAAGCATGCCCACTATCACTTTGAAATCTTGAGCAACTTGTCTTGTCTAGAGATTACTTTCTTCTACAAAATGAGACCTGGACTTCACTATTTTACATGTCTGTAGACGACAGTGAGACAACAGTGTATCAGCCAGTTCTGTGCTTGGGATAGGAAGATAAATATCAAATGGTAGTTATAGAAAAGTTCTTAAAGTCACTTGCTCTTAAGTCTCAATTTAATAACCAGGAAGAAAGAGTCCCAAGTCTTGACTGGATGTTCATATATCTGATTATTTTACTAACAACAAATCTCAACCTTGCAAGTGACTGAGAAACTTTCAGTATTTCCCCTACTTTGTGATCATTTATATCCAATATTTGCTTGTCCTCAAGTTGACCCTGCTGCTTAGTTCAGGATAGTCTTGAACTCTCAATCTTCCTGTTTCTGCCTCTCCAGAGCTAATATTACAAGTATGTGCTAATGTGGCTGACTCTTTTATGTTTGATATAAGAAAGTGTTTTTGAATCAAGTTCTACTTTCAGAACAGAATTCTTCACCCATTCAGGATAAGCAGCCTCAGGATAAGCTAGGACATTGCTAACAGAAAGTATCCCCAGAACTTCTCCTATATTGTGTGTTTCCTTGCCACCCACACCACCAAATTAATTTGGCTTTTGAATTACCTGCTACAGAGCTAATCAGGTTAGTAGCAAGACTAACCTAAAGACTCTCGGAAGAGTCATCAGAAGACTCTCCTAGAGTGGCTGGCTGTTACTAACTTATTTGGACTTCTGATCTCCTGAGATAATTGTTATATTATGCTTTCAAAATGAACTCTGTAAGTTTTCAAAATATGTGGCTACGTATTTTTGTGAAACAATAGTGAGTGACTTGGGCGGCTACACAGAGTAATCTATGGTACAAAAGAGAATAATTCTCATCAGCTGTTAATCATAAAGTAAGGATTTCTCTGCTGAAAAAAGTCAATTTCCTGTAAACAAAAACATTTGTGGTTTTTGTGGATTTTTTGTTTTCTAAATGGTTAATCCTCACTCCATCTTTTAAAATGGTCAACTAATATCAAGTGATAGGCAACTAACCCAAGGGAAAGAGCCAAATATATTTTATGTGTAATATGCATTTATGAAATTATATACAATGAGCACAAATATTAATCATTTAGAAATAATATTTGATGGGAAAAATGTTATATACCAATCCAGACTCTGCAAGCAATAGAAAAGCAAAAACATTTATAGCTAGAGAAGCACCTTCAGTATTTTTCCATACCTTAGTACAGTTCCAAAATTAGAGCTCTGACAGAAGAAAAAAAAAAAAAAAAAAAAAACAGAACCATTATCATTCTTCAGGGGTGAGAAACTTTTTTTAAAAATCGCCATAATTAACAATTTTTAAACAAACACTATTCTTTTGCACTATCTCAGCCCAATTTTCCATCCAATTCCTTAGACACTTACCTGTATATCAGATGAATTTTCCTTTATATCTTCTTAATTGACCCTCGAAATCTTCACATAAGTCATTTCTTTCCCTTTTTGGTCTCTAGTGAAAGAAGCTTTCAAGATTTATCTTCTTATTCTTATTGAAAAACATTAGAATGAATGGAAATCTGTATCTTGTGGGTGAGAGGAGGTGAGAGGCATCTCTAGGAGGTGCCAGAGACCTCCGGAGGCTCCCAGATGTCAATGCGGGTGACCTTAACTGAGTAGCAGTGGGAATATGGAACCTGAAGAGGCCACCCCTTGAGTCAGGCAGGAACCCCAATAAAGGATCAAGACACCAACCCACCTACAAAACTTTTGACCCAAAATTTGTCCTGTCCACATGAAATGCACAGACAAAGATGGAGCAGAGACTGAGGGAATGGCCGACCAAAAAACTGGCCCAACTTGACGATCCATCCCACGGGCAAGCAACAATCCCTGACATTATTAATGACTCTTGTGAAAAAGTTGGGGGAAGGATTGAGGGCCCAGAAGAGTATAGGAATTCCACACAAATACCAATAGAGTCAACTACCTAAGAACTTTGAGGGCTCTCAGAAACTGAGCCACTAACCAAAGAGCATACACAGGCTGGACTTAGCCCTCCCAGCACATACATAGCAGATGTGCACCTTGGTCTTCATTTGGTTCACCCAACAACTAGAGTCGGTGCTGTCCCTAAAGCTGTTGCCAGTCTGCAGAATCCATTCTCCTAACTAGGCTGCGTTCTCTGGCCTCAGTGGCCAGGCCTAACCCTGCATAAACTTGATTTATCAGGGTTGGGGGATAAGCAGGGGAGCCTCCACCCTCTCAGAGGAGAATGGAAGAAAGGATTGGAGGAGGGACTGTGTGAGGGGACAGGAAGGGGCAACTATCAGAATGTAAAATTAATTAATTAATTAATTAATAGGGAAAAAATTTAAAAATATATTGGGATAGACATTGTGGTACACACCTTTAATCCCAGCATGCAGTAGGCAGAACCAAGCAGATCTCTATGAGTTTGAGACCAGCCTGTTCTACAAAGCTAATTCAAGGCTGCTACAGAGAGAAAGTCTGTCTCAAAAGTATATGTGTGTGCTCACACTTATATATGCCCATAAATACTTATATACATATATAAACATATGCCATATATAAGTATGTATATATATATACATACATATATATATATATACATGCCAATACACCAATAATATATATATATATAATATGTATTATGGTGGGGAATGATTAATCTTTTGAATTATTTTGAGCACCAAGATTAGACAACCTTGCATTTATATAATGTAATATTAGATTTTATTGTTACTTACCTTAATGGGCCTGCCTTAAATGCACACCTATAGCTATTACACCATACCATTATGCACAAAGCAAACTACAATGAAAAGGTTCTATATGGTTTTTCTGTTTGTTTGTTTGTTTATTTGTTTGTTTGTATACACCCCTAGAGGGGCACATTTTGAAGGTAGTTTTCATGATTTTCTCCTACCGTAGATCAATCACTCTGTGATACAAAACAACATACCATCTTGTTCCCCAAGTCTTTAGACTGTCCCAGTATCTGTGGAAGGCTGAGTCATTTTACAGCATGCACAAAGTGCCTTGCTACTCAACATCTGAATGTCTACGGCTCATTGATTTGTTTGAGTTTAATGTGATGTTCAAACGCCCTGCCGTTTTCAGAGCCTTTTATTGAGAGGGTTTTTTTAATAGGATAATACAGAGTATGGAATATTACCTGCTGATGAAACAGCAGATTTTAGCCCAGTGTCAACAAAACCAAGCAAATTGCTAACCTCTCAAACAGTTTTACAACATGCCACACTTTTTTCTCCCTCTTAAATTTTTGCCTAGACTCTTGTAATTATTGGATAATTACCTCTCCCTACTCGCTTTCCTTTGACAGCTTAGTTCTAGCCTCTGGGAGTTGAATGTCTAATTGGTCTGTCTGCTTGGATTGTGGAATCTTGAGACCTCTTGAATTTAGCCAAACCAGACAGCCATAAGAGTGAGAAAAAAAATGTCTTTGGTAAGTTCTAGCCTTCCAAACCATCTAAAAGTACTAAAGAAGCAAGAGGCTCTTGGTAGAGTCTATGTTCTGTCAACCATCAAAAGGGTTAAAGATGTAACAGGCTCTGAGACTTCAGCCACTCTTCATGAACCTGGTAACTGGACGCAGTGAATGCATGGTTATCAGAGTAGAGACTCATGGAATCACTACACTCAATAAATGTCCAATAACAATGGTGAAGACTTAGATGGACTATATTTAAAATATTCCCCCCTTAATTCCCCTCCTAAATCTGGCTTCCATCTTTACCTCTTTATGGTATCCAATGACCTCCATTCAGCCAAGTTCAAAGGCATTTTCTCGGCCCTTATCTTCCTTGATCTCTCTGATGTGTGGGGCACAGCTTTTCATACCTGCCCCTTTGAAGGCTTCTGGCTTCAGTTCCTGAGACATTTCTATTGTCTTTTATTTCTCCTCATCGCCACCCAGATCTCTTCCCTTATTTCTCACATTTAGACATGTCCTTCTCTCTTCTTTATGCCTTTCCTGTCACTTTTCTTCCAACAGATCTTTGGTGAAATTCTATATTACTTGTGTCTCCCTGATTTTTTATTCGACACAGATCCTTTTGTTTTGACTGTCATGTAAGAGAATAACTTCCAGATTCTTCCCCTCCAACACTTATCTATTTCTTTCTGTGTAGTGTAGAAAAAGCAAGAGCAAATCTAAATTTAAATACAGAGTTTCAAGATAGAGCTAATATATTATATACATATGTACTTAATTGTCACTTACTGCCCTCCATGTCTTGAAAGATGTTCTCTCTCTCTCTCTCTCTCTCTCTCTCTCTCTCTCTCTCTCTCTCTCTCTCACACACACACACACACACACACACACACACTTCTCTTCATAACATCTATGTGGACCTACAGATCACAAAAGGAAATGCTCCATGAAGGCAAGAATGTTTTGCTGTGTTCACTTTTATTTAAACAGTATATGAATGACATGTCGCAAGCACTAAATAGTTAAAAGCACTAGGAAATAGAAGATGAAGTAAACAGACACATGACTGGTAAAGAATCAATTAGACTCCAAGCATTAGACAGACCTCGACTTCTTGCCTAACTCAGTGTTCTCGTCTACATTCATGTATTCTAGAATCCAGAATGAGGCTATTACGGATACAATAAATAGGCAGCATCCACCAGACTTCGTATTTTAAGAAAATAAAAATGCACTTTGTCTTTATCTTTTAAGCTGAATATTTTAACTCAGAAGCCAACTAAATCCCCCAAGGTTATTTACAACATTTGTTATTCCACAGTGTTACTCCATCACCGATTTGTTAAAGCTGTACCATGGTGGACGATAGACAATCGAAAAGAAAAAGAACAAAGAGGGATCACACTCCCTATTTCAAGATCTAAGCAAATCAAGAGAAACCACGTCACTTTTAAGTTTCCCTTGGCAAGAATCTAGTCATGGGGCCTACCCAGATCCAAGGGGGCCTAGATAAGTTGCCAAGCCATATGCTTAAGAAGGGAGGGGATGGTGAGGTGGCTCTGTAAGTAAACTCCTTGTTGGACAATTGTAAGTATCTGAATTCAGATACCTTTATAAAACACATTTATAAAAAAAAAAAAAAAAAAACACATTCAGTCAGCAGGTATCAGTAACTCCAAGGCTGAGGAGGCAAGGATGAAGAGAGCAGATGCCTGTACCTCAATGGCCGGCTAACCTGTAGCAAGAGACCTTACCTCAAACCATAAGGTGAAGAATGACATAGGAAATCACACAACATTAATTTCTTGCCTTTATAAGCATGCTTACAAGTGCCAGTGTGCACCTGCATGCATATGTGAATATTTATGAAGACACACACGTATGCACACATATGCATACATATACAGACACAAACACCAAAAATGAGGGCAGAGGGAACACAGCTCATTGCCATTCCCAGATTCTCTTAAACAATCCCTCTTTTTTAAAAAAATAATACTGGCATGATTCATCTTGATGGCTAAATGTCTATGAGTACACTGTCTCTGTCTTCAGACGCATCAGAAGAGGGATCCCATCAAAGATAATTGTGAGCCATCATATGGTTGCTGGGAATTGAACTCAGGACCTCCAGAAGAGCAGCCATTGTCAGTGCTCGTAAGGTGAATGTGCATGCATGAGTGGACTCATATAGATCATCTCAATGATATAAGCATTTAAGAGACAGACCTTTAGGCTTTTGTTTTGCTTATTTTTCTTATTGTTTCAAATAAGTGTCCGATAATAAGGAATTTGAGAGAGAAAGGATTTATTTGGGTTGACTGTTCCATTGAGGAGGGGGAGACACGCGGCTGCAAGAGGGGAAGGCGGGACAGCAGAAGCAGGAGACTGGCTTGGCAAATTACACTGCCACTCAAGAAACAGAAACTTAACAGGAAGTGACCCCTGACTATAAGGCCTCCGGGCCCATCCCCAGGGACTCATTTTTTCCAAAAAGGCTCCTCCCCCTAAAGATTACATGGTCCTCTGAAGCCAAGCCATCAGAGCAGGACTAGGAGTTCAGTCCAATGAGCCTATGAAGGACATTAGAGCATGTCTTTATGCTACCATTGGTCTTTCACAGAGGTGAAAAGCCCCACTATGAGTGTGAGCAGCCCCATTTTGTGACATGAAGTTGCAGGCTGAAGTGGGAAGTAAAAGTGAACGGAGCAGCATTCATCCTGACTGGAAGCAATTAGACCAGGGACCGCACACTCTGGCCCACCGCGTCTTCCTTACCATAATAGAACATTCTTTCAAATGGGGTTAAACTCTTCCACACATACGTTGTTCTTGTCAAGAATTTTGTGGCAACGTGAAACATAACCGGCACACATAACAACTATAGCAAACACATCATCTCCCTAAGCCATCATGACACACATCTTATCTCCTCGTCTACATTCTTTAGTCAGCCACATTTATATCAAAAGCCAAGTGACTTTTCCAAATTATAATCTCCATGTTGAATTCATTATATCAAAATGGGATCAAGTTCTATCTAGTGTCGATAGTACTTGCTACACACTGAGTGCTCAACACTTCCATGACTTTGCAAGGTTAGGTTTTTTTGAAAGCCTGGAATCTCAGACAGTTTAAGATCACTTAGCACACATGTGCCTGTCCCCTCAAGAGTTTTGTATCATGCAGACTTGAAGTGTTCATTATGTACCATTACTTTTTTCCTTGGTACAATGGGCTTTCAGATCAGTATTTGATGAGGGAATTAAAAAGTCACACACACATACACATGTGTGTGTATGTAGATATATACACATAAATATATATATATGTATCCATGTATATATATGATGAAGTTATTGTAAAAACATGTAAAAATATATAATATATGCAAATATATACATTATATAATAAATATTATATATTTATATATTATTTAACACACATATGTCTGTGTACATATATATGCATATATATATATATACACATATATATGTATATGTATATATATAAGATTTATCTTAAAAACAAAAACAAGGAGCTGAAAAGATAACTCAGCAGCTAAACAAAAAAAAAAAAAAGCTGTTCTGGCAGAGGACCCAGATTTGGTTTCCATCATAGAAGCAATTTACAACTATAATTCTAGTTCCAACTAATATAATGCCCTCCTCTGACTTCTATGGGCACCAGCCATGTACATACATGTGGTATATAGAAATACATAGGTACATGCTATATACATAAGTATATACTTATGTATGTACCATAAATGCAGATGTTCATACTTAAAATAAAAACAAATATTTAAAGTAGCCTCTAGCATTAACCCAATAATTGCACAAGCAAACATCCACAAGCAACAGTTTCCCATAATCCATCTGTACAAAGATGTTTTAAGGTTGTGGTTGTCAGACTCTGTTCTAAGCCTCCCTGAGAAGACTTTCTAGGCATCTTTGAGGCAAAAACTGTTAGCACATGTATATTTTACAGATGCTGGGTTTTGTTTGTTTCTTTGTTTGTTCTGTGACAGGGTTTGGTTTGTAGCTCTGGTTGGTCTAGCCCCTGCTGTGTACCCCAACCTAATCTCAAAGTTGTTTGCTTTCTTCTGCCTCTGCCTCCTGTATGTTGGATTAGAGGTATACCTCATGCCCAACCTGAGACCAAAACTCTTATCAGAATAATTTTCTGACATCGTTTTCTGGTTTTTACAAGCAGGCACAGAGGTCCAGAAGGTACAGCATGTGTGTGAGTGCCACAGCTACACGAATCCAGACACCATCTAGCAACCAGATATGTTGAGGTCTACAAAACCAGAAAGTGAGGCAACTCTTCTTTGGCTTTTGTTTTTTTCACAAGCAAAAGATATTTTGTTATTTAAAAAGTCGTTTATGATAACACGTGGTGAGATTTTTTTTCTCTTTTTAATTGGTTATTTTATTTACATTTCAAATGTTATCCCCCTTCCAAGTTTCCCCTCTGCAAACCCCCCATCCCATCCTCCATCGCCCTGTTTCTGTGAGGGTGCTCCCCTACCCACTCACTTCCACTGTACCATTTCTGTACTCTGGTTCATCGAGCCTCCATAAGAACAAGAGGGTCCCCCTCCATTGATGCCCGACCAGGCCATCCTCTGCTACATATGCAGCTGGAGCCACGGAGTCCCTTTATGTGTACTTTTTAGTTAGTGGTTTAGTCCCTGGAAACTCTTTAAATGAAATAATAGTATGTGTAAGTTTTCCTTATAAGTTTATCATACAATAAAAAAACAAATGTGACTCTTCCTGAGAAAAATGTTTTTGTAAAGTGTGTATGGTGGCCTTGAAATAAAGAAATTCGAAGATTGACTGCTTTAAAGAAGATAATTGTACTTTTGTGGTTTTGCTGCTTGTGGTACCCACCCCCTATCTCAACAGCATCTTCCTTGCTACCTGGGTTTAAAGAAAGTGGATATCACTAAAAAACGCCCATAGATAATACTTTCTGATCTAATGACCTTACACAGTGGAGTCGTCAACGACATCATATTACTTCTTTGGTGCACTGTATAAGAAAGAAAGATGAGGAGCCCGTGAGCTGTTTGGGAAGTAGGCGCCCAGGTCACTAGGAACCAGGTCCTGGGAGTTCTCATAGCATAACTGATGCCTAGAAACTGTTTTATAGAGAGAGACATAGTATGCCATGGCAGAAACAACCATGCTTTACCAGTGGTACAAGAGAAACCAACTCTTGTCTTAATATTCCTGATTTTAAAAGACCTAAAAGAGGTTTAGTTCTGCAGAGTCCCTCCAGAAGATTTAGATGGAACAGCCTAAACAAGCAAAGCAATGCCCACTGTACAAAGTTACAGACTGAAGTCTAATACCACACTCAGCCTTGCCCTGAGAAACCTATAACCACAGCCAAGCAAGGCTGCCATCATGCACATCACAAAGGCATGTATTTATGCACGGGACTGATTTCATATTGTATATTCCCTAGTGCTAACAAAACACAAATAAACAGCATCACTCAAAGGCCCTTACCTAATCCAATGGAAACAACCTCTTCTACCGAGGGTTTGTAAGCAGCACCCAGCAGCTCTGGTTCTAGAACAGGATTTTGCCTGGCTGCATTTTCTTGAAATATTATTTAATTCTCTAGATTAGTGTTAAAATTCTAAAAGCTGTGAGAAACTATTTCCAGGACTTTTTTTTCACTTTCATGAAGCATCAGTGTATAAAATAAATTCTAATTCTATCGTTTTATATGTTTATTTTCACTTGAGAGACTAGCAAACTGACTGAGCCTAGATATAATCAAAATAACTTTGTAGATTGTTTCGGCCTCAGAACACTTTCTGTAAAGACACTGCTGGTGGAAATCGCTCCAAGACCCTTTTTCCCATGATACTCAAGGACATTTTCCATTAATGTTAATGAGACATACTAGTCTCCTTTGATGGGTTTATAGAACTGAAATTCAAGCTTGCATTAGTTAGCAATATACTATGCTTCATCCAATTGTTCCAATCTGTCAAAGGAAGAAATTTGCCAATGTGCAAAATGCAAGAATAGCTACTGAGACTGAAGTTTTAAAGAAAAAAATTAAGAATATGAGATAAGGTAAAATGTCAAATATACTTTAACACACACAAAAAAAAAACAAACCAAAACAAAACAAAAAACCAGAATTTTAAGTAAGACACTCCAAAATATTTTCATATATTAGGAAGAAAACTGAATGATGTCAGAATTTTCAAGAAGTTTTACGCTCTAGGAATTGATAATCCATATTTTACTCCTCTTACCTTTTTAGAAACCAGCACTTAACTCTCAGTGAGAGTAGATGACCATATCTTACAAAGAAAGACACTCCTACTGTTTAATGGATTAACATTTAAATGTTATTTCAGTTGCTTGGCCACTTTCCTTCAATTCTTTCTTTGCAAAAAAGCAACCTCCCATGTCTAAAATTCTTAGACAACTGGAAAAAAACTGTTAAATAACTCTGGGCTACATGTGACATTTTTATTAAAATGACATTTTAATCCCTGAGCCCAACATGTCTTCTCTTATTAATATTTAAAAATAAATTATTTTGAAGTATGCCTGTCCATTTTAAAAATTAAACTCTTTGCCTTCCTATTTTCTAATAATTGTACCAGAAATCAACTATAGATTTGCTTTTGTTAAACATATTTCAACAACCATGATGGGGACAGTGACCAGGGTATAAAGTGAATAAGTAAAACGTAAAATTAAATTTTACAAATATTTCAAAGTGAACTTCTTTATTTAAAATGTTAACACTCACTCCAATGACTTACTGTTAAAATTGTTCAAGTAAATATGCTTCTACTGTTTTAACTGCTATATAGGCAATCATTTTAACAAAAGAAAAGCACTTAAATTAACTGAGAATGAAAAGTAGATTATCAAAATAGCTACAGACTAGACCCTACATCAATAACATTTTGCAAATCTTTCTTTTGTATTGAACGAAGACTAGTTCGCTGTTTCATGTTATAGATCTCTATGAGAAGAATGACAAAACATACTTAGAACTATGAATTCAAAAAAAAAAAAACTATTAGGAAAAAGTAAAGTCTTTCATGGCTCTTAAAACCGAATTCCCACCATGCCTTACCTTATCATATTTAGTGGTCTGTCTACTATTATCTCTATATACCTGCTAAGTTTAACAAGGTTCAAGCAACACGTTGTATTTGTGACAGGTTCATATAAACAATCACCTTTAACCATGAGAAAAAGAAAAGTTGGTGCCAAGTTACTGTTAGAGATTATTTTGTGGAGAAACAAAGGGCATGCACTTTAAAACCTCCCTATAGAAAATGCTACATTTCACAAAACTGAAAAACTGAATTTGCTCTAGTCTCTCTAGTTTCATGGTGGTACACAGTTCTTGTGCAGAAGACAGACACGGAAAGGCTTGCATTTGCTGTTCCACCAAAACAAGGAGAGAGTGTTTGTCTCAACACTGCCTTTAACAATAATCCAGGAATCCAATTACTCTCACCTGAACTTATGATTGGTTAACAGAGGCCTCCACCCCCTTTCATCTCCTGTTTCTCTCTCTCTCTCCTCCCTCTCTCTCTCTCTCTCTCTCTCTCATCTTCTTTCCTTCCCTTTCCCTCTTTTTCCCTCCATCCACTCTCTCCTCTCCTCTCCTCTCCTCTCCTCTCCTCTCCTCTCCTCTCCTCTTTTCTTCTGTCTCTCTCCCTCTCTTTCTCTCTCCCTCCCTCACCAAGAATAGAGAATAACAAGAAGCAACTAGAACCCTTTCTCCTCATTTTTTGAAACAAGAAAAGAAATCCAAAGGGAATGAGAAAAATTTTAATTAGCTTAATCACATTCAATTAATTTGAAATACAAGCCACAGAATGTTTATTAATTCCCAAGACTGGTTGTTTGTTACCCCAACAAAGGATTGTAAGATCTGACTCTTGGGTTCTCTTGTTCCTAAGCACATGGCAGTGCCAGCCTCTCTGATGAAAGCCAGTGAAGAAAGACCAAGGTTTCCATGGTTTGCCCAGTGAAGTGGTCACGGAAACACTCACAGGACACTGACACTCATTTATGCTAGCAGTGGATAAAGGGCATCAGCCAAGCAGGGACACCCTGTCCAAGATGGTGACGCATTCTTCTGGGTACATTTTGAAAGGAAAGAAAAGTAGCTTATTATTGAACTAAATGTTTTTATTGATCGCCCTTGAGCCAATGCCCACTGACCCCTCAAACCTTAAATGGCTGTAGCATAGAATAGTCATTTCCAGGCAGCTCTCAGAGATACTGGCTTCTCCCATGACTCTCTCCCACAGTTCCTCGGATCCTCCGCCTCCTGGGTATTTGGAAACAAGGAAAAGGCGAAGGGTGAGTTTCCCTCAAGGTTCTATGCAGACGACCTGGAGGCCATGCACACTCACATGCACATGGCACAGCTGCCCAGTGTGAGGACTGGATCAGCCCAGAGCTGAAGGACACCCCCACCCAGCGCTGGTGGCATAAAACAGCCGGGGCGCGGGCCGCAAAGACAAATGAATGTTTTGCAGCATTCTCCATTAAACAATAAAGCAAGCTGTAAAGCCTCAGGTGCTGTGTTTGCTGTGCGGTCTGCCCTGCGCGGTGGCTCCGGCCCCGGGAGCCGAGTGCAGTGGGCCGGGGAGCGCCTCTTCGGCTGATCCCAGGGAAAGATAAGGAGCCGCCGAGCCACCAGCTCTGTCTAGACTCGCGACCTCACAAGTCAAGCGCCTTGTTTGGATTAGCCCTCCAGATCTGCCAACCTGATCAACTCCTGAAAGAGAAGGGCCCAGAAACACCCCCTTTTCCTCTTCTGGGCTACGACGATTGTCGCTCCTTTAAGGGATCAAGGGCCGACTTGCCCGCGGGAGTGGTGGGGCTGGTTAGACCAGTGTGAGGACCCCCTCCCCGCCCCCATTCCCAGCACTCTTCACAACTAGCTGCCTCCCCCCAGCAAACAGGAAACATACCCGTGGGAAGACCACTAGAGATGCATGAAGAAATTAGTAGCCAACCCAGTCAATTCCACAAATTACATCACTCCAAAAATGACGGCGAACTTTTTGATCAATAAAATCGAAAAGGATCCCAGTGGAGAAACAGGCAACACACTAGCTAAGGGAAATCTCCCACCAGTCTCCTAAAAGGGGTGCCAGTGTGTTTTCTCACCCTGCCTGATCAAAAGCAGTTACTACCCACAGCTGTCTCATAAAATTGTGTGTCCTTTCTGGAAACAAAACAAAACAACAGTATTTTCTTTTCATAACTCATATATGTATACCTTCTTTACATTTTTTTGCACAGGTAAAACAGAATTATTTTGCTTTTTTTTTTTTTTTTTTTTTTTGGAACAAGGAGTTGTAAGTGGCGTTCTGAGAGGGGACTGTATTATTGAAGGATCAGATACTGACTTCTCGGAGCCAAAGTTTGAAGCGTCATAAAATTAAAGAATGTGTTGTAACAATGCTCACAACAACCGCCCCTCCCCCTCCTCCGATGCCTGTGAACCAACTTCTCTGTCTACACTTTAGAAGTCTCTGGAGAGGTGTGGAGAGACCCTCCATCATGCTTGGGACATTGTAAGCTGTGAAGTTTATGTTTGTGGCGCCTGGGCTCAAACAGCCATTCAGTGGCTTGCTTGGTTATCAAGAAAACAACAATCAGGAAAGATGGGGAAACAGATTCTCTGCCAGAGCCTTGAATTAGGTACTTTTAGCTCAAAAAACACCAAGTCACATTGTAGGAGTTACACTGTTTTTATTACAAATCTGTAACAAGCATTGAAGATCTAGAGTCATTTTCTAAAGTAATTTTGTTTAAGGCAGGAAAATACTTGGCCTTCGACATGTCCAACGAAAATCTAACTTGCTTTGTTGTGACAGAATCTTTAATCGTTGGTTAGCAGAGGGAGAAAGTTCAATCAATAGAACTCAAGCCTAATTTGGATTATAAATCTCCTTGACAAAAGTTAACTAAACTGAACTTTACAAATAAGAAAGTAAACAGTTCCTACTCGGTTTACTTGTGCTAGGAATGAGATTGAAAATCCAAAGTGTCTGGGTGTCACATAGACTCTTTTTGGGAAGTAATGGAATGAATTAAAAGGTTTGGGGTTTTTCCCCTCCATTTTCTTAGTAAGAAAAAAAAAAAAAAAAAGCTATGTGATACCCCATGGGAATCAGAAAAGTTATACTTCAATGGTCAATTTTATTTGTGGTTTATAAGTACAACGTACTAAGGAAAGCTATCCAGTATTTCTAAGATAACTTGAACATCCATTGTCTTTGTGACTGGTCAAAGGAATTAAGACAAATCGGAAGAGAGATCAACAAATAGAGTTTAGCGAGCTGAAGGGATGAGTGGCCAGAGAGTATCACCAAGTTGGCCCTTGAATATTGAACCCCAGAAAAGTTATCTATAGGCAACACACACACACACACACACACACACCTATGCCAAATGATAAATAATCAGAAGTATTATTGCAGTGGATTGTAACCTAAAAGGGAACTTTTTAATATTAAGAAAAATTGTTCTCTTTGATGAAAGAGGAACAGTAAATTGGGTAGGTTACTATTTTAAAGAAGTTATGGCATAATAATCTTATTTTTGAGGGTGTAGGAGCTGATAGGAATCACCTGATTTATCCTAAGCATCTGAGATGTTTTCAAATGCATCAAATAATAGCTTTCAGAAGCTAGAGAAAATGAGTCAGGGTATCTAGAATGAAGGACTATGAATGAGTAACAGGAGAGTGGGGCACACAGACAATGCAAATAAGGGGTTTGTCTAGAAGAAGGGTGCTCAAAACTGAGTCTCTAGAGGTGTGCAGAGGAAGGGAAGAAGGGAACCAGTGTGATCTGAAAAACAGGAAGGCACATCAGCTACTCATTTTAGCACATACGCTGAGAAGACTGGAAGGGGAACCTTTCTCATTAATAATACAAGAACTCAACCCATCAATCCATCCGGAGCCCCCAGGCAACAAACACATTGAATCTAGAAAGTGAAATCAAAATTATCCATCACATTCTGCTATACTACTTAAGTTCAAGCTATGGACTTCAGAACACACTGACATCTATATATGTGAGATATCACAACACACACACATACAGAGAGAGAGAGAGAGAGAGAGAGAGAGA
>JANHMN010000014.1:37775447-37788070 GCA_030674055.1 Rhabdomys pumilio
AGAGAGAGAGAGAGAGAGAGAGAGAGAGAGAGAGAGAAACACTTTTAATCTCAGAAGTAAGTGCCTAGATGGAAGAGAAACAAAGATGTGTGTCTTGCCCCAGTCCCTCCACTGCATGAAAAGTCTGAAGTTGTAGTTCCTGATTCTGTCCTAATGCATGTGAGCCCACCACAGGCTATTGGTGGGCTTCAGTGGCCTTTACACCTCGTTGGGCTTGCATTAATCAAGTAACTTTGTAAGCTCTACTCCAAGTTCACACTGTACCTGCCAACCTTGAGCGTGCTTTTATTTGGTAGCTTTTTCTACATAGTGAGAAAAGCTGAAAACAAAAGGCAGAAGAATTTATACAGTAGCCCAGAAACTAAGAAAATCATGTCTAGTGGTGGGAAATTAGAGACAGAGACAGGAGGGGAAAAAAAGAAATGGGAAGAGAGAACAAGAAAAGACGGTGGGGAGAGCCTTTCATGGAAGAAGATCCGTAGGAGATAAGACAAAACTCTTGTTTTTCCCAGCAAACAACTACAAGCCATTATTACTGCCCGCCAAATTATTACCCCTCTGTCAAGAATTAGACACAACAATCAAAGTAATCAAGGGCATGTCTAATGCACTGTAACATTTCCAATGCAAAGTTTGTTTTCTTTCTGCCCTCGTGGTAGAGCCTATAATTAACCCGTTATGTAGAACGATGCCAAACAAAAGCCTAATTGAAGCTCGCTTCACGACTTGCGCAGGTTTGGAGAGGGTAAAAGCAGACTTAAGAGCTGCGGGCCTCGGCCATCACAGGGTCTCCAGCCCAGCCTCCGGCCTCCGCCCTGCTCTGAATCAGGGGCTACAGAGGGTAAAGCGCCACATTACACACGGTTAGGGTCCTTAGCTTTCGTATTTATTAAGTTGTCAGTTACTGAAAATGGCATTATACTCACACAGACAAATGAGAAAGAGCCGGGCATGAGGAGTTGGGGTCAGAGGGGCAAAGAGAGAACTGAGTGGTCCTGACCCTAAACCCACAGAACAAGAGCTCAATTTGAGCCAGGACTTTGTGTCCATCCCTGGGTTCTGTCGCTTGCAGGTGAGCCTCTGCTAAACGCCGCGTGGGTGGCAGTGTCTGATCCAGAGCGCACGACGACTCTGACTCCCACAGCCTGTGGGACGCCTGCAACGCACAGAGCGGGGTCGCCCACTCCAAAACAAGGCGGTTCCCAAACACAGCGCTTTCCGCGCCAGCTACCTTTCTCAAGGGGTTGAAATTAGAGATGGGAGGGGAGGAGCGGTGGGGGGTGGGGAAGTGGAAGAGGTAAGAAAATGCAGACACCTACAGTTCTGAGAACTGCTGAGAGAAGCCTTTCCTCTCTCAGTCTTTCCTACCTTCTGCGCTAATAAAGCGGCATTTCTCAATCAGTCACCGCTAGTCTACAAGGGTCATCCTTCACTGGCTAGGAAGAAAGCTTCTTCAGCAAGAGTTTATGTTTGAAATGTGGGTGATTTTTAACGATCTTAAGCCGTGACTTTGGTATAAAGCACTTGGCGTTAAGAAAATAGCGATTCCAATCAAAACCCATTCTCAGAGACCTTCTTCCTTTGGGGATGGATGTAGGGGTGAGGGTAGAGAGGAAAGAAGAAGGAAGGGAAAGGAAGCAGGCAGAAGAGAAAACAGAAAAAAAACCGTAACATTATCACAGCTGAGAGCTAAAGGGCCTCTTCTAACCACCCTTCATCCAACTACTGAAATCGAAACTTGCAAACCAGACCTGAACTACCTGCAACACAATATCACACCTAGTATACTGTACGTCATTTTATCCCAATTCGCAAGCAAATCCTTCATTTCAAACATGTCAAAGGCTTGCTAATAAACATATAAAAGAGGGAACCTGAATCATTGCGTTTATTTAATTATCTATGCCAAACTTTTATTAGTGAAATAGTCCTGAAGATATAATTCTACATATGGCGCTTTGATTTCACATAATATTTAAAGAAAAAAAAGACAAAACACATAAAATTAGACATATAATTCAAAGACCACGGTACAACCTTTATCTTTTTTTTTTTACTTCAGCAAACAAAAAAAAGTCAAATGACATGAAAAGTGGCAAGTCTCCTGACAATAAATAATAAATTACTTTATAATTTTTGCAATGCAAGAGCAAACAAAAAAAAGTTTCCTTTTTTCCTCTTTATTTCCAGAAAGAGCGAAAACAGTCATTTTGACCAATAACTATACACATCTTTGGGGGAAAAGTTCTTGGACAGACACTAGTCAAACACAATCCCGAGACGCTTGTGGCAAAATAGAGGTAACCTTGTTGCAATGCTTTATAAGTTGGTTTTTAAATACAAATTCAAAAACCTTTAAAGTCGCTTCAGACTTCTTGATAGAGGATGGATCTCAAAAAAATGTAAAGAGAAATAAAGAAAACGAAAGAAAAGAATGGGAGAAGAGGCAAACATAAAAGAGAAACCAGCTACAGGGCATGCTAAAGAGACCCAGAATTTCACTTAACCCCTTGTCAAAGTCAACTAAAAACATCGCAAACCAACGCAGCTCCGCCTTCATGAAAGGACTCTTTCAAGCCACTGAGGCCGGTTTCTTCTGCTCTATGCCGGAGCTCCTGTTTGGCAAGGCAATGACCAATATAGAAACAGCACCATTCAGAATAGGATGGACTAGGAAATTCTCTATTTCTGCTTTTCCTCTAGATGTGCAGTGAAATGAAAATGCGCATTTTTTGAGATCCTTGAATATAAATCCTCTACGTTTTAAAAACGTCTCTCTCTCTCTCTCTCTTTTTTTTCTTTTTCAGTACTCCTAAGGTCATTGAATAGCATATGCTGGGCTTAGGGTTTTGTTTGTTTTTGTTTTTTGTTTTTTGTTTTTTGTTTTTTGTTTTTTAAATTCTAGTAAAATCCCATGATTGTCTTCACAGTGTTGCTACCATATCACCTTGTCGTTAAAACAGACTTCGTGCACTTCCTGGAGCATTCGTTTCTTGATTCAGTTTTCATTGACTGGGTCGTTAAATACTTTTTTTTTTTATTTCGGAGTTCAACGTCATTTCCCACTTTCTCCAACAGGGGAAAAAAACAAAACAAAACAAAACATCTGAATGAATGTTCCTCATGCCTCAATAGGACTGGCTACCATGCTGTTGGGTGTATCTGGGAGCTGAGAGGACATCGATGCTACTTCACTGCCAGTGGAATTAGAGCCTGGTCCTCCTTCTGAAAAATTGACCTGTATGGAAGGTTGAGAAGTAAGTAAAGAGGGCTTCAATAGCGTCCTGGAGAGATACAAAAGTATTACATTGTGTCTACACGCACAAGTTCCTATAAGCATGCTGGTACACCAACAAAGCTATCCATGCCTGTCATAGAATTTTTAACAGGCTTTAAAGGAAGCCTGGGAGAAGCACTTGAAAAGAAATTCTCTCCATTTCTCCATCTTCCTAAAGAGCTCTCTTTTAACCCAAGCTGAATTCCCAACATTGTGTCCTATTAAATTATTGAAGAGCAAATGTGTTTCCCACTGTAAAGTGGCATCACAACTCTCCCATGAAGGCTTGAAATAAAATTATCTTGCTTCCTACATGTAGCCCTGGGAGTAGAAAAGTTCTCTAGGCCAGAAATTCAGTGCAGGGTCCTTGGAACAATGATTAACTCTTTAGTGGATTTACAGTGTGGTCTCACTGCTTGCCCCCTCTTCCTTTTTCCATAAGGAGATTCATACATTCATCATCTCATTATAAATACCATGTGATGTAAACTGTCCCCCACCCATAATCATACCTCCCACCCTGCCTCGGATTCCACTTCACTGTTCTCACCTGACACTCAGGTTTCAGAAGCTACCAAGCCTTTCCTTATCTCCTTTCTATTATTCAAATTTTACCTACATAATGCTTTCTATGGACAACTTATTTAGAGTAAAACTTTCCCTTTGGTTCCAGAATCCCTTTCCTACTCTATTAAACCTTCCCCTTGAGAGGTCAATGGACTTCTCAAACTTGCCTGCTCACTAGACTGGTCCATTTACACACACAGCCTGGAACCAAGCCCCTTTAACCACTTGCCTCTGGCCAATCACCCTTATAACTGTTGACACGAGAAAGCAAATGCCCTCAGGGCACAGGAGATGGGGTGGGAGAAACCTATCCTCAACTGGTGCATTAGCTTTGTTTCTAAAGAAGGGAGCGTTTCTTAGGACACGGCTTTGTGTTTAATAAAACAGTATCTATGGGGCTGATTATACTTTAAAGGGAAAAGAAAAAACCTTAAGCATATGTACCACATCAAAAAGAATATATCTTTAAATTTTGTTTATTTTAAACTTTTATAGGCAAAATGAATTAATTCTCTGCTATGGGTGTATGTGTTAGACACTTTAGAGCTAAGACATGTTTTCAAGAGTTAAATATACATTGTCTCTGATTGACAGTGCTTATGTTCCTTTTGGTATACATGCCACATTGTATGCCATTGTATCATATCTAAACTCATTTGTTTAAAAATATTTTAAAAGTCCTATGCTTCAGATTTATATATCCTTTGAAAGAAACATAGCTACAATAAATATCAATGCAACTATTTAAATAACCATTCTTGCTGTTGGCATGTAAGAAAATTGGGTTCAGACAACTGCCTTCTTTTTATGGATAACAACATTCTAACTTATTACAATGGATGTGTATTACAGATACTTTTACTTGAACCATTCACTAGATACAGGTAAAGAAATAAACTTACTGGTTGCTGATCCAAATGCCAACATGGTCTCTGAAATCCTTGTAGTTTATAACAGCCTAAAATGTGTGACATTGCCACCGTTTGTCCCTCTGTACACATAACTACTTAGGCACCGTGAAGTTCAACCCAAAAGATATGCCTCCCTTTTAGAAAGCTCGAGCTAGGCTACATAGTTAAATTATGGTGTCTCATTTTTAAGCAAAGATTCCAGAGAGATCTCCTTTCCTTCCATTTGCCTCCCTCCTCTTCACCACCACTTCCTGCCTTTTCCCCAACGCTGGTACCCAGGAGCACCCTCCCTCCCAGGGGATCTTTCAGTGCCTGACAGTTAAAACAGAGTTTCCTTTCTGTTGGGGATCTAGCCTTCTCCTTTTGGGAGCTGACACTTACCAGTTGCTGAAAAGCAGGCTGATCTATGTCACTTTGCAAGGCGAAGTCACTCAGTACTTTCCAGGGCGGCTGGTAACTTTGCACCTCTACTGGGTTAGCCTGTAAACCACCATCGTGTCTCTCCGGACTAGCCGCCACCATGGGAGTTCCTGTCATCCCCTGGATATTCTGTGAATAACCCCCCCATCCCAACATGTTAATGAGCACATTCCCTCCTTCCATTGTCTGCACGTGCTAAGCAAATATACCCAAGTATTATCTTATCTATACAGTTGCCCTGTATTGACTTAGTTAATCTGCTGCACCTATGGATATTAGTTACAGTTCAGTTTTGTTTTTCTACTTCTGTGCGGTGGATTAATAGACTGGCTAAGATCTTATTAAAACAGTTCTGCTGCAACTATCTTTTGATTCACCTTCACAAGCCCCCCCTACACACACACACACATACATACACTCCAACCCCTCCCATGTGCCGTAAAAGACCACAGCCTCCCAGAAGTAGAAAACTGAGGTTCAGGCAGGTCTCCCTTCATCCTTCTGAAACTGGTTTTCTAGCCAGTTTGAGTTAGCTGAAGATTTTCCTCCAAACACTCTTTCTTGAAGTTAGACCCCACCCCAGAGGTTTTACTTCTGTGCTATTATGCACTAACTTGAAAGAAACCTTGCTTAGTCTTGGCCTGCCTGCCAAGCTTAATGACAACTAATTTTTTTATAGTATTTAAAAATAGGGCTGAAGTAGAAAAAAAAAAAAAGAGGAGAAAGAAACCCTTTACCTTAAGCAAGAGGTGTAGGAGGGGGAAGAAGAGGAAGTGTAGTTACCTAACATAATGGTATCAAAGGCTGGAAGGAAGCTTTGGGCTCCACCTAGAAGAGTGGTTTGTCTGCATGGGTACCTTGGAGGGCTCTCCCAAATGCAAGAACAGTGGCAGGTCTTGCCAAGAGTTGGGGTGGAACCAGAATGAGAGATGCATGGGTAGTGCATTGAATCAAGTTCTAGATCAGCACTCGAGATGTTGTCCTTCACAATCTGGACAACTTTAATGCTGCCAATGCTTGCAAAACCTGAATTAGAGACCTCACTGCCATCTGCCCTGGGAGGGAGCCACTAGGTCCTTTAGGTTCCAGGTGTACATGATGTTGAAGGCCATGATCCCTTTTGGAACCAGCAATGGATGGGGTCACCGCTCAGACTTCTGCAGTTTCTAACCAGCCAGCTCTCAGCCTTTTTATAGACAGTACATGCCATAGACTTGGTTTAGGTGAAGTAAGAGGACCTCCTTGTTTGGGCTCCTGTGGGCTCCTGTTGGGGCTCCACAGAGTACCAATCCTCCATAGGGATGCCCGCTGGCTTTCCAAGGTCTCCTACAACTCCTTCCTTGCTTGGCCTCGGGGCTACTCACAGTTTTGTCGTTGGGTTGCTGCTGCTGAAGCTGCTTCATCATGATGCTTCGTTTCTTGTCCTTGCACCGCTTGTTTTGAAACCAGACTCGGATCACTCGGGGACTGAGGCCAGTCATCTCCACTAGTTGCTCCTTCATGAGCGCATCTGGCCGAGGGTTGGCAGCGTAGCAGGTCCGCAAGGTGTGCAGCTGCTTTTCGTTGAGCACAGTCCGCACTCGGGTGGTCTTCTCGGGCTGCTTGTGGACATGCGGCCGCAGAGCCGGCTGCCTAGCAGAGATGGGCTCGGCTATTGGGGCAAAGGGACTCCGTGAGCATGCAAGGCCAGTCCTGGCACCACTCCATTCCCTACCCAGCCCTAGCACAGCCCCTCTCCCAAAAACTGCGGGGGGAGGATAAGGAGGGAGAAGTTATCTTTCTCCTTAATCAATAGAAGACAATGCAGAGAGTAAAGGCTGGAGAGAAAGAGATGCTGCTACTGCCCCTACTCGTTCACTACAGAATTAGCCAAAGGAAATCTGTCTCGGGCTGGTTTATCCACCCGCACGAGAGACATTTTTTTTTTCCACCAGTAAGTTCTCTCCCTCCTCCTCTTTCCTCATAACCAGAAGAAGGTCACAGATTATACGGAGCACCCCACCCCCACCCCCAGGCTCGGTTTTCCCTTCTGGGTAAAAGTCATAGAGGGTACCTGAAAATAAAACGCAGAACACCCCAGTGACAGCTAGAGACATGACAGGGCCGGGAAGTCTGCGACCAAAAGTCAGATAATTCTGCCAGAAAGCCTTGAACTTCAATTTCAGGGGACAGTCATATTTAGAAGCTAAAGAAACGCTGTATTCCAAGTACCCGAATGGTCCCCAGTCTTTCTTAGTACTAAATCAACAATGTGGGATGTTCCTGAGACCCGCTGACCCCAAGCAAAGGAAAACTGAAACTCTGTTGAACTGTCTGGGCTTGAGATAAACGAAGACTGGAGACTATCCTTTCCTTCCCTCCCAATATTTCCGCCTCTTCTGCCGCTGCTGCCCACCCTTGGCTTTACCCCTTGTCTGCTAGTCAGAAATCACTCAGGATAGAATTCTCAGAACAGCTAGAAAGATGTGAGTGGGGGTTGGAGAAAAGCTGTCATTTCCTCACCTCTGATATTTAGTAGGGGCTGATGACTTAATAGTAAACGGGGATGGAGGGATGGAGATCTGCTTCTGACTGGAAGGCAGGTAGGAAACAATGTTCAGCTGTCTGATGGTCTTGGTTTTAGCTAACCTTTATGTTTCCACTTTCCTTTATGGGCAACTGGTCCTCTGATCTGCACGGTACAAATCCCACACCTTCCACGACCCCCTGGGGTCAGGCCAAACACCTATGGGGTCAATTTAGAGCTACAGCTACAGGGTTGGAGATGAAATTCTCACCAAATCACGTAGAATGAATGGCTTAAAGAGGCAGACTCCTTTTTAAAGGCAATTACTGCAGATTAGGCTGTTGACAGTTTTAAGTTACAGCCCTGTGCAGTGCCTGCAGTTACTGACACTGTATCTTTTAGGGACCTGTTTTTTTTTTTTTTTTTTTTTTTTTGACAAAAGCATAAAAATAAATTTTAAAAAGCTTTTGGATTGGAAAGTAGGGGTGGGGGGGGGGGGACGTGGGAAGCTAAATGCCTTGGGGCGTTTAAGCTTCCTTCACAGGGCTAGGGAGGAAACTCCTCAAGACCTAGGGCTCCACCCCTTTAATTAGGCGGCAGCTAGGAGAAAACCTGGCAGAGAGCTGAAGCCCATTTTCAGTAAGCTATGGGTTGGAGGCCAAAGTAAAGCTGACAGTACAGTCTGGGCTTGTGTATACATGTGTGCACAAGTGGGGTATGCTGTGTACCTGTATATAGACAGACATTTAGATGTGTGGTTGTGCAGTCAAGGCAGACGATGAGTGTATGGAAATTTGCTAGAAAGGCAAAGAGCGCGTGTTGTTGACTGCAGACCACTTTCTGAACCACCGTGTGACCCCCTGGTTACAGGAAGGAAAGGTTATGATTTAGCCCCGCCTGCCTTTTCTCAGCCTCTGGGTGGAGGAGTACCTGCCATTTGCAGAGGCCGCGCTGGATGCAAGGGACTAAGAGGGTCTCCAGCTCCCAGGCTGGCCCTCTCCACCACATCGTGGTCCGCGCGGCAGAAAAGCCCATCCTCCCGCAGCGCGAATTCGTCTCCCGGGATTAGCTGTCGGCTGCAGGCTACACAGCGGAAACACTCGATATGGTACACCTTAGAGCGGGCGCGCATCACGAAGTCATTCTTGCTGAAGCCTATGCTGCACTTGGCGCATTTGATCCCGTACAACCTGAATGGACCGGCCCCGGCAAGGGAAGAAAAGCACAAAAAAGAGTGATTTCAGGCAGGTTCTGGCCCAAGATGGCCAGCGATCCGGGCCATAAACCTAACCTGCCTGAAAAGAAATAGCAATAGTAAAGTTGGGCTGAGTATAGAAACAACCCCACTCCCTCCCTCCTCCCCCACTCTTCCTCTCCCTCCTTCTTCTTTAACCTCCCCTTTAACAAGGGGAACCTTTATTGGGAACCTCTGTGTCTGTCTCAGTTGGTACCTCTTAGTTCAGGCACCCAGCCCAAACCAAGGAAAATTTATTGGTGGATTTTAAACCTGGAAGCAGCCTCTGGTAACCAGTCTCAGGATTATTCTTGCAAATACTAGCAGGGAGGGATTCAGGGGACATTGGTGGCCATAGACCTCTGCTTTCCATTCTCTATCCCTCAATTTCTGCTACTAAAAGTATTTCTGAAAATGCACCTCCACCACCATCATCATCACCACCAGCAACAACAAAGGTAGAGAAGGGGACTGAGTGGCAGTCACCCACTCCATCTGTGAACGCACAATTGCAGAGTGGAATAACAAAATGAAGCGTTAGAGGGTTTCCAGATTCTCTGCAGCAAAGGCGCAAAGGCCTTCCAGTTTTTATCCAACTAAAGATTTTCCACAGGTCACTTGTTATTGAAAAGTTCTGTCTCCATTTTTTCCCTCTTTTATTTTAAAGCTCAGCTTCTGTTCTTCCAATCAGTCTTTTCCTCAGGTTCCTGAAGCATGTACTTCTATTTCAGTTTGCCTGGGGGGCCAAGGCTAGCACGACAAATGGGGGAGAGGGGCGGGACCCGACCCTCATTGCTAAAAGCTTCCTCATTGCTAGCCTTTCCTTACCACTGAGCAGTCCTTATAGGTTCCATCCATTGCTGCACTGCCTGGGTCCCTCTATAGCTATCAGTCATTCCTTACATAGAGAGTGAAAGAGATAGGACAAGATCCACACAAAGAAGGGGATCTATTGCTTCCCCAGCGGAAGATCTTAAAATAAAAATGGTCAGTGGCCCTGCTTTTACAACTATAGATCCTCTGAAGGGTTGTGCATTAGTGTTTGCATAAGCAAACACACACACACACACACACACACACACACACACACACAATCAAGGGGAGGGGAGAGAAGAGAAGAGAAGAGGAGAGGAGAGGAGAGGAGAGGAGAGGAGAGGAGAGGAGAGGAGAGAAGAGAAGAGAAGGGAAGAGAAGACTAAAAGCAATTGAGTTATTTCATCTGCAAATCGACATATCCTGAATGAGGCAATTCTGTATACAACGGAGGAAAAGAGTAAAGGTGCTTCTGGAGTTTCAAAGTGGGCTCTCCCTCTCCAGTATCCTGAGTGCACACACCAGCCAAGTAAACAATGAAAAGGGCTTATTTGTCAGGGGTTAGAAGACAGATTTGAATTTTTTTTCTACTTTCTGCCTCTCCAATGCAAGAGCATCCATTTTATAGAAAGCAGACTTGCTTTGCCTGTTCCCAAACCATTTGCGAAATTCCTCCCTTTTCCTGTATCCCACTTCCTCCCATTCTCCTCAAGGCATTAAAACAAAACAAACAAACAAGCAAAACAGTCCCTAGTACATTGTTTAATTTTATCTATTACGAGTATACCCTCCACCCTATGATTTAAAAAAGGGGGTCCATTATTCTAGCAGGAGAAAAACTGGTGGCCATATTCTAAATCTTAACTAAACTTTAATGAAAGTTCTTAAGCTCCAAAGCCCTTTATAGCTTACAAAAGCCGACCACTTGCTAGTAGCCACTTCCGAATTTAAAATCAGCTACATTTCTGCTATTACTAGCCTAATGTCGAAGAGCAACAGTATCTCGCTTTGTATTAGAAGAAACACATTTTCTTTTAGAAATTCTACCAGGCTTTCCAATGTAGAAAGTGAAGTTTCAGATATATACATGTAAGTCAGAGAAACTTGAAATTAGCAAAAAACATGCAACAAAAGCAAGCTCGGTTCTTCTGTGGTTTTGGTCTTGTCCGGCTGCTGATTCCCTCATTTTATCAGTTACTAGATTTTAATGTGAGAGAGGAAGCTGTTCAATTACCTAAATATACCAATTGTCCGCAGACAGATGATGGGCAATTTGATCTGCTCTGTCTAATTCATCAGCACAGATAAGATAAGAAAGAAAAGACAGTTAGTATCACCAAAGGGTTAATATTTAAAAAGATTAAATTTCCGTTGTTTTTTTTTTTTTTTTTTTTGGTAAAGAATATTTTATTTTGGTTTTAAAATTTTCTACCAAGGAGGACTCACCCCGAAAGTAAAGGGAGCAGTGGTTGTACTTGTTCTTCAAAAAAATCCTTTGGTGAAACTTTTATCTGTTTATTTGGAACCTCCAAAATAATTTAAGTCAGTGATCGAAACAGGAGAAAAATAAATAAGATGATAAACTATGCAGTGAAAATAGAAATTTTAAAGTTTAAAAATCCTAAACTTATTTGCCTTAATTTTGTTGTTGTCCTTAGAAGGGAAGTTGAAAGAGGAAAATAATTTTTGCATGAAAAATTCAAAGAATTATTTACAAATCTTATCAATAGAAATTTATGAAACACAGCGACACCCCACCCCCAGAGATATGAAATGAAAACAGTTTAATTTTTAAAACAGTTTTGCACACTGGCCGCTCTAAAGTAAACGTCCTCTCGCCGCCCGCTCCCCCCCCCCCAAAAAAAAAACAAAGGCATGTCAAATAATAAAGCAGGAGAGCCGGGAAATTTCAGAAAACAACCCTGTGAAAATGGCATACCTGATATAATCTCTCTTACAGTAGGTTTTCCCATCCCTAACAAAGCACGTACAGCTTTCGTCCAAATACTGATTACACTCCGCACATTTCAAACATGCCGCATGCCATTCCAAATCCGGAGAAACCCTCAGAATATACTGATCGTGAATTTGATTGCCGCAACCAACACATAGGGAAATCAGACGTTTTTCTGAAATGAAAATAAATACATGATTGACTAACCGTTTACTTCCTACAGAGATAAACACACTTTTAGTGTCGTTCTCTTATAGGGTGTACTCTGGAAGAATTTTTTTCTTTCCTTTTTTTTTTCTTCTCTTAAAGAGTATTGCACTTTGGGATGGTAATTGGAGTGTGCCATCAAAACGTTGACTCGCTTTTTTTTTTTTTTTTTCAAAAAAGGGGGAGGTGGAATATATGTAAAACGCAGATTTGAATAGTCTACATTGTAAGCTTAGCACGCAATCAAACCCGCTCATTTTGTGTTTTCTCCCCCTCCTCCCTCTTTGCTATAATCATTAGGCAAGATTATGGATAAGTCAAGTCAAAGAAAAGGTTTTGACTAGAAGCGTTAAAGCAACGCTGGGATGTCTATATTTTCCATGAAGCACGTTCTTCAATAACACACCGGAATGGATATTGTTAGAAGAGTTAGACATCAATATAGTTGTCACTCGCTCTCTTTTGCAAGTCTAATGCTAATTCGTATCTGCCGGTGTGGTTAGTGCTCACAGACCTTTGGTGCATAATAACCTTCTCCAAGAGCTCCGGATTCCGGAGGAGGAAATCATCGCTAAGCACCCGGCGACTAGAGTTTGGGAGGACACACAGCGTTCAAACACAAGGTCTGATCAGTTTCCCAAAGATCGGAATTCACACCAAACATGCAGGCTGCAAGCGGGAAAAGAAACACACACACACACACACACACACACACACACACACACACACACACA
>JANHMN010000014.1:37788080-37805338 GCA_030674055.1 Rhabdomys pumilio
ACACACACACACACACACACACACACACACACACACACACACACACAAAACAACAACAACAACAACAAAAGAACCACCTTTGCTTCAGTCTCTCCAGGCAGTGACTACAAATCCAAAGAGCCCTGGCATCAGTGTCTGAGAGAGAGCCCCCCCAACACACACACCCCCACACACACCATAACAGCACTCTGAGCCCCACAAGGTTAAACCGCCTCTTACTTTTTGGTGGATCTCCCATGTCTCCCATATCTGTAAGAGGGAGTAATGTCCACAGTGAAATGGTGGTTGGACAATTGGTGAACAGCCCACAGAGAGGATGCTGGTGCTGTGGCTAGGTGGCAAATAGTGGCCCCCGGGGGTTGCCAAGGCTGGGGAAAAACCGCTGTCCGGCTGCGCCGCGCCCTCGCGGATCTGGGAGTCCGATTTGAGCCGGCGGAGTTGGCGGAGCTGAGGCGCAGCAGCGGCGGCGGACTCGCGCGGCTCGGGGCACCTCTCTTCCTTATCTCTTACTCAAACTTCTCAGCTCCAACTCAGCTCCATCGCCATTGGTCTGACGCAGCGCGCGGGGACGTCAGGCGAGCGCCGCGCCCATTGGCTGCGGGGCGCGCGGCGCAGCTGTTCTGATTATCATATTTCAGCCCCGGCGCCGCCGCGCGCCACTGCCCGCTCGGCGAGCCCGCAGGAGAGGATTAAGCCTCCCGAGGCCACATCGCTCCCCGGGCGCCGGGTGGCCCGGGTCCCCGGCCGCCCGCCTCCTTATCCTCCGCCCCCTCCCCGCGCCTTCCCGGACGCGCCCCGTGGTGTTGCCGGGCTCCAGTGCCGCGGGCTCCCGAGACCCCGTGGTCCTCGGGCTGCGCTGAGCTCGGGGCTCCCTTTTCTGCCGCCCGTGGCGAGTAGCTGGTGGGTAGGTCTTTCCTGTGAACCGGATCCCTCCCAGGCTCCAGGAAAAGAGGGGTGAACTTGGAACCGGCCGCTTTCCTCTACTGGCTCCCAAGCTGGCGCGCAAAGCCCTGGGCTCGGCCAACTTCGCTGCCTGCGGGAAGGGTGCATCTCCTGGAGCTAGCAGCGCGCTGCGCGCTAGAGGACCAACCCGAAGTGGGACGGTTAGACCCAGAGGAAATGCTTTTTTTTTTTTTATGACTTCGTTTTTGTGTTTTTGTGTGTTTTTTCCTTGCTACCCTGTTGACCCTGTCACTCCCCAGCTGAGCTCTCCAAAGACTTGGGGTGGGAGGAAAGGGGAGCTTGTCACCTTAGCGGACAATCGGGTTGGAAACGCAAAGGTAAAACGAATTAACTCTGAGGTCGGCTCCTTTTCTCCCGACCCGTGAGGTCTGCTGTTCAATTTTAAGTCTAGCATGAAAGTGTTCTAATCTAGAGTCAGAGTGCAGTGCCCTAAAGTTTACAGAGGGTTCCAGGTCTCTCTATGGGTCTCTTGTCCACTCTTTTTAAAAGCAAAAGTGCACCTGGCCCTTAGACTGCTTGGTAATTATAAGCGCAACTTTACAATACTCTCCAGAGACTTTTAAATCTTTTAGTATGAAGGCTTGAGCAGGGAGGGTCTGTTGCAAAAGAAGAGTGGGGCGCCTACTCCCCTCCACTGAGGTTAGCTTTCTAATTTGTTTCCTCTGGGGAAGCCTTCTGGAGGAGATATTGGCTGCATCTCACCGGTTACTTTTGCCAATATTTTCTTTCGTGATTCCCCAAATCTACAGTCTTTCAGAGGCAATTATTAGGGGGACACACAGAATCCCCACACTTCTCCCAGAGCATCTACAGCGGTCGCTTCTTCTCTAGAGAGACTTTCATCAGAGAGAGAGAGAGAGAGAGAGAGAGAGAGAGAGAGAGAGAGAGAGAGAGAGAGAGAGAGAATATGAGAATTACAAACATAAACTAAACGTAGATTTCAGCTTGGTTTTGTTGTTGTTGCCTCCTAGAAGATCTAGGGGGGTTCAGGGAACTCCTTTCTTTGTATCTTTCGCCAGATCTAACCCTTGATAAAACCTGTGAACCCCACCTAGGCCGCAGTGTATTAGAAGCCTGTGACTTTTCAGAGTACACACAGAAAGAAAGAAGTTAAGAAGCAGGAGTGGGTGTTTTCCCTTTTTCCCTGTAGGTAGGAGACTTACCAAGAACTCCGTTTTGTCTTGTTTTGCTTTGTTTTCTTTAAGAAGATGGCAGACGGGATCTCTTCCTTTCCGTTTTTTATTTTTATTTTTTTATTTTTTAAATTAGAAATTATTTCGAAGCGCCTAAGCAGGATGGAAAGTTGCATCGATGTAGGTTAAATTTACCAGTTGTTTTTGTTTCCTTTCAATCCGGGTTCCTGCTCTCTGGTATCCTATCGGTGGAATCTTTTGTTAAGCTGCTTTTGCAGAGCCCGGCAAAGCAAGTTCGCCTTGTACAAGGGCATGCTACCCTTCTGTATAATCAAGCTGACCATAGTTTAAAAACAACAACAAACAGTACTAAAGATAAATAGGGGATCTGAACCAATTCTATTTCCTCACGCCATGTTTATAATGTGGCATTTAAGAGAAGCATAAGAAATCTAATGACTTGAGACCCACAAAGGACCCTCACTATACATCCTTCCAAACATACAGACGTTCTCATAAACAATAAGTAATATTTTAATTCAAACGATACATTATTACAAAGAATCATTGGTGATAGCAATTCCAAGTCGAAAATCTAGCATACAGTTTGGGAACAAACTTTCTCTGTGAGCAGTTCTTCCACAGTGTTCCAGACACGTTGTCCTTCTCTTACTTCAGGACACTATTTTGAACAGGCATTTTCCTGGTTCTCAGACAAAAATTAAAAAAGCCAGGATCCATGCATAAGATACTCCACTCATAGGAAGATTCTGGAGAGAACTCAATAAGATCCCATGATTAATGTGCTCTGAACATCCGAGTATTTGTGATGATACAATTTGCATACAAATCGAAGTTCCCACAGCCAGCCACACTGTTTCCCTTTATCTAGAGATTCTCATATGACCACAGATTTTTCCTCCTCCTCTAGTTGACTGCTATGTGTGCATTTAACACATCAAGCATATCTGTAAAGTTGTCAGTGTTTTTATAGAATACATAAAACTGATTACATAAAGGTGATTAGCAATATTTTTCCTGGGCACTTGATTACAGGAGCGACCTCTTGTGTTCAATGAGAGATTAGACACTTGCCTGTCAAAATTGGACTCCTTGTGACCTTTGTATGCTGCTGGGTCAAATATATGTCCTTCAAAACAGCAGGGGTGTGAATTTGTAGTTGGAGCTCCTTCATTTTGAAAATGAAGTAATGAGTGAAATGCAGAAATGATTTCTTCATTCCCCCTCACCTATATAAGATTCTTCATGCAAGAGATTCATACTAAAATTATGTAATAAGTTCATCTTGAGTCTGTAATATTTGCCCATATGCCTCAGAACACATTTCCTGGGTTGTAGTTGCTACTCCTAAGCTCTCTGGTGGTCCATTTAAGATGGTTTTGTTTGTCTGCTCCTGTTTTATTTTTCTGCTTTAATCAAAACGGAAACATTCCATATTATATTTAACATCAGACACAGATTTCTACATATCATGAAATCACACCATTTTCAAAAAAAATCTTAATCTGTTCTAATTGCCATTGGAAAGTAAAATCATGTTTAGAACTTACTTATTCTCTAATGTCTAGCAGATAGAAGATAACCCTAAATGTTTCTTTGAAAATAACTTGTACAATGAGAAGAACTATGCTTTTCCACATAAATAAAACTGAGCAGAAAAGGGGGGGGGGGATTTCCTCGGTCAGTTTCTCCTTAAGTTATGAATGTGTTCGCCTATTTATTCTCAGGAACCAGAATTTGGTTCGAACTGGTATAACAGCTAGGCTTCTACTTTTAATGAGTAATCTATTCAGATGGAAAAAATGTAACCGAAGGGTATATTCCCCTCACCGTCCTAAACACATAATTCAGGGGTCAGAATGAAACATGGACGCGTTCATTCAGCTTTGAAAAGGAGAAAGAATGCATGTGTACTCTTTAATACTTTTTTCTGAACAGTCTCTAATCCTGTAGAATAAGGCTATATGAACCATTGGCATCTTTAATCATGTCCAAAGATCAGACAAAACAGTGTGCTCTTAAAGGGAGTCGGGATTAACACTTCTGTTCCGTGGGGAGCTGGATGGAGATGCTTAGAGCTAATTTATTTCTATTCCAGTTGCTAGTGGCTTGTTGGGGATCTGGGGGGAGACTTCTCTGATTTCACAAGGAAGAGAGAGAGAGAGAGAGAGAGAGAGAGAGAGAGAGAGAGAGAGAGAGAGGAGAGATCCCCACAGAGAGATCATGTCGGAAATTATTACCCTTTTATTCGTCCCTTTTTATTATTTTGGTAAGAAAAAAAAAGCAACGACAATAAAGGTAGCTGTTAACAATAACAAACCTTCACTGCGATTCCCATCTTATCGCCTGGGACTCCTACTGAGAATGTAGTTGTGTTGAGTGCCAATTACTTTATTAACCTGTTAAAACAATCCGAGTGAATTAGCCAGAACTTTCGTCTCCGGGCAGAGGCTCCTAGCCTGCATTTTTGAGTTCAGGTGGTTGTTTCTGTCATCAGCGTTCCTTTCTTTGGATTTTTTGCCGGCCTGCTCAGAAGGCAGTGTTCACGGGCGGTCTGCTGCTCGGCTCTAAGCCGGGATAGATTCGCACATTCCCGGCAGCGGCCAAGCCACAAACCTCAGGTCAGTCCAGAGACAGGATCCGAAGCTGATTGGTGTGAGGAGCTGGGTCAAGTAAGGACAGAGATTTGCCACCTCCTTTATAAACCGTGCTTCTGGAGGTATTTACAGTTTTCTCTTAATCGGGGAACAATCCTTTTCAAAGGAAATCCTCCCCTTCCTCTCTGCTTCCCGTAACTACTGAATGATCAAGACAAAAATTTAACTGAGTTCTGCCTGGGACCCTAGGTTGGAACCAGAGATCATGATACAGTAAAAGGCTTGGCCCAAGTCGGCCCAGAACCGTACCTTTGACAAAACTTTCCCTACGTGTACCTTTCCTCTAGTGGATGGAGAGGGAGCCTAGGTTGGTAAAGGAGCTGTGGGCTCCGTTGTAATCTGCTAGATCTGCTCCAAAGCTTGCAAACTGCACCCACCTTGCCGCCCCAGCTCTAGGAGAACCCAGGAGCACAGTAGCCACATTTAGCTGGCGGAATTCATCAAATCCAGCTTGATCGTCCTTTCAGAATGCCCGGACACTTTTCCTCTTCTGGAGTCTGTCTAAGCCTCAGCTCTGAATTTAGAGCCTCTGCGTTGTTTTACCTTAAGCCTCGGGAGGTTTACAGCAAGGAGGAGCCGGGGAGGAGCGGGGGGTGGGGGGGATTCCTCAGAGGTCAAAGAGGCGGGGGAGGAGTCGAAAATTACCGGCAAACCTGGGAATCTACCAGGATTGACTAAGGGCAACCTTTCCTTAAGTTTCTATATCAGTGTTGTCAAGACGGCCTCCTAGGGCTGGGGTTTTCGGGTGGGCTATGGAGATGATGTCAAGAGTTACTGCTACCTCCTTTGAATTAAGCGGTTGGCTAAAGCGTGTTGTGGCGGGTGGCATAGCTGTGGTTCCTGGATGAGGCTGGTTTTTTAAAGGGGCGGGGAGTCATTGGTGCACTACCAGAAGATTCTGGGCGCCCGAAGGAGTTTTGAGGCAGGAAAAAGATCTTCATATCCTAGTAAAAGCTTAATCATTTTGAGGAATGAGATTTTTAAGTTTGCTGTGTGTTGCGACCCCATCGAGGTTAATGAATGGGTGAAACAGTTCTTGTTGAGAATCTTCTATGCCTCCAGATCCACGCTGATAAAACTCATCGCTTTCAGATTTCACACAGAAAGAAGGATTCGCCCTCCCCTCCCCATACTTGATAAACATGAACAGGGAAGAGAAAGGGGGCTCCAAGAGATGGCTTCTTTAGAAAACAACTTCACTTAAGCAAATGGACTGAGTTAACAGGCTTCAGAAGGGTGAACAGTGCCCTTCTCTCTGAGCAGCACTAGGATCAGTAAAAACCAGGAATTTCTGTCTTCTTATCCTTCCAAGGCTACATACAAAGCCTTGGGGATTAGCTTTTGTAAAGATCGCCTCTTGCCTATGTTCTAGACAGAAACTGAGACTGGCCTCCTTGCAGGGAAGAGAAAGCCCCTAAATAGAGACTGGATTCCCAACACCACCAGGTCTTTCTTGAATCCTCCTCCCATCCCAGGCCTCTACTTGGCTTAATCTACAAGTTGCCAACCCACAACCTGAACCCCGCCCCTTCCATCATCAATGTTAAGTCCTACTAGAATAAAGGAGAAAATTAGAGTCCTGCATCTGCCAGTGGAGATGGCTACAACAGGGAATTAACTTGTTGGTCTCTGGCTTGTGGGCCCAGAGATGCTGACCAAAGTGAACATCGTTGTACTAGATGAGAATTCGAAATGTCTAAATGGGGCATGAAGATGTCCTTACTTCTGGTATGGGCTCTCAACTGGGAGACCCTCCTAAATCCTAGGCATGGAAAAAAGTAGAAAAAGAAGCATAACCCCTGGCAATATGCACTCATGGCTGCTGCCCTCTGAGTAGGCTGGACACCCAGGCTTAGGTTGGCTACAGACACACCCATGCTCCATTACCCAGCTTTTCCCCAACATGAGCACGCATGGTGTGGAAATGAATGAACTGAGACAGCATTTTAGCTACTTCGCAGACTGTCGCATTTCCCTTTCCCACCATCGCTTGGGGGGCTCTGCTTTTCCTGAGGGCAAAGAAAACCAACAAGATATGTCTTGGTAGCACTTTTGGAAAAGATATATAGTACATTAGTACAAAGAAACATTTACATGAATATCTGACCCTTAAATTTTTCACTCCAGCGTTGGTGTCCCAAAGTATTAGTTGCATCTTTCTCAGTTTTGTCTTATTAAGTTTATTAAGCAAACATTTTCTCCAGGAAAGAAGAACTGTTTGCACCCCCCCTCCCTGCTCAGACGATAGGATGCAGAGGTGTTATGAGGATGGGTATACATGGTTTAATTATTCAGACAACTGCCATCTTTGTTGATTTAAGAGTTCCTCAGCCAAAAGGCAATATTTACGTTGTTGTCATTTTTCAGCTTTCTCTTAAAATATCTGATACACCTCTATTGTATAAAATTCAGTCCAGAAAACAAACAAACAAACAAACAAAAAACAACAAAAAGCCCAACAAAACAATTTTAATTAGGAAAGATTCAAAAGATATCTATTGAAGCTTTATATGGCTCTATTTATAGGTTGCATGTACCTCACAATCTGATATGTAAAGATATCAAAAAGTGTGCAGTATTTCCGTTAAGTGTAATTAGGGAGCAATTATATGCTAATGATTGTACCATTTTACTTTAGAAGATAGTTCCATAAAGAAAAAAAATCAAGCGCTCTTTCTAATATGCATAGCCTTCTTCTTCCAAGAAACTAATTGGCAGGCTTAAAAATTATATTCAAAGATGCTTTCATGGAGAAAATAGAACAATATTGGAAACTTTATTAGCCCAGGTCCAATCAAACAGCATGATCTAAAACTGGATGGTAGGAGTCAATGCTACAAGGAACTACTCTTCTATATTATTTGTTTATGTATTAAAAATATTATAAAGTTGTGTACTAAATGTGTGCATCATTACTTAGTATTCAGAAATCTTTAATTATATCAGCAATAGCTATAACATAAGTAAATCCTAAATGAGGCCTAAGGGCTAACTATATACTTAACTTTTGAGGTGTGAATATATCACATGATCATTATTCAAATGTAAATATGATAATAAAAATTAATATAATGCTAGATTTTATCACATCATATTTTATAACAAATTGACATAAAATAAGAGCATGCATTGTGAATAGATTTGCTTTGTATAATGCCTAACAGATATGTGCCCATTATTAAATGGTGACAATGGAAAGATTTCTATGTGTAATCATTTGTTTCAGTCACTATGATCAGAGTGTTCAGTCTAGCTAGAAGAACACTGAAGTGGAAAGTGATGGCCTACACCTTGAATCCCAGCACTAAGAAGGCAGAGGCAGGTGGATCTCTGAGTTCAAGGCCAGCCTTGTCTACAGAAGCCAGTACTGGGCTACAGAGCAAGTTCCAAAACAGCTAGTGCTACACAGAGGAACACCCACTGTCTCAATAAACAAACAAGAATGTTGCAATATGATCTGATGTGTGTTCTCATTTGATCGAGGCTAAGTTTATGTTTTGTTGTATGTTAAGAATCTCCAGCCTTTCCCTTGAGATAATGATCATCCCTAAAGAACCCTACACTCCGAACTATATGAAGAAATTAAGTGATTATCCATAAGTAGTCTACAGGGCTGTTAGCATTCAACCAAACATCAGGACTTACATTGTTTCTTGCATTTCTTGAAATGAGGATTAACTATCCAAGTTACTCAAGCCATAGGAGGTCTGTGTGTGTGACTCTGGCTATATTTCAATAGTGCAAATATATTACATTTGAAGCTGCTGTCTGTGAGGAAGAAACATGAGCATCTTTCTAGCATGGAAGAAAACTGGATGGGGAAAATAATCAAATTTTAAATATAGTGCTGGAGGAAGAACTGAGTTTTGGTGAAGTTATCAGCCACTAAAAGAAAAGATGAGAGTAGATTTATGGTTAAAATGAGAAAAGTGTTTCGTTTTGTGGAAAGAGAAAAAGAAGATTATTGTGGGAAAGAGCCATCAGGTACATTTCAAAAGGAACAAAGAAAGGGATGGGCCTTGTTGACCCAGCTTCTCCTGGCACCGTATGTCCCTAAGAGAGAAACTCAGATCTGGGACAGATTATAGATGGAGGTTGAAGGAGAAAAAAACATCAGAATTTGTAATCATTTTCATTTGATGCTTAAAACTTTAAAAACCAAGGTTAAGGATTCCTTTTGTAGAAAGTAGGCTATTTGGGGGAAATTTAAAAACTTTTATTGTAGATGGAAATGTGTTACACTTGCATCTTTTATGAAAGACAGATTCGCTGTTGGTATGAGGTACCATCACAGAAAATATAAACAAGAAGTACCAGAAATACCATAATGCGGAGTTTTATGATATTTTATGTACCTAAATTGAACTAGCAATAGGATTCAGGACTCAGAAAGAGAAAAGACCAGATGTGAAAAGGAATTTGGAAAAAAAAAAAGACTTCAAAGTTTCCCATAGTTTTTATTAGCCTTTGCCCTTTTTTTGCAGATTGGATTATAGCACAAAGTGCAATTCAAATATTTGGCACTGCTTATTCAAACCGCAACAAAAGGGGAAAGGTGTTGCGAAAACACTGCTCACAATCCAAATTATGCAAAGCAACCTGAGGAGCTGCCAGCAGCCACGTTATGTTAGCAGTTCTGATCGGGCTTCGTGAGACTAGTTACGTGGCTCTTAGAAGAACAGGCTTGCAAACCATGAGGGAGGAACATCCTATACACCAGTAACTTGGGGTAACAACCGGTGTCTGGCGTCTTAGAAAGGTGTGATTTAGTTGTTCTTGTAGAATATGTTCTGCATGTAATAGGGTCAGTACTCCTTCACATGTGCAGAAATAAACTAGTCCATAAAAGCAGGACAGGAGGCAATGGCTCTCCATAAAAGGTCACACCCATCCGGAATCTGGCAAGATTTGATCTGTGTCTGCTATGGAGAAGAAATATGAGACTAACAGCATCCGTGGCAACAGCCACAGCCCAGCAGCCACAGAAGACAATTGACTGGCAATTAATCATAGTGAAAGACCAAGCAAAAGAGATAACAGTTCTCCAAGCCTGAATTCTTTATTCACAGGTTTCAAAAATACATGTAAAGCACATCTAAGCTGGCCAAGGTCAAGTCATAAAAAAAAAAATGTAGAGGTTGAGAATATCTGATGGTGGATGGAGGACATATAAGGATCTTTTAAATATTCAAACAAGGTAATAATTCACATTTCAGCAGCACAAACACTCCTGTGTAACACAAAGCAATCAAAATTGCATTCTCTGCCGTGTTCATGGCTTGCACTTTGGACTAATACCAGTTTATGAATATTATTGGTTGCTATTAGCCTCTGCCTCTCTGGGGCTGTCCTTGTAATGTATTCTCCCCTGTGCTTCTAGATTTCGCATTTTGCCTCATTTCATAAGCTCTCCTCATTGAGATAATTTGTGTAAGCAAACACTGGATACATGACCATCTTTTGAGGACTGAATAGGCAGACTCTAAAATGTATAGTTTAGAGTACTTTCTGCAAGGCCATCCAGACCAAAAGAGTAACTCCTCGTCCAGTGTCTATCCAGCTACCTCATTTACCTCTAGGAATGATTTACCTCTTGGACAGTCAGGGAGAGTCTGTGGTGTTCAAGGGTTTTGTTTGAAGATTTTAAAATCCAATGCCAAAGCTATGTGTAGATGATTACTTCTTTCAGTTTCTTTATTATTTTAAGACTCTGAAAGTTTCAAAAACCAGTGTGCCAATTAAGAGAAAAAGAAGAGGGCCATTGAGATGCCTTAGTATATATATGAACTTGATGCTAAGCCTATGATCTGAGCTTGAACCTAAATGGTGGCTGGAACCTACAGGACCAACTGTCCTTTGCCTGCATTCTCCCAGATGTCACCTGCTGATTTGAGTAAATATTCTCTTCAGCACATACACCTCTTCCTGTATTCCCTGGCCCCTTGGTCCTGTGGGAGCAGGCATCAATGCTATTCACATCACCACCATCCTCAGGGAACTGCACCCAGAGCTTACTCATCTTTCCTTTTCTGATCCATAAAGATGTCCTCATTCCTTCTTCTCCAGAAGCTGAAATTTCTGCAAGCTAATGCCAGCATTTGACTTTTTCACAGCCATATCTGCTCTATCTTTAATTGCACAGGAGTGCTGATGTTTCTGTGAGGCAAAGAGGATGGGGAGAGAGATTATTTAAATTTGATAGGCTAAAAGATCAGGCTTATTATTCCACATGGATTTAGATCTTGAAAGCTCCTGACCAGAAAAACATTGGTCAGTTTTATTGTAGCTCATATCTGTGATATCTGTTTTTTTCCTCTCCCAGACAGGGTTTCTTTTTGTAGCTCTGGTTGTTCTGGAACTCTGTAGTCAAGGATGGCCTAGAATTCAGAGATCTGCCTGCCTCTGCCTCTTGGGTACTGGGATTTAAGCATGTGCCACCAATATCCACCAGGCCTGAGAATCTTTCTGTAATATAAGACACATCCCAATGAGGGAAGCAAAAAGCATCCTGTGAAATACATGGGATAGGGAAGATGGAACAAGATGAAGAGTGGTGGAAGTATCAAGGGCCTCTTTGTACTCTGATCAGAGGCACACAACTGGAATAAATTTCACAAACCTCTGTGTTTGCTATAAATAACAACAAATTCTTTCCTTCTATCGGAAATCTTTATTTGAAAAAAAAAAAAGGCAGACTAATTCAAGGAAAGCCCCACCCTTACCTTTAGGGTTCACTGTGTGTTCACTAAATACCTGTCTTCCCTCGCCTTCCTCTTTTTTTGCTGATAGATTCCTGTTTACCTACCAATTATGGTCCTAACCTTAAATGTCTAAGTCTCTCTAGAATTAGGAGGGGCTTATAGGTGTTCACAAGATAGCTTCTGATTCTTTTAAATTTATTATTATTACCACCTAATTATTATTCTGTTTTTATTTTTATAGCTTCTTTTATTTCTTGAGATTATAATATTCTGTCACTTGCCCTTTCCCCCTCTGAATAATCCTTCCCTACTATATACTCCTACTTGCTTTCTGTCAAATCTAATGCCTCTTTTTTTATTATTTCTTGTTACAGGAATATATATATATTCCTTAATACAATCTACTCAATCTATATAATATTTTTTGTTGTTTGTTTTGTTTGTTTGTTTCTTTGTTTTTGAGACAAAGTCTCCCAAATCTGTTATGGAATTCACTTTGTAGACCAAGCTGTTCTTCACCTGACAGAGATATGCCTGACTCTATCTCATAAGTGCTAAGATAAAAAGGTGTGCTCCTTCACACCTTCCTGGGCTGCTAATTTCTTGAAGGTCATTCAGAGAATCTCTTTCTGCAGTATTTTCATCATCTCTTAAAGGATTTCTTATGAAGTCATATAGCCTAAGATAATCCTTTGTCTATGAACTCTGAACCAACTGATTCTAAATCTTTTCAATGCTTGTCCTTCCCCCAAAAATGATTGTTAAAGTAAAAACTGAAAGGGAAGTCTCTCCTTTAAATATCCCAGAGTCTTTTCTGTCACAATGAGTAGACACTTTTAGGTACTCTGATCATGTTAGTCCTTTCTCTGTGCATATTTTATGTATGTATATGTAATAAAATATGTAATTAGGTATTTATAGATATTCATGCATATCTCTATATTCATTTTAAATTGAATAATAAAATTTGCACCATTCTGGTAAAGCTATTAGTACCTTTCCACCTAAGTCCACTAAACACCTACTGAAAGTTGGACAACTTAGACTTACTACTCATTGAACCAATGAATACAAAATCACCTGGAAATTTTTAGTGTATCTTGATAGCAGAGTGTTAAAAAAATCTAGAAAATTTGTGATTTCTTTGGGTTATTTACAGAAAAGTTCTGAGAAATATAGATTTTTTTTTTTACCCTGGGGTAGATGCTATCAAGAATTTGGCATAATTTTAGGGATGAGTCACTCTGTCTCTTTCTAAAAGAGACGCAAGAAAAATAAATCAGTAAGTGGAAAGGAAGCAGCCACTCCCTGAAATAGCTGGGACACAGAGAGAGAGATACCTGGTGTTTCTGTGGTTTTTTTCAATGCCCTTGTTTCTGTCCTTTGCTTAGATAGAATTATGAAGTCTTCTTGTTTTGTGTGTGTGTGTGTGTGTGTGTGTGTGTGTGTGTGTGTGTGTTACATACTCACAGCCAGAATTATCTTTTCTTGATCTGTTTTGTTCAACAAGAGATTACTGGTCTCTCTGTAAGAGCCTGGCTAGCTCCTCTGATAGTACAGAGGCCCAGCTGGAAGAGTTGGTGCAGTTCCCATGTTAGCGGCTGCTTCTTTCTTCCTTCTAGATGACCTCTCTATTGAAAGAAAAGGAAAGCTACCACTGAAATTGCACAGTACATTGTACTATGAATAGTGGAGTTATAAGCTGTCCTTTAAAAACATAATTATCTATGCAAGGAATAATGTAGCTTATAATTTCAGATTTTTATTAATCACATTTGAGTGCTAAGAGATGCCCTATGGTCATAAGTTTCCTACCTTGGTACACATGCATATGAGTATTTTGTTTAGATACATATACAGGTCATAACACAACATAGGACACATGTTTAATATATGTGACTATGCATGCACATATTCAACTATATATGCATGCACAGATACAAATAAGTTGTAAGTATACATTTAATACATAGATTTTTAAAAGAAGCCATTCTTCAGTAATACGTCCTGAATCAATACTAAGTTAGTACTCTTAAGATTTATCATGGTTGGTCTTTGTTTCAAAATTGTACAAAAAACAGCTAGCTGCTGCTGCTAATATCAACATTTTTCTAAAAATATGTTCAGTATGTTGTAGCCTTCTAAATATTTATCTTCCAAAATAATCTCAATAAGCTATATTTTGAAAATCTTATTGGGTGGGCAAATAAATACTTCCAACTGAAACAACATGAACAAAGACTCAGCTCTTCCTTAGGATTTACAGAGGTTCTCTTTCTAACTAGGGCAGTGAACATTCTTGGTTCAAAGTCAATCTAGTCTGTAACCCTTTTTTCTAACATTAAATTTGGTGAAAGAGATTCAATCAGCTGCCTTGCTACTCCTCTACAAAATACAGGGTCTTTCCAAACCCATACTGAGGTCCCTATGGAAAAATAGGCACTTCTCAACATTTCTGTTCTTTTCACTAGTGCTACAAGTCTTGCTTACAGTGTAGTTACAGGGTTATCCAAAAGGCAAGGTGATTTGCTAGCCAGAATTAAATAGGAGAGTTGTAATTTCTTCTGTTTAATTGAAATGTCTGAAAATGAAAGCTATCTGCTCCTATTGAATCTCACTGTTCCAAGAAGGTAATCTGTGGTTTTGTTTGTTTGTTTTTTTATTTTCTATTTTACGTGGCATAAATGCATAATTTAGATATTATGCTTTCTTTCTTTCACTCTGGAATGATGTTGTAGATTCTAGAGTACACAATGTGCATTTTATTTTGAGTTCTTGCTTGAGGTAAGTAGTCATCACTGATCAATCAGCTTAGCAGCCAAAAGCAGTCAAATTCCGATTATGAATTCCCGATCTTTGTTCCTGCCAGATGTCCCACCCACTTACCTTGGAGTCTAATCTGAAATGTTGCTTTGTATTCAAGTTGCCCAGTGAACCAAAAGGAAAAGAGAGTGGGTGAAGTTTAAAAATAGACGAGGAAGAAACACACTCCTTTGGAGCACCCTCTACTTCTTGCTTACTCTCTTTGAATGTGGGGCACTGTGGTCCAGTTGCTGGTGACCCCTACTCATACAAATACAACCAGCCCTGAATTTTATGAGGACTTGAGTTCAGTTGCTTGTGCTAAATGAGCTGAACTATTAAATGTATGACAGTGGGGGAAGCTCGCTCATCTCTAGTTCATCCATCTTTGTCTGGTAGCCGATGCTGTTGGCCAATAAGATTCAGTCATTTTTCTCAGATGATGCCTTTGAGGGGGTAAAACGGCCTTTTACCAGCTAAAAGTTGCTTTTTTTATTTCAGTTATGAAAACGACTTCTATAAAAACAGTCATTTAGGTATCTGATTCAGGTTTTATAAAGGAAGAAAGTCAACTTCTAAAGAAGTCAACGATGTCATCCTATGTTTCTTTAGACAACATGGTAGAGACATAAATAAATCCAAGTTTCCTTTTGCATCACGTTGTCTTCCACAGAGTCCATGAATTCAACATAACCATGGATTCAACTAACCGAAGACAGAGAATTGAGAAATACTGAGGCCATTGCTGTTGACTAACTGACCAAGTAGCTTAAGGCTTCTGGATTGGTTTACAAAATGGAATTTGGGCCTGTAGACTAGAGAAGCTTATGGTATTTTGAATGAGGATGATTCCCATAGACTCATGTTTGAATGCTTGTTCCCTAGTTGGTGCAGCAGTTTTGAAATGATTAGAAAGTATGGATTTGGAAGAGGTGTGTCACCAGAGGTGGAGTAGGTGGTTGAAGTTTCAAAAGTCTACACAAAAAAAAGGACAAGTGCCAATTCTCTCTCTCTTTCTTTCTCTGTCTCTCACTTTTTATTTCTTTCTCCCTGTACCTCTTCCTTTCCCCCCTCCTGATTGTTAATCAGATCAATGCTATCAGCACCAAAACTACCTTACTGTCACTATGCTCACCACTAAAATGATGATTTTGGAATAACCCTCTGCGCCAAATAAACTCTTTATAATTTGTCTTGGTTATGGTGTCTATTCACACTGACAAAGTCAGTGTTCTTGGCTAAAACAAAGTCTTACATACAGGAGTCTAGCATGACTGTCCTCTGAGAGGCCCAAGCAGTAGCTGACTGGGACAGATGCAGACACTTAGACCCAACCATTAGATTGAAGTTGGCAACCTCTATGGTTGAATTAGGGGAAAGATTGAAGAAACTGAAAGGGAGACTGACCCTGTAGGAAGTCCAGCAATCTCAACTAACCCAGACCTCTGGCAGCTTCAAGACACTTAGCCACCAACCAGTCTGCACACACCAGCTGGTCTAAGACCCCTGACACATATACAACAGAGGATTGCCTAGTCTGGCCTCAGTGGGAGAAGACAGCATCTAATCCTCAAGAGACCTGTGGCCCCAGGGAGTGGGGAGAGGTGGAGGGGGTGAGGAACAACCTCCTGGAAACAAGGGGAGGAAGAATGGGATGGGAGGGGGAACTGGGAGGGGGCAATGGCTGGATTGTAAATAATGATGATGGTGATTATGATGTTTAATACCAGCACTTATAATGCAGAAGCAGAGAGATCTTTCTGAATTCAAGGCCAACCTAGGTTTACCAGGCCACCAAGGGTTACATAATGAGACCCTGTCTGAAAACAAAACTATTCTGTCTATTCTGGAGGGAATGCAGATGCAGAAGATTGAGACTGCAAATGTAAGCAGTGAATACCCTGCTTAAAAGCTTCGATGTAGAATGAGGAATTTGTTGAAATTAGCCTAGAGGCTATTCTTGTTTCACGCTGGCAAAGACTTCACTTGTGTTTGTCCTGAGAATTTGAATAAGGATAAGTTAAAAACAAACCAAACCAACCAACCAAACAAACAAACAAACAACCAAACAAACAAACAAACAAAAACAATGGACTGAATTTCTTGGTATTATCTATATGGTGCTGATTTTGCAGACGTGCATGCAAGATGAGAAGTGAGGGGGTCATGGAAGCTTGCAGCATTGTTTCAGAAAACCAGCTAACCATGCACTTTCCAGCCTGATCAGATTCCATACATGGAACTCTTGCTTGGACTGTAAAGGAAGCTATCAAAGTGAGGCCTGATACTCCAGAATACTGCAGATATCAGAAACACTGGATGCATTCTAAGGAGGGTTTCAGGCATCGATTTCAGCTAGCCCAAGAGAAAAACTACAGTTGCCTCAAAGAACTTGGGCTGGAGGCACATGATCATCCAAGGCAATGGGTGCCTCGATAATATCACCAGATACTGGTCATGAATTTGTGTGCAGAATTTGAAGATAGCCCTGCTAGGTTTCTGTCTTGTTTTGATCTGACTTTTCCTTGCTGCGACTCAGTTTTCCCTCTTGGCATGGGACTTTTCACAGTATATTAGAAACCTGAAGCATTTTAAAAATTCACAGGGCTCATAGTTAAAAGATGCCTGAGTGTTAGTAGAAGACTCTGAATTTAGACTATTGAGCAGTGTTAAAAGTGTTGAGGCAATGGGACTTTTGAAGTAAAAAATGAATGCTTGTTTTTTGTTATAAGGTAGCCCTAAGTCTATGGGGACTAGAGGTGGACTATCATGGTGTAACGTCTTGTGTTTTGATATCACGCAGTTAAGTGGTGGGTTTGTGATGGCTAATTTCACCTGTCAACTGGAATATATTAGTAAATATCTAGATCAGTAATGAATTATGTTCTTGTGAGGGTTAATGGGAGGGGGAAGACCCACCAGAGATGTAGGATAGAGGAGGGAAGACCCACCAGAGATGTAGGATGGGGGAGGGAAGACCC
>JANHMN010000014.1:37812993-37842310 GCA_030674055.1 Rhabdomys pumilio
TTCTTTCTTTCTTTCTTTCTTTCTTTCTTTCTTTCTTTCTTTCTTTCTTTCCTTCTTTCTTTCCTCTCTTTCCCTTCTTTCCTTGCTTCCTTCATTTCTTTCTTACTTTTTTTTGAGACTATCTCATTAGATAACAAAGCCTGACTTTGAATTCATGGATACTCCTGGTTCAGCTTCCCAAAAGCTTGAAATTATAGGTGTGTATCACCATGCTTGACAAGAATTGATTTTTGAAAATTACTTTCTTTTCAATGAATCAAAAAAATATTAAAACTGGTATATTGGTTAATTTTTATAGATTGTAAACTGTTATTATACATACATATATTATATACTTATATATAACCAAACTAAAATCATTTTTATTTATTTTCATTTTTGATATTTTACTAGATAGCAGTGATATATATATGTGTGTGTTTATATTTTTAATATCTTCTAAATTTTCAGCTCCTCAAGTTATATTCTTTTTAACTTCACAGCAAACATCCTATTACATTTTCATAAAGAATTTCACTTAGAAAAGACAATTTCTAAAATGTGTCATGTTATTTTGATTTCCCAACTGATTTTCAGATTTTTCTTTCAAAACAAGGAAGTTCATGTTACTCATATTTTAAAAATAAATAAAAGAGAAAAGTCAGATTAGGTTATTTGCCTTAGGTACTGTAACTGAAAAGTGAATATGTCAAATATTATTTTCTTGTTTGCTTGTCTAAATCCCTTTTCTTTGGGGTTGTGACTGGTTTCTATCAATAGGACATATCTACAGAACTCTTAAAAGGATAGACAGAAAGGGAGCTATATTTTTCTTGTCCAAGGACCATCCTCACTCCTTTCTTATTTTTTCTTTTAAATACTAATTTTTTAAAAATTATTTTTAATCTTTTTTTTTTACAGTCCAGTCATTATCTCCCTACGGGTCCGCCCTCCAACAGTTAGTTCCTCATCCCATTCCTTTCTTGCCTTGCTCATTTCTCTGGATCTGTAGTCAGTTTGCTTCCCTCTATGTTCATTTGATTGTGGTAATAACCTCTCAAATCCTGTAAGTAGCAATGCTGTTTGTTCTTTAAAATTTATTTTCTCTGATCCCTGAGTGCTCTTTCTCTTCCTCCCATTTAAAGTTATAGATCATTAAATAATTGTTGTTGGTGCTGGTAACGTGCCTTTAATCTCACTACTTGGAGGGCAGATTACTGTGAGTTTGATGAACCTGCTATACAATTAACTCTAGGCAACTAGGGCTATATAATAAGACCCTGTAAACAAACAAGCAAACAATATCAAAAACAGAAAGAAAAAAAAAACAAAAGAAGAGGACATCAGATCTCCAGTATCTGGCATTATAGGCACTTGAGAGCCATCCAGTGAAGGTGCTGAGAACTGAATTGAGTTCTCTGGAAGAGGAGCAAGTGCTTTGAACCACAGACCCACCCTTCTAGCCCTACCCGTACCATCACTTGCTTTAATCTTCCATCTCAGAAAATAATCTTTTCATTAAATTATTTACAGTTGAACTGCTCAACGTGTGCTACTCTCCTCACTTTTGGGAAGCTAGCTACAATATGATTATAAAGATATTTAACAATAGAGCCTCTTTTTCACTATACTGTCTTTAGTAAAAATAAAGTCTTCAAGCAAATAAATTTATAATTTGAAATAAAATGGTTGCATAGAGTCAATAACTTTTTATGTTTACTATTACTGATCACTGAATTAAGTAAATACTATAATTTCAAATATGTACATAGTATACTATATTGTTTTTTTTTACAATGGATACATTCTGTAATAAATTTTAATTATCAAACTAATATTTTGCCTGGTTATTATTATGCTTTTAGTGAGTTTTGTTCATAGCATTTACCCTGTCGGGCTTTGATGTCTTGCTTTGCAGTGAGTTTGAATTTGATTCACTAACACATGAAAAATGTTGTTCTTCAGAGAAGTGAAGTCTTATGTACCTTGATATACAATATACATTTCTTCTTTCCTGGATTTCTTTTCACTATTTCCAAAGTGTTGCTGATGCCTGTTTCCTTGACAACAAGGTGATATGAGAACTGAAATGAAAGAGTGCACGTGAGGTGTATACACAAAGCGATTGTAGGTTTGTAGAGGAAATATCAGAGCAACCTTATCTTCTTTTGTGCACATAGATGCTAATGCTAATGTAGGAACATCACACTGAAGGTGGTTTCCATGGTACCAAATGGCTAAGTGGGTAGGGACATGTGACACTAAGTATTGGCCTGTTATAATTCTATCTCTGCATCTTACTATTGTTCACTTCTTTTCCTTCAGTTATTCTTTTAAAAATTAAAAACAATATTTGTGTGTGTGTGTGTGTGTGTATGTGTGTGTGTGTGTGTGTGTGCATGTGCACATGACATGGCATACAAGCTGAAAGGCAACTTTTGAAAAGCCCATTCTTTACTTTCGCTGTGGATTCTGGGGATCAGACTCAGGCAGTCAAGTTTTTATTCAACCATGACTCTCCAACTTGTCTCACGGCTATTCTGTGTCACACACACTCACCATCTAGCATACAGTATGAAAACTAAGCAAGCTCATTTGAGATATACAGTTAAGCATAGCATAATAGTCTCTAGTGATCTTTGATGGTGGCAAGAGCACATAATTCAAATTGTATTATGGCAACCAGGATTGTGATGCATGACTGTCATCCCAGGACCTGGGTAACTGAGACTGAAGTATAACATATTAGAGGCTAGCCTAGGATACATACTGAGACCTTGTCTCAGACCAAAATGGATTATGAGGCAGTAGTGTTCAGTTAGCCCTTAAATCCTAGGCAGTCACTAGAGACCATGTGTATTAAACAATCTGTAAGCCTGTGAATCGAAGTGCTTGTTAAGGCCTTGTGGCCAAAAACTAAAGTCATAACTCCCACTCAAAAAGATGTGTCTGTTATCCACAAAATCTAACAATGCTTATTCTCAAAGGAAAAGGTATCAAATGAGATCCATTGCTAAATGACCATTTGGTTTTGTGAAGGAACAGTACCTTATTAGTTGCTCAGCTCTGGTTTCTGTGACCAGGAGGTTGAAATTCAGGTACAATGTGGAATTCAGACTGGACAAAATATTCTATCCATCAGGTGTACGTTGTCTATCTAATGGTGGGAACTGTCTACATTAATATTTGAAGAAAAGGATTGGGCCTAGTGAGAAAATGGCTACTGTCATAATAAAGCCTCAGTGGAGATCAAGACAAATTCAAGAAATTATTTCAAAAAAAGCAAAACAAACAAAAAAGAAATCAAAATGAAAACACATACTCTACTCATGTGAGTGAACCATTTCTGAAAAAAGAAGAATGACTTGGAATTTAGTTTAGTGGTAGAGAGATCTCCTGTCTCAAGAAAGACTGTGTGAGTCTGACCTCCAGCAGCCCAGAACAGGAATGAAACACAAGCAGTACAAGCAAAAGTTTATTCAAAAAACATCTTAGTCTGGCTGATGTAGGAAGAAAAACAAAATGAAAATTGAGAGTCAGATTCAGAATAAGCATCAAAAGAATATCTTATCACTGTCAACATTGTTTAATATAGTTTTACATTTTTAAATACCTATATTATAAAGATTGACCACATGACAATATGCAACACTCTTTTGGAAGATCAAGTGTCTTGCAATGGAATTGCTTGCCTAAAAGTGAGAAATTTGGGATACTTTGAACTCTCCCAATTGAAGATTTACTTAAGTTTCTGTTCAAAAAGCTAATGGTTGTCTGGGAGTTTTGAAAATAGCTTTTGATTAAAATTTTTCATTTGTTCAAGATTGGCCAAGATCTATACTTATAATCAACATTAGCCCCTTAGGAATGATGATTTCCCGTTTTTGCCATTAATTATGTGTATTATGTACATGTAAAATTTAAAGGCAATAGATATTGATGAATGTATATGCATTTGAGATGTTCTTAGATTTAGCCTATAAATTAATTTAGATACCATTACGCATCATTTATGCCCTTCTTTGTATGTTTCATTCTTTTTTTTTAAAAGTAGGCATTAATTTGTTTAGAAAAATATTTGTGTTGTAAGGAAATTAATTTCTAAACTTAAATCTTTTTTTTGGTTGACATTACTTAGCTTTATGTAAAATGATACTGCATTTTCTCACCCTTAAAAGGCTGATGTAATACTTTCCAATTTGCTGTGTGCTTCTTTTTCATTGTAAAAGTTATGGTTTCACAGAGAATTATTACAGAAGGCATGTTAATTATTTATACACATATATTATTTTATTTCCTCTACTTTTTAAAACCTCTGCACATGGGGTCTCTTTAAAAAACCCTTAGTCTGACAGTTGGCAACTAGTCAACACTGAACCTACTTCCTGCAAAAGGACATTATTTTGCATGTCCTTGGAGACTGGATAATTAATGTGTAATGCTTTACTTAAAACTGTAATTAAGTTTAAATTAAAATTCTTTGGGTTTTTAATAGAGGAGGAAGTATTTCGGTGCCCCTTTCACTTAAATGTAATATTTGCCAGCTTGTCTGGGCCAAGCCTCCAACATTTATAGATTCTTATATTGTTGTTTTAATGTTGGCATTTGGGCTGGGAACTGTAAGAAAATTGTTATATTCTTACCTTCCATTACAGCTCTTTCACATCAGTTTGTGGTAACGACAATATCAAACAAACCAACCACCTGTTGTCTTTCACTATTTGTCACTATAATTATCCAGGCTAGAAAGGTAATGCTTAATCTTTCCTAGAAGTTTCAGATATAAGCACTATGACGTAAGAAACAGCTCCATGAGACTTTGTTCATGTTTACCAAGGACTTAGGTTGATTTTAAGATACTGCTCCTCAATTACCCTAACTTCCTACTCTGTGAAGTCCTGCCTCATGGTCTGAAAGATTCCTACACGTTCACCCATGCACTCATCAACCGAAGGTTCATAAATACTCACTTCTTTGTTTCCATCTTAAGAATACTCTGCACCTCCATCATTGACAATAGCATGAAAGTAGATGTTCTGAACTCAAAATGTCTTCATTAATTCCCACAGTTGGCTGAGTTTATTGTCATTTTATTCTCAATGTTTTCTTCTTCAGTTGTAAGTTATAATTCATACACTGTTATTCTTACCCATGAACTTATTTGTGACACCAGAACTTGCTTTGTACACCAGGCTAGCCTCAAATTTTTGATGATTCTTTCATCATTTGTAATTTGTAATACCTGAAAAACAGACAGAGTCATAAAGCCAGAAGTCCTTAGATATAAATAACTCTCTAATGTGAACTAGTATGTTCAACGGTACCTCAAAGTAGATGACTTGTTAGCCATGAGCAGGATATATGGTAGTCATTTCTGGAATAAACTGGGCAACCAACTCATTTAAAAATATAGTCATAGTCTGGTGAGATGGCACAGCAAGTACATGGAGTTACAGCCAAGCCTGATAACATGAGTTTAACCACAGGAATCTATACAATAGAAGAGAACTGACTCCAAAAAGCTGTCTTCTGACCTTTGCATGGGTGTCAGAATTTGTGTACAAGTGTGTACCTGCACACATGCATGCATGCATGAACACACATGCACATGCACCCACAATGAAGGAGTGAATGAATGAGTAAATGAAAATGTACACAAGTCCTGGCACAAATAAACAAACAACAACAACAACAACAACAAAACCCACCAAAGTTCTAGTCACGGTCAGGTTTGCCATCAGCAGTGACGTTTAAAAACAAAAACAAAACATTTCTTGAATTTTGCTATTTTTTTTCAAATTACACTACGGGCAAATATCTAAGTGAAAATTAGTGCAAATCCCTGAATTAATTATGGTTTCTGACAAAATGGAAAGAGAAATTAAAGGATCAAAATAAATGGTGACACATTTAATTTATAAAGACACTGTTCTACATGGTTTATATTTATACAATTTGTGTGAAACTAGATGTACTCCAGTGATGTCATCTAGGAGAGATAATTTCATGCCAAATGTATACCAATGAGTACCTTTAAGTGGAAAATTTAATATGAAATATTAGTAAATAGCTTGTAAGAGATTTATTTTGTATTTTCAGTAATTATCATGTTACGTTCCTCCATAAAGGAAGAGAAGAGACTGCACGTGTGATTACCTAGAAACAAAGCAATTGATGTACTGAGTAACTTAAACTTCTCAATTTGAGATTTGGACCAAGCCCAGTAAATTAAATCCTACAGAATCTCAATGCTTTTGTAAAGTAACTGAGAATTTGCACTGCATCATTTTTTTTCTAGCATGAGAAATTTTGGTTTATTAAAGCAGTCTTGTCTTTTCAATTAATACAAACCTTTGATGTCATTGATCACATCTGCTGCTTAGTACTTTGTGTGAAGCAGAAAACTTCAGCACCGTATATGTAACAATAAGTGTACAGTGTGTTAACGTGTGTGGTTTGGTTAATAGAGAACTGATCATATCCAATCAACAGCTCTTCCTTTGTACACTTTGGTTTCTAATAATTTAAAAATAATCTTCTGTATATCACGAATAGTAAGTCTTCAGTTTTAAAATTGAAAAAAAAAACCTGAAACGGACATGTTTTTAGCACACCTAAATATATATTTTGAGTATCAGATTAAATTTAATTGTCGTTTTATTTCATTTAAACAGGCTTCAAGATATATGAAAATATAAACCCGTGAACTTGGTCTCTTAAATTTTCTAAGTATAACAGACAATGTTAGCTACATCTAAATATAAAAATTTTATTACTGTTGTTAAATAAAAGGTTTACCATTATATGTAAAGGAATTTATATCCAGCAATGTGTCTGTTCTGATCACATCCAAAGATGCTGGAAAGCAAACGTGTCCTTAGCACACACCTTTAATCTCTCTGGCTGAAATCCTCTAGTAAACACCTTTGGTTCCAAACAATGACATTTACTTAAGGGAAAGATAAAGTGACAAATCAGAGAAAGATGTGACAAAATGAGTTAGAAATAGGATATGCCTAACACTCAGGAGAAAAGCTACTTAAGAGCAGCTCAGGGAGGGAGAGTGCAGTTTGTCAGTGAGTTGGGAGTCAGTGCAGTGAGTACAGGGGAGTTGAGTTCATTCATGAATCCAGGCAGTTCAGTAAGCTCAGGTCAGCAGAGGCCATAGAATCCAATATATAAGAAGGAACCAGAAAATTATAACAAATTGTCAACGTTAATCTGAGGCCAAGCAGAGCCATTCATAGAGAAGCTCAGAGAAGCAAGATTGAGTCAGTCAGCTTGGAGTAGAGTTTGAGCCAGAACAACTGAGTTGAGCCAGCCAGCCAGAGTTCAGAAAGAACTAGAAAGGGTGAACTTATACAGCAGTAAGCCTCTGAGATGACAGTTATATCAGTCAGATAAAAGTTACTTCTATAATTACGTTAATTCATGCTAAATATGTATTTTAGATACTATTGCCATTGAACAGTGCACATGTCTGTATTTTCATGTTAAATTGATTTTTTCCTTTAAAATTGACTAGCTTTTCTCAAACTTGTCAATTATCAAATGGCTGAAGAATATTAAATTTTAGATTTTTTTGTTTCTGGGATGGATTCATTGCAAATATGTATATAGTGTATTGTTTATTTGTCTTATTTTCTGAATGATTGCTTGATAGCTTTTTCTTATGTCATTCCTAACCATCTAGTCCAGTCTATTTAACCTGTTTACTAGCCTCTATTATTTTGTGCCTCTCTCTTATATGTTTTATCAATAAATTTTGTACTTTGGCAATTTTTTACATGTCTATAATTTATTGTACTTATTTCTCCCTCTTATTTCTCTCCCATGCTTGCACCAATTCTTGACCCTAGTAAATCTATTTACCATATTTTACCATATTGTGTGTGTGTGTGTGTGTGTGTGTGTGTTGCACAGACTTTAACATGAATCATCTAGGTGACACTTGGTTTGGAACTGTCTATTGATCCTGTTGAGCTGACTAGTGGGTATGCCATCCCTTGTCTTTGAATCTGTTGCTAATAAATGAACAGTAAGTTGTAGGGCTCTGTGAGATCTTTTCCTTCCATAACTGATTATCACAAGGTCTGATTTATGTGAACCAACAGCCAATAGACATAACTGCGGTGACTTCATGATTTCCAGGAGCTTGCCATGCTTAGAAGATGACAAGTTGCCCTCTTTCTCCCTATCTTTCAATTCCTGCAATCTTCCTACTCTCTCTTCAGCAGTACTCCCTGAGCCTTAAGGGAGTCTGTGGTAAGCATTTACCTGTCCTTTTCTTTCAGTATCTTGTGCAACAAGGAACTTTGCATTTACTTAAGAATAGTACAAAGAGAAGTTTCTCTGATTCAGCCTGCGAGTTGCCTTTGTATGTGAGCATACACACACACACACACACACACACACACACACACACATATATATATATATATATAAAATATAAAATGGTTTTTGATGATACGTCAACTCAGCTAAGTCAGTAGTATTAGGTTCACTCCTATGACCCCAGTTTTCTTCAGTCATGGGTTTTTGGAATAGATTTACAGTACTGGGCATGGATTCCTTCTTATAAAGCAGGCTTCAAATCGAAGCAGAGAGTGGATGTTCACTCCCCATAACTGTCATGACACTATTGCAAGAATAGACTCATTTTCCTTGACAGGTACATATTGAAGTTCAGAGTTTACGTCTTAGTAAAACTGAGGTGGTTTTAGAACCTTCTCCCTAACAGTCTGTATAATACAATCCAGCACTATGAAAGCTATCCAGCAGTAAGGTGTGGGGTGTTTTTTCAACTAATTCTTTTAGAAAACCAAGTGGAATAGCAGACATCTGTATTGCTTTGGCATTTCCTTGAACTTCAGTGGAGATATTCCATACTTAGCACTAGGGATTTTATTTAGTGAGTCATTCCTTCTAGAAATAGAATTGGATAGACTCATTGGGCATCTGCCTTCAAAGACTCTTTTATATCTTTTGATAAGGTTGCTAGATAATAGGCATATAGTGCATGACTCTATTTTAGTTTACCAGTACTCCGCTGTCCCACAATAGTAACTTCTGAGTGACTTTCTCATGCCCTTGTCTTATTGATTAAGCCCAATTCTCCTAACTCTCCTACGTCTACCCCTGTTTGAACCTTTCTACTCCCAATATTCCTCTACTCTCATTTTACCTACGCACTAACATCCAACCTCACTCAAGGCCTACCCTTAGTCTACTCTTCTTTTCTAGTTCTCCAGCTTCTCAAAATGATCCAACTTAAATACACAATACTAAAGAGTTGAGGCTAGCATCTACATATAAGAGAAACGTAGAACATGATTTCAGGGCCTAGGTCTTATTGCTCACTATTATCTTCCCAGTTTGATTGATTTATCTGCTAACCTCATAATTTCAATTTTCTTTACATGTACTACATTTTTAATATCCATTTATTAGTTGCTATAATTTTTTTTAGGGGCAGATCCTTCTCTGTAGCTCAATCTAGCTTCAGATTAGTGGTACTCTTGACTCAGCATTACAGGAATGAATGGACATGCAGACATATGCAAGCGTGCGCACACACACACACACACACACACACACACACACACACACGTATTATGTGCATGTGGATGGACTTGCCCATTCTAATGCCCATGTTGGCAAAATTTAATACTGGAAATCCTTTTTTAAAAAATAACTTTCTATCTAGTTTTTTAAGATAAGGTCTCAAATGTCATTAAATGTTGAGCTAGACACTCTGATCACCAACCTATGGTGAATTGCCTTTCTCCATTTGTCCGCGACCCTACCCCAGGACTGGTTTATAGGTATGTACTTGTTTTAAGTCATATCCCCTTCCTGGGTTTCTCCTTCACAAACCTCCCATCCCATCCCTACTTTCCCTCCTCCCCCTTTTCTCTATAAGGGTGCTCCTCTATCTGCTCACCATATTAGTGAGATACCTGAAGGCCAGAGGGCATAGACAATTAAGCATTCCTTCTCAGACCCTCCTCCTTGCAAAAGATAGTTAACCTCAGGCCAGCCCTGTGGACACAGAGTACAGCTACATTCACTTTCAGCCATTACAATAAACATTTTAAAACCATGGACTACCTCTCATACTTGGGGCCCACTGTGGAGAACCGTAAAGGGGACCTTCAACTAATGATCCACTGCCTAATCTCCCGCTGAAGAATCTCTCTACATTCCAGCCACAGAGTCCTTTAACTCAAGCAAGTTAGCCGAGCCAGCCATGACCCAGCCAAGCGAGTTGCCATGACCAAGAATCTCTACCCTGTGGGGCACCGCTGGGGAGCTTCTCTCTTTTGTCCCTCTCAGCTACAGGCCATCGAGCCCGTATGGCCCCCAGCCCCCATCTCAGTCCCTCTGCAGTCTCCCAGCGGCGACTGGGTGCCCAAGGTCTGAGACCACTGGTTACTCCTTTGGAGTACATTAACTTAAGTCATGTTAAATACCATGATATCTGCCACTAAAATCCTAAAATTTCAAGCCAATACCCTATCATTTTATAAAATGAATTTTCTTTATATTTTACTATTACACTACAAATTTCCAAAATACGCCTTTGTCCCTTCAGCCTCTGTAAGAGAAAGAAACAAAGAGAACATTAATGAAACCATGAAACTGGCAAATTATAAATGCATGTTGCGATAGTAAATATTTTTTGGTAACTTATTAACAGAAAATACTTTGATAACTCAATGTTATATTCAAATCGCTTTCCCCCCCACCCCCGCAGGAAACAAGTATTCTGAAGACATCTGTCAGGGATTTAAATGTATAACCAGGTCTTACCAGATTTGCCATGTAATCTGTAATTGCTGGAAAGCATTGATTTAACATCTGATCTAAATGATATTCCTCTAGATTTCACTACTGCAGCCAGAATTTCATGCATTTTGTGGTGTTCAAAAAATAACCAAGATATGCATGTATTCAGGGGAGTGACCCTTCCACAGCTTTTCTACTTGTTTTAAAACTCATTTTGAAAACAAAACAAACAAAAAATTAATAAAACACTAGAGAGGCCATACCTTTAGAAACCTTACAATTTTACTGATGTCTTCGTTCTAATGATATTCATTCCTCTTTTCATTATTAAAAGTCTCATTTAAGTTTATTTATTACTATCAAATACACATTTTTTAAAAAGAAAGATTCCAGTTAAGGGCCAGAGATGATTGTATTTTGGCTTTTCCATAATTATTCAGTATTTGCAATATGTTTTGTGTGAGTCTTATAGAGAGTTTGCACGCTATTCAAGTTGGGTAACACTATATAATCAATTTCACAATATGCCTCGTTTTTGTCTAAGTATTAGACTTGAAATTCTATACTTAAGATGTACCATGGCTTATGGCATAAAACAAAATCTCTAGAGTCAAGGAATTTCAGTGGTATAAGATTATATTTCATTTTATAATGTCAGAAGATACACAGAAAATATTCATAACGGTTAAGAAGTCTGACCTTTAAATTAGTCACATCAAATTCCAGGCATGAACATTAAAATTAGCTCATGACCGATCTATTCCTAAAAGGGAAAAAAAGAGGGGGCAGGGAGGTATCAGCATGTTCATATTACAAAGGCTGTTACATTAGAAAGATCTTTAAAGAAGGGTTAGTTATGTGGAAAACAAAATAAAAATTCTAAGGTTTTGAATTAAGGATGGAGAATATGATGTGTTGATTTCAAGTTCTTGAACGTGGACATTATCCTCATGTTCTTCACGTTGCTTCTCTAGTGGTAGTAGCTTCAGATTTGATTCTATCGTAATCTTCCCCTGGCTTTCCTTGTTGTCGCCGTGTTTTAAACTTGGTAGGCCAAAGTTAGTGCTTAATACATGGCTAAGGTGAAATTAATATGTGTACTAGAGAGTTAACCTTGACCAAATGGACAGATCTTTACTCCTTATCTTAAAACATTTCCACAGTTTACGCCTTGCAGGGTAGATAAAAGACTCAACTAAGTTCTCAACCAGAAGCCTCAGGGCTTTGCTTTGTTACCTATCTCCCTCTTACACTGTGTTGTTTTCTTTCTTTTGTCTCGTTTTGTTTTTAAAGTTTTGTTCATTTACAGAGAATTAAATTTCATCACGGCATTTCTCGAACAGAATTTGTCTTCATTGTTTCTTCCTTCGCTTCTTCCTACCTCCTCTTTCTTATGTTCTTTGCCTGGTACACTTTCTTCTTACATCTGACTCATTGAACCTCTCAGTATCTTTTGGTCCACTCTCACTGCATTCTATCTGGACTGACAGTCTATACCTTTCCGTATCTGTGGAGGCTATCATGTGATTTCTGCCCTTAATTTTTTATAAGATAAATATCTTTTATTGACTTCTGTGTATGAAACCAACCATACATCTTTGAAGTGATGCCAACTTGATCTCAATGTGATTTTTGCACTTACCCATGTGTGCTGAGCATTTCAGTAGTCTCTTGTTTGACCCTGTACTTGAGCCAATATTCTAGCAAAAGTGACAGAGCCTATGAGCTCTTTAGCTCACTGTGAGAAGGCAATTGACCTGCACTTTGCTTTAGGTCTGGGCTTCTTCCCACTCATGTACTACCTAAGGGTTCTCTGCTCAATGTGTATGAGCACGTATTTTAGAAACTCCCTTATCTATCAAGCTGTTGTGTTAGCCGTGTCTAGAGCACAGAATTGAACACTTAAAATAGGTTTTCTTATGACTTGGGGTCTATGAAGAAAGACAAAAGTTGCCTATGTTAAGTTTCGGGAAACAATATGAACAAACATGTTAAAATTTATAAATCACAGCAATGTTACTTGAAAGCTGTAGTTTTGTTCCTGTTTGCTTTGTATTGTTGTTGTCTAAGACCATATCAGATTCTGATAAGCTAGTCTGATATTATCTACTTCATATTACAAATAATAGATTGATCAGTTTGATTAATTAAACAGATTGATCCATCTGATTATTGGACATGGTCTGTTGATTATTTATGAGCTTAAATTGTGTGACATCTCCTCTGATAATTCCTGAGCCAGAAATGTTTTCTCCACAAAGAAACTGTTCTCTTTATGATCAAATGGTACAATTTGCCGAGTGGGTGGTAGATAAATACAATCAAAAATATATTTCTGATATAAAGCTCTTTGATAAATCTAGATTAGTTAAATGTTGGAAAAATTGTTAAAATTCTGATAAACTGGTAAAATTGGTCTGATCAAAATGATGAGTCATATACATGTACCATGTTGCTTTGCTAGCTCAATGAATATGCTGTGCATAAAGTATATGTTACTTAGAATTTCATTTACCATAATAAACACCATGACCAAAAGCAACTTGGTCAGGAAAGGGTTTATCCCAGATTACAACTCCCAGGTTACATGGTCTATTATGGAAGGAAGTTAGGGCAGGGTTTCAAGGCAGGAACCTGGAGGTAAGAGCAAATGCAAAGACCACAGAGGAGTGCTGTTTACTGGCTTGCTCCTCATGACTTGCTGAGCCTGTTCTCTTATAACACCCAGGACCATCTACCCAGGGTTGGCACTGCCAGAGAAAGCTGAGAAGCCCCACACCAATCATTAATCAAGAAAATTTTCTGCCTGTTTTCTTACAGGCAAATCTTAATGAGGCATTGAAAGCCCTTCTCAAATAACTCTACTTTGTGTCAAACTGACATAAAACTGACCATCACAATGTATAAATAAGATAATAAACTCGTAACATAAAAAAGACATGCTGAACACTTATGGCATCTATCAGAAATTATTCTAAAGGAGTCAGTCTATCTGAGAGTATGGATTTTAACCTCACATTTTGTTCTCTTTATTTGCAAACTGAAAGATGAAAAAATATTGAGTGACAGAACACACTGGTTTTGGAGCTTGCGTATGTCTTGAATAATAATTCTGAAAATGGAAAGACTGTTCTGCGTTATTGTAGAAAGGGAGTACCATTGTCATGTAAACAAAAGGACCCCAACAGTAATTTAACCCACGTTACATACTTGACAGCTTACTCCCTTGCCAGATTTCCCTTTTCTTTCAGTATAAAAATAAATAATGGATTTTTACTTAATTTGCTTTTCCAAGTAGGACATCTACTTAATAGAGTTGCACATTACAAATACATACATTTTATTACATACAAAAAATTTAATGTGATGTTCTGTAAGGATTAAGAATTAAGTACTAAATAAAGCAATTAATGCATGATAATATAGTTTTTGATTACAGTTTGGTTGGTGTGCAAATATGTTATCCAGCCTATATTTATGGGTTTTGTGATTCAAATGAACAATTTGTATACAAGTACCATGTTTTTGTGCCAAGAGAATTCATTTTACTCCCTTGAATAAAATCTTTTCATATTTGTCATAATGCAGTCAAAATTTCTTGGAAATAATACAATGAAATATTTTAATAATCAGCTGCTGAACCGATAAATATTCTTTTGTTAAAGAGCAGAAAAGAAAATTTCAGGTGGAAGCACCCGGGATGAATATTATGTGTAAGAGAGAAATTATCTCTTTAGAAGGACAGGGTTCCTTTAAAATATATTTACTAAACTGTATTTCCTCTGACTATTCAGGGCTCTGGCTAGGATATTAATAAAGAAGAAAACTTCTCCTGGAAATGTTAATGTAGTGGAAATGCATTAATTATGTGGAATTTAATTAAATTTTTTCTATGGTTTCTATGTATCTCATATTTGAAATAATATAGATGGAATATACTGTGTATTTGTGGGATGAGGAAATCTAGAACAGTGAGCTTATTTACTTATGATTCTTTCTGTAAAAATCAATTTTAACCTTTATTTTATGTGAATGGGTATTCTACTTACATGTGTGTCTATATGCCATGTGCTTGTTGGAGCCTCTGAGATCTGAGTTCCAGATAGTTGTAAGCTGTCATATGGATGTTGGGAATTGAACCCAGATCTTCAGGAAGAACAACCAGTGATCTTAATCCCTGAGCCATCTCTCCAGCCTTACTTTTGACTCTTCAAAGATTGGCATTATGCAAATTATAACATCTGTTTTATTTACCTCTAGCATTACTTAAATGGCCGCAGGGCTAGAATCTCACAATTGAAAGTAGCAACTGCATTAAATTTCGTCATTGTTGAAGATTGCCATAGTGTGTGCAACTGCTTATTTAATTCATTATATTCTGTTAGCTAATTGATTAAAAAAAAAACAGACAAAAAGATTACAAAGTGGTAAAGCTCAGAGGTATGAATAGACAGCAGAAGAGCTGAAGTAAAAAATCTATAAGCAAAATGCAAGATGTTCAATAAACACTTGTGACAAACACAGCTTATTATTATCACATGGTATTTGTTGTACTTTGATTTCTACTGCGATGATAAACATCATGACCAAAATAAACCTGGGAAGAAAGAGTTTATTTGACTTACAAGTCCTGTTCACAACCCGTCACTGAGGCAGCCAAGACAGGAATTTAAGCAGGGCAAAACCACGAAGGTAGAAACATGAGGTCATGGAGGAACACTACTTACTGGCTTGATCCTCCTGGCTTTCTTAGCCTGCTTTCTTGTACATCCCAAGAACAACTGCCCAAGGGCAGTACTACCTACACTGGTCTAGGGCATCAAACGTCAATCAGTAATCAATGAAATGCTTCCACTGGCTTTCCAATAGGCTGTGATGGAGTCACCTGTCTTCCCAGGTAACAGTAGCTTGTGTCAAATTGGCAACACAACAGTAGCAAATATTTGAAGCTGCATCCCTTTGTAAATCTGCCATTATAATAGTTTAAAGCTGTGATTTTTTTCAAATGTTTTAAATACAGTAAGAAAGTGCATACAAGTTCTCTGTTCTCTCAGACCCAATCCTTAAGGCTAGTGCTACAACAGGATACAAGCAACTGCAGCCACCACCCCCACATGTCTCTGTACATTCCATAGGCCTCCTTTCCTGGCCTCCTCCTTGCACTTGTGGCTGTGATCCACCCTCCAGGTCCCTGATTCAAGCTGACATTCTCCTGCTCAGAGGCCACACATGAGAGAAGCAAATATTGTGCCATCAGACTTTGTCCACTTTAACTATTTCCCTAAGTCCAACCTCTCATTCTCCTCACTAAGGCTGTAAAAAGAACACCATCTCTAGCCATCCCTTCCCTCCCATCCCTCGAATGATTCCTGTGGATCCCCCTCTGACCCACCTCCTCACATTCATTTCTTCACCCCAGCCTCCAATACCAGCAGGCATTTCCTGGGAATGCATCAGCCAACCCAGTTAAGAAAATAGGCAACACACAGCCTACACACTCTCTGAAAACCCAGAAAAGAAAAGGAAAAAAAAAAGAAACAAAACACCCACCCAACAAAGGGAAACCCAGAAAGCAACACCTAGACCCCAAAACAGATAAGATGTCTAGATGCCAGCATAGGAATGGAATCAGTAACAAGCAGAACAATATGTTTCTACTAAAGCCCAGATGTCCTAGCACTGCAGACCTTCAGTAGTCTAACATAGCTTAAGCACAAGAAAGAGTTCTTAAAACCAACTCTACAAAGAAGACAGAGGTCCTTAAAGAGGAAATGAATAAATCCCTTAAATAAACTCAGGAAAACACATACAAACATTTGGAAGAAATGAATATATCCTTAAACCAAAAGAAAAAAAGTTAACCCAAACAAGTAAACAAACAGTTGAAGGAAATGAAACGTATAAAACTGTTTTAGAACTGAAAATGAAAACAGAAGCAAAAAGGCACACAAGGAGAAATTTCAAAAGGAAAAGTTTGAGAACTCGAACAGGAACTACAGAGTCAAGGTTCACCAACAGAATACAAGAGATGGAATAAGCAAACTCAGGCTCTGAACATACACTAGAAGAAATAATACATCAGTCAAATCAAATGTTAAATCTAAAAAACATTTGACACAAAGCATTCAGGAAATCTGAGACAGATTAAAAAAAACCAAACCTATGTAGGAGAAGAAAAGCCTATGAGGAAGAAGAAAGGCCTGGGAGATGTGTGGTGTGTGTGTGTGTGTGTGTGTGTGTGTGTGTGTGTGTGTGTGTGCGTGCGTTTGTGTGTGTGTGTTCCATTTTTATTAAATTATTTTATTTATTTACAATCCAAATATTTTCCCCCAGTTCTTCCGTTTCCAAGTTCTTAATCCCATCTTATCTCCCCTGTGCTTCTGAAAGGATCCTTCTCCATCTGCCCACCTACCCACACCTCACCCCTTCCCTAGGACATCAATTTTCTGCAGGATTAGGCACACCTTTTCCCACTGAGGCCAGAAAGGCAGTCCTCTGCTACATATGTACCTGGGACCACAGACCAGCCTTTGTATGCTCTTTGGTTGGTGGCTTAGTCTCTCGGAGATCTTGGGGGCCCCAGTTAGTTGATCTGTTGTTCTTCCTATGGGGTTGCAATCTACTTCAGCTCCTTTAGTCTTTTCCCTAACTCTTCCATAGGGGTTCCCAACGTCAGTCTAATAGTTGGCTGTAATTATCTTCATCTGTCTCAATCAGCTGCTGGTAGAGCCTTTCAGAGGACAATGATGCTAGGCTCCTGTCTACATGTACAACATGGAATCAGTAATAGTGTCAGAGTTTGGTGCATGCGTATGAGCTGGATCCCAAGTTGTGCCAGTCACTGGATGGTCTTTCTTTCTCTGCTCCATTTTTCCCTGCATTTTCTTTAGATAGAAACAATTCTGACTCAAAAAATTTGAAGATGGGTGGGTGGCCCCATGCTTCCACTGGGGGCCATGTCTATCTACTGCAGGTGTTCTCTTCAGGTTCCATCTCCCTACTGTTGGGCATTTCAGCTAAGGTAATCCCCATTGAGTCCTGGGAGCCTCTCACATTTCAGGTCTCTGGGACTTTCTAGAGGTCCCTCTGCTGCTGCAGCATATTTCCATTCATTCTCTTGGCTCTCTGGGTTTCTCTCTTGTCTCCCCCAGAATATATTTTAAACAAAATTATAGAAGAAAAAATTTCTAACCTAAAGAAGGAGATAGCTATAAAGTTACAATGAGAATACAGAACACTAAATAGATTGGATCAGAAAAGAAAGTCTCCTTGCCACATAACTGTCAAAACACTAAAACAAAGAAAGTAACTTTTAAAAACAATTTTCACTTTGAATGACAGAGGACATTCTACTATATTTTATGGAGAAACAATTTACATTTATTGAGCAATACTGTCATGTAACAAATAGAAACTAGAATAACACCCAACTTCTCAGTTGGGACTCTGAAAATCAGAATGGGCTGGACAGATGTGCTGAAGACACTAAGAGACCACAGATACCATTCCAGACTACTCCTCCCACACAAAACTTTAAATCACTATAGATGGGGAAAATAAGATATTCTATGACAAACTCAAATTAAAACTATTTCTCTTGGGTATTCCTAGCTTTTTGGGTTAATATCCAGTTACCAGTGAGTGCATACTATGTGTGTTCTTTTGTGATTGGGATACCCATCCTTCTGTTACATCCAAGAAACATACCTCAACACCAAGGATAGACATTACTCAAGGGAAAAAGGTAGTAAAAATATATTCTGAGGAGATGAACCTAAGATGTATGCAAGAGTAGCCATAGTAACAAAATAGTCCTCCAAACAGAACTAATCAAAATAGATGGGGAAGGGTATTCCATACCCAGCAAAGGAAAAATTGCTCAAGATAACATTTCAGATCTTAGCCCTAAAACACAAGGGTACCCACTTTTGTAAATGAATTCCTCTACAGCTTAAATCACATATTAACCTTCCTACACTGATAGTGGGAGACTTTAAAACACAACTCTCACCAATGGACAGGTCATCCAGATGAAACCTAAACAGAACAATAGGACCTAACAGATATCTACAACATTTCACCCAAACACAAAAGAACATAACTTCTCAGCATCTCACTTAACCTTCTCCAAAATTAACCACATACTGGGATAAAAAACATGTTTCAACAGATACAACATATTTGAAATAACCTGCAGAAAATTCTATCAGACCACCATGGATCAAATCTTGATCTCAACAATACAGAAACAACATAAAGCTTACAAAGTCATGGAAACAGAACAGCTCTCTACTGAATGAAAAATGGGTCAAGAGAGAAATAAAAAAGTGAAAGACTTTCTGGAATTCATTTTTTTTCTTTTTTTTTTTTTTTTTTTTTGGTTTTTAGAGGGTTTCTCTGTGTAGCCCTGGCTGTCCTGGAACTCACTCTGTAGACCAGGCGGGCCTCGAACTCAGAAATCTGCCTGCCTCTGCCTCCCAAGTGCTGGGATTAAAGGTGTGCGCCACCATCGCCCGGCAGACTTTCTGGAATTCAATGCAAATGAATGCACAGCATAGCCAAACTTATGGGACACAAGGAAAGTGATGCTAGCAAGAAAGTTTATAGGAATAAGCTTCTCCATAAAGTGTTTAGAGAGATTTCATACTGCCAACTTACCAGCACACATAAAAGTGTGAAGAAGAAGGAGGAGGAGGAGAAGGAGAAGGAAGAAGAAGAAGAAGAAGAAGAAGAAGAAGAAGAAGAAGAAGAAGAAGAAGAAGAAGAAGAAGAAGAAGAAGAAGAAGAAGAAGAAGAAGAAAAGCAGAAGCAGAAGCAGAAAGAAAGAGGAGGAGGAGAAAGAGGAGGAGGAGGAGGAGGAGAAAAAGGAGGAGGAGGAAGACAATGAGGAGGAGGAGGAGAAAGAGGAAGAGGAGGAGGAGAAAGCATAGCATATGCAAGAGTAGAGGAAGGCAAGAAATAATCAAAATGAGTTGTTGAAATCAATAGAATTGAAATGAAGAGAACAATATAAAGAATCAGTGAAACAAAGAGTTGGTTCTTTGAGAAAAAAAAGTCAGTAAAATAGATGAACCCTTAGCTAAAGAACTAAAGATGGAAAGAGAATATCCAACTTAACAAAATCAGAATGGACATGCAGGACATAACAACAGACATTGAGGAAATATAAAGAATCATAAGAACTTACTTTAAAAAAAACTGTACTCCATCAAATTGGAAAACGTAAAAGCTATTTTTCCAATACATATCACTTATCACAGTTAAGCCAAGATTAGATAAGCAATTTAAACTAACATATAATCCAAAATAAAATAGAGGCAGTCATTTAAAGTCTCCCAACAACAAAAACAAAAACAAAAACAAAAACAAAAAATAAAACAGCAAAAAACAAGGCAGATAATTTTAGCTCAGAATTTTACTGGATTTTTAAGGAAAAATTAATGACAATAGTCCTCAAATTATTCCACAAAACAAAAGAAACATTGTCCAATGCATTTAAAATGTAGATACTTAACCTGATACCCAAACCACATAATAAGCCAACAATGAAAGAGAATTACAGACCAATTTCCCTTATGAATATAGGCACAAAAATACTAAATAAAATAGTTTGCATACTGAATCAAAAAATACATCAAAATATCCTCCATAGTGACCAAGTAGACTTTTTCTGAGAGACACAGTGTTGGTTCAAAATACACAAATCAGTAAACATAGTTCACATAATTCACCATACTAAAGAAATTGAGAGGAAAACCACATGATCATCTCATTAGATAGAGAAAAGGCATTGACAAAATCCAACACCGCTTCCTGATAAATGTATTGATGATAACAGGGATAAAGGAAACACATCTAAAAATAATAAAGGCAAATTATTCCAAGCCTATAGCCAACATTAAATTAAAAGTAGAAAGAAAATGAAAGCAATTCCATTAAAATCAGGAACAAAACAAGGTTGCCCACTTTCTCCATATATATTCAATATAGTACCTGAAGTTTTTAAGGGAATAAAAAAAATGAAAAGGTGAAGCCAAAGTATCAATATTTGCAAATGATATGATAGTATTCATAAGTGACCCTAGAAATTCTACCTGGGAACTTCTACAGCTGATAAACACTTTCAGCTAGGTGACTGGATACAAGATTAACTAAAAAAAATAAGTAGAACTACTATATACAAATGTCAAATAGACTGAGAAATAAATTAGGAAGACAGAGTCTTTCACAATAGCCTCAAACAATATAAAATATTCAAAATAGATAAAGAACTCAAGAAACGGATACCAAGAAACCAAATAATTCAATTAAAAATGGGATACAGATAGAAAGAGAGATCTGTTTTTTTTTGTTGTTTTTTTGTTTGGCTCTGATTTTTAAAGATAAGGGTTTCTATGTGTAACCCTGGCTATCCTGGAACTCACTCTATAGATCAGGCTGGCTCAAACTCAGAGATCTGCCTACTTCTGCCTCCAGAGTGCTGGGACTGAAGATATTGTGCTACCATCACACAGTGAAACAGAGCATTCTTAATAGAGCAATCTCAGTGGCTCAGAAACACTTAAAGAAATGTGCAACATTCTTAGCCGTCAGGGAAATGCAATTCACATCTATTTTGAGATTCCATTTAAACTCCTCAGGATGGGTAAGGTCAATAACATAAGTGATCACTCAAACTGACTAGGATATGGAGCAAGGGTAACACTTCTCCATTGCTGTGAGAGCGCAAACTTGTACAGCTACTATGGAAACCAATATGGCAGTTCTTTAGAAAATTGGAAATCCACCTACCTCGAGACCCAAAGACACTAACTACTCTTGGGTGTACATATACTCAAAAGTTACTACGAGAATACTTTTTCAACTCTGTTCATTGTGACTTTATTTATAATAGCCAGAAACTGGAAACTACCTAGGGGTCCCTCAACTGAAGAATGGACAAAGAATATATGGTACATTACACAATTAAGTATTATTTAGTTATTATAAAGAGGACATTATGAAATTTGCAGGCAAATGGATAGAATTAGAAACAATCTTCTTGAGTGAGGTAACCCAGACCCAGAAACACAAATATGATATGTACTCATTTATAAGTGGGCATTTACTATTAAGTAAGTGGTAACCAAGCTGCAGTCTGTAGACCCATGAAGATTAAGATTAAGAATGAGGAGGAGTCTGGGGAAGGGGAACACAAGGATCTCCACGAGAAGAAAAAATAGAATAGATTTCATGGGTGGACTTGGGGCATGTGGGGTCAAGCAAGGAAAGATCAAGTGTGTATGTGCGAAATGATATGGACTAAGAGAGGTTTGAAACTGTGGGGCATTTGGAGGATGGTGAGGAAACAGTTCAATGGAAACATCCTGGAATCTATGAAGGTGATCATAGCAAGGAGTCCTAGTAATGGGTATAAGGAGTCTGAATGTCCTTCTCTTATACTAAGGCAAAGTTCCTAGAGCCTGGACCAGGTTGTATTCAGTTGAGTTGTTGGCTGATTGTGTCCTGGACAGTGGGTTGCTCTCTGCAAACTGACAGTGGGTTCCCCATTAGTAAATGTTAGAGATCTGAGGGAAAAGCCTTCTCCAATAAAAGTGTTAAACCTCTTGTGTGGAGGAGGTTCTCTATGGCAAGTGTTATTGCTATGTTCCTGTTGAGAAAAGTTTCCTCAATGTGTAACAGCTCTACTCTGGTGGGGCTTAATTTCCCCAAAGTGGTACAACCCTCCTCTAGTGGGAGTCAGGGCAGGGAGAGTTGAGGTTTCCAAAGGCAAGGGTTACAGCCCTGAAGGAAAAAGTATCCTGGCAGTTGAGAGGCAAAGAATACTTCAGAGTTATACCTCACAACAAACCTCACACAAGAAATTAATGGGAAGAACCCAGGAGAGTGCCTGCCTTTGCTCAGGTGAGGTGCAGCAGTGAACTGAGCAGAAGATGGATTTTATATAGCATTCCTTGGAGGGTGGGGATTGGTGGGTTTTCAAGTCCAGTGGCTGCCTTATTTTTCTAAGGTTTTTGATGTCAATAGGAATGGGAATCGACAGTAAGTGTGAATGTGAATAATTAGGAAATAGATAAAACAACTAGAGGTTTAGTGTAATTGTAAAGGCTTTTCTCATGGGATTTTAGAGAGTGTTATATAATGCTCATTTTTAGTTTTAAGTCAGGCCCTGTATGTGAGTTGATGGTCAAATACAGCTAGGGATCAAGTCTTTGAAAAGCACTTAAAGAAATTTTGTGATCTTTTCTGAGGATGCCATTCTACTCACTGTTATGGAAACTTCTATCTCCCTAAATAACCACCAAGCCTTTTGTTCTGTAAATATTTGTTCTAACTAATACATCTGCAATGCAACTCCTTGTTTGACCTAATGCTTAAGGAATATTATGGAAGAAGAGGCAGGAAGATTATAAAAGGCAAAAGCTTAGGATATCTTTTGATAGATCATGTCCAAGGCATGTGTCTAGACATGATAGAGAAAATGGACTCATGAACACTGAACAATACAGTCGCCTGAGCAAGACTGGCATAATGACAGTTGGCATACCAATGAAGACATTTCACATGGTCTTACCCCTAGTTGAAGAGCTACATGTGGCCAATGGCTGCAGGGGCAGGGAGAATCAGATGTCTCCAAGAAGAACTCCCACATAGCTGTCCAATCCTAAGCTTTGTGCTATAAAAGTAAAGCCTAATGGATGCAGTAGATTATATGTATATATGTGCAAGTATGCATATAAACACGTGTTTATATATATTAAATAATAATAAAACATGATTTTGAAGAAGGGGCAAGAGAGGACTTGGGTTGGAGAGAAGGAGGGCCAGGAGAAATGAAGATATATATTGCTCTCAAACCTTAAACATTAAAAAAAAAAGAGAAATACCAACTGAGGTTGTTATCTCTGTCTTTGAAGAGTTTCAGTATAATTAGATATGTTAAATATATACTTGGATATAATTGGGTAAGTAAGAGATATTCTGGCTATCCTGAAACTCACTTTGTAAACCAGTCTGGCCTCAAACTCAAAGATCCACCTGCCTCTGCCTCCAGAGGACTGGGGTTGTAGGCATGCAACACCACCTCCCAGAAAGGATATTGTGGATTTTGACTTTAAGAAATATTTTATTTTTTAAATTGTAAAATTTTTTTTACATTATTTACATTTTACATTACTCTCAGTAGCCAAGAACTAAGTAGCTCTAGGAGAGCTTCAGTTTAACTGGGTAAATAAGGTTTCTCTACATAGAGAACCCTGTCTCAAAAAAACACAAATAAAAGTAAACATTAAAAATAACAACAACAACAACAACGACAACAACAAAACCCTCAAACAAAGTCCACAAGATCCCACTTTACTTCGATTAGAATGACTATTAAAAAATATTAACCATAAAATAGGAGTGTTACTCAATGGTTTACTACTTGCCTTGCCTTTACAGACCCTGGGCTCAACACATACTATGGCAAACAAAATAAATACAGTAACAGAAAGATGAAAGATAAGGAAGACTGCCAAGAATGTGTAGTACCATCGTACATTGTTGATATGCATGTCAAAATGAGTAAGTCATTATTTTAAAAACAGAATAAAGCCTATTTGTGTATATGTGTGTGTATGTATATGCATACATTTGTATGTGTGTATAATATTACATGGATTGGGCAGCCAAGAAAGGCTTCTCAGAAAGAGTGGTATTAAAACTGAAAGCCTAATGCTACAAACAATCCATCTACATTATGTTCATGTGTGATCAGCAGAGAAAAACAATAGTCTTCCAGACGTCCCAAATGTCACCTTAGGACCACTAATATATATTGGCTCTGTAAATAAAATATATCCATCATATGAGCTCAGAAAATCCAAACATGAGCCTAATGACACTTCACATATTCTCAGTTCCCTTGTGTGTATGAAAATACAATCCATGTCTGTTCTATAAAATATAGTTCCGGCTAACCTGCTTGATGTTCTACTTAATAGGATTATTCTAGGAAACTGACCTGTCTTCACAATGATACCACTTAAGAATGTTAAGATCTGTCGATGATCATGATAATTTTCATTCTAAACAATTGGGAGTACATGGTCTGAAGGTGCTTCAGCTGTAATCACAAAAAAACTGTAGATAGTACTACTTCTTTCGGATGACTCTATCCTGACTTATGCTTCCTGATTTGTATGTGCTATAAACAAGAGGTGGTAGTTCTTTCTGTGCCCTTTCATGTTAACTCTGCAGATGAAGAAAACGAAAAAGGGTGTGTGCTAGAGCACACATTATTTTGACAAGGTAGTTTTGTTTTCATGGAAGGGGACTAAACATCCAGCTAGATACCCATGTTGAATGTACAGGACTCTCCCAGATTATGATAGCATACTTTATAGATTAAAAAAAATAGAAATTCTTCGTTTTGTATATAATTCTTCAACAGTAAAACAAATGGAGTATATAAATATATCATTAATTGAACTGAAGAAAAGTATAAATGGGACCCTTTGTAGACATTATCTTTATTGGATAGATAAAGGTATCTGAATAGATTATTGGGAGGCAATGTGTCAGCAACTTCAAGTAGGTTTATAATCACTTAACACATTTTTATTGTCCAAATACGATTGTCTTTCTAAATGCAATAATATTTCAAGATTTTTTTTGTAGTCTCTTTTTTTTTTTTGAGGCAAAAGGATGAATTTGTTACATTGTTATTCTCTGAAATAAGAATGTACATTTTTCTAAAAAAATGATAAAGGATAGTGGAGAACACATAGACAAAGAAAAAGTCAACCTTCTTATTAGATTTCACAAAAAATTCTAATAAAACTGCTAATATTGCCTGATTTTCTTATTCTTGAAGTTAGATTAATCAGAATCTAAGCTCTTTCACAAATTTAACAGGTTTATAACTATAAACTGATGGTATATGAACATTATTTTATTTGTCCTCTTGAGTAAATTTTTATTGTGGTCATGAAGCAGCTCTATTGAGGGCCTGAAGTCATTTGTGTTTACAGGACTGGCCACTTTCGGCATCGATCTTCTCGCTGTTGCGTTTCTCCTGAGGACTGACTACCAGGGAAAATAACTCAAACAGTTTTGAGAGGATGCTGTATTTTCTTCAATGACACACACATTTTATTGTGGAAAGGTCAGTTGATTCTCTTGAAGAACTGAGTTTCAGTATCTGTCAAAAGGGTCATGAACAAGGATGCTCATACATATTGATAGATGATTAGCAGCTATTTCTCTCTGAAATGAAACATTCCTTTCTGGAGGGAGGCTCCTTAAGTCTGGGGAAGACAGCATTTTATGACTTCAGAAATGAGCAAAACTAACAAGTCTCAGTAAGGCACTAAAACTTACAAGGCCCCTCCCTAGCATTATATTAGCTGAAACAATCACTGGAAAGGAAAGACCAATCAGCTGACCTGATTGAAGGTCATGCTGGGACCTCCAAAGGATATAGCTTTTATGAGTTTTGTTTTTTTAAGTAGACTTTTCGCTGACTTAGCTGCTTTGACTCACTTATATTCCCGTAGGTAAGCCCTTACTCATTTTCCTGTAAGTAAGCCCCAATAAACAAGTGGGTAACTAAGCTAGACCAAATGGAGAGAATTGTTTTTTTCAGTCTGTCATCAGTGCCCTTTCTAGAGTGAAGAGATTTTTATTCAGTCTCTCCAGGTAAAAAAAAAAAAACGACACAACAACAGATTATGACATCAGGAAAGCAGGTAACTGATTTTGACTAGAAGTTTTGTTTTTGATAACTTATTCTTCTGGATCCTGGTACCCAAGTGACATAGCAACTTAGGGTCACACTGTCCTCAACATATGTTGGTATCTCTAAGAAATTATAGACGGCAATTGAAAAAATGTTCTTTATTATTTACTAATAACTTGAAACTTTTGATATTCAATTCTTCATATGATAGATACATGGTAGTGGTTAGAATGGAATTAATTCACATAAACCAGTTTTAAAACTCTGGTTTTGACAGCTCATAGCTGGGTGACATTGGAGAAATTCAGATACATTTCCAAACTTTCCTTCTTGTCAATGGTATGTGAAAACACACACATGCACACACACACTCACAAGCGTGCACACAGACACCCGATTTCACACTGTAGCATTCAGCATGGAAAGGCTGGTATAACAGCTTACTAGTGACATTCTTTGCTTTTCCATTTTCTTCTCAAATCTATATTTCATGCTAACTCTGTCAGAATTTGATAAAACAGGTCTCCTTTATATTTTAAAAGCTCCTTCTTATGGTAATACTTTTATGTTCTATATCACATGTGTGACTCCCCTACCCTAAGTGACTGGCTATAGCCTATTGTCATCTTTTTAACTTTAAAAGTCATCTTTCCTACCCTCTCCATTGGTGACGCTCAGTTAACATCTGCCTTTCTTAGCTTTTTTTAAACCATCTATTTGTCTTAATAAAAATGTGCTCAAAACAAGCCATTAGTATCTAACATTTTCTCTAATACCTTCTGATTATTACTACGTATGAATCCTTTCTTGTATTGCTAAGAAATGCCATCTTTCAGGTTAGATAATTCTATTTGGCTTTCCCAGCTAACTACTTTACAACAAATTTCAATATGTAGTAAAAACTTCAGGAATCAATGTCTGTGAAAGGCAGAGTGAATGAATAGAAGTGGACCCATGGAGAGGTCAGGGTGCAAAGTAGGCTCACCAACGAACTTCAGATGATCCTGCATGGACCTCTGGAGCCATACTGTTCACAGTTTCCCCAAATAGAGCTCAAACAGCTCCATGTTTATAATCCTGCATCATTTTATCAGTTCATCTGGTGACTTCTCTGAAGGACATGAATTTGGTCAAGGGACACCCATTTAGCTACGGCAACACCCTTATCTCTTTGGAGGCACAAAGAGGTGAAGTCTATTTGCTGGCTGCACTTGCAGTCACCAGGACCAATATTTTATTGAAGGAGAACACAGGAAGTGCATATCTTGTATATCACCCGTTTTATATCATATAAAACAGAGCTAACTGAGTTTTTAAACATGGCCTAATTTTTTTTTTTATAAATTCCGCAGACCAGCACCAATTTGTAATGTCAGAGACATAGCTGTCTGTGTCCTGAGCTGGACAGCAAAGCCTTAGTTGGCAGCCATCTGTATGATGAAGCAATTTGAAGAGTGTTCCTTACTCCAGAAAACGACCCTTTTTATAGTCTACAGTCTGATGGAGGAAGCTTCAAGATTATCACTAAATAACAAAGATCTTCTGCCCTTAGCTATGCATTCTTATATTTATTTAAGTGACAAAAAAAAAAAAAAACCCACAAGACTTAGTAACACAGGTAAGACTTAGTGACACAGGTCAGAATTGCATTTTCTTATGAACTTTGATCTGCCCTCAGAGACTGCAGATAATCCAACTTATCATCTCAAAAGACCACACCGTTACACTTCCCCCCTACTAAGAGCAATATCCAAAAGCTCCTTGATAGCCTTAACCTTAGCAGGGTTCCTCATCACATTGACTGCCCAATAGTGAGAATCTCTCTGTGTATTGTCTGTGAGAGCTACCATCTTATAGTGACCTTTCTGTCTGATAACTAAGTGTATTTATCCAAAGCTGAATTCACCCACAGAGAGCATTACTCTATTTAAAAACTTCATTTATTGTTAATTCACATCAATGTTCATCCCACAATATATTTTTAAATAATCTAAGAAAAAAACCACTCATGTCTCATGCATTAAATTTTTCATTGTGTAATCAAATAATTCTTGATTATGGTGTAGGGCCAATGATTTATTATGGCTTATCATCATGGCCTTCTCAATTCCAATACACTTTTTATTTGTTATATGATACCATACTGGATGTACTAGGGGCACAAACATGAATGTAACACATAGCGTGAGTATTTGTTAAATTGATGAATGGAACCAGTCTTGAGTTTTTAGAGAAAAGAGATAAGATCAAATAGTTATTAGCCAAGTAGAGATTCTATTCATGTTGACTGAAGGGTTAGTAAAGCTTCCATGCTGCAGATAACATCAGTGTTTGCCTTTAAAGATTACGTGTGATTTATTTATTTATAGTAATATGTACTTATTTATGACTGGAAACTTTACATTAAATACTGGTTATATAGTAATGTAAATATAGAGACACCAAAAGGACAATAAGAAAAATTATGTGCTTTTCCACTAACCATACAGAGCTAAAACTTTTATTGATTAGTGTCAGCCTGTCAAAACTTACTAAAATCAGATAACTGGTGATCTTGGCTGATGGCTTAGTTTTGAGTGAGGAATCATACAATCATACTCTTTATTATGATTTGAGTATTTTATAGTGATTACCTTGATCTTCTATAAAATGATTCAAATGTGTTTGAGTATATAAACAAAATTACATTTTTAGTCCTAAATGTAACATATTTAGGTTTTCCATCAACAGTGTCTACTACATTTCTTTCTCTTTGTCTCTCTGTCTCTCTGTCTGTCTCTGTCTTGGTCTCTCTCTCTCTCTCTCTCTCTCTCTCTCTCTCTCTCTCTC
>JANHMN010000014.1:37842410-37874793 GCA_030674055.1 Rhabdomys pumilio
CTCTCTCTCTCTCTCTCTCTCACACACACACACACACACCACAAATAATAGCCCTGAATCTTGAATATGTAACTTTCTATGATGCTAAAATTTACCAGACAGACTGGTAATTGTGAAACGAAGTTTTCATTTTACATCTCAAGTTAAAAGTCAGTCAAATAGAAGTAGCTACTTTTTCTCAAATGCAAGTTGTAGAATGAGAAATCAGGTGAATAGCCTCTAATTACTATTGGCTCTCTTTGTTGCCTTTCTCAATTTATACATTTATTTCTTTAAGCTTCCAAGTTGGAATGTTGATGATATACATACAGAATACATTCAATTCCCTGTAATTTTAGAGTGATTTTGTCATCATAATAAGCAGATAACCCAGGCAATATCCTCTTAATTGTACATATAAGAAAGCAAAGATGTTGAAAGACCATGAGGAAATTTATTGTCAAGCTACAGGTTACCTGGAAAGCTTGAATGAGGAACTGGACTTCTAGCTTCATTTTCTGTGCACTTTGGTGGTTTTGAGATGTAAAACCAGCCAATTTTCTTCTCACTTTTGAATAATATCTGGTGAATCATCTCACCTGAATGAACTATTGTTTAAATGCTATTAGTCACTGGCAGCGGGCCTGACCCGAAGTGCTGACATATGGGAATTAGAAACCCCTTTGCTCCTTGCACAAAACTTTTATTTCTTCTGGCAGTGTATCTAGAAGGGAGCAGCAGGAAGGTGTTAATAAGTTCAAGAGGAAAGATCTAGAAAGGTGACAAATGGAGGTGTGAAATCCAGCAGCTGCTGATATAAAATAAGACCCACTGGTTCCAAAGAGCTCTGAGACAAGAGAAAGCACTGAGGCAGCACGGTGTTTGCTAGTATACAACTGGAGTGTCACCCCAAGGGGACAAGGTGCAACACGCCAGCTGAAATTCTGTTCTTCAAACCTGACTTTTCCTCATTTTCCAAAAAAAGTCACTAAGTTAAAGATCATTTTGTGTTTTTGATCATGCCAATGAACAGTTATCAAATCCCAATTAGAAATCACCATAAATTGCTTTGACTAATCACATAATTTAAAGATAGTGTTATATAATAATATGGATTTTTCATATTATGTGATGATCCCATGAAAACAAATCAGCAAAAATAAAACATGTCAAAAAACAACTAGGACAGTAATTTGATTTAAAAAATGCTGCATATGTGTATGTTAATCAGAAGTTAACCAAAATAAATTCATGGAGTGAAAATTCAAAAGTACAATTTTAGAATTCAGTATATGGTGTGAAGATGATTGAAATACTGGAAAATAGAGCTTAAATAGGAGAAGCAGATATCTGATTAATTTAGTTGAGAAAAGACCTACTTTTAGGCAATAGATTTTAATTCATTTCTGCTTTTCATCAGAAATGTTAGCTATTATGCAGAACAAAAGAAGACTGAATAACATTATCTGGAAAAAATATCCATAACTCTGTGGAGTGCAGTTACCTGGGAGGAACTGGACTAGTATTTCATTAAATTACCTTATGTTTCATCATAAAAATGACAGCAAACTTCATTTCTAATCTGAGTATAAAGATACGTGTGCTCTGAAATTTCTAAGAATAAATACAGAACAAAGAAGTCAGAAGGCTGTAATAATTTTTATTGGATATTTTATTTATTTATTTCAAAGGTTATCCCCTTTCCCAGTTTCCCCTTCACAAACCCCATATTCCATTCCCCTTCCCCCGTTTCTATGAGGGTGCTCCCCCACCTCCCACCCACTGCCACCTTCCAGCTCTGGCATTCCCCTACAATGGGGCATCAAGCCTTCATAGGACCAAGGACCTCTCCTCCCAGTGATGCCTAACAAAGACACCCTCTGCTACATATGCAACTGGAGCCATGGGTCCTTCCATGTGTACTCTTTGATTGGTGGTTTAGTCCCTGGGAGTTCCAGGGGGGGTCTGGTTGGTTGCAAACCCCTTTAGCTCCTTCAGTCCTTGCCCTATCTCCTCCATTGGGGTACCAGTGCTCAGTCCAATGGCTGGCTTCAAGTATCCATATCTGTATTGGTCTCGCTCTGGTAGAGCCTCTCAAGAGACAATGATATCAGGCTCCTGTCAGCAAGCACTTCTTAGCATCAGCAATAGTGACTGGGTTTGATGTTTGTATATTGGATGGATCCTCAGGTGGGGCAGTCTCTGGATGGCTTTTCCTTCAGTCTCTGCTTCACACGTTGTCTCCATATTTTCTTTAGACAGGAGCAATTCTGGGTCACCTACTCATCTCCAAACTTTTTTTAAAATCTGATTTATATTTTTTACTCCAGATTTTATCTTCCTCATCGCCCCTCTGACTGTTCCCCATCCCCTACCTCCTCCCCACCCCCTGTCTCAATGAGGATGTTCCTACCCTCCATCCACACTCCACCAGACCTTTGAACTCCCTGAGGCCTCCAGTCTCTGGAGGGTTAGGTACATCTTCTGTAACTGAACCCAGACCTGGAAGACCTCTGCTGTATCTTTCAAGAAAGAATTTGAAGAATTTCTTAGAAAATGGAGAGATCTCCCATGCTCATGGATTGGCAAAATTAACATAGTAAAAATGGCCATCCTACCAAAAGCAATCTACAGATTCAATGCAATCCCCATCAAAATCCCAACACAATTCAAAGACATGGAAAGAGCAATTCTCAAATTCATCTGAAAAAGCAAAAAAAAAAAAAAAAAAAAAATCAGAATAAGGAAAGTAATTCTTGTTTTTTTATTGGATATTTTCTGTATTTACATTTCTAATATTATCCCCTTTTCTGGTTCCCCCTGAAGCCCTTTATCCCAGCCTCCTATCCCCTGCTTCTATGAGGGTGTTCCTCCACCCACCTACCCACTCTCTTTTTCCTGCCCCCAAATTCTCCTATACTGGGGCATCGAGCCTTCATAGGACCAAGGGCCTCTCCTCCCATTGATGCCCTACAAGACCATCCTCTGCTACATATGCAGCTGGAGCCATGGGTCCCTCACATGTGTACTCTTTGGTTGGTGGTTTAGTCCTCGGGAGCTCTTGGGGGGTCTGGTTGGTTGATATTATTGTTCTTCCTATGGGATTGCAAACCCCTTCAGTTCCTTCAGCCCCTTCTCTAACTCCTCCATTGGGGACTCCATTGGGGATCCTGTGCTTAGTCCAGTGGTTGGCTGTGAGCATCTGCCTCTGTATTTGTTAGGTTCTAGCAGAGCCTCTCAGGAGAGGCTATATCAGGCTCCATAACTGCTGGGGAAATAACCATCCCTGACCTCAAGCTATATTACAGAGCAATAGTGATAAAAACTGCATAGTATTGATACAGAAGCATGGCCTTAACAGGAGAGTTATCATACCGGGTACTGCAAACCTCACTTTGATTCTAATCCTTGGTGACTACATAGTATCAAGAAAAAAGAGCACTGTAGATTTCCCTTCATAGTAACCTATATTTTTTATCCTGATAAATATTAAAGAAAAAAAACTTATTTCCTGAAGTGCTTGATACATTTCAATGTACTTCTGACAATGAATATTTTCAGTGAAATAGAATTCTCAGCTGTGCAACTGGAATAGAAAAACAGACAATGCTACTCCTCATCAATAATGATATGTAGTTCTTTACCATACTAAAAGCCTCCAATGTCAACACCTCATTTCAAAGAACAAAGGTATAGAGTTGAACTTGCAAACAAATAAATTCTACCTGAATTATAGGCTGCTCTATCCCTCCATCTCCATGCACTCTCTCTGAAAGCATCTGGTCTTGACAGAGCTTGCCAAAATGTCACTGCCAGATTTTGCTGGACATGGGCTCTGATCATTTGCAAATGACATAAAATCAGCCTGGGGATTTAGGCCTTAAGTAATCATTAACCATGGTCCATGCATTGACTGGGTGGAAAATATAATATTCTTAATCTGCCTGATCTGAAAGATCAAGCTGTACCACATGCTGCGCTGCTACCAAGGATTTGACCCTAGCTACAAGACTGCATCAAAACAACAGCTTTGCCCTTAAAGCTACCACGTTTATTTTCCAGGGTGGTAAAGGCAAAGCATCCATAGGAATATGTTTCACACTAACGTTATGGCATCAATGTTGTTTTTGTTTCCCCACAGGAATGAAAGCAATGAGCAGAGACTCACACTACTTCTGTGAGGTTAAAAAGAAAAAAAAAAGAAAAGAAACAAAAAAAGATTGTTCAAGTATAGAAGTCAAGATTTTATTTCTCTTCTAGTCAACTCTATACATTTAGAAACTATTAGAAACTATTCTTACCAGGGAAATACGCTTTCCAAATATCTCCCCTTATGCTCTCCAGTATATACAAAAGGACTGTTAAGCAGAAATATGAATTTACTCAAAATTATTATTTCAGTAGCTACTGTTGGCAAAGTGTTTAAGTAACTGTGTGTCTAAACTCAGGAATTTATAACTAAAGATGCAATGAATTTGGATCTCTAATTTGCAGTGAAGAATGTAGAAGCTACCACCCCTTGCTAACAAATAATAAGCTGAACAAATTGAAAGTTCAATCACTCCTTTTAGATTTAGCAACAGATTGAAGGTACAAGGCAAACTGCTACCTGAAAAAACTGGAAGACAATCAATTAGATACAAATCGCAGCTCATCAATTTAGAAAGCTAGAGACAGATATTTCCATAGGAACTAGTGTAACTACACTGCTGTATTTACTCAAATGAGTTGACATTTATGTCTGTGTGAAAAACTGCACATGGACTATCCACAAGCGCCAAAACCTGAAAGCAGACCAGAGGTTCTTCGGAACATGAGTGGATAACTACATTTGGATGCAGATAGGCAGTGGAACTTTATTTTGTGTTTTAAGGGAAGGTGACAACACGCCCTGAAACATATACATGACAAAAGCTAACTTGAAAAGACTGGCTATAGGGTGCTGCCAACTAAGTGAGTTTCTGGGAAAGACAAACCGATAGAAGTAAGAAAAAGACCTGAAGTTACTAGGCATTAGGAAGAAAGGTAGGAGGACACTAGATTTTAGAGGAGTGAAACAACTGTTCATCTGGGTTTCATGCAAGTCTTATTGCTGTGACTGAATATCTGGTTATGATCAATTTAAAAACAGAAAGAAGAAAGATTTATGTTTGGATCATGGTTCAAGCAGATCTGGAAAGACATGGCAGTGAGGTGTGTTGTCACATTTCACATATAGTCAGGAAGAAGAGAGAAACAGAGGGGGGAGGGAAAGGGAGAGAGACAGAGAGACAGAGAGACTCACATCACTTTCTGCTCATTATTCAGTGTGAGATCCCAGCCCGAAGGAATATTCAGGATGAATATTCTTTCTTTACTTTAGCTTCTCTGGAAACATTCAGACACACCTAGAGTTGTGTTTCCCAGGACACTCCAAATTCTATAAGCTTTTGATGAACATTGATCATCACAAGCTGAATCCTTAACAACTTGACACTTTTAAATTATAACACTCCATATCTGGTCTTCTACGGTGTGTGGTTGGTCATCTCACAACATACATGCCTTTAGTTAATCAGCAGGAAACCTCAAAAGTAGTTAGAGTTCCAACTGTGTCCAAAAGTTCAACATGCATGGTGTCTTTCGAAACCTAAGAAAATCTTTCACCTCTGACATCTCCAAAAACTTACATACTTCCAATACACAGTACGCAAAATACAACATACATACTTCCAAAATACGGTAGAATTTAAATGCCTGTTCTAAAATGGAGCCTAACAGACTGAAAAGGTCAGACTAAAAAGCAAGGCCAGGACTCAGCAAGGAAAATGCCCATTTCTTCAGCATCATGTCCCAGCATCTGGGGTTCTTTTTGACATTATCTGTGCTACAGCATCCTTGGACAGCCATGCCCTTCCAGTTATGCTGCATGAAGAACGCATGGTTTCTTTCTTAGGTCAGCTCTGCTTTGTGTTGCACACTTCTGATCATCATGGCATACCCGATGTCATGGATGTCATGGAGTCTTCACTGAAACCTACAGTCCTCCTTCACAGATTTAGTCAATGGCCTCTCCAAGCCTCCATCCAGGAATCTCAGCACTGCTGTATAGTACCTGACATCAGTGACTTTCTGGAACTTTAATGCAAGCTCCTATCACCTTATAACTTTTGCAAGTTGTATGCCTACAAAGCCAATTTCTGCTGCCAGTTCTAGTCTGGCCCCTTTTACCACAACTGTAATTGTTTCTGTATACCTTGTTGATATGCCAGGGAAAATATAGACTTACATAGTTGGGTTTTTTTGTTTTTGTTCTTTTGTTTTTGTTTTTTGTTTTTTGGGTTTTGTTTTGTTTTTTGTTTGTTTGTTTGTTTGTTTGTGGGTTTTTTGTTTTTGTTCTGTTTTATTTATTTATTTTATTTTATTTTTTTTTGTATTTGATGTTTGTGTGTGTGTGTGTTGGGGGGGGGGAAGAGTCGCATGGAGCTCCTACTCCAGCATTCTGAATTCAGGCTCCCTTCTTTTCAATCAATTTCAGTTTCAAAGGTTTGACAGTTCAACTAAAAGATAGGGTTTTGTCCTGATGCATCTTTTCTATTGGCTAAATGAAGAACATGAGGAGTTTCTTTGTTTTATTTTTAATTAATTCACTTGTTTACGTCCCAAACACTACTCTCCCTCCGGGTCCCTTCAATACAAGGTCCCTTCCCCAATCCCCCAACACCCCTCCTCTTCTCTTATGAGAGGGTGGGAACCTCTGGGTTTCCCCCCCCCCCCACACACACCCTGGCACATCAAGTAAGAAGGTGTTTGTTTAATGGAACAAATCTTTATGACAGTCATAGCTGCTATCTGGGCACCCACCTTGTCTATAGTTTTTAACTTGGTCACATTCCTTTCTTCAGGAACTGCACAGTTTTTCTATCTTTCTCCTCTTTGAAGATGAAGTACAATGAGCTGTAATGGTTCCCAACAGCCTGGATGTACTCTTTCTTGAAATTTCTTCTATCAAATCACTCAGGAAGAGGAACACTGTACTCAGTTAATTTCTCCATTTTATTTTTCTGGACACTCAGCCTACAGCATGGTGCTGCTCAAATTCAGAGTGGTTCTTTCCTGGAGTTAAACCTCCCTGGAAAAAAACAAGACCTATATCTTCTGAGTGACTCAAACCAATAGTTGGCAGTAAAGATTAATCAACACAGCGTGATATTTTAATAGTGAATGAATTGTATCATTACACCTTTGTCAAATCTATACAAAGTGCAATATGCAGAGTGAATCCAGATAGATACTACCATTTAGGGAAATAATCATTTCATTGTGACACTGCTGATAGTAACAAATGTGCCACTTTGAATAGAATGTCCATAGTGAACAATGTGAAAGGAACATTCTGCTTTTCTCTCTATTTTGCTATAAGTGTAAAACTGTTCTAAAAATGAAGTTTATTAATTATGGTAACATGGGTCTTTCACTGTTCTAGTATCTTAGATTCTTGGATTAACTACAAAAGATGCCTACAAGTTTTGAATTGGATACCTGCTTAGAAGCCAGCTGAAAGTTCTAAAGTTGAAAAAAATAAAAACACCTGGGAGCATCTTAGTGTTGCTCACTCAGTGAAAAACAGGAGAAACATGTTTGCCAGAGGTACCAGGTTGATATCCTCCCAAGATGTGCTTAATTTCAAGAATATAAAATTATTGGAGTATAAACAGCATCCAGTCATTGTTATAAGCATCAGTTAGAGGAAATGAACTTAAGATCAAGACTACTCTCTATAGCAAGGCTTCTGAATGTGTGGTCCTGAAGATGGAAAAGTTCATAGCTCAGTGGTATTCCATTCTCAGTTTAGTATTTCCTGTTGATATTTTGAAGTTCTGAATCATTTTATTACAGAATTTGTGTCTTGTGGGTGATAAGACAACACAACCTTCGCATAAACAGAAGAAATATGCACACCACACTGGCATATTGTTACAAGATGTTCTATTTTCGTATGGGTTCCACATGGTCCATGAGTGAAATACTCGAGTAGATGCGATGTATAGATCCAAAGAGGCACAAAGTAAAAACGAGATGTGTTGCACATAAGACTGGTAGTGACAGTCTCTGTGTGATGTAGAATGTGTTTGGAATAGAGAAAGTAAGAAAGTTTTAAGAACTGTGCATGGCCAAGAAGCTACTTCATATCCTTCTTCTTATTACTTCCCAACACTAGCCAAATAGTCACACTAAATAGTCCCTTTTTCCAAACAATTGGCTTCACATTGCAACTTGCTCTGTGCTAGAATGATATTAAATGTTATATCATTGAGTAGTATGAGGGAAAGTAAATTAAGGAATACAAGCAAACAAGTAATGGAACACATAGAAATGGAGATACAGGGAAGTAGTGAGTTTTCTTTTTCAGTCTTCACTTATTGACAGAATTCATGCATATCCAGAATGGAAATTAAGGGAGTTAGATTATTGTTGTTCAGTGTTTTCTACTCTTTTTGCTAAGAAGGAACCATATGCACTTACAAAGAAATGTAAATTGTATAATTCTGCTATCCCTCATAGAGGTTAAATCAAATATTTCCATTTGGAAATGGACTACTATACAATGTAAAGAAAAATACTTAAGCTAATGCTAATAATTTTTGAAATTTTATTTACTTAGAGTGGCAGTAACATAAAAAACTCCAAACACCTTCAATTAGCACTTTTAATGTGTGTCCTTGTTCTTCAAATCAAGGACATTGCATTTCGAAGTTCCACTAAGCTTCATAAGTCATGTAGCTACCTTAAGTTATAGCTTTATTATATTTGTCACTTAGAGTAACTACTGAATCTCTTTGAATCTCCTTCTCAACAAATGGAAATAAAGCACAGCCTGCTTTATAGCATCTATATACAGATCAAAGGCATAGACAATTGGCTTGTAGCCAAGACAATAGCAATCAATATCAAATACTATTGGGGAAGAAAGAGAGAGAGAGAGAGAGAGAGAGAGAGAGAGAGAGAGAGAGAGAACGAAAAATAAGAATATTATTTAACAAACATTTTTATGGCAGTTAAATGCTTATCTACAAGGAGGTTGGTAGGTAAGCTACCCTGGGAAGGGTTACTCAAGTATGGTCTTGAGACTAAAGACAACACAGAAAGAGAATTCCTTTTATTCTGTGAACCTTTGTCATTTCTCTTAAATCTGTCAATTAATGGAATGAGGCCCATTGCATATGGTAAGTGATTTAGTTTACTTGGTTTTACTGTTAGGTACACATAAAATAATTCCTTCACTGCTTTTAATAACTGGTATTTGATCAACAACTGGTACTGTATCCTAGCCAAGTGACACATAAAAATATATTAATTATGGGTTTGTATCAATAATTGGATAAAATTATTTTAAACAGCACCATAGTCATTACACCTGGCATGTCAAATACAATATAACAAATTTACTAAATTGGATGATTTTTAAGGGAAATAAAAATATTCCCAAGAAGCTTTATACTTATCTTGACTCATAAAATAACTAAAAATTTCTAACTAGACTACCAGGTGACATACAAAGAAAGGCTGAAGTCTGATAAAAAGACTAAACTCTATTCCTGAGAACAAATCCAGTCAGCTATAGATGACATCACTTCTGTTACTTGCTAACATAACCATTTTCGTCCACAAAAGACTGCCAGAGGACATTCTTATTTTACCAGATTGATGTTACAAATACTGTGAGATTCTCTTGGTTCTTCTAATCTTGAAGGAATGGATTCAGCCAAGAAAGATAAATAGTTTGAACAGAAACGTAATAATCAAAGACTTTAAAGAGATATTTGAACAGGCTGTCCCAACGTAGAGACCAGCATAGTGGGCACTGCAATGTGGATTTTAAATAACTCATGAATATTTATGATGTCAGTAGCATATTCATCAGATAATGAAACTCTTTTATCCTGAATCGCCTTGAATTAGATCTTTCTTTTAGGATAGTTCCTCTCATAATATCTATAAAAGGGAAGTGCACCAAAACCACAATGCAAATGGTATTGCGATGGCATCAGTTCTTTTGAGGATTAACACCTTTTGTTAGCATATATGTGTAGACTGACACAGTGGCAAAAAGCCTCATTACAGATTCAGAGTTGTTTTAGTTAATGACCAAGGGGTATTCTGCACACCCTCAGAAACAGCTACCAAGCTTTATTAGAAGCCATCTTTGGTTAACTAATATCTAACTCCCTGCCTACAGGATGGTCAGAGCTGAGCTTCCTGAACTAGGTGGAACCTTTCTTGGAAGCTGTTTTTACAATTTAGTCTGTTGCATTGAGACATATTGGACATAAGAACATGTAGAAGGGAAATAACACCTTGCTTTGTTCCAGTGGGAAGCAGGGGGCAGGTAGAAGGGCTTTATGGGAGCTAGCCAGAGCCTGCCAACACTAGCTTCTAGATTCATTACTTCTCCCAGAGCTGTCTTTCCTCTTGTCTGTTTCCTGATATAATAGCCAACTCCAAGTCCTCTTGTTTCTCATTCCAAGGGTCCTGACCTAGCATTTTAAACTCTAGTACTTTTACATTCATTTTCAACTCATATATTCCTTTTCACTATCACTATTAAAATCTTAACCTTTTCAAATTGTGCACCATGGGTAGTATGTTATTTTTTGTACTGAAGATGATGAAGAAACTTTGGAAAACCACAGCTCTTCTAAGCAGACAATCATTTTATACGTCTTTTCTTTTTCACTGAAGGTTCCAGGAAGGCATGAAGCATCAGGTTTCTGTAGAAATGGAAATTTTATACTATCTTTTATCTTGGTCATTTCTGTTTCAACATAGTTCAATAACACAGTAGGACTGAAGTATGGCTTGGTGGTATAGTACTTGTCTGTCACATTATCAGTTCTATCCCTGTCAACTTGACTGGATTAATAAGAACTACATATTAAGGAATTATGCCTGTGAACATGTCTATGAAGGCTTTCCCAAGTTATTAGGAACTTCCCCCTGAACATCATATTGATAACATCATCCCTTGGACTAGGGTCTCTGACTGCATGAGAAGAGAAAAAACGAAGAAAGTGAGTTGAATGCTTCCAACTGTAGACAGGATGTGAGTGGTCATTTCATGTGATTTCTTCACACCAACCAAAATAAATTCTTTTTTCCTTAAGAAGTTATTTCTTATCTTGCATATTTGTTCAGGGTGATTAGAAACTAATTAATAAAATTCCCAGTCTTGAAACAAATGCATAAACAAGAACAGACACATAGAGAACAGTGGGTACTTTAATAGACGCTAGAGCATCATATGGCCATGCAAAATTAAATGCGATGCATGTTACTGAAAAATATTTTGCTGTTTTTCTCAACTATAACTTGAGATCATAAGTGGACAGTAGGTAAAATGAGAAAAGCTCACAATGTATAATCAATGAGTTTGATGAGAGCTCAGAGAAGATTAACAAGCAAGAAATAGCTGCAAAGTATAAAAGGAAGGGAAGGTGACAGGTATCTCTTAGCTCTCAGGCTCCCACATCTCTTTTGGATGATCTGCCAACCTCACCTTACAATACTACTTATAAGATTAGATGTCCATTGGCAGAAGAGAATGGTATGTGCAGAAATCTCACCACATATTCCTAAATAGTAATAGATTATTTTCAAAAGTTCATACTATTCAAGATCTTCATTTGTACAGGATGAGGCATAAGTCATTATGAACATTATAGAACGTGGATTTTATTATCTGCAACAAAACTTTGTTCCTTTAAATGCTTCTTGGCCTATTTTTTCCAATACCTATGAGCAAAGTTAATATATCAACAAGGGCTTTGAAATATATACTGTGAGCCAAGGCAAGAATTAATTCTGAGCATAAGGCACTATTTATACTTGAGGCATACTTAAATAATGTTTCTTTAGTTCAGCTATTATGTTTACAGAACAAGGCAGTAAGAAAATGCAGTAGTTCTTTAGTTATACCTGTTTATAGCTTTATAAATGAGTGCTACTTTCAGAACAACCAGTTATATCTGAGTTCTTAAAAGGGTGTAAAGCACTTTGTATGCATATATGAAGGATTTTTAAATGCATGTGCTAGAAAATTTTTTAATTAAATGCATAATAAAACTGAGCAAGCCAAAATTGTTTTCCCAGCTGTGTATCACACCCAGTGGGACAAATGGCATCCCAATATCCTACCTGTTTCTGAATTGCGCAAGTCTCTTCTGTTTTTATTAGATTTATATTCTCTAACTCAAATTCAAGTTGGTGTTAGTGCCATGTAGCACAGAAAGACAAAGTACGTATTAGTTCCCTGTGGCAGAGAAACTGAATGCTATACAAAGGAGAATTTATTCATAAATGTACTGCTACCAATATATCTTGATTCTTTGAGAGAGCTGACTTTATCACATCATTATATGTTGGATAGTAAACACACAATAGTGATTTCTATGTTATAATTGGAGCAGTATTGAGCTTGAGAAGTAAAGGAACAAGACTTATATTCAGGTTCGACCTGTTATCTGAACATCATCTTATATTGAGTATTTGGAGTAATTTTAGGGACATAATTTAGTCTACTTACATTCTATTTTGACTTACATGAAGTCAAGATAATATTAAAAAATTTTAAATCTCATCAAATGGATAATTTTAAGGATCTCAAGTGCAGACTTTTTTCTTGAAAAAATGACTACTGTTGACATCATTTGTCAAACTTATATTTAATGTTTTACAACTGTTAAATTAAAGTCTAAAAAAATAATTTTTTATATTTCAGAGAGACAAGATAATAACATAAATATATATATATATATTAAATGATGTATAATTTGATGGGTTAAGGGTCACATTCTATAAAGGGTGTGAGTATACAGAACCATTGCCCATTTTTGAGTCATTTTGGGAAAGCCTTTATGAAAATAAATGCTTGAAGATAAACTGAGTCTTTAACAAGAGAGACAATGAAAAGAAAAATGTTTCTAGAACAGAATATATAGGAACACAAACAGTTAGAGATTGTCAAGGAACTGTGGAAACATCAACTTGATGAGAGTTTGTTTATCATATTATCAGAATATAGGGTTCAAGTAGTAAGTGGGAATCAAAAATATCAAATAAGGCCTTAAATATTGGCAAAAGACTTACTACACGGTCCTGGTGAAAACTGGTGTATGTGTACAATCAGTTTGACTTTGAGGAAAGAACATAGTAGCAGTGTTAGGCAGAGGGGCCTAGTCTGGAAATTCATACAGTACATACGTTTAAACTCAGAGACATTGTTTTCTAATAGAGAACATACAGTTAGTAGAATAGCTTATTATATAATTATAGTAGAAATATCACTTGAATTTCTATTCAGTTAAATACTCATTTTTTTTCAAGCCATAAGTTAAGTGAAAACAATGATGGACTAGTTATGCACCCTCTCCTCAGTAATAAAGAAAATCCAGTCTTGGGACCTTGTTAGAGGTGACAACAGGGGCACCCAAGAAGTGGAAGGCCATCAGAAAAATCTCAACAATACATTTGTCAATTACAGTGAAAAATCTTCTGAAGAATGGAAGACAACAAAGGATGTTTGCTCTAAGAATGGGGACATTGCTTATTTGGGGTCCTGAAGAAGTCAAAGTTCTTGGACTCTGGTCTATTGCACCTGACATACTTTATGTAAAGGAGACGGATCTCTAGGGCATCTACCACAAAGTACCAAGATCTAGGTAGTCTAAACAAGAGAAGTGCATTACATGACAGCTTTGAGCAACAGATGTTTGAGATTGAGCTGTAGGTAGGGAAGGCTCATCCTGGGTTTTCCCCAGTACAATCTGTCCCACATTTATTTCACAGCTGGTAGATCAACGTGAGTTTTTACCATCTCTTGGCTTCTTGTCCCATTACTCTAAGCTTTGTCTTTAACCTCATATGGCATTCATGCTGTCCTACCATCTGTGTCAAATTGCCCTTGAATCAGGGTTACAATAGCAATGAGTTATTTAGTCGTTTTTAGACAATAAATGACCTTATCTTGATTTGATCATCTACAAACATCCTGTTTCAAATCACTTTCCCTTCATAGGTACTGAGGGTTAAGGGCTCAACATCTTTTTGGGAAAACACATATAACTTCACCCAACTGTATTGCATGTTATAGACAACAAAACAGTCAATTCTGAAGCATTCAAAGTAATATATAGATACAAGCATAACTTTCAGTCTTCATCACATGTAAATCATCCTTTCACTCAATTTCATTAATATCCCTTTTCAAATTGAGTGTCATCATTTCAATAACTGTTAAAGAAAAGAATCTTGGTAGAACAGTAACCATGGGAGCACTGCATACATGGAAAGCATTTGATTCTACAGGGTTAAAAGAAGATCTCACAGGATGTGATATTAGCCTTTTTTTGTAAGACCAGACATACACAATGCCAACCACTTGAATTATGCCACTTTCAGTGTCAAAGATTGATATAAATTATATGCTGTTGTGTCTAATCACAAAGAGCAAAATGGCTCTGTGTGCATCCTCATGTGGACATTCTTGAATACTTTTAGTTGTTACAGATAAAAGATATTATGACTGAATGAACTTCATGATGGCATGTGTTAATAGGAATATGCTTCATGATAGCATGTGGTGATAGGAATCTCAGGTGATCTCTTTTCAGAAGCCAATAAATGACCACCATGGAAAAACTGTTTGCCAGGGTTATTATCTAAGTAATATAAGTAATTACATGTAAACAATAGTGTACGGAGCATAATAGCTGTTATTCGACTCAGAACTTGCATAAAGGGGTTACTGGTATTTTTCTCTGTACTATCTAGTTAAGAACATAGTTCATGGTCTCTAATGAGTTGTCTTCTTGAATTAACACAAAATAAATAATTCTTAGCTTTCTTATAAAAACAGATTTAACTAAATAAATTAAAATTCTGTGAAATAGCTAGGTTAGTATGGTGTGCATGTATTATAATTTTTTTCATGAGAGTCATTGAATGAAAATGAATGCTCACTTTAGGTTAGCATGAGAGGAGAGTCATTAATAAGTTATAGAGCACAGACATCTACTCTACCACGGAATGCTTATAGAATAGGTGAAGCAGGAAGGTTATGAACTGTGGATCTAGGTCAGACATAGATGTGAATCCTGGTTCAGCTGGGCAGTCAATCTGAGAGCTATACACTATTCAAGAATTAAGGCAGCATTTTTTTTCTTAGCATCAGAAAATGCACCATAAGCTAGACTTGCTAGAAGAGTGAGGACCATGAGCAAAAATCCCACAAAGGGAAGTGGCTACTGCTACGAAAAAGAAAATGCATACACTACTGAATTGTTTTCTTCTATTAACTTTGGCATAACAATAGTTTTAGAAGAGCACTTTTAAGACACGTACTATACTAAATTGGTGGATTTCTGAGTATTTCTTCAGGGATCTTGAGTCTATTATTATATTCAGGGACAGAAAGAAAATAACACACTGCTTTTAGTAAAATTCATATTAGTAGCTTTTGCCGTTTATAGGTTACAGATTTTTAAGCAAGGTTATCAGAAATTACACTCTGAAAATTTATGTAGGAGTGATTAAGGGCTGACAGGAAAGAGGACACTGAAGTGTGACAAATTGGAGAGGGAAGGAAAAAGTTAAGAAAAGTACCCCGTCAGGCAAGATACCAAACAGGGTCACTACGGGTAGGTTCTTCAGGAAAGTTCTGAGCCAAGTGTTGTGCTTCAGAGTGGTCTCTATCTAAGGCAAAGGAGTTGACTTTCTGTCCTGTACATTAGTCACTCATTGGCTGAGGCAATCAGGAGTGGTAAGGAATGCAAGATCTGATATAATCCTTTCTGAATGGGAGAAGTGGTCTTCCTTGGGAAGAGCACGCTAATACACTGATAGATTATCTGTGGTCAGACTGGCAAACATACATACAAGCAAACATTATACATGCTTGGCAGGGCATATATATATATATATATATATATATATATATATATATGTGTGTGTGTGTGTGTGTGTGTGTGTGTGTGTGTGTGTGTGTGTGTATGTATACCTAGTGACAGCTTAAGTCAAGCAAGGGATGTCAAGTACATGCATGTACCAATGAGCAAAGTAAAAAGAGGCGATGAATTTGAAAGAGAGAAAGGAGGGTTGTATGGGAGGGATTGGAGGGAGGAAAGTGGAGGGAAATGATGTAATTATACCATAATCCCCCAAAATGAAAAAGTTTAAAAGCCACAGCAGAAAACCTCATCTGTATTTGTGTTACATCCACAGTTAAGTGATTCCCAAACAGTATACACATGGACACATTCACACAAACATGCACACATGCACACAGATGAGGACTTCAATTATTCAATTATTCTAAACTTCTACAGATTTTTTTAACTTCTATTTTGAGATCTGAATTATAAAACTGAAGCCGGTTTCCTAGCACAGCATGTGAAGAAAGGAGGCAGGTTTCCTAAATCATGTGACTACTCATCCGTGTTTCTTTCACTTTCATGTACAAGAATAATTATAGTCTATTAGTCATGGAAATAGTAACAGGAAACATGTGATTATGCAAAGAAAGTTAAGGCTACTAAGAATCTTGGGAAGTATTAAACTGCTGTCCTCATACTAGTGTTTATTTTTTAAATAGATGCCTTGTTGGATCACATAGTGTTTACCCCAAGTAATTTCTAGGCAATGTGATATTAAACTGTTAATTTAATTTTTAAAGGTATGAAGAAGGCTGAATTTGATAAGTCTTTATGAATCACTTATTTGTGTCTTGACAAAAATTTAAGTTTGTGAGAGCCTTTGTTCAATGTGAAGTAAAAACTTGATGTATTTGTAATATATGGTTTTAGTGATAACAAGTGGTTCTTGCTTGTCTTATTAATTTTGTTCCTAAAATATGACAACTTTTTCAGTCCTTTAAAATCTAATTATTCTTCCTGCTGCAAGTTGATGTTTTATAGTATTGCAAAACATCACAATACAGTATCTCAAAAAGTGTGAGCCTTCATCATGGCTTTTATTCTGCCATGAGAATGCATTTATCCCAAGTGTACAGCATATAACTCTCAGGTTTATTTTAGCTAAATGGGAATGAAAGAGATTCTCAGAAGCCTCTTGATTTATATGATTTCCAGAAAATAGCTTTACGAATGTAGCACATTTTCCCAGTGACAGCTTAGCTCAAGCAAGGGATGTCAGTATTCCCACAAGAAACATACTAACATGGGAATAAAGCATCAGACTGCTTACTTAATATTCCTTATAGCTTTTTAATATTGAATCTATCACTTAAATGCTTGATTGATGATTACTTATCTGTAAGGTAAAGATAGCGTTAGAATGGTGTTGAACATTAAAGAATTGGTACACTACCTAATGAGAAAAAACATGAACCTGAAACCGAAGAAGACGGAACCTTCTATAATTAATGCAAAGTATAAAATGCATAAACGATAGCTACATAAAATTAAAAGAGGAAAATACCTGTTTTCTATGGAACATGAGCATTAAGCTTCTTATCATTTAAGATTAAAGGTTAGCAGTCGTATGCATGATCTTTCCACTCAAGAATTTGAATACCCTTGTTATCATCACTGACTATAATAGAGTAAAATTGTATTGCAACAGTGATTTAACAATACAAAATGTGTAATATACCACACAAAAATATGCCATGCTAATCTATGTGTGTGCTTATGTATTTATGACCACATACAATTTCAAAACAATATGGTCTTGTCAGTTCTGGGTTTCATTTGTATCTCAAATTTGCCATATAGCTGAGGATGACTGAACTCCTGCTCCTCTGGCCTTTACATACTAAGTTTGGAGTTATAAGCATGTATGATCAGTCCAAACTCTACACACCCAAAATTTAAAAAACAACTCAGATCATAATTTGCAATTATTCCCAATTTTCTTTCTCAATTAATTATATATCATTGATATCTTTCTCTCTCAATAGACATCATGGCATTATTTTTTTTTTAGAGTGGCTGTATTCATTAGGCAAATGACTGGTATTAATTGATGGACATACAGAACATCACCCAGGCATTTGCTGTTATAAGTACTGCAGCAAGCATTCTCTTATATTTTAGGTACATTTCCAAATAAAGTCCTGAGGATAGACTCGCGTACTGGACTTGATGTACCAAAAGTTATCGAAATAGTAATAAATAAGCCAAGCAGCATTCTAGAAAATTGGTCTGATTTGTACCTTTCTCAACAATATATGGAGTTTTCATTATCACAGCTGATCATATGCTGTGTTATAATTACTATCCGTTTTGAAACTATGGTCACAAGTCCGTGTGGATTTTATCTATAATTTTTCCTTTTGTGAATGCACAGTAAAACTTCTGTTTCTTTACCAAGACATTAATCCAAAAAAAAAGATGAAGATTGACTTTATTCATTCCTCTCCTTATGTTTATATAGTTTCTATGTATCACAGCTTGCACAGATGCCTTGATAGTGTATTTACATTTATTTTTCACTTCACACTCTGAAACTCTTGCTAAAGTGTTGTGGATTCTTTTCTTTTTCTTTGCACTACCACCTACTGAGTCTATGATTGTCCTAGTAATGATACACTGATGTCAAAAAATATAAATGTGAGAATATTCATATCTGAGTTAGAATACCATTAATATAAAACAATTGTCTTTGTCTCCTCATATTTGTAGCTGCTTGCACATCTAATGGGATATTACTAAGAAATGTCTCATTGACTCTCATACTTAGAACATATTCCCCTTTCTATTTTTAGGGAATCACACAAACACAACCTATGCTAGAGTAGAAGCTCAAGGGGTTAGCGATGTTTTAAAAACAGCTGTCAGCTTCATGTGAAACACCTGGCAAAAGTGACTGTTTGTTTCAATAATTGCAACCTTAGTAAGCAAAATATTAGGGCGTATAATCTTTTCATTATCTATTGTAACACAAAATAATCATGAATGGCCCATGGCTAATTGAAGACAAATGTTTAGCTATTTTCTCTGTATATATTTCTTCAATTTTGGGGTAAACTATTCATTGGAGTTGTAAAAATAAGACCCTCCAATGGGTGGTATTATTAGTTATTTGAACTGAGGTTTATCCCAGCTACACGAACTCATTGACTCCACATTCTTGCTTTTATTTTTGATACCCATAATAAGAGACTTAAATTGCATATTACCCAAAGCCTATCCAGCTCGGCCATACTCTCATAGCAGGGAGTCAAAATTATATTACAATTTTGGAGGATGTAATGCACCCATGAGTAGAATTAAATATTTTAAGAATAATCTAAACCAAAGTGAAACTGCAGAGAGCAAATAAAATATCCATAGTTTTATGCCTGGCCATTTTTTGTAATGTATGAAATCTTTAAACTAATAAATAAATATTTGTATTAAAGAAAGTGGGAGTTGGGCAAGGAGGATATTCATATTATTGCTTTTATTTCCCTAAACAAATACATCTGTTCTGATTGTGCACATAAATTAGCTATTTGTAACCAAAATGTCAACTGAGGTTGTCTGGTTGTACCAATTAAAGACTCTTGAATTTTCTATTGTTAATACATTTCCATATTAAAAAACACCAACTAAGCATTTAAATCTCTTTCTTAAGCAGTTTTCCTAATTATATGAAAAATATAACTCCCTAAACTGGCTTTGTTTGATTCTGACATTTCAATCATGAACTCCAAGAATCTAGGAGTCTTTATTTTACTCCATTTACCCATTGACCTCAGGAAGGTCATGTAACTATCTTTGTTCTCTATTTCAGCAACAACATTATTAGCACAGAAGTAGAGAATATCAAGGAACAAATTTTACAATATGATAAAACATTTTGAACTTTATCAGTAGATTTCTACAGATGGGGTTATTAATATATTTTTTTGGAATCTGATAATATGAACTTTTTTACTATAGATTTGTTTGACTCTCCACAGTGGTAAGATTGATTATCTTGGCTGGCTGACTATGTCACCTTTTAGTTTGTATAATTTCTTTGATACTGATCTTTATTCATATTCAAAACAGATGAATGGTAGAAACAGTTGCTCAGGACCCCTCTAAGACCAGACATTAAAGAATAAATAGACATGATAATTTCTGGAAAAAGTAACAACTCTTATTACTTCTCAATCAGAAGTCCACCATCCTATACACTGATTTGAGATCTGAGACTACAGCTAGGAAAAATGTCTTAGTTAAGGTTGCTGTCGCTATGATGAAAACCATAACCAGAAAACAAACTTTGAAAGAAAGGGTCTATTTGACAGGCCCACATTGTAATCTATCATTAAAGGGAGCTAGGATAAAAATTGAAACAGAACAGGATCCTGGAGGTAGGAGCTGATGCTAAGGCCACAAAGGAGCGCTACTTACTGACTCGTTCATCATGATTTGTTTAATCCTGCTTTCTTAACAGAACTTAGGACCATCAGCCCGAGGATGACACTACTTTTAATGGGTTGTGTCCTCACATATGAATCACTAATTAAGAAATTGCCTTACAGACTGATCTTTTAGATGCATATACTCAACAGAGGTTCCCTCCTTTCAGATAACTCTAGCTTGTCAAGTTGACACAAAATCATCTAGCACAAAAAGTTTGTGTGTGTGTGTGTTTGTGTGTGTGGTTATTGTTGTTGTTGTTTTCTCATCAGCTTTGCTCACCATCTACCTTTGCCAGTGAGGAAACCAAAAGACAGAAAATGGGAAGATAGAATTCCCATTTTGTTGACCCAAGTTGACATTCCCTCACTTTGGCAGTTGGATCCAGTCTCCATCTACTTATTTGCTTTTCAGTCAGGAATCAGCTCTACCAGTGCCTTTTGGAGATACCAGTCACAGCCTGAGAAGATTGAGTCCCCTTCTTTTCAACTCCTCTGACCTCTTTCATTCCACAGTATACCAGGAAAACAGTCCTGCGTAGACATGGGGGATTCTCCCCACCAGCTGCAAAGTGCACTGAACATAGTTTAACTTTTCCTTGCCCTTGTTTCTTTTCAGAGAATAGAAATTGTTTTCGCCACTTTGTTTTGTACCTTCAAACCAAATAAAATAGACTTATGTTAGATCCCTTCAGACGCCTGGTGTGAACTTGATTTTCCTTATTGTATCAAAACTGATACATGAGTAAAATAAAGTTTTATGGGCACAGTGGGGTTCTGAGTTACCATCTGAAGTTAAAGGGCTGTAGGGGAAACTGAATTCAAGTCAAGCAAACAGCTGAAAGTTGTACTCTAAAGTTCCGAAAGGTGTTTAAAGTAGAAATAGCAAGTGGCTTGTTTGTTTCCTGTGAAATCTCTTAAATCTCCAATTGAAACAAAACAGTTCCTTCTAGATTGGAATTTTTCAACCTTGAGAACTGCATCACTGTCTGTGTATGTCTGTTGCATAGATATTATTAACTAATTTGGGACATAAGACTAGTTAAGCATCTGACTCTCTTCTAGATCTCTTACAATAGGGAAGATATGGAGAACTTTAACAATTCAGAGAAACATCTTCATGTTTTATGCTGTCAGATAAAAGAGAGATTTTATATGGTAATACGGCTTACAGCATGTTAGAGGCTGTGCAAACACCACTGCATCTATTGTTTGGTGGACTGTTGTGAGGCTACAGTGGAGATGTTCAATACTGCAGTATCCCAAGCACAAGGGCCTGGAGTGGATGAGCAGTTACCCATTATCACTCCCGAGAGGCTCTTCTTTCATATGCCAGCTGTCATAAAAAGAAATCTAAATACCCCTGGAGAGTTTTAGAGGTTGGGATAAACCCTCTTTAAATCCTCAGAATGGAAGAACAACAATAAGGTTGAAAAACAAAACACTCCAGGAAACAATATCATAGGTTTATCAAGTCATCAAAAACTTTCCACTGTACTCAAGACTTGCATTCTTTTTACATTGTTATCTAGCTGAAGTGGTCATTGTAGCTGATGTGAGAAGGTACTTTTGAAAAAGATACTACCTTTGGGAAAGACCTATACGTGCCTTTGTAAGGTGATAAGTTCAAGGGAAACCTAATTGAAACACTCCAATGGTTTCAAGACGGTTTAAATGTAGTAAAATAGGCACGAAAACCTCTAATAAGTGCTCTCAAGGCAGACTGCCTCAGCCTGATCTTTAGAGGTTTAAAGTAGAAAAAAAGAGAACTTTTTCCAATGCAATAAAACATGAGGTAAGATCAAGAGAGGAGTGTATAAAACCAGTCTGAACATCATTTTAACGTGTATAATTTGTTAAAATGGCAAAAGAGCACTCTGCCAGCAGTAACAGGCTTTCTCGCTTCATCTCTTCAGTGTGACCCTCGCTTTCTCCCATCAGTCTCATGTGCTACAGAGTCACTTCTTTACCCAAGGGGTTTTCAAGGATTTTATTTTGTTATGAGAAAAAGGCTGTCAGTTTGTCTTTCGATTTCTAAATGCCATGTTATGTTCCGTTGGCTTCTCTTATAAAAGTCTGACAGATTCTCCTATACATAGGGATAAATAGTATTCACACAAACACACAATCTGTAAACAAGATTCTGTAGTGGATTAAGTGCGAGTTCTGTTCTGTTCCAAAGTGCTTTTGTTTTAGACTTGATTGACCTTTTTTAGTTTCATTTTTTTTAACATTATGGGCTTTGCACATCTATGTTTTTTAAATTTATGCACAGACCATAAAAGAGTAGCTTTAAGAACAGCATCCTTATCCTGAACATGAGCTTATCAGTGCCTAAATGTTCAAACTTCAAAACTTTTGTGTTTAACCCTAACTTTAATTGTGATGCTATTAAGAATCTGGGATGCCCTGGGTAAGACCTCAGAAAAAGTGGCCTTTTTAAAAATTAGGTATTTTATTTATTTACAATACAGATGTCATCTGCTTTCCCCATTTCCTCTCTCTAGACCCCCATCCATCCCATCCCCCCTCCTCCTTTATGCTTTTACACCATTTTGATTATATGCATATATTAAGGTCAACTCTAGGTTGAGGGTCTAGCAATACAATAGATGCAAATAGTTAAGGAACAAGCAATACAATAAACACAAATAGTCAAAGAAAAAGCAAGACATTAAATCCAATTATACAGCAATTTCACTGTGATCACTGTTTGTAAGGGCTTATCAGGATGACCAAAGTATCTGAGTCTACTTCCCTTTCCTAGTCCAAGGAATTTTCATGTCTGAAGCCTACTTTCTTGTTCTAGCCTAAAATTTAGATTCCTGTCTGAAATTACTTCTTTGTTCTAGCCTAATGTCAGATTCCTGTCTGAAGCCTACTTCCTTGTTCTTGGCCAATGTTGTACCCCTGCCAAGAAGCCCATTTCTTTATCCTTGGCCCATGTCAGATTCTTGCCAAGCAGCCCCGAAGGCTCTCTGCCTCACCCCATTTTTTGTTTCATAAACAAGACTGAGCCTGTCTTAGGTCATTCTGACAAGAATACCTTCCTTACCTGTCATGGAATATGCATTATCAAAAGCAATGCACTTAATGAACCACCAGACAGAGTTATTAAACTAATCGGCTTGCAAGCCAAGGATGGATAAGATTCTGCACAGAGCCTTACCAACCTAAGAATAAGTGGTCTTATGAAACAGCCTTAGTAGGACTCAGTGGTTAAGAGCACTTGTTGTTCTTGTAGAAGATATGGATTCAGGCCACAGCATCTACATTATGCCTCACAACCATCTATAACTCCAAAGCAATATAATTGAAAGTGTCAGGGATCCTGTGTTTTCTTTCTGCCATGAGAAGGCAACAGTTTTAGAAAAGGTCCTCACTCAACAGATGTTGAGACTCCCAATGCTATAATTGTGAGTTTCTCAAATCTCAGAATTGTAAGAGATATACTTCTAATGCTCATGAACTATCCAGTCTGAGAGCTTTTGTTACAGCAGCAAGAATCAACTAAGTCAGTACAAAGAACCAAAAACCTGGCCTGGGGTTTCTACTCTGACTTTGGTTACTGAGTTCCTGGATCAAAAAACACACCCACAGATTTTATATTTACAATATTTCTTAAGCAGCACAGTAGCTGGGCAGCTATCTAGCCTCCATGTTGTTAGAATCTACTTTTCTATTGATAACCCTAGTTATTATTTAATATTTTGTATGTTTCATCTAGGCTGCTCTTGTCTGCAATTGGCATCCCTCAGGGCCACATTTTTATGACTCAGCTAGCCAATGGCAGTTTCTCCTTCCTCCTCTCCCCATGTTCACTTTTTATTCTATTTCTTTCTTTCCTTCTTGCAATCCTCTCTACCCCAAGCCCATGAAACCTTAACTCCACCTATGTCTCTTTTACCCAGCTATTGGCTGTTGGCATCTTTATTTATGAATTGAAATTAATTGGCAGCAAGGGCAACAAGCAAGTACCTAATATCTGGAAGTAGATTTAAAATTTAGTAATTAGATGGACAAAGGTCAGAAGAGTTTGGATAAGTAAGTGAGAAAAAGTATAGTTTTCTGTGAATGGATTACAAAGAGATGTAGTGTCTGCTGGAATTAAAACTAAGCAGTCCTTAAACTATTTTTTCAGTGCCCACTGCTTTGCATTTTTAATTCTTAGTGGAGAATCATTTTTTTTAGGGCTCATTTAAAAATAGAAGATGCATTGATTTGCTTTGATATCCAGTTTTTGTTATTGGATTGAATGCAATTATGATGGACTAAGTGCCCAAGTAATGAGCAATTTGGCAGAGACAGACTGTCCTAAAGCTATGGAAACAAGCTATGCTTGTGCTTGCAGGTCAGATCAGTACATCAGCGGAGTGATGTAGACAGGAGAAAATTATGGAATGAATAAGATTTTTCCATGGAAGGAAAAATAAGGTAGAAGAGATTTAGAATCTTTTAGTGATGCTTATCATATACGGTCTTGCACTATGGTAATTAAAGGGCCAACCTAGGAAAGTAGTAGAAACAGTAGAGCCTAACAAATTTTGATTCAAAATACTTTCTAACTTAGTCTCAAAGTAGATACCTGTCTCGAGAGAAATTCAAGGGGAAGTTCAGTGAAAGTAAAAATGTGGTGAGAATTTAAAGAACTGTTCTAATTTGTCCTCAAATACTAATTAGATCTGTTGCTAGTCAAGTTGTTCTCATCTCTTTTCTTTCTCCACAAGAACTGAATTTTTTAAAAGCTGGTATATTGGGCATGGGGAGAGGAGCACTGAATAAATGGCTTGATGCATAATCATGAGAACCTGGCACCAACATAAAAAGCTGAGCAAAGCACTGTACAGATGAACACATACACTGCAAAGACAGAGACAGCCAGATCCCTGGTACTTCTTTGCAGTGAGGCAAGTTGGATGGATGAGCAAGCAGGTTCAATAGGAGACTCTCCCCCCAAAACTACTGTGGGGAACAATTTGAGGCAAACAATCGATGTCAACTTCTAGCTCCTACTTCCACACACACAAGGGCAAATGCTTTCCCCCATATGAATATTCAGACATGTATACATAGAGCCAAGGACACACACTCACAAAAGGACATTTGAAATCTGATTTACTAGTATTTACAATATTTTGGTTAATACATTATACAAGTTTTGAAAGGTTATAAGTTCTCTAGCAATACAAAACATTACTAGCCGAATAATCAAATTATTGTTTGAATTACTGCTAACACAGTAGGCTTGAGTAATGGGGGAGAAGAATAAAATTCCTTTCCTTAATGAGGATATATATATATATGTATATCAACAACTATACCAAATGATTCACTATGAAACTCATTTTGTCATATAAATATTCTGAAAAATCTAAAAGAAATAAGCACTGCAGCATAAGCTTGTTTATAAACCAGACAAATCAAGCCCAGGCATACTGGAGATCATTGTACAGCATCCTGATGATCCTGCTGGAAACTAGCAGCAAATACAAGCTCACTGCTTAGGTTCCCCCAAAGGCTTTTGAGGTACAGTAATGATTCTCAATGGAAATGAATAGAAACCTTTTTAAATTGATGCTTCACCATAAGATTTTTGACTCACAGAATTCTAGATACAATTGGAACAACCTCATTCTTTCATTTGCTTTACTGACAATTTCATGTTCAAGTGTTCTTATTGTAGACTTATTTTCACAACAATTGGATAACTCTCCCATTTTAGATGAAATTCTCACCTTTAAATTTTACTTGGAGCATTTATTCCTCTATCAAATCACTTCTAAAAGACTGAGCTACTCCAACATAAAGTGTTCAAGAGCTGAAGAGTAGCAAGCTCTGTCAAACAATAAAGTGCGTTTTGCTAAAGCAGGGGCCTGTGCTTTGCGATGGGAAAAACATAAGCAGAAAGTATACTAGTCTGTGGAAGGAAGACAAAGACTTTAGCCAAAGCAATGCTCCTAAATCCTTTAGAATTGGTCTGGTCTTCAGGAAAGAGGGCTTTCCCTTCTGGTATCCTGGATCTCTAGTGATGGCTAAAGAGAGAATCAGAATACAGGACCTCTTTTCCTGAAGGTATCACTGCTTCTACATCTGCTTATTCAACCAACTAGGGAACTATTTAAGGAAAACCCATGTGTTTAGGGATGAATGTATAGCTCACTTGGTAGCATGCTTGTTCGGCTTGCAAGATGCTGCTGCCCTAGGTTTAATATTCAGTACTGTGTTGAGCCAAGTGGGATGGTAAATACATGGAATCACATACTTGAGAGGTGACACAACACATTCAAGGACAGACTAAGCTACCCGAGACTGCCCCTAACTAACTAACTAACTAACTAACTAACTAACTAACTAACTAACTGTCTTTGTACTGAATATGTGTAGATTTTTTTCTAATTATTTCTTAAATATAGCAACATAGCAACTATTGATGCAACATTTATGTTGTATTAAGCAGTAGAAGTAATTTATGCATGCTTAAAGTACACGGTGATGATCTGTGTGAGTTATATGGAAATATTTGACCACTTAAAATGAATTGAGCATCCTCGGAGTTTGCCATCTGTGGGATTGAGAATCACTTCCCTGAGGCTGAAGAATGACTGCAATTACTTGCTACAATACATGACATTCTTTGAACCAAGACTCATAAGACACAGTTTTACTCTATTTCGAAACACTCCACAATTTTCAGGCCTCGAGATGTGGAGACAGAGACACCGGGTATCTTACAAGATGGATCTTTCAAAGTGCCTTGAATAGTACTGAGAACAGCAGAGATGCTTCGGAAATGTTATTTTTAGTCCCCCTTCTCTAGACTGAAAAGGTTAATGCACACTGCTCACTTTCTTAATGCAAACCTAATGAATTTTCTGGGTCCTGTTATTGAAAAGAGACAAATATATATTCAGTCATTTGGAAGAAAAAGGAAGCTTTCTAACTCCCGAGCCATGAATTTCCCTTTAAAATTTTAATTCTTTAATCCATAGAGGAAGTCATGGCTGGCTAATATTATAATAGGAAGTTTACTTATAAATCTTCTGAAAATATATTGCATATTTAATAATGGTGTAGTCATATTTTTAAAGTAAAACGAGAACCTGTTTTATGAATAACATCCTGTAATGACATGAGACTTTAAAATCGAGCAATTTTTATTGCCTGTCTCTAATTTTAAGGTGAACCCTTGGGTTAAAATGGTCAGCTATAGCCATTAAGACCACCTTACAGAAAAGGAAATGGGAGGAGCTCACGTTCTTATCATTGCTGTTTCAGGAACCACTGACCTCTTTATTATTTTATTAGTTTATTATTCAAATCCCCTTGCTTTTGTTTCCGCAAAGCAGAAAAGAGAGTCTGAAAACAAGTAAAGATGCTTTTTCTGAAACTGAAATTGTGTTCTAAATATAAATACGGCAAAGCTTTTCTTTCTCATTTTATTTTTTATTAGTAATCATTTTATTCATTTACATTTCAAATGATATCCTCCTTCTCTGTTACCCCTCTACCAACCCCTATGTCATTCCCCCTCCCCCTCCCCTTTGCCTCTATGAGGGTGCTACTCCACTCATTCACCCACTGCTGCCTCACCCCTCTAGCAATTCTTTATGCTGAGGTATCAAGCCTCCCTCCATTCCCATTGATGGCAGATAAGGCCATCTTCTGCTACATATGTATTTCAAGTCCTGGCTTCCTCTAAGTATACTTCTTTGTTGGTGGTTTAGTCCTTGGGAGTTCTGGGTGGTCCAGTTAGTTGATATTGTTCTTCTTTTGGGTCTTGCAATCCTCTTCAGCTCCTTCATTCTTTCTCCTAACTCTTCCATTGGTGTCCCCAGGCTCAGTCTGATGGTTGGCTGTGATTGGTCTTCTTGAATGTAAGTTAACCCTTTTAGAATGAAAAAGAGATCAAAATGAAAGAAATGCTATTGGCAGCCTTGATTAGAGAGTGGTACCAAGGGCACATTCTGTGGGAAACTGGTGTGGCTAGTTTTAGGTAAAGTTGCTAGTTAAGGCAGATCTCATTTTCCGGTCCACATCATACAAAAAACTTGACAATTAAATATAAAGTTAGGATAAAATAATATACCTTTAAAATTATACCTTCATAAAAGGTTTGCATTCTCTTGGAAAACTGGGAAATCAGCTGTAGAAACTTCTTGCCAAAATCTCACTCCAGAAAGCACATGGTTGTTAACATAGTCACTGAGGACAAATAGTCTTCATTTCTCTATCTCTCCTTAAGGTTAAAAAATACTAATATACAAAAGCACTTTATAAATCCTAAAGCACCTGGCAGATTTTAGCAATCATGGAGGACTGGACACTTATTCTCCACATCAAAAAAATCATGGGCAGCACTTATATACTAAAAGATAATTCTAACAGTCTAAAGGATAACAAACTCACTTATGTACCATTTTAGGGCTGGAGAGATGGATGGCTCAGTGTGTAAGGGCAGTATGGAATTTTAAGGAGCTCTGTTTGGATACCTGGTTCCCAGGTAAAAAGCCAAGTTCCCAAGAAGGTTAAGGCCCTTGACTAGGTCTATTTTTATTCATACGTCTGATGAGGAGTGGACAGGCACATAGGAATGAGATTGAGCAAAAAGATATGAGCTAATGGGAATGGTCTCATATAGGAAGTCAGAAAGGTGTCTGTTTAGACTCTTTACAATAAATAAATAAATAAATAAATAAATAAATAAATAAATAAATACCTCAAGGACTGGGCAGGCTTGGAGTGATTTGCTTTCCAAGTGAGGTCAGAGAATTTCCGTATGAACAACTGTCCCACAAATAGACCATACAAGGTCAAAGTGACTTTGATGCTGATGTCACCGTAATCCCTTCAGTTCAGAGTATTTCGGGGTAACATACATTTTACCCTAACATACCTTATGAAAAAAAAAGGAATATTTGTCATTTCAATCAGAAGTAAACACTGTTAGAATTTTGTTAAAATGTTTTTTTTCTCCTCTCAGAAGCAAAAAGCTCTTAACAAACTCAAAAATTTTAGTTGCTTTTTATTTATTTACAGTTTTTTTTATAACTGCAAAATATTTAGCATGTAATGGCTGAGTCAAAGACAGATGGCTGCTTAAAAGCTCGCTGGTAGTAATGGTGCAGTTCTTTCAGGCTGCATATTTCAAATTCTATAGCCTTCCCATATCATTTTTTTTTAAATCGTTAAGGTAGCTTTTAGCATAAGAGGCTCAAAATTGCCAATTAATTAAAAACCGTTGCCCAGTTTCCTTCAGCTGCATGTATAATTCACATTGAGCCCTGCAGCTGGCTGAAGTACAGCCCTAACATATCAATCTCATCTCATAATTGGCTACCCAAAGTTATGCCTCTCAAGGATGCAGTCCAAAGGACCAAATGAAAGACACAGTCTTGAATTCCCCTATGTTATTTCGGTCCGTTATTCATTCTAATCTTTCCAAGAGCTCTTTAAAATTATTGCTTGGGTTACATATTCTAGATTTGGAACTTCTAGTGCGGCACTAGAAACATTCTTCTTTTTAGGGCCCAGAAAACATAACAAAATAGCGTTGCTGCTTATCCAGCTTTCTGGCTCACAGCCAACCGGTCCAACCGGAATGGGGCAGGGATGGTAACATACCATTGCACAGTATCTTGAAGAAATGCACTAATTTTTCAGGACCTCTGAGAGAATATCAGTTGTGTGCGTTGGATGACTCCTTCAGCAACAGACCAACGAAATGGTTCCACCCAAGTCTGGTGAGCCCATGATTTTATTGGAATTACTTACAGGATCATGGCTGTGGGTTTACAGCAACGGCATCACCAGAAAGCACAGCACAGCTTGGGTAACTCATGAAGATGCATCCACAGAGTTCTCGACCCAGTTACAAGTAGTTTCACTATGGTTTCCTCTAGTCAGCAACACTATATTGGATTTATAATCCAGGGGAAGTGCTCTTGTGAGTCTTGTAAGTCCCTTAAGCAGCCCGAGTTCTGTTTGCTTCTCTTCCCGCTCCAGCCACAACTGATTCAGTTAGGAGAAAATAGCTATGCCATATTATAAAAGGCAACAGTTGTTCTACCTCCCCAAACAAAGTAAAATGAAACACCACGTGAGTGCACTTTCTTAGACTACAATTGTAAACACAAAACTGTGACTTCTAAAATCACAAAGGCAAAACCTTAGCTTTCTGAATCTTGAAATGTTCTCTTAAATTTCATTCATAGCTTCTAATGGTAATATGTTTTTGTGTGCATTTGAATATGCCAGGAACATGACATGTTAGGTCATATTCCACATCCCCAATTCCCTGATCTGGTGGACAAATTAGGCTTATGAACTCTGAGAAGACTTGGCAGATGAGTAGATGCTGGTAATTGGAAAAAGTTCAATGAAGGAAGGATGGATGATTTATGTATCTACATAACTGATGTGTGGGCTATGAAACCCATCGTGCTCAAAATGTAATCTGTCATGTCAAAATCTGATAAAATAGAGCCAAAAGAAGGCCAGAAAGGGAGGGTTCACGTGCAAGATTTACTTGAAAACAAGATCACAAGAAACTTTTCGAATTGCAACTGCAGCTTACTACATGGCACATACAGAGACTCTTAGCAGAATAAAGATAGATGCGTGCTTAGGAATGTTTTCCTGTCACAATGTTTTGTAAGCACTGATAAAACCTGGTTAAACTTCATTATTATATCTTTGACCTAGAAACTCTTATTTCTCCCTAATCAGAGCTTGCAAAATTATCACTCCATTGGCTATATCTTTCTAGATAACTTACATAGTGTTTTTTTCCTCTCTCTTCCAATAAAGCCTCATGTTTCCCTTTGCTCTTTGGATATCCTGAAGGCTATTCTGATTTGTATACTAATTTGTAATTCTATTTGTCTGCTTTCTTTTCTCTCAAAAAACCCTCTGCTTGGAGTTTCATCCTATATACTCATTACTGAAATGCCAAAACACTTCTTTTTGACTCTACAGTTCAAGGACATTAGCCATGACCTAAAATGTTTGACAAAGTTGTCAGTCAGATGGGCAGTCAGGGGTACTAGAGGTTCTAAAAGTTGTTAACTAACATTAATAGTGGGTAGCTTATGATAAGAGAGATTAGAAAGAAAAAAGAAAGTTTGCATAAATTATCTATAATGGTATCAAGCTCTTAGAAGCAGGAGCTGTTTTGAAACAAATTATTTTCTGGAAAAATAAAATGGTGTACGGGAAGGAAAGAATGAAGCTTGGTGCAAGAAAGACTGTTAAGCCAATGTGATTTTTCTAGTGATAGAATTGGTTGCTTGAAAAAAGATCTTGACTACTTTCCATATTTTGAAACTGGCTTTAAAGGAAACTGGATATCATCTCCGAGGGCACGGTTACGAGGTATATTTGAAACAAACAGTCTAAGAATAGTTTAATACATAATGGTGTCTCTTAATTCTTGTGGAGAACGTCCACAAGAATTTGTATTTGTAGTTATGCTCTATGTTTTATTTTTTTCAGAAGGACTGACATTGGAGATCTTAAATTAATCAAGATCATCATCTTTATGTAAAAACATTGAAAATCTAGAGAAACTTTCTTGAAACAAAACACAGTGTGATGGGAAATAATCAGTGAGCAAAAGCAATATGGTAACTTAGGGAACAAACACCTGGAATAGTTCTTCGCTGTTTTAGAAGAGACAACGAGAAGTACAGAATTGACTTTTAATTAGCCAGCTCTACACAGTGGAAGCTTCTGTTCTTTCTTTAGTGGAATAAGACCATCTGCCTTGTCTAAAAGGACAGACTTGGTCCTGGCTGGAGGATCTATTCCCTTCATCTCTGTTCTTTGCTCTGTGCTTTGCTCTTACTGCATGCTCCTTTCTGTTTCTGCTTATTCTCTGTGTTAGTAAGGGAGAAAAATCCTCCAATGCAATGATTCCTAGTTTTCTATGCCTTCCCTCCTCATTATGGCACATGGGACAGAAAGAAAGAAAGAAAGAAAGAAAGAAAGAAAGAAAGAAAGAAAGAAAGAAAGAAAGAAAGA
>JANHMN010000014.1:37874803-37919033 GCA_030674055.1 Rhabdomys pumilio
AGAAAGAAAGAAAGAAAGAAAGAAAGAAAGAAAGAAAGAAAGAAAGAGAGAGAGAGAGAAAGAATCAGTGAGGGTAGCTGTACCCTGAATCCCAGCATATAGGAATATGAGCATGCTGTGACATTTTCCTTCTTCATCACATGGAATGTTCTCAGTCCCTGCTCAACTCTCATTTGCTCCCATTTCTCTACCTCGTCTCCAACGCTCATCTCTTTTCCTTCCATCACCTTATTTCAAGCTTAGTAACTGAGCCTATTTTAAACCTTAATTTTTTATCTCTGTATATTTATTATACAGAATAATGGGTTTCATTATAATATGTCATACACATACACATTTTTTATAGCAGTCAGCCCATTGCTACCCTCACTGAATCAATCTTCACTCTCAATGATCATTTTCTTCCCAACTAGTTCCTTTCCTATTTCTATGAGACTTTGTTAGTGTTGAAAATTTGACAAAATCTAGAGTCACCTGGTGGATATGCTCTGGGCATGCCTGGGGGGTGATTGATCATGACTATAGTGATTGAGGTGAGAAGACATGATTACTGTGGGTGGACCATTCTCTTACTGGGCTCCTGGAATGTAAAAATGGAAAGCAAGCCAAGCAACAGTGTATTAGGTAATTTTATGTTGCTATGATAAAACACTGAGACCAAACACAACTGAAAGAACTTAGTTTGACTTCCATTTCCAGAGGAAGAATCCATAAAGGATGAGGTAGCCTGGCAGTAGGTGGCAGAGCAGAAACCTGAGAGATTGTATCGTCAACCAGAGAAACAGTCCAGAGGGGACACAGTGGAAGTGAGGCAAGGCCACAAACTCTCAGAGCCCACCCTCAGAGATGTGCTCTCACCAGCGACCAATAGCAGTTCCATAATATGCTCCAAATAACGCCACCAACTGAGGTCCAGATAAGCAAATAAGATTGGGGGCTGTTTCTCACTTAAACCACCACAAGCAATATGCAGTCATTGCTTTTTTCTTCTAACTGTTGACATAATATGACCTTGTGCTCTATTTAAGCTCCTGACATCATGACTTCCTCATCATCATGGACTCTATTTTATACTCTAAGCTAAACCCCTTCTTCTTTAACTGGCTTTTGTTAGAGTATTTTACTACATTAATAGGTAAAGAAACTAACACAGTGATCCTTTCTGTTTTGTTGTATTTCCTTTTTATTGGGTATTTTATTTATTTACATTTCAAATGTTGTCCTCTTTCCCTCTGGAAATGCTCTATCCCATCCTCCCTCCCCTGCTTCTATGAGGGTGCTCCTTTACCCACCTACCCACTCCCTCCTCCCACTCCTAGTATTCCCTTACACTGAGGCATCAAGCCTTCACAGGACCAAAGGTCTCCCCTCCCACTGATGTCCGACAAGGCCATCCTCTGCTACATATGCAGCTGGAGCCATGGGTCCTTCCATGTGTAGTTTTTGGTTGGTGGTTTAGTCCCTGAGAGCTCTTGGGGTTATGGTTGGTTGATATTGTTGTTCTTCCTATGGGGTTGCAAACCCCTTCAGCCCTTTCAATCCTTTCTCTAACTTCTCCATTGGGGATCCTGTGCTCATGAGATAAACTTACTATCCACTTGAGAACATATCTCCTTTTCCTCAGCGATCACTGCCTAGAGATACTCAGAGATGGTTAGAATTCAAGAACAACTTCCCTCTAGCTATCATTACTGCATTACATCACCTAGAAACGGCTTCATCTCCACTTTCCTGCCCACACTGGCAGAATGCTCACAGGCCCAGTGTTGCCCAACTCTTGTGCCTCTAAACAGAAGTTCTGTAAAGTTAAGACTGCAATGATGATGTCATGTTCTGAAGACAGCTTGCTCCACTCTTACCTCTGAGTCAGGGTGGAGGCAGCTGTGGATGTTCCATCTGTGGGTGAACATTGAATACATTTTCCCCCTCTTAGGTTCTTAACTATTGTTTATTTAGATCTTTTAAGCATATATCATATATGTAAGGTGATTATAGCACTGTGCCTAAAACTACCTTATGTTTTACTTTACAAATTTTTAAAATGCAGATTAAAAAACTATAGATCTATTTGTAGATTAGGCCTTGTTCAGTTTATCTTTCCCCTTTATTACTCTACTGAAATAAGCACTGCTATTGAATAATAACTTTGGGGATCACTTCACAGTTTTTTGTTTGTCTTAATGGTTTTGTTTATTGTGTTATTAGTTTATCTATGTCAGGAAATATAGCTATAGTTCATCTGCTTTAAATCTTGTGAGATATTCCATGCATATCACAGTTTATTTCTCCATTTTCAGGAGAAAATAAACTAGAATTTTAGATTATTTCCAGTTCTATTGATAAAGCAGCAAAGAACATGTTTGCATGCACCTTCTCTTGAAACGATAGGTGTCTCTAAGTTTTATGACATAATTATTGTCAATGATTATAGTAAAGTTGTTTGCTCTCTTCTCTGGGTATGCACTCTCTCTCTCTCTCTCTCTCTCTCTCTCTCTCTCTCTCTCTCTCGCTCTCTTTCTCTCTCTCTCTTTATTGAAAATCGACTTTTTTTCATAGAAAATATTCTGGTCATGGTTTTTCTTCTCTCAACTTTTTCCAGATCTTCTCCACTTTTCCACCCAGACAGATCCACCCTCTTTCTTTCTCTCATTATAATACAGAAGACAAAAGGAAAACAAAACAAAAAACCCCCACAAGAAACAGATGCAGACACACATGTTTACACACACAAGAAATCCCATAAAAACACAAAGCCTGAAGCCGTAATTATCTATACCTATCTCTATTTCTCTAGATTTATCTAGATCTATGGGTGATAATTTAATGTTGAGGTAAATAGCGATCTGGAATCTTCATACTGGTTTCTGAGAAGCTGCATTATTCATTTCGTAAAAAAAAAAAAAAAATTAGTTGGATTTACATTTTATTGTCTTTATGTATGGATAGAGTCTTTGCCCATTCCCCCAGCAGATCTTAATTTCAAAGGCCCTGTCAACGTTACGGTATTATATAGCTTCATGTGGTATGGCCAAAAACAGTAGCACGTTCCAGTTTACTAGGCATTCCTTAGAAGCCTACAGTGTTACTCTTCTTGGCCGGAAGCTTTACTAGGAAGATAGTTTTTTCTACATATAACTTATCATTTACTGGGGAAGAAGACACTAAGAAAGGAAACATAAGGATGACATCTAATAACGTTAAGTATATAAAGAAAATAAAACAGTCATATAAGGGCATCCAAGGCTGGTTTACTTATTATGAGATACCTTTCATTTACCAGAGATATGATCTCTGAATGAAGAGGGTTTTGTTTTGTTTGTTTTATTTTTGTTTTTGTGACGCAAATAGTGACACCAACATGTTAGGTGCGTTGGAAACTCCTATGCCACTAGAAGATCACATATTATTGTTATTACTCTTGTGGTTATTCGCTATGTAACACCAATGTAGAAGCTTCAAAAAATAGTTTACAATCCAACAAAGACTGTGTCATATACGAAAAGCATTCAGAGCACAGATGGCATTTTTTGGCTGTTTTGTGACTGTGTGGTCCTGAAAACCCACTGAGTACAGCAAAATAAAAATCACAATTCCTGGAGTTTGTAAAACAAGGTTCCTAGGAGGATGTATGACTTAGGCTTAAAGAATGACTGTTTACTACTCAGACTACAAGCTAGAATGTGTGTAGAGTTATAACCCACTATAAAGTCAGCTCAGCTACTCTAATCGCTTTTCTTCTTTTGCCCAAAGTCGAGCCTGAATTTCCTGGACTTCCATCTGATACCTATTTATCATGCCTGACCTCTTGTTTGGTGTGGTTGAACTTTCTCTGCCTCTGTTTCCTGACGGCCTGGTTTCCTTGCTAGTATTGTAGCAGGTGAACTTAGGCTTCCTCATGTGCCCCAGATCACTCCGACCTTAAAATGGTTTCTCTGTTCTATTACGTGCCACCACGACAATCAATGGATAGAAAAAATCTCACAAAGAAAGCAAAATCATAGTGATTTTCTCCGACTCAAAAAAAAAAAAAAAAGTGTATTGGCAGCAATCTTCTTTTCAGAGTTTCCCGCCCCCACCCCAGTTCCTTGTCAAATTCCTTTCCATATCCTTCATATTCTTTTTCCGTTCTTCACCCACATTAAAAATGTAATACAGGAACAGAGCCAGGGCTCCACAAGTCACTACACTGACACGGACATTCGGTGACTTTTCCTTCAGAAGTCAATATGATCAAAATGTACAAAAGGGTATGTCAGGAAGTCCATGAAAAAGAAGAGGACAGCAAGAAGACAGCAATATGACGTATTAAAATAATAATAACTAACTGCAAGCATCCTAATACAGTGGTATCCAAGATTTATTTCAAAAAGAACTCTGAATGTCACTACTGTTCTCTTTCATGCTGTCTTAGGAGTCCTCATTTATTAGAAGTACAGGAATGGAGCCATCAGACTGAGCACAGCTGGAGTATTTTCAGTGGCTGCATAGAAATGCATAGGAAAGTAGGGGCAGCCTAGCATGTGTTTACTTGCTCTGGGGCACAGCATTCTGACACCAAGTCAGTCTTCGAAAATTTGTCACCTTCTTAATTTTACGTTACCACAAATGTAGTTAAAACTAGGTTTGTTAGTTTCTGTTGTAATGGGTAGTTTTACAAATCCAAATCACTCTTGCACAGTCAGGTCTGGCTTGAAACAACTTTATCCCTTTCTTCTATTCCTTGTTAACTTGACAGTCATTGCACAACAGCCAGCAGTAAAGAAACCAGGAAACCAGAAGGGGAACAAAGAAAGACACATCATTCATGTGCTGGTTTCTCCAGCTATTTTTCTGCACAATTCTGATTCTTCATGCAAAACAATGTTAATTTCTCTTTCTGGGTGATCATCTAGGTTTGGACACAGAGTGAACACCACATTCTATGCTGGTATTTTCCCATCCATCTAGTGCTTAGATCAGAGATCTGCTAAGAGAAACTTGTTGACAAAGTGTCTGAAGGTGTTAAAGCCTCCCAGAGATGGGTGTTATCTTAGACTATCTTCTTACAGATTTCAGAAAGAAATCAAGAGAACTGATTAAGCAACCACCACATCTTGCTGCGGGATCACCTCCCAGAGAACCAGTGGGAAGTAAATTACAGGAAGGAGACCTGCAGTGAAAGGTATTCTTGATTAGACATCACTTTCACTGACCGCTCAAAGGGAAGCCCAGTGCTCAGCAGTGGCACATTTTGACACAGAACACAAGGACCACGTGAGCTGGAGCTGAAGGGAAAAATTACGGACATGAACTGGGATTCCGTTTTAGCATGGTCAGGAAGAGAAGGGTTGATTTATAGGCTGATATTTCAGAAATGAAACACAAACTCAGAATTTTGGAGAATACTGCCTTCCAAACAGAAAAGCCCTGCCACTGTGCCCGTGATATCTTCTTAAAAAGAAAATTGTCACTTCCTTCCTAATCACTTCAAATACAAAATTGCTGTGTAAATGCTTATTGCTGTACGGTATAAACAATGCTGAATGAAATAAGTGGAACAGAATAAAATGTCACTTCTGTCCCCTCTATTCTTCACACAGTTAACAGCCACCAACTATTTGATTGTGCTCCTTTGTTCCCATAGATATGCTGCATATAATGATGCAGTGTGGGGGTGGGGTGGGGTACAGCTCAACCCAGAATATCAGTAAGTAATGCTAAGAATCCCTCTACTGCTAACCTACCTCCTCAGTATATGCAGTAGGTTTTATCAATATATATTTTTGCCTTATTACTTATCTTTCCTGACTTTTTCCTCTCTCTCTCTCTCTCTCTCTCTCTCTCTCTCTCTCTCTCTCTCTCCCCCTCTCCCTCTCCCTCCCTCCCTCCCCCCCTCTCTCTCTCTCTGTGTGTGTGTGTGTGTGTGTGTCTGACTACATAGCCTATACTGGTTTTGAGCGCTGTCTCTGCCTTCAGAGTTCTAGGATTATAAATGTAGATGTAGGCTTCTACTTCCAAGTTACTTGGTGATTTTTTTTTTTTTTTTACTTAAAACACTTTATTATACTACAGAGTTTGAGCTACAAATTTAATTAGATTTATATGGAATTAATTCAAATTCAAAGTACAGCTATTTAAATTAATTAAGAATTTCATTTGGTACTTAATATTTGAAATAAATTGTGAACAAAGGGTACTTAATAATAAAGCCTAATGCAAAGCAAAGTTCAGAACAAGTTGTTAAGATGCTTTTATAATCTAGTTCATGCAGTATATCTGTATATATATACATATATATATATATATATATATTAGATATATATAGACATAAATATAGATACCTTCTAAGAAATTATGTCATCTCCACTCAGCATAACTCACCCACTATAATGGATCCTTTTTAAATTACTATTCATAGAGTTTTGAAAATTCAGAGTAAACTTTCTAGAAAACTCAGTCATAAAAATTAGTTACATTTGTAGATGGTATTTTGTTTATAAGATATATACCTTGACCCACCTTATAATCCTAAGAGCTTTTGGAGATGTGTGGCATTCTCAGTTTATAAAGAAAAAAAAAACCCTTTTAATAGCCATTTGTTGTTCCCATCTTCTGAAGAAAGAAAAGATAAAAGATTGAGGCTCAAATTTCCTTACTTTAAGGGCTGAGGATGCAACTCAGTCTGGCCACAGTTACCTCACATGTGCAGTAGCCTGAGGTTTGATTCTTAGTACTGCAAAATAGATAGATGATAGATAGATAGATAGATAGATAGATAGATAGATAGATAGATAGACATATATATATAGATAGATAGATAGATAGATAGATAGATAGATAGATAGATAGATATTCATTAGTTGTTATTCAGGATTTAACTACATATTCTTTTTGCACACACTTTACTAACCCACAGCATGATCTCATTTCTATAAAATTGATCATTACCCTAAGAGTTACTTATATAGACAGGACCCTAGGACCTATTTTGGAATAGACAATAGTAATTAACACATCACAGGGACATATACTCATTAACTCAGTGGCGTATTCTCTTCCATATGTCTCCTTGACCAACAGTGTTTAGTGTCTCCAGGAATCTTGTCAGAGAGATAAATTCATGAGCTTCCTCCACGAGCTATTGAATCTTCCTTCTGGGTCTGAGAGTTGTAACATGTTTAACAACACATACCCCTTAGGCCAAACTGATACACCTTAGAATTTAAGAAGCTCCGCTTTGTCCAGTGAAATGGCAGAAGATATATCACTCACTATTTAAATCTAAGCAATTCTCCTTTTAAACCTTTTCTTGGTAATATCGTTCCCTTGAGGTCAAAAGATGTACCACCCAAACAGATCAAACACAGGATGTGGAAGCAGCTGCACTTTGGGTGGTCCAGGTCCATTCTAGCTCCTTTAACATAGAAATTAGCCCCTATAGTTCTTACTAGTATAAAACCGTTTAAAAAAATATTATAATATATTTCAATTATTTCCCATTTCCCTTCTTCCACTGGTAGCAGAGAATAATGTTATTCTTTTTACTGATTACTTCATATCTGTAATCTAAAACTGCAAAAAAGACAAATAAATGAATCATAATAAAAATAAATTTCCATAAATACTAAACACAAATAGCAATATTGATCAATATGCTAACTTTCTGGCAGTTAACTAATAAAAGCCTGCCTTTGACAGATAAAGAAGTAGCATACAATAAAATTAAAACTCTGGCCACTATAACAAACTTCCTCAGAACACAACACTATTTTAATTAGTCTTGAACTTGACTGTCATTTCTGCAGTAACCAAAAGTACAGTCAAGACATTTTTATTTGGCTCAGCATCTATTCTCAGCGTCTCTGAGGCTTGAGTCTCTTCTTGGTTCCCATACCATCAGCCTGGTGCAAAAGTTAATCTAGCAGAAAAGATTGACCGTTTATTATTCCTATTAAGTCAGAGGAGCTTCAACTTGTATAAAAAGGTTGTCAAAAAAGCAAAAGTTTAATTGCCAAGTAAAAGGATAAATTAACATATATAAGAAAACTGGATATTGAACACCAATGTGGTTCTCTGTAGAAACAAATATGTCTAAAATGTGAACTCTGTAGAAACTTTGATACCACTTTCTTCATAGGTAAATAGAGTCCAAGCTCACAGTGATCTGTGTTGCATGCTCCTCCCATGGAGCAGAATCTCACTACAGAGGCCGAGGAGATGAAGCTATGTATCTGAATGAAATCATAACAGTGGAAAATCTGTACCACGGAACACAGCACAGTGTAATCACATCGCCACTAGGGAAAAGATTAATCCCTAATCACAGTACAATTTTTAATTAAGAAGGTGGGAACTAGATGAAAAAAAATTATGGATGTTCAGTAAGCTTGCGATAAAAGCCAAACATTAAATTAAAATGTTTTCATAGAAAACATGAATCTGCTTATGTAGATTATCCCGCTGAATTATTCTGCCATCTGCAGAATTCATGGTTTTTAGTTTGACTCATTTGTTACGAGTCACTTTTCAACAATAGCACTCTCTGTTGAAATGAGAAATCCTTAGAAGTTGCCAGAGACAACTTAAAATTCATATTCTGTTGAGAAAAATAAACCACTGCTGTGTTTTTGTGTCTTCTGCTACACCAATAGGATGGTATCCTTTTAAGAAATACAACAATGGTCCTTACTGCTTCCCTCTCAAAATAACATCTGCTAATGATATCACAGCAACGGGGAAACATTTGTGGATGCCATGCTGCAGTGATGATCTAGTGATAATCCTCATGCAGAAAATGTATACAGGAAGAAGTCTGTTGAGTTTTCCATCTATACAGCCTGTGGTTCTCAATTACACTGACACTGAGAAAACTTTAAGAAGCACATTTTTATTTAAAACATTGCAAAAGATGCCTTCAAAGACTTCATATTCATAATATGATGACTGTGTCATGTACCAGCACACTTCCCCCTTCAGCTCTTATTTATATGATAATGAATTGTTCAGAAAAGATATGGTTGTAGTTTCCTAAGCGGAGTGCTCATTGTATGTCTTTGTGGCTATGTCTTTTTAGTTTGAGGAAATAACACGAACACACGAGAAGCACCAAGAAGATATTGCTGCATCTCTGTACACCTGTCTATTCCGTGAACTATGTAACATCTATCTTTATATGTGTTTTTGAAAAGTCAGAAGGCAGATTTTATCTTTAAGATTCTTTCTAAAAAGAATCCCTGAATACAAGTCGAAAGTAGAGTATACAGTGGGGATTTGGGAGATGTAAAATTCTGTATAAAACCATAAAAACAAAAACAACCAAAAAAAGAAAGAAAGAAAGAAAGAAAGAAAGAGAGAGAGAAAGAGAGAGAGAAAGAAAGAAACAATAGAGAAGACAGCTGCGTGGAGAAAGAATGCAATAAACAATTCATACTGTGCTCATCATGAAAACATTCTATCTTTGATGTCCTGAATGACACAGTGTTTTGGAGTACACTGACATCCCCTCCCAGTTTTAAGGGATCTCTATGCTAGATGGCTGCCACCTATTGTAATATAGTTTCTGAATGGACAAAGACTAAACTAAGGACATTAGATATTGTACTTGTTTGCTTTTAATTTCTGAGATACAATACTGATTAAAAACAACCTGGGGTTGGGGAGCATAGCTTACACTTCTGAGTCACAGTCCACTATTCAGAGAACTCATGGCAGGAACCTGAAGACTGGAACCAAAACCAAGACAGAGGAGCGTTACTTCCTGGATGGTTTTTTGTGGTTTGCTTAATGTTTTAAACACTTCTTTAACTATTTGAGGCTATAATGTAGTTACATGATTTCTTCCTTCCTTTCCTCCACCCAAACTTCCTTATCTCCCTCCCCTTACTTTCTTTAAAATTTATGTCTTTTTAAAATTAATTGTTGTTATATGCATACTCGCAATTCAGGCTTACTTATGCCTAAATACATAAATAATGAAAAATATAATCTACTCCACTTGTATCACGGTACTAGTATGTACATCGAAGATGATGTTGACTGTGAATTCATCAAACACAGCTTTTATTATGTTGAGGTATGTTCTCTGTAGTCCAACATTGTTTATGACTTTTCTTATGAAAGCATGTTGTATTTTGTCAAAGACTGTTTCTGCGTCTTCCTTTTAAATGCATCAATGTTACAGATAAAGCTTATAAGAATATGATTTCACTTTGTTATTGCAGAGTGAGAAATCCTGTTATTATATTTAAAGTCAGTGTTGAAACTCTCAGTCAGATCGAGGCAATGTTCTTTGGAAGCTCACGGTTACCCTCTATTCTATACTGCAAACCAGTTCACATATTGAGGTTATCTAAATTTGTAATAGCTCTAGTCTGTCCAAATAATCAGAGCTGGAAAGAAATATGAAGTTTGGATGAGACCTATCTTTGTTATTATGACATTTTCCCGTAAATATGCTTCATTAAAGCAATAGATGAACAGAGGCTGCATCTACTAAAAACAGTATGTTCATTAAGGAAGAGTGCAATACTGTATCTTTTATACCTCAGTTCAGCAAAGGCCATTGTACCAAAAAAATGTCAAGCAGCAAAACTTAAAAGAGAAAGTGAGCATAGGCAGAAAAGTTACACGTATGAAATAAAATAAGGAGTCAAATGAAATTATTCTTCAAATACTGATTTAAAATGATAAAATTGGCTTTTAGAAAATCATCTTGAAATTATTTAGTAACTAATTCCACTTTATTATTCCTTTGGTTTCTATCTTATCTTGTTAGCCAAAGGCTAAATGTGTGGGTGGTGAAGATGTTTCTCACTGCAACCTTTCCCTGACCTCTCATTAGATATCACACGCGCGCGTGCGCACACACACGCGTCTGCCTACTCACACACAGACATATGCACACATAGGGAGAGAGAGAGAGAGAGAGAGAGAGAGAGAGAGAGAGAGAGAGAGACAAAGAGAGAGAGAGAGAGACAGAGAGACAGACAGAGACAGAGACAGAGAGACAGAGAGTTAGGACAAGTAATCCTACTCTTGAATTTGGATAAAAAGCACAGGATAGTATTTGTAGTAATTGGTAGAAGACTGGGCAAAGTCTGCCAATGAAATGTGTGAAGACATACCCTAAGTCCAGGGTACTAACAAGAGGGGTCTGTGCTGATGGATAAAGGAGATTTTGGGACCCCATACTCGAATTCTCCTAGAAATCATGAACAATGGTGTACTGGGACATATATCGACTATTTTCATTTTTGCCATTAACAAAAATATCTTTAGATATAAAAATAAAGTGCACATTAGATTTTAATGCAAACTGTAAATGTGTGAAGGTATGTAATTTAACACAAACAGGGAAACAGTCTTCCTCTTTCAGATGGTAAAACATTTCAATATGTAAGTAAGCACTGACTCTATTCAGTTATCATCATGAAAGAGTGGTCTTTTCCTTCCTCTAGTTTCCCAGAAGTGCCAAATGCGAGATTTATTGCTTTTTTTTTTTTAATAAAAACATTCCAAAGTTCTTAACTGATCAGAGCACCATTACTTATCTCTGGGTAAGAAAGTATTCTGATTTCCTAATTTTACGAACAAGCTTGTTGTGGGTATGTTGTTTAGTCAGTTTAATGCCTCTGAGACATGGACTACTAAGAACATGATTTCCATGAGTTCTATAGGTAAAAAAACTCTACAATGATTTTTACTGTATGAAAAATTTTTAATTAACAACTAGATGAAGCCCAGAAGTCAAGAATAAGTTCGTATCTGAACTAGTACATTAGGTTTCCCACATAAGAGTCACTGTTATACAGGTTGTAAGTAACTGACGCATGATATTAAATTATTGAATACAGAATAATTTATGAAGAGTTATGAGCTATCCTAGAAGGTCAATAACACGGACCTGAAAATATCTTTTATTCATCTATGGACATTGATTTTAAAATATGCTCCTTTTCTAAGAAATAAATACTTCATGGCAGTTATTTTTTAATTAAAGAAAAAACAAACTTATTGATAAGCCATCTAAAGAGCCAGCATAATTGGAAGAGAATCATCAGAGTTGAATTTGAAACAGAGAAACAAATGAACTATAAGAGGAATCCAGAATGTCTTGGTAATTAAACAGACATGGGATATAGGAGATTTTGTCATTTCATAATAGTGGATGAATTTTTGTGTCCCTCACTGAAGCAACCTTTCCAAATAAATGTTACTGAAACCATTTACTAAAAGTGTTAGTGGCATAGAATAGCAACATTGAGTGGTCAAGTAGTCACAGGGGCTTTCTCCTCTAATTGCATTTCAGGATCTCATTTGCCTCTTGTGTTGTCACCTGCTGTGGCTGTAGGTTTTCTATGGAATTTGGTATTAAAGGATAATTCAGGAAGAAACGGCTGTGGGTCTCTCAAGGTTTGGGATCGTCTTCCATTTTGCTTTCATAACAAAAATGGTAATTGTTAGAGACAAACATCTTATTAATTGAAAATATTTTGACTTATTAATTGAAAATATTAATTGAAATACATATATAGTGTGTATGCATATATATATATATATATATATATATATATATATATATTATAAAAGAAAGATTGTCAAATCTTTGACATTAGCTAGACACAGAGAGACCTGTGGAACATGAGGCCAGTGATTGAAGATATCCAAAATAATGTAACTTACAAAAGCAGAGCATAGAATGATGGGTCTAAGCAGTGAAACAAGAGGAAAACATGTATTTTTCAGTTGGTACAGTCTGTGTTAGGTAGGTAAATAAATACTAGACATCTATTAATACAGTTTAGCACTTCTAGGTAAAAATGCCACAACAGCTACTTGAACATCTACTAGCTAGGCATATATCATATTCAGTATCTTACCATGAAGGAACAAAATAAAACAAAGTCAGGGCAAAACTAACACTTTTCATGGTTGGAGAATATGACTATTGTCTTGATTATGTTAATGGTTCAAAGTTGTATGCATACATCCATGTCCATTCAATGCATTTACATTTAATGTGAATAATTTTAACTTCAATTTTGTAAAAGAATATTTTATGCAAATGACGGTTCTCTAAGCCTTTAAACTAATGACTGCTGGGAAAAGCATAATCAGTCTCTCCCAGGGATGAGCTCACTTATTGATTGTCCAATGGAGAGTGATCAGTCCTGAAACCGTGCACAGAAAAACAATGAATCTAGACTCAGAAAGTTGTGTGTGTGTGTGTGTGTGTGTGTGTGTGTGCAGTGAATACACATATATACATATATTTATGTAACAACAATAATCAAAAAAAAAAGAAGAGTCTATCAATTGAGAAGACAGGGGTGAGGACATGGGAAGGATGCCAAGGAAGTGAGCTAGGAGAAACAGGACAGTTTGTGATGCAATCATGATCCAATTAAAAAGTAAAGATGGTATCTTAGGTCTTAGGAAAAGATTATGTGAAATAAAAATCTGATAACTGTTGATACTAGATTTAAAACTAATACTGTGTTTGTACATTCTTAACTTGACTCATATTTTATTGGAGAGGATGGGGAGGCACCAAATGGTTTTTTTATGATTAAAAGTTTCAAGTTTTTTTCAGTTGCAAACTGACTATAATGGTTCGTCAGTTATGATGTAAATACATCAGCGCAACTGGCCTTCCGTATTAAATGATTTGTCTTGACTGATCCAAACACATTTTGGTTAGAGATAGATGGTAAAAGTGGCGCTATAAGAAATCCCATCAGATTCAGTATCTGTTGTTTTAAAAAGTCTGCAAAGCCAAAGATTACTCACAAATCCTGATGAGAATGTTTTGCCTTTTGACCCCTCTCCAACACGTGGCCTGTTAGAATAAAAGCTCACCTTGTTATAATGACAAGGTAGGAAAACTGAAAATGTTGAAAATTTCAATAGAATCATAGTGTTTACATGGAAACAGATCCTGTCAGCTATGGTTTTGTGAAGGACATAGTAGGGGAATATAATAGTACGTATATCAGGCGTGCAATAATCCTGGCAAAAAAAGCATAGGCTTTATTACCAGGGATAGGGTCTATCGGAGAGGTGCACAAATGAATAGATCGTTGCTGCAATGTGGTAAACTGGAGAGGCACAGCTGGGATGGGCTGTGAGCATTGCCTGGCTTTATTCATTGAAAAAGGAGATAGTCAGAACAAACTCTTTTTGTCGTTGTTATTTTACTTATTTATATTTCAAATGTTATCCATCATCCCTTCCCAGTTTCTCCTCCTCAAATTCTGTATCCTATCCTTGTCCCCTCTGCCTCTATGAGGGGACTCCCCCACACACCCAACCACTCCTGCTTCACTACCCTCGCATCCCCGCTGGGGCATCAAGCCATCACAAGATGAAGGGCCTCCCCTCTGACTGATGCCAGATGAGGCAATCCTCTGCTACATATGCAGCTGGAGACATGGATCCCTCTTTGGTTGGTGGTTTAGTCCCTGAAGCTCTGGGGATTCTGGTTTGTTGATATTGATCTTCCTATGGGGTTGCAAACCCCTTCAGTTCCTGCAGTCCTTCCCCTAACTCCTCCGTTAGAGTGTTAGAGTCCCCTGCTCAGTCCTATGGTTGGCTGAGAGTAAAACAAATTCTTAAGAGGAAATACTTTTAAAACCCAATTCTTAAATGACAGTGATATGTTCATATGAAAAAGAGAAGCAAAAGCAGTCCACGCTGACGGAGGAGTGACTGTAAGGCAATGCAAGAGGAATGAGAAGATCTATGGTGACGTCGAGGGTGGCATTTAGCATCACTTCAATACTAAGCACAGTGAAAAAATACAGCACCAACTAAAGTGTGTGTTAAATAGCATGTGAGGCCCTTGGGCTCATTTCTGGTAGCCGTTACCAACGTACTGAATGATTTAAAGATGTATACTTTATTTATGCTGAAAAGAAACACACCCACTAATTGAAGTTTTTGTAATTAATCATGCTGAAGGAAATCACTATATTTAATAAAGGTCACTTAATGTCAGGAAAAAGGTATATATATATGGTGGGGAAGAGGGGACCACAGGCCAGGCCTTGGTGACACAGAACTGAAATCTACTTACTTGGAAGCCCGAGACTGGAAGATTACAAGTTGTAAGTTATTGATACGGGCTATTGAGTGATTGTCAGGTGACTGTACTAGAGAGACTTCCATGTCAAAATATCAACAAAAGGAGGTTAGGTTGTATAATGTCAATCCCTAGTAACTACCCCCACTGATGTCCTTTGAACTTTTTACTTAATACTGCTGTTTTCAGCCAATGATTTTTTTTAATCTTTTATTTATTTATTTATTTATTTATAACTCCAGATTTTATTCTTCTCCCTGTCCATCCTCTTGACTGTTCCACATCCCATACCTCCTCCCAGACCCCTTGTTCCGATGGGGATGTCCCCATCCCTAATCCCTCACCCCACCAGATCTCTAAGCTCCCTGAGTCCTCCAGTCTCTTGAGGGTTAGGTGCATCTTCTTAGACTAAACCCAGACCTGGCCGTCCTACGCTGTATACGTGTTGGGAGCCTCATATTAACTGGGGTATGCTGCCTGGTTGGTGGTCCAGTGTCTGAGAGTTCTCGGAAGTCCAAGTTAATTGAGATTGCTGATCCTAACTCACTTTCCATGGAGCAGGAGTCCATGTAGATACCTCAACAGTGTAACACACACATGCCACACACTCTTCAGCAGGAGTCCATGCGGATACCTCAACAGTGTAACACACACATGCCACACACCCTTCAGCCCAAACACAAACACACATCTTGGTTGCTTAGCTCAGAGTTTAGATAATTTGATTCCTCTCTATTTGAAAGAGTGGAAATGTTAAAAGCAAGTATGTTAATTAAATACATAGTTTAAAGATATTCTTAAATTTAAGTAAATTAACTAGAAATTATCTGAAATCACTTACTCTATAAATAACGTGATGTATGTGTCACTGTGGCTTTGCAAATTTTAGAATCTTCAAGTAAAAAATGGGTTGGAAACCTTAGGTATTTATTCCACAAATGCAGTGCTTATATGATTCTGCATTTTGGCAAAATGAAATGATAACCACTGGGGTACTTTATAAAATATTGTCTGAATTAAGAGTTGAAAATTTACTATGATAAACACATATGTTGGAAAATTCAAGTGCCTTGACTAGTTAGTTACATTTTGGCGTTGTCATCTGTAGAGTAAATGAATTTAAGCTGATCTTTTATATAGTTTTTTTTTTTAAATCAAATTTTAATAGAGTGATCCTTATATTTATTAACTAGTGCTTAATAGCGTTTAACAATAAGGAAACTGCTATACTACCCAGTAGGTGATGCACCACTCATTCATTCATTTATTCATGCATTCACTCGTGTGCTTACTGATTTACTGTTATTCTCAGATATTTACTACTCCCCGAGTGCACCAATCACACAGATATAATAACAGATAAAAAGCTGCCAGTTTCTCAAGAACATAACAATTCAGTATGAATTCAGAAAACTCTGAATCTCTAGTATATGTAAACTTTTGTTTCATTATAAAAAAATTTGCAGTTATTTCATATTACTGTGAAGAGGAAACATAATGTGTGCATAGACATATATATAAATATAATCTTTTAGTCATCTAGAACAATTAGAACATAAAAAACTAAATGAAAAATGTAGAAGAATTTTAAAAGATATTAGTACAGCTTTATTAAATTGATCCAAAATCCACATGCAGGATGTATTCATTATGAACAAATGACAGACATCAAACTACAGAACAATTATAAATGATTATTACTTTTGTCATACTATTAAAATGTGAAACCTTATCTGCATCTGAAAATTCACAAGTGACTAGATATTGCTTGGAGTTCACTCAGGGAACTTTGTAACAGGAGTGTAGGGCCATTTGTCACTCAGTAACATGGAACAAAGAAACTAAGTATTATGGTATCTTTAAAACAGAACAATAATGATGGTTTAAGTCCATCTCAGGGGCAGGTGAACAAAATGATGTCATCACACCACCACTGCTCACAAGCTTACATGAGTTTTGGTTTTTGCTTTTCTGTTCGAGAGCTCAACATTTACAAAATTGAAGAAATGTCAAGTTCTGAACCTATACAGAGATGAGTAGTGTAGTTCTCTGTCAGAATTTAAAGCATACCAATTAAAAAAATAAAAGTTGTTGTGATTGATGTTTAGTGGTAGCTGGTGTTTCACCACAGAATGCTATTTCTGATCTCAGTCTGTTAACTTACAAACTAAAAAAAAAATTATATAATTTATAGGATTAGTGGGGGGGGCTCAAGGATATATTGATAGCTTTAAATATTCTATATTAAATACTTCTATTAATTTTTCAAAGTTATTTGAACTCTGTTTACAGCTCTGAATATCAAGGGTTCTGTAAATCAAGAATCTGGAGCTGTCTAGGACAGCATTATCTTCAAGAGCAGAGAGATAGCAGCAACAGATAAAAATTGGTGTTTCTGAGAAATTACTTTATTCAATATAGACCCCACTAGTGATTAGATTCAGGTAAAACACTGATTTCAAAATATATTAGAATTTTCAGTCCGTTTAAAAATTATATAAAGATGAAACAAACACTAGTTTTTAAAGTAATAATAAAAGAATGCATTATGCCTTTAAAATTCCTTATTTAATTCTTTGTTTATCTGTTGTATATGTGAATATGTGAGTGTGTGAGAGAGACAGTCTGTGCATGAGAATGTGTCTACAGGTGTATGCATCCATGGCACGGTATGGACGTCAGATGAGAACTCTGTGGAGTTGGTTCTCTCTTTTCACCTTTTCGCAGAGTCTCAAGATTGAACTCTACTCATCAGTTGCTCAGAAATCGTTTCTACCCTCTGAACCATCTTGCTGTATATTTTTGCATTTCATAATTCCCAATATCTGAGCTCCTTTGTTGTAACCAAAACAAAATGTAAACAAATCAACGTGTATACTCAATTTCTCAAGATCAGTTCAATTTCCCATCCAAGAAAGCCTTCATTTTCCTAAAGAAATCTTCATCATTGGTAGAATAACTATCAGCTATCAAAAAGCATCAGTTCATTGGCACTGGACTAAGGGTATAAATAAATTTTAAAACCCGAAAGCTTCCTCTCACTAGTCATTTCTGGGTTGCTACAGTAGTGCTCAGAGGACCCAGGGCAAGCAACACTGGCTGCATTTAGCACTGCCTGTGGCCACCCATGTGCTTCTGTCTTGTATTTTTAAAAAACGGATTCAGAGAACATTTCAGATAGTGCCTTTACACATTAAAGGATGAGGGCTTTATGAGAAAGCTGGGTGGGATGGCAATCTGTATTCAGAACAAGATGAATCTGCTATCCTGGGCCTTTCTCTCCCTGCACTTGAGGCTTATGGATCATGTATAAGCTGATTACAGCTGAGTATTTTAGTTTAAGACAAATCTGAAATCTTACGCAGTTGCTCATTCTTTAATGTAAGGCTCAACAGAGGGCCATTGAGAAACCATATTTATTTTTTAAATGAATATCTTTTCTTTTTTTTTTCTGGGAAACACTTGCATGTGATATGTAGTTTTGCCATGAAAATTGATCTAGTAAGTAGAAATGGCCCCTAATGGCATCGTGCATGTAGGCAACTGAGGCATTTTTCAAATGAAATATGTTTGGCTTATTTAAATACATTTTAAATACCCTTTTGGATATATAGCTTCATGTTATCTCCCACCTTGTTTCTTTTCCAGCAGATATACTAACGTACCAATTTCTTGTATTATCAAGATAAAAAAGACTATCGAAGAAATCTAAAGGACTGCCATCATTGATTATTGTGCAATGAATGAAGAAAAATATGCGAGATTGCTATAATTCATAATATATCTTAAAGGTTATTTTGGCAGCATCAGGAACCCCAGATATGGGGATGAGAGATTCCAGAGCTGGCTGTGATGATCGCTGACCAGTATTGGGAATGAAAATGAAGCTGGAATGGACAGAAAGTAAGTCTGGTCCTCCACCAATAAGCACCGTCTTTAGAAAGCAATGCTTAAATAGCACACAGCAGAAAACTGGCCTTTCCTTTAACACTCCTTGGGTATTCTTGAGAGTTGATATGTATAGCCCCATAGATATTTATTATAGGGGATGAAAGATAAACTAGCTTTCTTTTCACACTAGTAGAAAAAAATCTTTTACTTTTGATGAACATCTCATTAAAATTGCTGAATACATATTGTTCCTAGATATATTTTGCTTAATTTTTTGTTTGTATGAAGGATTCATAAACACATTTTCATGGTAAGCAGTTGAAAATACTGTGTATTTAGAGTTAAAACACCTGTCATTTTCTTCATTTAAGAAACAGCTTGATGTAAAAAATGTAGCTTGCCATGATACATACATGTAGAATTTTCTCTATAATGGCATAATATTACACTGTGGTTGTACATTTTTATTCTCCCAACTGTGCTACAATGTCGATCTATAGATCTTATTTACCAATTACTAACATATTGCATAACATCTATGTTGGTGGGAGAATTATGATGTCTTGTAATAAAATGTAGGTTTGTAATTTGGACAAAGCTGTTTACTCACTATGGCATAAACCTATATTTCCATGGAGACTTCTAGGAGGAAATGGATAATTAAATTCATCATGGAAGATTCTTGCAGGTCAAGTGGGTTTTAAATGCTTTAGGGAACAGGAAAAAAAAAAAAAGGAAACCTCTGCTTCTGAATGGAATGAGAGATTCTGGAACAATAAGTTTAGTTCACACTGTAGACTGGATCACATGAGACCTGAGTCTATCCTGTGCCAGGACTAAAGAACCATCTGCACAAACTCATCTCAGGTCTGATTGTACAAATAGTGAATTTAAGGAAAGTAGATACCATAGATCACAGGGTTAGAGGTATGTGACAACACCTGTAGTTGCAAGTGTCTGACAACAGTTAGTTAACAAGAACAAGCTACAAGGTGCTAGGAAAAAAACAAAGCGTGAAATAAATACCCTTGGGGATATGCTTTCTTTATGAGAGTCTAGCTCCTAATGGACTGCTGACTATAAATTTATCCGTGGATCTAATCGTCTTTCATTTATGTCAGCAGCAGCTAGTCAATAGTTAAGCACATGAGCATTTCAGGGGAGGCATTGCATGATCAGACCATAACCACATGACAATCATTCGGTCAAATCGTAGTTTCCAATCTGAAATGTTGCAGTGTGTTCTTGGAAAGACAGGGTGGTAGAGTATTTTATATGTATCTTGACAGAATCATCAACTCATGTTTTAATTCTGAAATGATTGCACACAAAAGATTAACACATTAAAATCAAATGATGATATCAAATTCCTAGACAGTAAAATTATTCTTGCCAACAAGATCATTAGTAGTTTTATAAAAATTATCACATTTTATTTTATTTTATGAATACCTGAGTTTACTAAGAAACACTCCATCGAATCAGAATATTATAAATCAATCACCTTCGTACTGTAGCCCTGTGATATGACCTAAGGATACTTCTCTAGCCTCATTATTATTTATAGCTGTGAGAAGAACTAGAGAGAACAGATTCCAGAATTACCTGAAAGCAACAAAGCCCAGTGTTAGAATGCAAACATTGCATTAAAAGTACTTTCTTCAATGCTGCCTACTATGGTTGCCTTTTTTCAGAAGCCCAGTTCCTCAGAAAACACTGTATTCTACTCTATGTCCACATGAGTCTCTGGCATGCATGCCTGTTTTTCTTTTCTTTTCTTTTTTTTAATTGGATATTTTATTTATATTTCAGATGCCAACCCCTTTCCCCATTCCCCCTCCCTAGAAAACCCCTATCCCATGCCCCCTTTTCCATTTTGCTTTTATACATTTTTTTTAAATGTTAATCAAAGACTTTATAAGTATGGTAATGCTCAATCAGAAGTGTAACCTAATACCCAACCTAGCTATGTAAACTATCTTTGACTGGTGGAGACATGTGAACTTCTGCCTCCATGCCCCCTCTCTCTTTCTCTCTCTTTTTCTCTCGTTTTCCACTGAGGTTTACATCTTACTCTTTATTTTTTCCTTACTTTTCTAAAATTTATGCTACTAATCAGAGCAAACTGGCATTCTGCCATAAAGTAGGTAGCTTTTAAATGTATTATGACCTTCTAGCTTACCAGGATGGGATATTAAAGTTGTAATCTTCCTTATGCCAAAGAAAAGGCACAAGAAAGAAACAGTTTCACAATATTTTTATTTTGATACAACGTACAATATGTCACATTAACCATTTTCAGATGACATTCTAGTGGCATTTAATATATTCGCGATGATGCATACCACCAATCATTATTCATTCTTTCAAATTTCTTTCAGTATCCTGTAGATTCTCTGTAGAAGTTAAATAACAATCCCCCAATCCACGCTTGTTCTAGCCTCAAGCTAACTTTAATTTGTTTGCCATATAGTTTATATAGTTTACCAATTCTATATATTTTCATATGAAATCAAGTCATTTATATCTTCTTGGGTCTTGTTTAATTTATTTGAGTAATTCATCAATTTCTCCAAGATCCATCTCTGTAATGGTACACAGCAGAACTTCATTCCTCTTATGGATAATATTGTGTTTCATCCACAGAATGTTTTTCAATTATTCAGTTATCTACTGTCAATCGCTTAGTTCAGAATGTGGCTTAAGTACTTTCTAAGAAAAATTAATTTAAAAAGGACGCTTGTGATGCTGGACTCTGGGATATTTTTGAAATCTGTAAATGCCATTCTCTGATATTACATCATTTAAAAGCCCATATTACAATTATTGTTTCTTTATTATGGAGCTTTTAGCTGAAGTTTGGATAGAACTATTCTAAAAATAAATTACATGATTCACTGCTATCAAATGATTTTAAAATTAATAGGTCACTGGCAATCTCTTCAAGCATGAGGAAATCACAAAACAGGAAACCTTGTGAATTCATTAATATTATTAAATAGTTTTTATTTTGAATGTTATAATTGATGTTATCTAAATAATAATCCAGGCTTTTTGAAAATTAAAGGCATATAATTATATCTACCCATCTTAAATATATGTCTCCAGTAGCTATATGTTGCTAATCTGTAGGAATGAGGAAAGACACAAAAGCACATACATATATTTTTGAAGATGATATTGTTTAGGCCCCAAAGGCACAGAATAATATCTCTGATCTTTTTTTTTAATGTTAAATTTAGTTTTGAAAGCTAGCATATAAAGTAGCAATGCCATATAGTATTTCAATGAATACTTTGTTTTAGTTGGGTGCTAGTTAACCAGGAGCTATAGACAGGGGTTGCATAACACTCTTTAACTCTTTGTGATTCATGCTTTCTGCCTTGAAATTCCAGCAGCACTCTAAGCTTAAAATTCATGACTCACTATGTTTCAGCTAATTATCCCAGGATGGTATGATTTTTTTTTGTTTCCTCATAATTAAGATAAGGTTTTTACTCTCTCTGGCACATACTAAATTTTTATCAAATTTTTCACTATATCTGGTTCTGGCTCTGAAATATGAATGACATGCTTTCTTTTGGTCCGTAAGTGCTTTGTTCCTTTAACAGTGATGCATAAGTTCCTCCCTTTTCTCTACTCAGTAACTAATTATTAGCTTCCCATGGCTTCCCTCCACACACACAAAACATTTTCCCCCTATGCATTGCCTGTTGTTGTGAAGGATGGCTTCCTTGAATTGCAAAGGGGGGCGAGGGGAAGACATCACATCCTTTGGAAGAATTATACTTGGACCATTAAGGTTAATTTAGCAGTTATTTTTCCATATGACTTCAGTAAATAGTTTTAATAATGTTAAACAGTCTTAAGTATTTCCAAAGAAAAGAAAGTGGCTTAAATACTTTGTGAAAAAATTTAATTCATAAAGGAAGCTTGTATTTTATGAGGCTTTCCTGAATTACAAAAATTAAAGCGGGAAGAACACATTAAGCCATTCAGCTCCGTCCTCAGAGACTGTGGCATTGCCCCCTGAAGACCAAGTCCTAGGGCTTTCTAGAAAGGAAACATTAAAACTCAACTGCAATTGAGATAGTGAGTTTGTAATTTATGAACAATAAAGGGTTTTCTCCTCAGATATTAATACCATTGCATATTTTTAAGTCTGCCCAACGCATTAATAAAGTGAGTAGCAAAAGCCAAGAAGGCCACTGCTAAGTGTACTTCCTGATGGAATAAAAAGATCCTTATGCAATTATATTAGAAGGAAATGAAAATGAACCGTTAATTCTTCCTCGTGCCACCCATATCAAGCTTCTGCTCTCTGTCCCCCCCAAAATACAAGTTCAGTGTTTTATTACTTACTGGGGGTATTTCCTGCATGAGTAGAGATTTTCTATTAATTTCTGCCCCTTTCATATAGTGCACATGAATAGATCTTAGAAAGATGGGACTGAAGCTACTCACTCGGCAAATACATAAGTTCACCTTGGAAGGACTGTCACCATTAAACATCTTAGTGTCTTAAGAGTAGTTTTTTAGTTTACATGATACGACTGTGATTGAACATACAAGTTCATGTCTTGCTTTTAGGTTTTGAAAGTATCCCCTTATAATATTCTGAATTGCTTCAGTGTCTGTTGTAATGTTTCTTCTCCCCACCCCTTTTTTTTTTTTTTTTTTTTTTTGGTTAGCTGGGCCAAGAGTCTGTCAATTTGGTTTTTGTTTTTTCTTCTTTCTTTTTCTTCTACAACAGACGTGGTAATATGAATATGGCATGGGACAGAGGAGAGAGGCTAGGAGTCTTCAATTCCATACAAAGAACTAAAAGCATCTGATGATGAGAGTTGAGAGCAGGAGCGTCTTCCCTTGGGACGAGCACACCAATTCGTTATCCAGTACCAAATGGTCAACCCTGAAAACACATATTGAAGCAATACTATGTAGACTGAGAAGGCTGTATTTATTATGCATTTAAGAATATATACATTATATATATACACAATATGTATTATATTTATATACAATATGTGTTTATATACATATATGTACATATCCATATGCATGTATGGATATGTACATATGTAACAACAATCTGTGGAAAAAAGACCACAAATCTGAAAAAGAATAAGGAGAGGCATATGAACATGTGAAAAGTTTTGAAGGGAGGAAAGTAAAAGGGAAAGTGATGCATTATATCATAATATTAAAAATTAAAAGACATAATTAATAAATAATTAAAATACAACTCCAACAACAGGTAAAAACATAGAGAACTCATTTCATAAGTAAGCTTTCCTGGTGTTTTTGCTGGTTTATTTTGAGACAGAACTCCACTATGTGCAACACAGTGGTTTGGACTGTTTTACATAATCTAGGCTTTCCCACTCACGATTCTCCAGCCTCAGCCTCCCAAGTGCTTGGATGATGGGCCTAACTACTACTTATTTTTTCTGGGACATGATTCTTCAGATAATGTTTGTGTAGACAAACTTTGCAAAGTATTTGATTCTGATTTTTATGTATGCCTTATGTACAGTGCCCATCATTAAATTAAAGACTAAATAGCCTACAATGAAGATAAAAGGTTTGATTTTGAGAAGCCAAACATTTATCTCAGGGTTTTGATATTGTCGTTGTTGTGTTGCTGTTGTTGCTGTTGTTGTTGTTGTTGTTGTTTCACAGTCATGCTTGTGGAACACACTTTCAAAATGCTGCCTTAGACTGACCAAGCTTTACCCCTTAAGTATATATGTTGGGCCAAGTGGCCTCCAATAGACTTTTAAATTGCCATATGAAACAGTGTCTTTGAATTTTTCTTACCTCAATAATACCATAGAAGCAAACCAAAAGGAACACCAGGCTAATAGAACAAGGCATTTTAATCACGACCACTGCCAACAGGTTCTTTCTTTTCTTGCTCAACTCCCATTTATCTCACACATTTTTTATGTATGTATTGTGAGTCCATGACTGGGAAAACCACTGACTATCTTAGAAACTACAATAGATGTATATTTCTCAACTCCACAGAGATTTTTTAAACTTTCGTTCTTTCTCCTCCCATTTTATTGAATATTATTTTTATTTACATTTCAGATGTCAATCTCTTTACTCATTCCTCAACCCCAGAAACCCCCTATCCCATCCCCCCTAATCCATTTTGCTTTTATACCATTTTAATTACATGCATGTATTAAGGTCAGTTCTAGGCTGAGGAACTAGCAATACAATAGATGCAAATAATCCAGGAACAAGCAAGAGAAAAAACACAAATAGTCAAAGAACAAGCAAGGCAATAAACAAAGTTCCGTGAACACTCCCATGATCACTATTTCTAAAGGCTTATTAGGATGACCAAAATATCTGAGTCTACTTTCCTGTCCTAGCACAAAGTCATTTTCATGTCTGAAGCCTACTTCTTTGTTCTAGCCTAAGATTTAAATTCCTGCCTGAAATTACTTCTTTGTTCCAGCCTAAGATTTAGACTCCTGCCTGTAATTACTTCTTTGTTCAAGTCTAAGTTTTAGATTCCTGCCTGAAGTTAGTCACTTGTGTTTTCTCTTTGTTTATAAGTTGTAGTTCCTCTGCTTCTCTCTGTGTTTCTGTCTGTCTGTCTATCTATCTGTCCATCTGTCTATCTATCCATCCATCCATTCATCCATCCACCAGTCCATCCACCCATTCATCTCTCTATCCATGTCATGCCCTCTCTCCTTTGACCTCTTTCTCAGTTTTTAAATATAACATGGATTTTGAAAGAGTGGGCATTTCTAAGGCCACCATTTGATTTTTCTGCTGTCTGTTGAGTACATTTTAGGAAGGGGAGAATAAAAACAACAAATGTCAACCTAATTCTTTTTTTTCTTCTTCAAATTTATAAATTCCTCTGGTTTCCAAACAAAATGATGAAGTCTCAACATCTGTTTTTTTAGATCAAAATTAAGGAATTAAGTCTAGCAAATATTCTTTTTAAATGTATGTATTACAAAAGTATACATAGATAAATTCTAAAACATAGGAGTAAGAAAGACAGATTATTTGTACTAAATAAAACATGAGAACAGTAACAGATATACAAAACATTAATAATTATATGTGACAGTATAGAACTTATTTAATTCTTGTGTATCAATATCTTCAACTTTTCAATAAGGAGCTAGCTATTAACATGGATGTCCCTAAATCTATGAAATTTTTATGCCTGCCTTATAAATTGAGTTTTATTTCCTCTAGGCAAGATAAATAAATTGATTGGAATTCTCCACAAGACTGAAAAAACAAAAGCCAAAACATGAAGTAAATCAGTGTTTTTCACAGTACCACACAAGACACTTATTCTAAGACATAGACATTGACAAGGTAAAGTTTATGACTTCCCATCTTTCTAACTTCAGAATAGACAGCATGCTAGAAGGTGTGAGGTGCAAGAAGAAGATAGCTTAGGCCTTTTACTTGAGGTCTAGGCTTTTCTCCAAATGGACAGAACTTGAAAATATCATCCTGAGTAAGGAAACCCACACCCAAAAGGACACGCACGATAGAAACCTAGCATGGCTGTATTCTGAAAGGCTCTACTAGCAGCTGATTAAGATGGATACAGGTATGTATAGCCAACCATTGGACTGAGGTTGCAGACCTATGGAAGAGTTAAGGAAAGAACTGAAGGAGCTGAAAGGGACGGACACCCCATAGAAAGAGCAACAATATCAGCTAACATGGACCTCTGGGAGCTCCCAGACATTAAACCACCAACCAAAGAGTATACGAGGCTGGTCTGAGGCTCCTGGCACATATATGGCAGAAGATGGCCTTGTACAAGATAAATCCTATAAAGACATGATGCTCGAGGTGGGAGACACCGTTCCAGAGACAAAGGGAAAGTAGATGAGGGAAGAACTATGGGGGAAACAAAGGAAGACGTGGAGGGACAAGGAGAGGGGCAACATTTGGAATGCAAATAAAAAAATAATCAATTAATGATAATATTAACAAAACAACAACAAAATAAGTCAGAGGAAACACTTGAAAGAGCCAAGGTGGTTGGGGGTTCCCTGGAGTACTAGAAATTACATGGTACGCAAAAGACATTTACAGAGGTTCTTCCAAACATTCTTCAGAATGTTAATCAACACACGCTTGTGAAGGCCCTGTGTAAATTTGCAGAAAGAATCCGTCTCTGAGATGATTCAAGGGCCAGTATTAATTCATAGAACAGAGCCTACAAAACCTGCTGTTTCTTCCAAGTAGATTGGAGAAATAAATGTGTGGACTATTTAGTAGAGGACTCAGGAAAGTCTTATTTCAAAGTGAAGATCAATTAGCCCTGAGATATGCACTGCTCAGAAACACCTTAAAAATCATAAATTATCACAAAAGTCATTGAACTACTTCCAAGTAAACTTAGCAGCCAAGAACAAAGTTCAAAACATACAAAGTCTCCCTCACCTAACAAGATAAAATTTCACAATGTCTGGAATCTACTCAAGAGGTAGAATAGCAAAGAAGGAAAATAGAACCAAAGATGAGAACAGTCAATCGAAACACAGAAACGAGAAAGTGCTGCAATTGTCAGGAAGAACATTAAAATACCTATGTAAAGTGTGTCATGTGTGTTTGGAAATCAAGGGCACATAAGGAAGATATAAAGAAACATTGTAAAGATAATTTAACACATAAACAAAGCTTCAGTGTAAGGATAATTTCAGAGATTTAATATGTCCATTTTTTAGTGTCCCCAAGGATGAGAATGAGGAAAACAACAATTTAAGAAATAATAGTGAAGAAAAATCTAAATCTAATATAAACAACAACCATTCTTCAGTCTAAAATAGTCAATGAACTCAAAGTACAGGGAATGAGGAGAAAAAAAGCAAAATTAAAAGACTTCTTCATAACATCAATTACTGAAACAAGAGAATCATTTTTATTTATTCTTTGAGAATTTCCCATGTGTATACAATGTATTTTCAACTGCCTGTCACCTATTTTCTCCAGTTCCTCGTAGCTATGCTTGACCAATCCCCTCCTCATTTCAGATCTGTCTTTCATAACAGCCTCTACTTACTCCAATCACTGTGTGTATATACGTGCATGTTGAGCCAACTGCTGGATCATGAGTAGCCTACCACAGACTACTTCCTCAAAGAAAACTGACTCTCCTACCTGAGCAGCCGACAACTGTCATGATTAATTAAAAGTATTAAAATATATTGGGGTTTTTTATATAAACTCCACACCCAAACCACCAAGGCTATGAAGGGAAAAATTGTAGATGGGATGTATTATAATATCACTTAAGGGTGGACAGAAATAAGCTAAATATGTATAATAGAAACTTTAAAATGTCCAGTGACCAGAGTTCTAATTAGTAAACAAATAGAGGAGATAAGATAGAGTCATCAAATATATCTAAAATGTGTCTTAAAAAGAAAAAAAAAGAGCAAAAGTTTAAATATATTAAAAACTAACAAAAATAATGACATTTGTAAAGCAATAATTAATGGCTACACTGTAAATAGTTTTGATAGATGGAAAAAGCCCAACTATATGAAGTCTACCAGATATGTATTTAATTGTGAAGACACACATAGGTTAGCGTCAAGAGAGTAGAAATTGTTTTTTTTTTTTGTTTTTTTTTTTTTTTACTAATATCTGAACCTAAAAATACTCAAGTAAATAAATAAGACTGGATGTATTTAGGAAGACAGTCTAGAGTAATGAACTTTGTCAGAGTTGATGTGGGGATTTCATAACAAAGAAGAAGGTGCCAACTCAGGAAAATCCAAACAGCTCTTCACCTTAAAAGATCTCTTCAAAACACAGGCAGCCTGAGCTTCTACAAAAACAAAAAGAAGTAGATGCAATCACAATTGTGTGAGTTTCATGTTCTCTCAGCACTGGAGAGAATAAGCTGACAGTGTTAGAAGTAATTCACCAGAGAAGACTACTCTGAAACTGTTAGAGACAATTCAAAAGCTTTATTCCAGATGTCTAGGACACTTGGGTATGCAGGACTCAAGTGTAGCACTGAGTGTTTAGAGTAAGGAGTTTTTAAAAGAGAAAACTACACTGTATTATCTCACTAACCAGCTGCAAGGGATATTCTTCACTACGAAGCTTTTCAACAGAAAGCTAAGACAAGCAGTTAGCGAGAGGAAAAGTTTTCAGGCTCTTTGAATAGCCTTGGATAATTTTCTACTGGTCTTCCCATCAAGGTGATCAGATTCTAGTTAGACATAAAATGGTCTCAGAAAGAATACAAGATGGAGGGACTCTATTTGTTAAACACTTTACCTGGAAGCAATAGAATATAAAGAGTTAAACACTTTACCTGGAAGCAATAGAATATAAAGAGTTCAAAATATTTCGTCAGGAAATTTGACTACTTTTAATTTTAGTGTGTGTGTGTGTGTGTGTGTGTGTGTGTGTGTGTGTGCATGAGTGCGTGCATGTGCACACACACCATGGCACAGGTATGGAAGTCAAACACCAAATTTTTGGAATTTGTTCTTTCCTTTAATCATGAGACCCATGGGATTAAATTCAAGCTACCAGGGTTGTTCAACAAGTGCTTTGTACGTACCGAGTCATCTCATCAACCCAAGAAATTGAATGCAAATCAGATTTTAATGTACTCTTAGTGTTCTGAAACAAAGCAATGAAAAACATGTTTTAAACTTCATGTTTATTTCTGTGTTGGTACTAGTGTGTTTTCACCTATGGTTCACACTAAGAACATACTCTACTACTGAGCTAGATCCTACCCAATCTTCACTTTTAAGTCTTCATAGAATTTCTTCACATTTTAATTTATAGCTGGTTGCTATTCTGGAGGATGTATGTTCAATTCAGAGCCTCTACATAGGGGCTCACAACCCTCTCTAAGGTCAGTTCCAGGGATCCAACAGCCTCTTCTTGCCTCTGTGGGCAACAGGCACTACACATGATGCAGAGAAAAAGATTCAGGCAAAACACCCACATACATATAAATAAATTTTAAAAATTAAACAATTATTTATAAACATTTATTCTATTTTTTCTATAATAGAAGTAAATCTTTTTAAAACAAGCTTCTTTGTTAATTTTAAGTATAGCATCTGTAAAGTATGGAAATAAGTCAACTGAGAGATATATTTGCTATTTCAAATATGTGCCTATTATGGAAAAAAAAGACATTTCATGTAATTTAAAAAACCAAAGTCAAAGCAATAATTAATATCAAAAACTATCACCCAGAAAAATCAGTCAGTGTGTGTGGGGGTCTTTACCAAACATTAATGGATATTAAGAGCACGAAGTTTTGAATGCCATTAAAATAAGATGTAGTTTTGTTAATTCTTTTTTTTCTAGTTTTGATCAGTGTTTTGGGGTTTTGAAAATATCTTCCTATTCTGTGTTCTTGGATACGAACTGCTATTTTCAAGAGTCCGTATCAGTAGTCCAAGATTTAATGCCATCGTCTTATCTACCGCAAAGGTGAAACGGGGATGAATTTGGCAAGAGCTTGAAAGGAACAAGCTGAACAGGGGAGTGAGCAAATTTAGGATTGGGTTGACTTTAAAGTCACAAATTAACTTAAAAGCTAACTTGTAACAGCATTCAGGGGCAACTCCTTCAGTAAACTCTGCCTGATCTCTGCAGTTCGGCCAGAAGCTGGGAAATGGCCTGGATTTTTTTCTCCCTCCTATTCCAGCAAATGTTTACAACAGAGTATAACTTCTCAGTGTAGTATGTGAGCCTCAGCACAGTCCTTGGGGCAGAACACATGCAGAGAGTCATGGCATTCTTTAGAGCTAAAGAGGCATTGGTATTGCCCACTGGAAGATGTACAGAATTGTGTTCAATAGTATTAACATATCATAGTTAACCCTCACCCCTCACCCAAGCATTATGATACAGATTTTATTCCCCTATTTAAAGTAAGTTTTATGTCCCTACTTAAAGACAAGCACACCAGGACACTTGGAAACTCAATGATTTGTGATCTTAGGAGCTAAGAAGTAGCAGAACCCTTTGCTGAGCTCTAAAGCACAAGTCTAAGATTTGCCTCAGCCTTAGCTTTTCTTCCAGTTTTTCAGAGCGACCTGTAGCGTTCCCACTTAACTCCACCCTAACTGGTTAGCTCTGAAAGTAAGCCTTGGATCTACATCTACACTTCTTACTTAGTAGTTTTATGCTATGGACCTCGATTTCCTCACATGGACACTAAGAACTACTAAAGCATAGACAGAAGCTCACATGCCTAAAGAGCCTGTTAGAATGTATGGATGGGTAACAGCCATTCTGTTATCAGGCTCGAGATCTATAAATCCTTGAATTTGGTAACTTTGTAGTAACACTCAAAACTCTGGAAGCAGATGCTGCTGATGTACGCATTCAAGAGGTCTAGGTTTAATAATCAACACAAATATCTAAAGAGATAGCATTATCATATAGGAAGCATAAAGGCAATGTGGAGCCATGCACCATAGTATGGGTTGAGGTTGAATGACAAGGACTGTAATCAGTCTTAAGATTATTTTTGAGGACTTGTAATGTAGTTCAGAATCAGAACCTTTGCTTACAGACTCAAAGTCCTGGATTTGATCCATAATGCTGCAAAAACAGACAAAAAATTATTTTGTACTAGGGGCCTTTGAGTTATGGCAGAAGCTTTGTCATAATATGCTGGCAAAATAATGACAATTGCTTGGCTTTCTTATTGTATACCCATAGACTGGCTTGAGGACAGTCATCTTTATAAATGTGTAAATTTAGTAAATTTGATTTAAAGAGTTCTTATTTTAACTATTAAGTGCAGGAATACTTTCATTTCTTCTACCTGCCTTCCTGTGATGATGCTTATTAGTGGACAATCAGGAAGAGTAAATGGCATCAGAGCTATCTGAGATTCTGATACGTGGGTGTTTTTCTGTTTAGGTTAGCTATTTTGATTTCTTGCATTTAATAAATATATCATCAGCTTATTATGATAATTAATGAAGATGTCTCAGAAAATAAATGTTTCCCTTAAGTAGATGCTGTTGAGTCAGTAATAAATAACTACATTACTTTAAATTTTCATAACAAGCTTGTCACATGCAAGAAATGCCCCATAAATTTTACATACTTATCATTAGTAATATATATAGACTGTCCAGTATCAGACATATAAAGTAGAAAATTTTTTAAAATGGCCCTAGCAGGGTGTAGCTGTATTGTGTGTTCAGTGTACTGCTGGTATATTGAACATCTCTGATCAATAAGATTTCTTTTTTTCCTTCTACAATTAGCAACTGATTTCTAATCACTATTACATTTAAACAACTTTGTGAGGATTAGAGGCTGTTCATTTTGGTCAACAGAAGCTGGGTTGCAGTGGGTTAACTGGGATCATTGCTTCCTAACCTGTTCATATCCTCAGACTTCACAGCCCTAGTAGAGGCTGGCTCTGTCCTAAGTCTCATGTTACAAGGGGATTAGATTTGTAGAAATCCTGTAACTCAATCGGTACCTGCCTATTCTCTCCTGGCGTCAGCCTGCCTGCACTGCTTTGCTCTGGAGACATACCTGGCATTCCACCCGTGCCTCCCCACTTACGGAAGTGAACTGGAGACAGCCTAACAAAACATTGGAGTATTGTTGTGAAGGAGCAAAGTCCTTTGACAGCCAGGCAAAGTGTGAAGTTGGGCTTGCAATGCCTTGAGCCCTTCACTGAAACTCTCACTTCCCAATATCCTACACCAAGGATGAAATGCAGGCATATTCAGTATTACTCAATAAAATGTAATTTCACCCCCAGTCTAAGATAGAGCGAATTATGACTGGCTCCACCCTACCCCCAACTCGGTCATCACTAGTCTTCCCCTCCCTTTGCCCCTCTGCTTCCTATCCTAACAGGGTACCTTGACAAATGCATTTACACGCTGAGGTGAGGAAACACAAGCAAACAGCAAAGCAAAACACAAACAGTCTTGGCACTGGGTCCTAGAACAGCCAGTGGACCGTTTTCTGGGAGCTGTGCCAATCGCGATAAGCGATTCTTTTTAACACAGATCTCTAGTTCCCCGTGCGAATCATTCATTAAACTATTAGCATGTTACCTTGTTAAGGATCTTTAAAACTAAGGTGAGGGTTTTTTTTCTTCATTCAGGAAGCACAGGGATTGTTTAGCATCTTTTTCTAATTAAGCATTAATCCCTCCCAGGAAGAATGAGTCAGTCAAGCAAAGAAACTTTCAAAGATAAGGGATTTCTTCTTTGTAAACTGCAATTAACAGCTTTTAGCAGGCAGCCTTGCTCCACGTCTCCCAGCAGTTGAAATGGTCCCGATGACTTTTACCTCTCGCTTGCTCTTTGTGCAACTGGCCGCATTCAGGAAACCAAGATATGTATGACACATGCAGACATAAGACAAACCGTGGAAACCGCAAATGAGACAAAGAGCCTTTCATTTACAATGTGATCAGTGTCTTCCTTACAGGACATTTCTCCACTGTGTCAAAGAGACACTTTCCCATGGGAGCATTCTCTTTCACAGGTGAAGACCACCCTGGCAAACAGACTAAGTCACCAACCCCCATTATGAACATACATACATACACACACACACACACACACACACAAACACACACACACACATTGGGCAGTTGTGTTGAGAGGAAATTGTAAACTCTTAAGGTTTTGCAGTTTTGTACCATTCAAATACCTATTTCTAATGTTTACCAGAAGAAAAAGGAAGTCTTCATCCCTTCCTGTGAATACATGATTGACGGTTGATAACTGTCGCCAGTCTCTTACAGAAAAGCGATCATGTTCTACATAGGTCCTTACGTCAATACAGTGTTGTGGTGGGAAACTGCCAGCTGTTTGTTTCTTAGAAGTTCTCTGGGTTCCTTATTTTTTAAAGGACTATAAAGCAAAAAACATGGGAAGGCAGTCTATGTTACTCACAAAAATAAAGCAACATTAATTTTTTATGCATGTTAAACAGTTTCTTACTAGACCTGGGTTGACTCAAAAAACAATTTCATTCATATATTAGTTTTGCAAGATTTTATCTTTTAATGATTTAGTTAATATTTTTCCTAAAGATGTGTACTATCACATCCATCCAGGGATTTAGACCTAGTTAGCACCTTAAAAGCAATCTAATCCAATTTTCCAAATTTGTAAAAATACAAATGAAAACTAACAAAAAATGCAACTTTTCCAAGATCACACATTAATCACAAAATTAGAGATGGACTATCCACTAATTCCTCAGTCTAGAAACTTCTTCTTTTTGACAATTACGGCATGTGAAGAAGTTACGATAGCTGTGGGAAGCACTGCTTCATCAGTAAATTATAGGTCATAGCTCCTGGGGAAAGCAGGGTTTCGTCTCGCAGATGTCTCCATTAAAGAACCACACATTAAAAGAGAAAAGAAAAGAAGAGAAGAGAAGAGAAGAGAAGAGAAGAGAAGAGAAAATAAAATTGTACAGAACCTGTAGGAAATGACAAATACAAAGTAGAATGTCAGTCAGTTTACAACTATTTCTTAGAAGATAGACAGGGACACAGTGTGAAGTTTAGTCACTAGTGAAGGGAAAGGCACTATTTTATATTTAAGCCTAGTGGTCACAACATTTATCCAACTACCAGGACATCTTTTGAAAGTATACAATGTTACTATATATTTTGTAAAGTTTCTATATATCAAAATCTAACTTTCCTCAAGTAATTTCCTATCTTATAATAAGAATGGGGTACACAAATATACATACATAGTTACAACCTGTGATAAAAGTATAAACCACTATATCGATACTGTTTCATATCAATAGATGATATGAGATTAAGATTAAAAAGTTAATGATGCTGAAACACACATAAATTGATGCTTTATAACTTTCTTCATTGTGTTGTGTCTACGTTAACCAGCTTTTGTTTCTGAATTTTAATTGCTTACAACCCTCACTGGAAACATAAAAATTTCAGTTTAAGTAGACTTATAACCTTCCTCACACTATAGTCAAGGAAAAAATTGCTTTACCAGTTCTTATGCAAACAGCTAATATTCTACCTATAGTTATAATATTTCCAATAGTTATAATATTATATTAGTAACTGTATAGAGAATACTCAAAAAGTGAGCTGTAGACATTCTTGTCTAGAAGCTCACAGTCTAACTCAGGATATGAAAAATGGAATAAAGAAATAGTATGAAAACAGTGTTAGATAAAATACTAAAATGTGAGCCTAGGTAGGACCTTGGTGTATATACTCTGAAGAAAAAGAAGACAATTGTAGATCTGTACCCACTTGGAAACTAAAATGTTGGGCATTAAATGTTGCTTGCATCTATGTTAGTTTAGATTTTTGGTTAAATATCCGATGGTAGAACATGGAATGAGGACGTTAAAGACAAACTGCTATTCAGCCATGTACAATCTCACACATCGTACTGTGGAAAAGCTACAACTACAGTGTGTCTTAATCTTCATCAATAAGCCTTATGTTTCATCTGCCTTCAAATCCTCTGGGTTCAGTTTATAACACCATTTCTTCATATATCCTTTAAAACAATGCCAGTTAGTAGCATTTCTTCCCATCCTTAGAATTTAGCTTGACTGCATCATCAAAAGTTCATGAAAAAAAATTCACTAGGGTTTACAGATAGAAACTTTCCTGAGTAGTTCATAAGAATTCTGGAGACTAGAGAGAGACATGAACACAGACAGCACTTAAAGATGGATACAGTGTGGAATGATCCCAGATGATTACTGACCATCTGCTGCCAGCTTGGAGGATACCTGACTCAACCTAGGGCCAGTTTCTATGCTACCTACTTATGAGTTCTTAAAGGTGTACTTTTGATGTTTTATTTATCAGATTTTTAATGAATGATAAACATGTATGAAACTAAAATAGAGATGTTAGATGTTATCAATGTTCAATTTTGTTTATCTCAGGACCATGAAATTTAGCCTAGAAATGCTTAATTCATAAATATGATTGCAAAAAGAAAATAACCTTTAAATATGTCAACACCATTGCATTTTGATTGGCCATCACTGTGGAGGGATTTAATAGCAATATTTTAAAGAAAGGGTCAGGTGTGATGTGAACCTGAAACAAGGGATTGGGATCCCAATGAGCATTTATCATCAGGTTATTAATATTAAATGAGCTTCCTGGCACAAAGTTATTTTTTCTCTAATTCTGAAGAGAAGGTCTCTGACAGCAAGGAAGTGATACTCATGACATGGTAGTTACTCCAAGAGGTTTATGTGCAAACTTGGATTTACATGTGCAAGCTTTAAAAGATGCATTTGTAGATAAATGGGAATCTGTCTCTTAAAAACAAAACAGAGTTGGGGAGAGCTAAAAGTCTTAATATTTGCACTGGGTACAGACACGGTCATATATATTCACACATTAAAAAACAAACAAGCCACTAAACCACTGCTCTATTCTATTTGAAGAGCCAAAGACATTTAGTTTGAAGATTCTAAAATTTATTAAGTATGACATAAGCACCTCCCTTCAATATTCAAATACTTATTTAAGCAAAACTTCAGCTAAATATTCCCAGGATCATTCCAAAAAACCTTCTGAAAATGGAATATATCACTGCACTTTTTCTCCACAGGGCAAGGTTTGGCAATAGAAGTCTTATAATGACCCAGGAAGAACAACAAACAGGGTACTTGATCATTTCTGCAAATATGATGTTTGGGGTCTATAAGTTAAGACTTAGCCTTGAGCTTCTGTGATTTTAAGATCTTATACCATTATATAGGATACCATGTCAAACCTATGTAACTCCTCCACTTATGATAGAGTTATGTGGAGATGAATGCATGGAAAGTGAAGAATATTGGAAACCGAAAACAAATTTAATTTACTTACTACATATTTTGGATGAGTTTTTTAAATCTTCTCAGCACACTTAGTTGAGCCTATGTCTGACCAATATCATCTAATAGAAAGTCTGCAGTCTGCATACTTAATGTAATTCACTGACTACAGTGCACGCAGGTACAGTATTGCTTACTTACCTTTGTGATCATAGAGCTGCTGGAAGCCATGACTGACTAATATTACTCAGAAAAGGTTCCATATCACCCAGCTTATTGCTATACTTGAAAAAGAGATGAAACTCCAACTGTCGACATGCAGCTTCCAGGGAAAGAACTCTGTCTTCACAACATTGTAAATTCACTTATAACGCAAGTGATCACAAACTGGAAGCTACCTATGCATCAATTTGTTCTTCAGTGAAAGCTCTATGGTCTTCATGACTCACACTGTGTCATATATAGCAGAGTCAGTGTTTACACCAAGAAGACATTTAGTTTATTTGTTAAATCTCTCTCTCTCTCTCTCTCTCTCTCTCTCTCTCTCTCTCTCTCTCTCCCTCATTCTCTTGCTCTCTCTTCTTTTTTGCTTCTTCCTTCTTTATCTCTTTTTTTCTGTTGTTTGTGTGCACACCAAAAGAACAAATCAGATCCCATGGGACTATATTTATAAATGTTTCTGTGCTGCCCTGTGGATGCTAGAAATTGATCTCAGAACTTCTGGAAAAGCAACCTCCACATTTGCTTTTAACTAATTAAGCAAGATAGTAAAATATGTAAAATCTGGACGACATTTAAAAACTAGACCAATAGTTAGGTGTTTTCAGCACCCAGGAGCCCTGCCAGGGGTCCTTTCATCTTAAAAACAAAACCAATACAACAAATATACCAATAAGACAATACTTGGTTTACTGAAGTGTGAGCCATCCATTCTTTGAAATCGATTAGAGTGCTCTTATACACTTAACTCCTAGTCATGCTGATCAGGTTATTAGATGAAGACTGGATGCTCAGCTATAGGTGCAGGAACCATCTTCCTGAGAGATTTGAAATTGGTACCAATCTACATTTGTAACTTATACCTCAACCAAAAGCAAAGCAGCATAGTCCTGTATGAAAAATGCCGCACTGCATTCATTTATGTGAAGAAGTAGACCTTGGTTGATATAATTTTTACTTTTTCTGAATTCACAAATTGAAGGACATAGAAAGAAACATTCAATGCTTAACAATTAGGGAGCATAGAACAGAACATGTAAACTTTAAGGGGAGTTCAGAGGGATCAAAACCCAGTCTTCACATGGAGTTCTGCCTCTGATTAGTAAAAGATGGAATATTACCTGAGGGGAAGAGGAAACAAAAACTACTCTATTTATACTCTCAAATATTCCTTCCACCCTAATCTTTACATCAATCATGGACTTCCTAAATTTCTTCTCTGTCTCAAACAGATGGGAGGTGATGTGACTTGAAAAGAACATCAACAAATGGAGAAGCAACAGTAGCAATCCCGTCTTGCAATGGTCAGCAGGGCTGAGATCTTAGTCTGATGCCATCTGAGAGCCTTCTGGTGACTGAACTGGGGGTGTTTGTTAATTCACTTGCCATCACCGCCCTCTCAGGTCATTATTATAACTGAAAAGTATAGATTCAGAATGATTCAGTCACATACCAGTTACATCATCACATACATTGCTCTAACAGAACTATTAGAGAACAGTGATGGTAAATAGAAAATGCAATGAGTTTGCGCTAGAGGATTATTTCTATGTTCTCTTCCAAACATAACCCTTTTAAACTAAAAGCAAAACAAACAATGCAAATCATAAAAGAGGCTAGACCACTGTTCTACAAGTAGGTGCTTCATATTCATTAGTCTTGAGGTTACTGGGTAATTGAAGTAGAAAATTAAATTATTTATTTTGGCTATATTTCATGAGACTTACTCTATATGAGATGCTGCCTGCTATGCTACCGCAACGTTCTCTCTCTTTGTTACTGTATTAGGAATGTTCTATGATGAGCAAGGCTACAATTGATATCTGAGATGTAGAGAGGTAGCAGAATGTTATAAAGAACACATGAAAATACAAACAAGCATACAAACCAAAAATAAACAAACAAACCATTCTGTGATCATAAGTTTCCGTGATAAATTACATTTGTATATGTTTTGAAAAGAATATTTTTCCCTTTATTCACTGACCTTTGTTGAAAACAGAAAATGAATACACATAAGTAGTAATGATCCACCACAAAGATCTGTCATCTTCTGGATTTTTTTTCATACATCATTTAGATTATGTTCTTAAGCTGTCGTTTAGCCATCTGGTTGTCCCTGGTGTTGGCTGGATATTCCTGATGATGGCAGAAAACCTCAGGAATGTAGGCAGAGACTTGACCCTGACAATAGAGCTCAGAGAAGAGCAGTTTGTTCACGTCTGTTGGTTATGCCCCAAGTGGATGTTGCAGGCAAGGGGCTGGAATCAGAGGTGTCTTATCTGGCTATCCCTGGAGCATCACAGGACTCCTCAGGAAGTCAGGGATAGAGTGCAAGATACATCAAAGTTCAGTGGACAGCATGCAGCTCACCTCTGTAGGTTCCTTTAAAGTGTAAACATTTGTTTTTTAATTGACATATTAAAATTATCAACCCATTATCTTTAGAAAAACATTTTTTAAGTTACTACCTACTGAGTGCTTATAATCCACACTTAAATATTTATTTTATATTATTTAAATTATATGATGTGTGCAGTGGGAGGGGGTTACCTGCATGTGAGTGTAATTACCCATGGAGGACAGAAGAGGGTAATGAATCCTTCGAGCTGGATTGTAGGTGGTGGTTAGCTTCACAACACAGGAGCTGGGAACCAAAGTCATGTCCTTTTCAAGAGCAGTATATGTTTGTAAAACCGTAGAGTCATGTCCCCACTTAGATTATGAAATGTCCTTTTTATTCAGTCATTCAGGCTCATTCCTGTTTTAGCAAAAGACATTTTTGTCCTCTTTAATTTTACAGACAGATGAGACTTTTGGAAACAGACTATTTTATTTTTGAAAACAGAAACAACAACAACAACAAAAAAAGGGGAAAAAACCTTAAAAGAAGGAGAGATGCTTCATTAGTTAAAAGAACTTACTGTTCTTCCGGAGAATGAATTTTAACATCCACGTCAATTTTAACATCCACGTCAGGTGGCTCACTACATATACCTCTAGTTTCAAAGGATCCTCTGACCTTCAAGAATACTTACACTTGTGCATACACACCCGTACACAGACATATACATATACACACAAAATAATAAAAATAATGCTTTAAAAAACTATTCAAACATGGACTCCTGATCTGAAAAGAATAGAATTGGTTTTGAGTGTCTGCCCAAGATTTCCCTAAAGCAAAACAAGCAAGACAGGGACTGCAGTCTCTTAGCAGACAAAGCTAGATATATAATAATTCCTACCTCACAATGATCATTATTGCCTATTAAATGATTAAAGAATCATACTCATTGGGGGTAAAGATGTATTGGAATTTAAAAGTGTCTATTATCCTATAATCTCTCCTTGTGTTTGTTTTAAACCTCTCAACTTTCATGTGTGTTCATCATAATTTGACTGTGTGAACATTGCTTAACAGAGCTATTTAAATCCATCACATTTCACCAGGGTTTATATATTTTGGAAAAACCTGTTATTAGAAAATGATATTAGCCTAATGAGTTATAGTTAACAAAATGTCAGGTGATTCCTCCTGTGAAATCAAACTAAATTGCAGATATTAATGAAGACTCTTCAGTGGCTTCAAGGTTAGTAGAGTCAGCAAGAAAAAATATTAAACATACATGATTGAATAAAATGTCTTCAGTGAGCAAATGGTAACCTCATACAGAGACAGTAATGGGCCTGGGTCTGATCCACATTATAAGGAAACAGGGGGCCTATGCTCAATTCGTAAGAGAAAGATAAATATGTCAAATGGTCAGTTGTTACTATTTACAGAGGTTCAATTTTTTTTGTGCATGGAAGGTTATCACAGTTTAATAATTTTAAAAGGTTTGCACCATCTAATAATGCTCACTGTAAAAGGCAAGTACATTTTTTAAAATGATCTATAAATTGAAACACAAATATATTTATATAGTTCTTCTGAACACCTGAAATAGACTTCTTTTCAGAAACTAAAGACTTATTATGTTTAATTCCTAATAATTAGTACAATTTTTAATTTTATCAATTCTAATAATAATAATATAATCCTCAAAATACTATCCCTCCTTATCACAAGGACTGTCTTGTTCTATTTCTTTAAAAAATAATTATAAATCCATTCATCACTTGTCATTATCATAATATCACATTATAAAACTCTTTATCTATCTTTAGCCCTGATTTTAAGTGCACTACAGAGTTTTAGAAATAAAAAGGATGGTATTGGAAGAAAACCAGATATACTGATTAAGGGAATTAAAATGAAGACACAGATGTAAGTGCACACAGCCATGAATACCTGATTGCGTGTGTGTCAGAAATACACACTGGAAGAAAGACATCTTCAACAAATAGTGCTGGTCAAACTGGATGTGTGCATTTAAAATAATCCAAATAGTTCCATCTTTAGCATCCTGGCCAAAAGTCAACCCCAAATGAATCAAAGACTTCAGCATAAAACTAGATATACCGACCCTAATTGAAGAGAAAGTAGGGAATAACCTTGAACTTAACAGTACAGAAAAAAACTTTCTGACCGAACACCATTAGCACAGGCACTAAAATCAACAACTAGTAATAGGTATCACAAAACTGAAAAACTTTTGCATAATGACACTTTCATCAAAATACAGCTGTAGCCTACAGAATGTGAAAAGATCTTTACCAACTATACATCTCATGAAGGGATAACAGTAAAAATTATAAAGAACCCCCAAAAAGCTAGATATAAAGACAATAAACACCCAATTTAAAAATGGGGTACATATCTAAGCTGAAAATGGCCGAGAAACACTGTTCAACATCCTTAGACACGAAGGAAATGAAAATCAAAACTACTTTGAGACTCTATCTCACACCTGTCAGGATGGCTAGAATTAAGTAAACAAGTGACATCTCACACTGGCAAGGATGTGGCAAAAGGGGAACACTTCTTCATTGTTGGAGGAAGTGTAAACCTATAGTCACTATGGAAATCAGGGAGGTGGTTCCTCAGGAAAATGGGAATCAACCTACCTGAACATCCGTCTATACTACTACCACTGTTGGGCACACAATCAAAAGACACTAATCCTACCACAGAGACACTCGCTCAATAATGGTCAGTGTTGCTCTGTTCATAACATCTAGAAATTGCAAACAACCTGGATGACCACCAAGAGAGGAATGGATAAAGAAACCATGATATATTTTTACAACAATTTATCACTCAGCCATTAACAAAATCGTGAACTTCGCAATTGAATGGGAAGTACTAGAAAAAAATCCCTAGTGAGGTATTCCATATGCAAAATGTCAAATATGATATGTAATCACTTTTATGTAAATATTAGCTGTTGGGGAATGTTTTTGTGGACTGTGTATTTATGTACTCGTTCTGTATTCAGCAATTTGGTTGTAGTCTGATCTTGGTATGTCTCAGTATTTTGTAAAGCATTATTCTCCATTGCCTCTGATTGGTTAATAAAGAGCCGATCAGCCTATAGCTGGTGAGGAGAGTTAAGGAGGGACTTGTCAATCCAGTAATCAGGTCCAGAGTAGAGGGAGGAGAGATTTGGGTCACCCTGGGAGATCACCAGTAGAGTCTTCATGAGAAGATGGATGAATAGGGAACAATCAGGAAAAGACTATTGCCACTTGGCTGGGAAGTGGCCAGGCCTCCATTGTCAGGTTAGAGTACCCCAGGATCTGCCCAGTTATCATGCAATAAAATATATATTTTTAAAAAGAAAAAAATCCCAAATGATATGAAAAAATCCTTAGCTCTAAAGGATACAGTGCTGGTATTTCTATTTAATGCCTATGCAAATATTTTTTCTTCTGTACTGTATTCATTTTTATTATTATGCTTTTTTACTTATTCACTTTACATCCTGTTCACTGTCACTCTCCTAGTCAACCTCTTCCGCAATCCTCACCCTCTCCCCCTCCCTTTCTCCTTTGAGTGAGTGGGGGACCCTTGTGTATCCTCCCACCCTGACAAACACTTTATGTTGCTTAATTTTAATCATAAATGTGGATACACTTTCATATTTCAGTTTTATAATTTTGTTCCAATCACTGATCTCTATTAGGTATAGCATTTAGGAATATCACCATGAAACTTTTGTTACTATCACATGTTAGCTTCATATAGCAAGTGATGGATAGACAAGATGATGTATGTTCACATAATTCGTATTAAGAGACAATGAATGGATTGTAGTAGCCTGAATCTGAATTCTGCCTTGGTCAACTTGCAGATTCCTGGAAACTGTATAAATGCTTTAATTTCCAATGTGCTTCTGTTATGTATTGAAGTATCTTCTCATAGAATTGTAGTAACTGAAATAACTGAAATAATTCATACAAAACCAGTTAGAACCAATTGTCAAATGTACTGATATCATCATAATTATTAACAAGATAACCACCATGCATCCTTTACAAGATCAGTGCACTTTTGTATATCACACTGAGGTCCTGAGAAGCAAAACATTGCAGAACAGATCATTGCTTTCAAGAGCCCCACACATAATTCACAGGGATATGGAGCATAATACCCGATATTTGATGATTACTAGTAAATTCACCTTCTTTCAGAATTTCCAGGACACCTTTCACTGTAGGGTTGCATTATTTTTCCACGTTAAACATGACTGACAAAAGGAAATCTAAGAGGACTATTCAGTGGAATCTCAACTTAGAGTTCACATTTGAAATGCTAAGACATTCAAAACACAGACACTCATAATCTGAAGACATACAGAGTGTATTTAAAATACATAACTCACCTTTTGCCCCTTAAAAGATATATAAAAAGTTGATGTATGCACAGCTCACAACCTCATCACTTATATATCCATAGAAATTTTGTATAAAATAATAAACAGCACCATGAGTTTATGAGTTCAAGAAAGAGTGGGGATTTGTGAGTCTTTGTTATTTCATTTTGTCTCAGTGTGAGCTAGACGTTTGAATTTATAAAGTGGAGTGAGATTGTGATGCATTGCTCTTATTCCAAATGTAAACTTATGGGTCCTACAAGATCTGCTTTGCTTTGCACCACAAAGAATGTCTTTTCTCAATAGTTCAGTGGCTCAGTTTTCATGGCAGTGCCACTCCAAGAAAATTGAGTAGTTACAAGAATGAGACTTTTTGTTTCATGATGTCTGGATATCTAGTGATAAATTTTATCCTGTTATAGTCATGGAACTTCAATTCTCTCTCTCTCTCTCTCTCTCTCTCTCTCTCTCTCTCTCTCTCTCT
>JANHMN010000014.1:37920105-37930415 GCA_030674055.1 Rhabdomys pumilio
ACACACACACACACACACACACACACACACACACACACACACACACAGTAGCAGGCTTTCTATCGCATTTTCAAAGGTCTTTGATGCTAATTATTTCTCTCCATACTCTTTCCTTTTCCCATCTCCCATCCAATTTAATTCTTACCATTCCATTATTTACACCTTCCCACCAGCTGATTTCTATTCCACCTTCCCCTGTATCCATACTGAAAACTTTTATTATTTTCCTAACTCTTATCTCCATATCCTCCTATATTCCAATTTAAATGCACATATCCATAGTTTTCAAATCTAGCATATACATATGAGAAAATGTGTAGTGTTGGTCTTTCTGGGTCTAGGCAACTTAACAGGTTGATTACTTCTAACTTTATCCCTTCACCAACACATTTTGTAATGTTAACAGTTGAATAATATTTCTTACTATAAATACCAAAGTCATCTTATGCATTCACTAGTTTAAGGATATTTAAGCAATCTCCATTTTTCTAGCTATTGTGAATAAAAGAGCATTGAACAAGGATGAACATGTACTGCAGTAGTAAGATATAGTATCTTTTAGATATATGCTTGTGCTGTCGATCCTTATGGTTATTTTGTTTTTAGGGTTTTTTGAGGGAGGGTGGATAGCTCATAGGCTCTAGGGGAGACATTATCTTTATATCCACATATTGTGGAATACATGTACTAGACTTGAGAAGTTTCAAGCCAGGCAATAATCCCAGCAAGCATTGATAAGTAGCTCATGAGTTTTTAAACCCTGAGTGAGAAGCAATTAGCCACTTACAGCTTCTTAGAGAGGGAGATTTAAGTTTTCTTCTGGAATGTGACCACTCAAAGCCTACCCATACTCCAGTAGATGGTTCCATCCCCTTATACACACAACTATTACCAAGTAGACTCCAATGGTTATTCTAAAAAACAAATACTCAAGTAACATTGCATAGACTGAGTGGGTTATATTTAGAAATATATATGTATGTACATATAAGCATGCAGAGGCAATTAATGAAAAATGAGGTCGTGGATTTGAAATAGAACAAGGAAGAAGTATATGGAAGGGGATGGCACAGCTGCAAAAGCATCTCCCGCAGGAGGACCTGATTGAGGACTTCCAGAGAAACCAAAAATTGCTGACACAGATAATGCCAGCCAACCAGGAACTGCTCTTTAGAAGAGATACTTTCTTGGGACCAACGGGGTATAGGTAGAGGGTATTAAAGGAGCTTGCTGCAGTGTTCAGATGAGCTTGTTCTGGTGTTTCTTACCTGTTCCTCCTAGAGTCTGTGTCATTGACCCTGAACCACCTCACCTCCAACCCCCAAGTAGTACAGGGCACAGAGAAAAAAAGATGACTAGGATTTTGGATTCCTATAATCCTAGTACTTAAGAGGCTAATACAGGACAAGTTTAAGGGCAGCACGAATGAGACAGGAATTACCTGTCTCAATAAAGTGTGTGTGTGTGTGTGTGTGTGTGTGTGTGTGTGTGTGTGTGTGTGTTTGTGTGTGTGTGTGTGTGTGTGTGTGTGTGTGTGTGTGTGTGTGTGTTTTACCATATTCCATGGCATAAAAAATAAGTACTTGTGTGGCTTAAAAAGAAAGCCATTATTAGCTTCTTGGGTATTTGTAGACAGTTGGTATGGCTACCACTTAGGAGAGACCTTTCTAGGACTCATGAAATTTTTTACAGTTTCACTCATTCTCTTAGCAATGGCTTAAAAAGCTGGGTGAAGCCAAATAGACGAGAAGATAAAAGAGAGAGGCTTTAGCTTGTTCCCAGCACTGCACGTTTATTAAGTTATAAAGCATGCGTTCTATGCATACTTCCCGTAATCTCTTACTTAACATTTTGTGACAGGTTTAATACAGCAAAATTAGACATGCTGCCACAGCCCTTATGACAGCTACCTGGCCTCCATGAACTAACACTGCTGGCTGCTTGCCCAGTGCTCATACCACTGTAAAAAAAAAGTGCTTGGGAACGTTTTTAGTGAGGTCTGGAAGCAAGACAATGAGATGTAAGCTTGAAGCTCATGAAATAGTTACTTATCTTGAGAAATTCTGAGATAGTATTTGACATCATCTGACTTAGAAAAAGTGGAAAATGACTGTGTAGTTATTATAGATAGTTAAATACCATCTCCTAGAGGTAAATCCCCTAAAACAATTCTAAAGTAAAAATAAGATTAAATCATTGTTTTTCTTGTTCACTTCACATTCAGTATGAGACTGAATGAATTCAGGTAAAATACTTGAGAATAAATTAGTTCCTGTCTACTTAAGTAAATCTGGAAATGTACATATAGAATGAATCTTTTCTTTTTTTACTTACAGCTAAATAATTTTATCATGTTTAGATTAGAATATACATTCCTTGGCACATAATCACTCAGCAAGGCAACCATAAATTGAAAGTTACTGTTTCGTTTCATGATCTTAGAAATAAGTAGATCTAAATGTGTTGATAAATCCTAAATATTAACACAGAACTACGGTGTTATTATCTATTGATGAGAATGAGTCCAAAAAAATCAATATTATGAAATAGTCAAATTTCTGAAAATATATCAATTTGTACAACTTTTAAAAGATCTCAGTGTCACATTGTCTTCAGGCAAAGCAAGTATGGAAAGGTAAGGTAGACGGTAAACTGAAATGCCCAAGGATCATGAGTCTCACCAACACATTCTCCACTTTTTGGTTATTGTTTATCTGTATAATTGTTTGCTTTTTGAATTTATTTGTTCTATTATAGTCTGTGGCACATTTATATTTACTTTATGGTTTGGTTCCTATTCCTACTTTCAAACCAGCATCGAATTGTATTTCTGTGACTTTGATATAGCTCCACCTCCAAAGGGTCATTTTTGAATCATTGATTCATTTTGGTAAAACAATGAAATGTAACATAATAATAAAAACAAATGTATCTAGTTTAATAAAGGTTACACTGCAAGTGAACAACTCAACACTAGATTCAAATGCTGCTTAGTTTCTCACTTGTGTGCACAAATTTAAAACACAATTACAATCATTAGTAGCATAACCATTATTAAGAACAGAATAGAGCAGAACAGAGCAGAATGGGACCTTCAGAAGTCATAAGGTCACACAAGGTTAGCAATCTTAAGTCTGGCAACAACAAGCATTACTGAGGCTGTAAAAAAGGAGAAAACTCACTGGTATGGAATGTAATTAGCATGAGCTCTTCAAATGCAATCCAATAACTTTGGGAAAAATAATAATGTGAATGAATCCTGAAGCCAGCAGTTCTCTATTTATGTCCATTCTGTGTGGGCATAAGTCATGTCTACTGTTGCACTGTGACATGACTCAAATTCAATGAAAATATCATTAACAAGAGTACAGTTCAGATAATTAAACTTAGCAAATATAAACTTAAAGTAAGAGTTGAATAATAATTAACATATTAAAACTAGATACCAGGAATAGTGACTCACACTATAATCTCAGAACCTGGGAGGCAGAGCTAGACAAATCTCTGAGTTTGAGGCCAGCCTAATCTACAGAATGAGTTCCAGGATAGCCAGGGCCATACAGACAAACTTTCTTGTGAAACTTCATCCCCCCTCCCCAAATTAGATACCAAAGTGGAAAATTAATTTTTGTTGGACACTATACAAATAATTATAAAAACCAATGCTATTAATTTAAGAATATGTAGTATTAAGAATTCACGAGTAGTTCAGTAGAATAGACTGAGCCTAAAAGAGTCTAAGTAGACAGAAAGATGCTAAGAGTATGTGGGATCAAACCAGAGTAAATATATATAACCAGAGAAATTTAGAAAAGGCAAAAGAGATATGAGGTCAGTTGAAAATTTCACTAGGAAATATATTAAGAGTGCTAGAGAGGGAAGGAAAGAAATAGAACAGAGATTTCTAAGATCATTGAATTAATAAAAGTATATATTTAAAAACTCTGCAATGCCCAGGCAAGAAACAAGCAAAGGATATTACACAAAAGCACATCTGCCCAATTACTATGAGTCAAAATTGTAGAGAAATCATAGAAGAAAATGTAGAAGAAAAGAGCTTGCTTTCCAGAGGTCTGTAATGTTGACACAGGGTTTTCCAGGAACCCTGATTACTAGGGAGACAATGGAACAGGGCGTTTGTGTGTTAGAAAGAAAATAGCCACGGATGGGCAAAGATATCCAGACCATACAATTCAAAGTATGAAACATTAATAATGATTTTTATTGGACTGAAATACACAGAGAGCTAAGATTCATAACCTAGGTTTGGAACGTTCTGTGAGTTGAATTGCCTGGAATGTGTCAAAAACAAGATAAAGTATGTAAATATGAGAAGGAAACTTCTGAAGCTGTCTTAACAGCAAGGTACTTCCTTAAATTTTTTTAACCTTTTTGTTTGTTAGGTTTTGTTTTGTTTGATTTGGTTTTGTGTTTAGTTTAGTTTGATTTAGTTTAGTTTAGGTTTTTTTTTTTTTTTTTTTTTTTTTTTTTTTTTTTTTTTTTTTTTTTTGAAGTAGGGTTTCTCTGTGAAGCCTTGCCTGTCCTGCAATTTACTCTGTAGGCCAGGCTGTCCTTAAACATATAGAAATCTGTGTTCCTCTGCTTCCCAAGTGCTGTGACTAGAGCTGTGTGTCACTACCAACCAGCTGATTTTCTCTTTTTAAATAATAGTTTTATTTAGGTTTTGATATTTTCTTAGCTGTATATATCGCTCACATCTATTCCCGACTCCCCCACCCAACTCTCCCCGTTATATTTCATGTTTATGAGCTCTAATGTGATATTTCAGTACACATATACAATATACAGTGACAATTCCATGTGTATCATTTCAAATATTGATCATTGCCTTGTGTTAAAAAAACCATTAAGAAGTCCTCTTTAATGATTGTTTTAAAATATACAATTATTGTCAATCTCAACTATGCTACAGTCACTGTGGAAGACTGTTAGTTACATCTATCAAATTACATTCTTATTTTTTTCTCTTCATCCAGTCCATCCAACTCATTCTCTGGCACTGATAAGCACTACCTTACTTTCCACTTCAACTTATTTTTTTGCTTTGAGATAAAAATAAGAGTATCTAGTATTGCTATTTCTTTATCTTACTCATTTTATTTAAGAATGCAGTTCCTCACACTACAGATGTGACTTCAAATTACTGAATTTCTTCACTTCACAGACAAATATTTTTCTATGATGTAGGCATTACACATTTTTCTTTATGTTGACTGCACATTTTTTGCCATTACGGGTCTAGTGCTGCAATAAACATGCAAGTAAAGGTATATCTTTGGCATAGTGACTTAACATATTCTGATCCATATTCCTAATAATGGGATCTATAAATTGTGCAGAAGCTCTATTATTAGTTCTTGAGGAATTTCCTGTTTTGCGTGTTGTGGCAAATGATATACAGTAGCTGGAGTTTTGGGTTTGAATGAGTTTATTAACTCATTCAGCTTATACAGCAAGTCGAATCCAAAGAATGATAAACAATCGATAGGTGATTGGTAGAGAAGTCATCAAACGGGTCACTCAACATCTAGCATTGTCCACTGGGAAGTCTCTTAAAAGTGGTCAGCTGGAGTTCTCAATATAGCTCAGGGTGGCCCTCCAACTAGGTTTCCAATTGAAATATCAAAGAGAAACAGATAAAGATTGCATCATCAGATCTGTCAATCCTAACACTCCATCAGGAACCAACTGGGGGAAAGTTGAGGCAATCAGCTAGAGTTCTCTCAACATGGATAACATTGGTTATATAACATTGGTGAACATCTGGCTTTTCATTCCCCACTATAGGTGTTTTTCTCTCATGAGATAAACATTAACAATATCTATTGAACAGGATTTACCTTGTAGATGGTCTCAAGGACAGCGTGTGTTTACTCTTGAGCTATTGTGGTATTCTCTTCACTTTGTCACTTAGTTAGGAGGAGCAACCCATTTGTACATAAGGTGCCTTGGAGGACACAACATAAACAAGATTCTGTCTCAGATAAAGCCTGGGAGCAACACAGCTTCCAGATGTTTCCAGTGAGCTCAAATGCACATGAAAATACAGCAACACAAAGTGCATTCCAGTTTCTACTGCTGCATTAATATGCACCTCCATCTGTAGGCTTAGATTTTTCTTTTTTTATTGTATATTTTCTTTATTTACATTTCAAATGTTAACCCCTTTCCAGGTCTCCACTCTGGAACCCTGCTATCCCACCCATACCCATCCTCCCTTCACCTCTTACCTGACCCACCAACCCACTCACTCCTTCCTGCCCTGGCATTCCCCTACACTGAGGCATCAAGCCTCCTCAGGCCCAAGGGCTGCTCCTCTCACTTATGTCCAACAAGGCCATCCTTGCCACATATGCAGCTGGAGCCATGGGTCCCTCCATGTGTACTCTGATTGGTGGTCTAGTCCCCAGGAGCTCTGGGTGATCTGGCCTGTTGACACTGTTGCTACCTTCATGAAGCTGCAAACTGCCTCAACTCCTTCAGTCCTTTCTCCAACTCCTCCATATGGGACCCCACACTCGGTCCAATGATTGGCTGCAAGCATCCTCCTTTGTATTTGTCTGGCTCTGGCAGAGCCTCTCAGGAGCAGCTATATCAGGTTCCTGTCAGCATGCACTACTTGGCATCCACAATAGTGTCTGCATTTGGTGACTGTATATGGGATGGATCCCCAGATAGGGCAGTCTCTGGATGGCCTTTCCTTCAGTCTCTGCTCAATGCTTTGACTCTGTATTTCCTCCCATGAGTATTTTGTTTTCCCTTCTTAGGAGAACTGAAGTACCCACACTTTGGTCTTCCTTCTTGAGTTTCATGTAGTCTGTGAATTGTATCTTTGGTATTCTGAGCTTTTGGGATAATATTCACATATCAGTGAATGCATACTATGTGTGTTCTTTTGTTACTGGGTTACCTCACTCAGGATGATATTTTCTAGCTCCATCCATTTGCCTAAGAATTTCATAAAGTCATTGTTTTTAATAGCTTACAAGTATTCTATTGTATAAATGTACCAATTTTTTTTTATTCATTCCTCTGTTGAGGGACATTTGGGTTGCTTCCAGCTTCTAGATATTTTTAAAAATGCTGCTATAAACATAGTGAAGTATGTGTTCTTATTACATGTTGGAGCATCTTCTGGGTATATGCCCAGGAGTGATATAGCTGGGTCCTCAGGTAGTACTATATTCAATTTTCTGAGGAACCACCAGATTGATTTCCACAGAGGTTGTAACAGCTTGCAACCACACCAGCAATGGAGAAATGTTTCTCTTTCTCTACATCCTCGCCAGTATATGCTGTCACCTGAGTTTTTGAACTTAGCCATTCTGACTGGTGTAAGGTGGAATCTCATGGTCGTTTTGATTTGAATTTTCCTGATGGCTACGAATTTTAAACGTTTATTTAGGTGCCCTTTGAGTTTCCTCAGTTGAGAATTCTCTATTGAGCTCTGTTCTCCAATTTTAAAGAGGGTTATTTGGTTCTCTGGAGTCTAACTTCTTGAGTTCTTTGTATATATTGGATATTAACCCTATATTAGATGTAGGATTGATATAGATCTTTCTAAAACTACTTTATTTAGAATTTTTGATTACTTCACACTTTCTTCTAACACATTGACTAGAGGTTGGGGAAAAAGAGTAGTAAGAAAAGGGGGTTGTGGACCTGTTTATGATTAATTCTTCTGAATGATCGAATTCTTTATTGTCAGGATACCAGCATTCCATTCCAGTAGCAAACATTTAGTAAACATGAATTAGTAGCAGTGGATAGATTCAACAGAAACTGCAAAGTTCTCCAAATAAGCACAAGTCAATGGAAGCACCAGAAATCAGCTGGAATACTAGGAGAAGTACTTTGGTGCTAGGGATTTAAGACCAGGGAGTACCAGTGAGTACCAGTGAATACCAGTGAAAACCAATGAAGACCCAGAGAAGACCAGCGAAGATCAGTAAACTGTTGTATGGTGTATCAATGGAAGACTGAGCTTTCCCCTTTTATGGCGTTCCATTTATACTCTTTCAAAACATCATGCCCCCTCCCAATCATCCACTCTACCAAAACATCACATGCTCTCTCATATCTGCTTCAACAAGACATCCTCTAACAAGATAGCTTCTAGAAAAACAACATGTGACACAACTGAGTTTCCAAAGAGACCAAAAATTTCCACTTGATTCAGCAGTGAGTGGAGTTTTTCTTTCACTGCACATTAATCAATATCTATTCTATTTTTGTTTTTAATAATACATATTCCAACTGGAGTGAGATGAAATCATGATTTTTTTTATCTCAAATCTAGTTGATTTTGTGATAGTGATGTTTTTTATATGAGTGGCTATTTGTGTGTCTTATGAGAAATTTAAATTAAATTATATGCCTATTTTAACTGGATTTGTCAGTTCATTTATAATATGAAGTTATCTGATATCCTTATATATTCTCATTATTGCTACATTGTCTGATACGCAGTTATTAAATCACTTTCCTGCTTTTTAGATTAGCTCTTCATTCTGGTGATGATTTTCTCAGTTAAATGAAAACTATTCAGTTTGACGTCATGCCATTGTTAATTTCTGCCTTTGCTACCTTTATTTCAGGACCATGCTTAGAAAGATTTCATTGTAATAATTTTAGGAGTAAGGTCTTATGCTTCTGTCTTTTGTAAATTTTTGCTTCATTTTTGCAGTTTTGCTTATGAATGAGTCTTAGGGTTATATATATATATATATATATATATATATATATATATATATATCACTATACTGTTTTCCCAGCAACATTTATTGAAGAGATTTTCCTTTCTTCCTTGTATGTCCTTACTGCTTTCAGATAAAGTAATTAAGACAAGTAAAAGTAATAGCATAAAACACTCAGTTTATCAACTGTGGAAGGAATATGCCTAGTAACATCTTCTACATATAAACTGCAGGCATATGAAAATGAGGAGACAGACAAACCCACAACGATTGTAGAAAATGTTAACAGAAACAGAATGGTGCATACATGACTAGGTGATATATGATAAAGGCACTGTCATATTTCCACAAGATGGGGATGGACTTCTCAACAAATGAGGCTTTTGGTAACAAACGGAAGAAAACTCAATCTTGACTCTTCCCATCCAACACACACACACACACACACACACACACACACACACACACACATATTGTATACCAGTGGACTGTAGATCTAAACATAAAACATAGTGTATTATCTCTTCATATTTAAAAGTAGAACAGCTTCATGGATATAGCATAGGATGCTTTCATCATAGAGGAAAGTATTTGCATGCTCATTTGTAAAATGTTTCTGAATATGACAACACTGAGAAAACGTAATCTCAGTCAGGCATCTGATTATGCTAATGAGAGATGTAGCAGTTGGCTTGGGGAACAGAGTCAACAATTTCTTTTGTATCAGCTTTCATATGTCATTGGTTCACAATTCCTGAAGTACTTTGGTCACGATATATTCCAACAAGAGTAATTAGTATCAGAGTTTTAATTGATTAAGATTTCAAAATCATAACCTCAAACCAATAACTGTTCTCTCACATTTGGATTATTTTCAGTTCCTCATATATTTAAGTACAAAATTTTAGGTAATTATTTTTTCTTTTCTTTGAAAATAGATTCATTTTTTATGATATATCTTGAATCCAGCTTTCCCTCCCTCTACTCATACCAGTTAATTCCTACCTTCTCTCGCATCCAGATCCTCTGCCTTTCTTTCTCTCATTAAAAATGAGCATCCTTCTAAGAGGTAATAATAAAATATAACAAAATAAAACATAATATGATAGAATAAAAACTACCACATAAAAGATGGGAAAGTCAAACCAACAGAAACATAGGAGCCCAGAGAGGCACATGAACCAGACCCACTTGTTTGCACATCAGAAGTCCCATAAAAAAACTAAACTGGAAGCTACAATATAAATGTAAAGGGCCTGAAGCACACACATGTAGTCCCTGTCCTTGCTACTTTAGTCTCTGTGAGTTCATAGATTTGCTCATGTTGATTCAGAAGGCCTGGTTCTTGTGGTGTCCTCCATCCTTTTGGCTTTTCCACATTCTATTCTCTAGGCTTCCATGAGCTCTGGAGGGACAGAGTTTTCCAAGTCTCTCACTCTCCACATAATTTCTGGATGTGGGTCTCTGTATTCTTTTCCATTTCTGCAGGAGGTTGCTGCTCTGATTATGGCTGAACAATACAACTGATCTATGAGTAAAACAGAATATCATATATATATATATATATATATATATATATATATATATATATAT
>JANHMN010000014.1:37930425-37955785 GCA_030674055.1 Rhabdomys pumilio
ATATATATATATATATATATATATATATATATATATATATATATGTATATATATATGTATATTTGTGTGTATGTATGTACATATGTATATATGTATGTATGCATTTTAGAAAGTTTCTACTGTATTAGATTTCTATACTACCTCTCAAATTTCCCTTAATATTAGTTGTCTCTCCCTGTATTCCCCCCTCATTTATCACTATACTTTTGTTTTGGTTTGGTTTAAGGCAAACAGTATTTGGTGTTACTCTAGGTCCCTGGGCTATCTAGTGTCAGATTCTTAGTCACTCAAGCAGCGTTGGGTATGGGTTCAGTTTCCTGGAGTAGGCTTAAAGTCAAATTCGTTATTGGTTAGCTATCCCACAAGTGTTATGCTGTCGCTGTCCTATTTTATCTTGTAGACAAAACAGCATTGAAAGAGAACGGTCTTGTGCTTGGGTTTATGTTGTTCTTTTGGTAGCATGCAGAATACCTTCCTGTACCAAAGACTATAGAACATAGCAGTCAAGGCTTTATATAGGCACCAGCTAGACTTCTATTTAAATGAGTTGTGTAGTGTCTTCAGTAATGAAGCCTTGCTGTTAGACTGTGGAAAGCACCATATTATCTTGGCAACAGCCTGAGTGTTTTGGGGGAGGGGATTCCCATGGAACCCTTTTGGCCAACAACTCACTTAGTCTTAAGCCAATCCTGCTACTAGAAACTTTATTTGTTGACAAGATGATCAGTTGGGACTCTGTGTCATTATTTGGAGATTTCACTTATGTCTCTGTCTCCTAAGTGTCAGAGGAGACACCAGTTGTTTTGCTGGCTATTTAGGTACATACTGGAACTCGGGTTCTTATGCTGACTTAGCAAACACATTGATGGTTGAGACATCTCCTCATCCAAAAACACATTGTTTATTAAAGATATTCTTCATAAAGGATAATCTTCAATATGTAAGTAATCCAGAGACCTCAATTATAACAATCTTAGATCATCAATTTTATATACTACTTTAAAAATGGAAAAAGATATTTTTTTTTCCAAAAATTCAGACCTGACTCTCTTCTATGGACCAGTAATGAAGAAATTGAAAATGAGAACATTTAAGTTCATGTGATGGGAGAAAGTCAGAAGTTGCCATATTAAAATAACAATCATTGAACTAGCCAAATCTTGCATGAGAAAAGAAATAACTAGAAGAGAGAAAGGCAATGTTAACATTGATAGATCTTAGCTGAAGTACTTCAGTGCCACGAAGTTTTAAGATTTCATCTAGCAAAAATCCCCATTCGGTATCATCTGAACTTCAACAGAATGTCTGTTTTGATTGATTACTTCCTCAGACAACTCCCTTCTAAATCCTAAACTTTGCATTTTCTTTTTTCACTTGACCGTGAACTCCTTAGGCAAAGACTTTGTTTTGTTCATTTTTATCCCTGGTACTTAACATTGTATCTGGCACTTGGTGCAAGCTGGGTGAATAAACCCAGCCCTTGAAATAAATATCATAGGGAAGAAGAATCCTGGCTCTAATTACAAATACCCGTGAGTGGCATGTAAGAGTGTAATAAACAAGTCGCTGCTGCTCGGAATGGCAAACCCCAGTTCACGCAGTCGCTTGCTCCTTCACCAATATACACAGAACTCTGTAGCTAATTACCACAAAGCTAATCAGGCTTTGTAAGAGAGTGCATGCAGGCTTAACCATCTAAACAGCCATTCAGCCATGTGAATGCAAGACTCCTGGAATATTCCAGAAAGGCTCTCTGTAAATTATCTGAGCAATATGTTTTAGCTAAATTTTCAGTTTAAATTCATTTTTTTTTATATTTGATGACTGTGAACAAGTCATGTCAGAGCATCCTACTGCAGCTACTAAGGTCATGACAGATTTATTATATTTTAAATCTTATTTTGTATTTTGAAACATTTTTATTGTTTGCTTTCATTTATGTAGTACTTTTAGCTCCTACATACTTTAAATGATATTAGTATAATTATTAGTTTGCTCAAAAGTTAAAGTGTGTGTGTGTGTTTGTATGCATATGCGTGGATGAGTGTGTGTTAGTTAGCCGCAATTCTAAAATATTAATGAAATGACATTACATAATTTCTGTATTTTGTATGTATACGGCAGTAAATGAAGTCTGAAACAGTACTACACAAATACAAAATGACTCATTGATAACTTGACCTGTCCTTTCTGATTCAGTCTCAATTGATTGAAAGTTAACAGTTTGAGTTGATCTAAAACCTATTTCCAGGGCTGGAGGATTTTTTTAGTAGAATTTCAACAACTCCACTTAGTTTAGTGGGAAAAATCTAAATTTAAGGTAAGAAAACATTGACCATTTGGGAGCAGCAAGGGTTCAATTTATCCATGTAGTAAGCTGCTATTAAAATCAGGGGATGGGAAGTTTGAATTATGTCTGGTAGGATTTTGAGTGAAACTGATGGGTGACTCCCTGTTCTTAAGCAAAGTCAAGCCAGACAATGACGTTGCACTTTTTGAAACATTGCTCAAGAAATCTGTCAATATTACCAAGGTCACAGGTATGGAGAATCTGGAGAAAGAGATCACCAAAAGTCCATTATGACACAGCACAATATACTTCATTCAAATGCTATTGGATTTTTGCCTAATTGAATTTCTGCTGAGTCACAATAATATGTTTCTTGACCAAAATATTACAGATTTATATTAGACTCACATTTGCTTATTTCCTATTATGATTTTATACATTATCTCATTCAACATCTTTAAAAGAGTTTTTCAAATAAGGACACTGAGCATCGGGAAAAGGAACTTTTTCAAGTATATGCAAGGCAAGAGCCATGAAAAAAAAAAAAACCCTGAATACTCAGAAGCAGAACAAAGAAGGAAATTAAACCAACATTTCCAGGGAAAACAACCTAGGAGAAATATATTGCATAGACTAGAGGCAGAAAAAGTCTGCAAAAAGTCCACAAATAAAGAAGCCATTGCTATTGCTTATATTTATTAAGAGCAGACATGAACTAATATATATTTGCTGGTCTGTTTTGAGTATTAAACTACACTCTCCAATTTCCCAGGGAGTAAAGAATTAAACACGTTCCACATGCTTCTAACCATTTTATTTCCTGAGTTTTTTCTGCTGTTGTTTTCGTACATTTATTTACTTGTTTACTTTGTGCAAGGGAGAAAAATATCTATAAAGAGTCCATTATTTTGGATGCTGAATAAGGCTTGTTTTAAATACCCATTCGTGAGCCAAGACGGTAGTTACATAGCCTAGATGCTCTTTCCTTTATAACATGCAAAATGCATGTGCTATTAGTCTCTGATGCAGGACTGCTTTTCCTTACAGTCATGGATTTAAAAGAGTTTCCACAAATTAAGAATGAAACAGTTCAGGCTCAATATTAAGAACTAGGGTGCTCATTCATGCTGATAAGCTTCAGGTCACACCACTGGACATGAGTATTGTAGATGAAGTTTCACATATAAAAACCAGAAAGCAGGTTCTTAATTAATTGACCTTCTAAATCAAGAGGTAGAACCTAAAACCATTTGCCATTTGTTGAGGAGGTGTTTTTTTTTTTTTTTTCCAAATACCCTTTACAAGTTTTGATAAACTAAAATCTACACATTTTTCTTACATGGCATTCAATCACACTTTTGCTAAGCTTTCAACAGGCATAATTATTTATAAGTCAGTATTAATCCAGAAAAAAAATGATGGTATTAACAAATGCTGGTAGGAGGGAGCTAAAAGGCTATACCATAAATGTAGGAAATAATATTAATAATAGAGCACTTTGGAATATGAAACATGGAGTTGGTACAACATTTAAAATTCTGCCCTCTATGCCCCCTAAATCACATTTTTTTGTGTAAGAGTAATGTATTGGCCAAAGGAAAGGTTAGTGGTCTGGGCCTTAAATAACTGCACTCAGTAATTGTTGACATGTGTGTACTTTACAGAGCTAATTTATTTCACCATGAACCCAGTGTTTATGAACACACAAACGCAGATTTATAGAATGTAAAAGGAAGAACATTTTTCCTCTTTATTCTGAGGTTACATGTATTAAGAAAGAAAATTATTTGAGAGTGGAGTGAAATCTGCCTCATACGAAAAGAGCAGACTCTAAAGTGTTTCTTCCTGAGTAATTCAGGAATAAAATAATTTTATTAAAGGACATTATAGTATGTGTTTGAAATGCTAAGATGATTTGAAGACTACAGATCTAAGGTCATGTTAACAGATACAATCTAGGGGGGATCACAGGATTAGAATATGCTTTTAGTAACGAGCCTATCCAGCATTGGCTGAGCCCTCTCTCTTTTGCCTGGCATTACACTAAGCCTGTCACATCGATTATCTCGTTTATTCATAGTAATGGCCATCTGAAGTCAGTACTGTTAATAGCCCCATGTAACAGATGAAAGGTTCCGAGCCAGAAAACTTCCCCAATGTCACAGTTAATAAGTGGGTGACCCAGAAAAGTCAGCGAGGCCTGGGCACACAGAGCACAAAAAAAAAAAAAAAAAATAGAGTCTACTGCTCAACTATTATTTCTTAGAAAACTTTAACAGATTTCCTCACTCACTGTTAGATAACAGATACTGATGGGTTAAAACGGAAGCTAATTATATTAAGTAAGACTTGTGGAAGGAATGTAAGTGAACATTGCTAAACACTTTTAACTGTGGGGTGGAGAGATGCACCTGAGGTGAAAAGCATTTGCTGCTTTTGCAGAGCACCTGTGCTCTATTCCCAGCACCCACATGGTGGTTCTTGGCCATCCATACTTCCACGGTACCCAGTGACCTCTTCAGGTGTCAGGCACGCCCATTGTATACAAACATAAGCGGATAAAACACTTCTACACATCACATAAAATAAATAAATGTAAAAAGTTGAAACAGTTAAAAAATCTTCTAACTTCCCACAGGTCCTGTTTGATTAGTTCTATGCTTCTCCTAGGCCTTAAGTTCTCATTGCCCTAGCATTTCAAAGAAATATTTGAATGAAACAGTGACACTTAGTGAACACTTACTGTATGTGTGGGTCTATGAAAGGTATCAAAAGAGGTATATAGACCAGGAATTATGGCTTTTCTCTTTCACAGAAGCATCCAGTCTAGATAAACAGGCATTGAACAACCAAAGGCCAACAATGTATTCTAAATTATAAGACTGAGACAATAAGTACATACAAGTTTAGTCTCTTAAAGCATTTTAATCAACTTTTGGGGGATATAAAATATTATAATAGATTGAAGTATGTAAGAGAAAAGCAATCGCTACAGTGTAAAAGCAAAAAAAAAAAACAACACCAGCATTTCATAAAGACAGCATATTTGGAAGAGAGTAATGAGACCCACCTGACCTGAAGGACAGTAGGTTCTGAAGCAGATTTGAAAGCAGATTCAAACACTGAAGAGGGACTTGTAATTTAATTTAGCACATATGCCATTACAGAATAGTATAACCACTTATATGCAAAATCACCAGTCAGTGTTTGTCTTGACCATTTGCAGCTCTACATGGGAATAAACACGGGTTCCTCAACTTTGGTGTTTTGGGGTGGCTAGTTCTTGGCTGCAGGAATTGATGCAGTTCATTAGAGTATTCAGTATACATGAATTGCCATTTATGTCAAGTAATTTTTTTCAGATATGATCACATGCACAAAAATCACTTTCTTGGAACTCAGATGCATGGTGCACATCTATACAACACAAAATTTCATGGTACACATGATGTATGTTACTCTTTGTATGCAGTTTAGGATGACAAAACTCTGATTTCAACCTTCAGGAAACCGAGAATGTGACTCAGTTTTTATTCTTAGAAGTGGTTATTAATCACAAAAGTATCAGCTAAGTCAGGGTCATTGGCTAGTTCCTCTACTGGGTGCTTACATGTGTATTTTCACATGTACATGAGTGGGTGTATGTGTTTGTGTGCACACACTCAAGCACATGTGTGTTTATAAGTATGTGTGTGTATCAAGCACGTGTGCAAACATGTGGGTGGAGGCTAACATTCTCAGGTTTTGGCCTTCAGGATATGTTCAAATTATTTTTAGAGACAAGGTCTTGTCCTGGAAGGTTAGACTCACTGTTTTTAAGCTAAGATGAATGACCAACAAAGTCCACCAATCTTTCTATCTCCATGTGCCCTGTGCTAGGTTCACAAATTCACATGCCACCCAACATGGCTTTCAGGCCCCCATACAGGCACAGAAAGCATTTTACCTGCAATGAGTACTTTTAGCCCCTCTAACCTCTTTATTTTTACACAAACTTTATTTTACTGTCTGTAATTTCTTCCCATTATACTTCTATACAGTAATATTTTTGTTTAGTACTTTTTTAAACTCTCATCCAAAATGTAAACTATATGCAACTATTTTTCTTTTAAAGGAGACACTGAAAAGATCAATAAAATAAAATGACATGATAGGTGGTGATAGTATTTATATTCATATGTTTATGGACAAACTAGCATGCATACAGTTAAAATACAGTAAAGTAATGTTAAGTATTTAAAAGAAATTTAAGGCACAGACAAATATTTTTAGATAATGATACCTAGGATAATAAATAAATGATATTACTAAATAAATATTTGAGAACAATTTTAAAATACATTTTCTTTACATTTCCAACAAATATTGAATTTCACCTCATACCATTTCTCCTTTATATAAAAGAATTTTATAGTAAAATAATAGTGTTCATTTCTTTATTTCTTGTAGAATTATTTGTCGCTCCCTTAAATAATCAGGCTAAATAATGTCATTTAGAACCATATATAGTCTATGTAAGCAGTATAAAATACCATAATTTCTAAAATGCTTTTGAAAAAGAAATGATCTCACCATAAGTAAGCAAATACATCATGAGTTAGTGGGTAACTGCCACCGTTGAGAACTGATTTAATACGCATAAGATGGACTTTGGTCTTTCTCATTGATGATAGTGAGCAAAACACATAAACTTCATCCTTTTTAATTTGCCAGATGCTGCTGCCATCTGTAACCCCAGGTACATTGGGAATGTGGGCCCAGGCCTAGGCACTCCCACTCAGAAACCTGTCTGCCTGTTTGGCCATCTGTTGCAGAAACTGGGGCCATATTTGCTTGCTCTATACCATCCCGGACCCTAGGTACTTCAGAACCTTTGTGACACCTGTTTTCTGGACATAGGCGGTACTGCTATCCCTAGGACGTTCTCTCCTACTGTCCCTGGACCTAGAGGTACTGATGTCCCTTGTATGCTCCCCCTTCTGACCCACACCCCCCCTTCGATTTCTTTTTCTTACCATGCCACAGAAGTGGAACATCTACATGCTCACACTGAAATCAAGGTTCTTCCTACTGTTTCCATTTTTAAAAACTAAATAAATAAAGAGATAATGTTCTTGAATGTCAGTCTGGGTGAACAATTGAAGTTTGAATTTTCTTAGTCTTTTGTGAATTCTTAACTATAGATAAGGAAATATAGGATCTTTAAAGCAGACAGAAAATCATTTTTTAAAAGTACCCTTAATATAGCAAATGTTTGTCTCATCTCTTAATGGGAACACAGTCTCTGGAGCTGAGGAATGGTGTTCCATTCTTAAAGCACATTATAATTGGGCTTTAGAGCACTTTGGTTTCCTTTCTTCCTCTTCCGGGAGGTCAAGCTGCAAAAGCCATTTAATCCAGTTATGTGAGTTTCTTCCCCCTCATCAACAGTAGAAGCAAATTGTTGGCATAAATGACTTTTCTTAACAGGCACGCTACTGACCTTTTTGCCAAGAATATGTCCATCTAGAGAGGCTCATTATGTAGAAATTTTAATGGGTTTTCCTATAAATCACCAGGTTCTGGGGAAAAACCTGCTCCCGAAGTCTGCTCACCTCTGCAACTGCATCCTGTTTAATTTAACATTGGTATTAGTATTATTGCCATGCCCGGTTATTGTTATGCAGCCACTATACCCTCTATGCATCTAGAATGATGATTCTTAGGTAGGCAGTGCCCAAAGCACCCCTGTTCCCTTTAACATAAAGTACTGTAGCAGCGTTTCCACCTGATGACAGTTTTGAGCTAGTTGTTTCACGGAACCTAACAAAATACTGTGAACTAATGAAGTGAGTGTCCGACATTCACTTAGTCATATCAGCAATTATCAGTGGGACACAAAACTCAACAAGACTCACTCTCCCATCGCATATGCAATGATGTTATTCATGTATGTGCAGTGTTTCTCTAAATGCTGCCACTGCACAAACGCAACTGCTGTGTGTGACAAATTACAGAAACAAAGGAAACAGAGAAATTCACTCTAGCATAACGACACATGGGGCTCTGTGGCCTCTTTTCCTTAAAGTACAAGCATCTATAAAGCATCATAGATAAAACTAAATGGCCATTAACAGGAAATCAGGGAAGTAATTTGGGATACAATCATAGAAGTGCATAGTCTTTTAAAAGTATGTGGACGCAAAGTATATGTGTCATGGAGCCTTTCTTTCTGTATCAGGACATTTTTGAAATGAGGGGCCCTATCTGTTTGCCCTTTATGATCTTAACTGTGAAGTCTTTCTCTCTCCCTCCCTCCTTCCCTCCTTCTTTCTCTCTCTCTCTCTCTCTCTCTCTCTCTCTCTCTCTCTCTCTCTCTCTCTCTCTCTCCCCCCCTCTCTCTCTCTCTCTCTCAAACACACACACACACACACACAAACACACACACACACACACATCTGCAGCCCTGGTTATACTGGAAATCAGTCTGTAGATTGCGCTGATCTCAAACTCAAAGATTTGCCTGTCTCTGCCTCCAAAGTGCTGGGATTAAAATTGTACACCACCTCCATCTATAACCTTGTGCTTAAATTAAACAGAGGGAGGGATACCCCACAAAATGTTATATGAGATTTTCCCTAGATTTTGGAATTAGATGCTATCATTGTTTATTTATATTTCTGGGGAAAATTTTCATGAAAGACTTGAAAATCAATTTTCAGAAAAGAAAAATAATGAACAGAAAATAAGTTTGATGGAAGAATTGTGTGAATTGCTAAAAATATTCTCTAGTCAAATTTTAGAAAAGGCACAGGAGATGGTACTTCCAAAGTGGCCAATGATTTTTGAACAGTACAGAATCTGAAGACTGAGGTAAAGCACAGCTACTAAAGATGTAAACTGTCATGTGACCTCAGATGTAAACGTCATGTGACCACAGCACATTTTAAGGTCCGTTACTACTAAAACTCCTAAATCAACCGGTCTCCTGGCAATGTGAAATGAATTTTCTTGCCGAAGAAAGATATTAAGACAATGAAGACATTTGAGCACAAGTATTAAAACTTTAAAAACAAAACCGAAGTGCCCTTTGGGTCAATATAAAATGTTGGGGAGCCTCGGCAGTGGATTTCTTTTTAATTATTTAACCGGCTACAGTTCTACTTGTGTCTGTGCAGTTTAACAGGAATTTATAGAAACTCATGTTTCCTATGCATGTATCACTGCTGGCTTCTAGGGAGGGATACTTGGAAAGTAAGAGACCAAACAGATCCCCATGGAGCTTCCAAGGAGACAAATTGGCTCATGTAATCTTAACTCCAATGTGAGAGTAGATCAGGGATACAGAGGTGACTGCCATCCTCTACAACCAGATGTCATGTGTACCTGGAGAAAATACTACAACAAATGTAACCTGAATTTGGATGAGAAATTTAAGCATGTAGTGTGTGTGTGTGTGTGTGTGTGTGTGTGTGTGTGTGTGTGTGTGTGAGGTATACGTATACCCACTTTAGACAAGAGACGGTGGGGCTCAGGAACTGTATACAGTGAGGTGGTAGTGCTTTTGCAGTGAACAGGAAGTGACAAAACGTGACTTGTTAGCATTGAAGCTCTTCTGTTTAAGTTAAAATTCCGGTTTGAATTAGTGGCTGAAAGAACGAAGACACTATAGACGTGGGAGAACTGCTTGTGCCGTTTAAGAATTAGAATTCACTTTCTGGGAAATGGGAACACACAGTTGCAAGATGGGAAATAGTTTGCCCAGATATTGCTTTTAACAATCCTTCTTTCAAGTATATGTGGGGTTTTTTTTTGTATTTTATTTTATAAAAATGATTTATTTCCTAAACACATAATTGTGTTAAACTTTCTTCTTTGTTCAGATTAAATCTTTACCAAATTCTAATCTTCTTTCTTAGAATTCTTGGCTGAACATTTGAACATTTGAACATCTGAACCATAGCTAATCCCATATATTGAAAGTGAAAAACAAATAACAACAACAAAACAGAGAACATGCAATGATATCAACCTGGACATAAGTACCAATGCTATCAAGGTTGGGCATAAACACCAGTGTTATCACGCCTGGGTATAAATACACTGTACCGCACCTGGATACAAGCACCAGTGTATCCCACAGGCATAAGTACCATGGAACAGGTTTGGTCATTATTAGAAACTCAGAGGGAGGAGAAGCGCTGACAGAGGTACTTTCTTTTTAAAGAAGAGCTAAGGAAGCATTTCACCTGAAGAGCATGAAAGGAAAACAGAGGGAACTCTTTATTTTTTTTCTTCTTTCTATTCCATTTCCTTGTATTTCTTTAGATTTCCATCTTTCTTCTTCCTGCCTCTGGTATTCACTAAGCATCTACCACTGCAAAAGATAGTCATGATGTAGACTTTGCCTTCCTGGTGCTCATAATCAAGCTAGAAAAATAAAAACAAATTATGTGGGTAAGAATTATTGAGAAGGAAAGTGAGGGGCAATATCATAAAAACACCGAAGTGAGCAGCGAGTGTGAGCAGTCCTTGGAGGGTTCAGTGGGATGGATATCTTGTAGGCTGAATCTTCCTCAACTAGATCTGAGTACACTTGGGCTAGATTTAAAACCAAGGAGATAGATCTGAACCATGGAGAATATTTCCCATAATTTGCCATGCAACAGTAAGGTCTTGGTGTTAAAATCAAAAGACTTGAATTCTAGAGTCATATTAGTTTCTCAAAAAAATATTTTAGAGAATAAATTTGAAACAGCTCCACCTAATACATGCCATTGTATTAACTTTTTTCATAAATTAAAAGGTATTTAACCTATTTATATAATATTGTTTAGGGTATCTTTTATGAGTTATTAATTTTTCTTTCAAGTACTAGTCCATAATGTCATCATTACCAAATAACAGTTTTCCCTCTGTAATATAACAATTTGTGTACACAATTTGTGGCATTGTACATCAAATTCTCAAAAGCAAACTTCTGTATCTGAGATATTGTTATTGTCTTCTCATTAAATAATTAATTAATTTACCATATGACGTTATTACAGCTCCCCTTCCTCATCTCTTTCCAGTCCTACCCTCTCACCCCCTTCTACCATTACCTTCCTCCCCTGTGTACAAACCTACCCCAGCACATTAAGTTATACCAGGGCTAAGCATAGTCTCTCTCACTGAGGCCCAACCAGACAGTCCAGCTAGGGAAAGGGGATCCAGTGGCAGACAACTGAGTCAGAGATAACCCCCACTCTAATTCATGGGAGATCCACATGAAGATCAAGCTGCACATCTGCTACATACGTGGAGGGAACCTAGGTGTCAGTCCATGCATGCTCTTTGGTTGGTGATTCAGTCTCTGTGATCCCCCATGGGCCCAGGTTAGTTAGCCCTGTAGGTTTTCCTGTGATGTCTTTGACTTCTCTGGATCTATCAGTCCTTTCCTGGACCTCATCTACAGCAATCCCTGAGCTCTGCCTTATATTTGGATATGGGTCTCTATGTTTGTTTCAGTCAGCTGCTAGACAAAGCCTCTCAGAAAAAAGTTGAACTAGACTTCTGTAAACCATAGCAGAGTATCATTAATAGTGTCAGGGGTTGGTTCCTTCTCATGGGATTTGACTCAAGTTGGACCAGTCACTGGTCAGTCATTTCCACAATCTCTGCTCCATCTGTATTCCTAACAAGATCCATAAATGCATGCATGGTAGGTACTCACTTGTGAAGGATATTAGCCATAAAGTGCAAGATAACCGAGCTACAATCCATGGACCCAAAGAAGCTAATTAACAAGGAGGGATTACGCTCTTGGGAGGGTGCTTGAGTCTCACTCGGAAGGGGAAATAGAATAAACATCTCAAGCAGATGTATGGAGGGAACTGGTTGAGAAAGGAGCAGGAAGGGGAACTGGGATAGGAATCACATATTGAGAGAGCAAGGGTGGGGATGAGTGGGTGGAGAAAGAGAAGGGAAATCTCTGGGACACGTGTGAGACCTGGGACATAAAAGGCTTCTGGGAGGATATGAGGATGACTCTAGCCGAGACTCTTAACAGCAGGAGGGAAATTGTAGTCCAAAGTGGCCACCTCCTGTAGCCAGGCATGTCTTCCAATGAAGGGAGAAGGACACTAACCCACCCACAAAACCCTCAATCTAAAATCTGCCCTAATAACAAGATGTTTTGAAATATTATCAACAGACTTGCTTACTGCGTTCATATTTAGGGTCATTTTGGATCATAAGAACATTTTGATGGAGACATAGTCAGAGTATATTACATTTGCTGTCTACTTCTCTGTTTTTTTAGTGTGTTCTTAGATTCCGAAGTAGACAATATTGCCTTTTGCAATAAATGAATGAGCAAGAATTAATTTTTATTTATAAAGCTGGTATTCAACATTTGTAAATTCCCCAGAAAACTTACTAAATCGTTTAAGTATATTTTCCATCGAGAATTACTGACATTTGGGACTGGGTAATTCTTCCAGCGGAGGACTGGAGTGTTGTATATTATGGGATGCTTGTCAGCCTGTGGTGCCAGCCAGCCATTATTAAGCTCCCACTTTGGACCGTCAACCTTGTCTCTTGATAACGCTCATCACATTGAAGAGCGTAGTTGACTGGCATTTGACTGAAGGCTGTTTTGTATAACACGCTGAAGTTCCAACCTCACAAGTGCAGGGAAGCCGCTTTGATCATGCATATTAGTTTCATGAGACATACATAGTATAGCTGAACATTAGTGGCTGATATTAAATTTCTCGTGCTGTGGCTTAAGCAGTAAAAATTTATGAACTTGGACTTGTTCAGTATTGTACTTTTTTCTTCTTTCTAAACATCATTAAAATGAGTAAAATTCACATACACAAAAAATTTATTGTGTTAAAATATAAGCTTTGAGTCATAGTGATATAGGGACAGTTTGTGACATCATCTGAATTTTGTAACTATTTATATTTGTAATCTTAGAGTACTATTATGATATAGATTTTATATTGATTAATAAATGTTATATTAATACACAAAATTTTGCTTTATAGTATTTTAAAGAATTTTTAATTAATGATTTTTTTTTAAAAAGTGTGCATTGGTGTTTTGCTTACATGTATGATTGTGTTCAAATCCTTTAGAACTGGAGTTACAGGAAGATGTGAGCTCCATGTGGGTGCTGGAAATTGAATCTAAGTCCTCTTGCAGGGCAGCCAATGCTTTTATCTACTGAACCATTTTCTCAGTCCCTAGATATTTAATTTTTAATTTAGATTTAGTATAAAATAGAGTTAAGAGTTTAATTACTTGATTTTATCTTTTGATCATAAATGAAAGAAGGAATTTTCCCAGAGAGTTTCATATCACATTTTAAAAGTATAATTGTGGTAAATCAAGCAACATAAATAATAATTTGAATTTAACAAACGTGATATATCTCAGAATTGGTCTTAATAATTTAGAAATGTTTCTAATTCAGTTTACATCACTTTAGAGGCTGCGCAGGCATAGTTCTTTGATGTTTTTTAGTTTTGAAATTCTGATATGTGATTCTTATTCATTTTACACAAGTAGAAGTAGTTTTTATGAGTTTTCTTATCTAACCTATTGACAAAATATCGACTATGACAAAATGTTCATGCATGCCTCACCTAAATATCACCTGATACCATAGTTTGTATTTGATACATAAAAATGGAGGTACATATTGCATTGAATATTTAGATATATAGTAATTCTTGCTTCTGATTGGGAACACCAGAATACTTCTAATTTAACTGTTAGCATATAGAAGCATATAGAAGGTCTCTTCTTTTCTGCCAAGAGCAGAATCACTGTTTATTTCAGAATTCACTACCACCAGGCTGCCTATAGACTGGGAGCTGAATGTAATTGGAACAGGTCTGTTTTTTTTTTTTTTTCAAAAGAGTTTTTCTTTTTCCCCCGCTCTGTAATAAATCTATGTTTCTCAGCAGATGGTTCAGAAGGAAAAGATGTGCTGAGTTGGCTTTTTTTCCAGAGTGGATGCACAGCTTAATCTAACTCTGTTCTTAAATGTTTATATGCAACTTTTTTTCTAATGCGAAGAATTTCAATATATCTAAATATTCAACACAATATGTACCCCCATATTTATTTATCAAATATAAACTAAGCTATCAGGAGATAATTAGGTGAGGCATGAATGTTTTGTCATAATTAATATTTTGTCAATAGGCTAGATAAGAAAACTCCAGGGGTTAATGTTTTGCTGTGCTGTCAGATACTGCAGCCAGTGAATTTTTCTAGCTCACTCCATTAATCCAGTCAGCACACTGGATTAGACTAGAGATGTGTCTTCATAAATCACTCTGAAGGGCTGGGGGTAGGAGTATCTAATTAATCAGCACTGTCATTGTGTTTGACTTATAGCTGCCTTACTGTGTTTGGAATGGAGACTCAGTGTGTTTAACCCCCATGCTCTCCACTGGTGGTGTACATTTTAACCCCAGTCTCAGAAAAAGTCAACTATATTTTGTGGTTCAGCCATATGTTTTTAAAAGCAGTAATGTTTCTCTTTAAAGATATGACTTCCTGGCTACTTTCAGTACTTTTTTCTTTTGACCACAATAAACCATTTGGAGGTTAAAAATTAGATAATTTGCATATATGTGTGTGGTTAAAAATTAAATAATTGGCATATGCATGTGGTTAAAATTAGTTAATTTGCCTGTGTGTGCATCTCTCTCTCTCTCTCTTTCTCTCTCTCTCTGTGTGTTTTTGTCTGTGTGTGTGTGTGTGTGTGTGTGTGTGTGTGTGTGTGTTGTACTTGCTAAACCAACAGTCAGTCACAATTTAAAACCAGAGAGAGCTATTGGATTTTAAATTAATGACTCAATGTGGGATTTTGCTTGTTGTTTTAATTTTGTTTGTTTGTTTGTTGTTGTTGTTGTTTTTAAAGATAATGTCTCATTATGTAGACCAGGCTGGCCTCAAACTCACAGAGACCTATCTACTTCTACTCAGTGGATACTGGATCTAAGGGCACACACAACCAGATCCAGCTATTTCATGGTTTTATTGATATAAACATATCTCCTTCATCTTTGATGTTGCTACTGAATTTTACATTTTTGGACCAGTCATTTTTATATAGTGTTCTTCCTTCCACAATGGAGCATTTAGTTTTAGTTTTAAGAAATTATTAATGTGTAATATTTTGTGCTTTGTGACTCAAAAGGCTGTTACTCATTCTCCAATGAGCTAAGTATCTCAGTGATATGAAACAAGTCACAGAACAAACACAAGGTTAGACTTTGTCTGTATCAAGCTCTATGTCATTTATATTATCCATAAAATGTGTGAGAGAGATCACACTGTACACGCATCATTCATGTACTGTACAAGGACTTCATCATTTGTTTCTGAGAAGACCCACTGACTTTTATACTATCTTGTTGGCAGATGATGCTCAAGAACTAGAGTTATTTTCCATAAAGTCACAACATAATAGTGTTTTGGCAGTGTTATTAATACTGTGAAAAGCACTTTTAAACTATTCTGAATTCATAGACACAAACACAGAAGCATTTATGATGGCAAATATTTTCTGTGATATTTCTCTCAATAAAGTTGCCAAAGGACTGATTTTGACATATTTTGATAATGATTCTATTGTTTGTCAAGTATTTATAGGCTGAATTGCATTGTCAATAGCAGTAAAATGCTCTCTAGAAATCAATCCAGCTATCATGTTCTTGAACCAACTACACGGGATTGTGTAGTCTATTTACAAGAAGAACTTTGGAATGCAAAATTCATTTCTAATGTAAAATTATATTTAAGAACAAACTATATGGTCCATGTGGCAGAAAGTTAAGGTTATGTCCTCCAACAAAATTAATGTGAATTGTAAATTTAGAAAACTTAACTGTGATTACTTGTGTTTTTACTTCCATCACTTAGATACTTAGATGTATAGTCATCAGATGTATAGATTCATAGACATATAAATATGTAAATAAATATATATGCAGTTTTGTATAAAATTAAATAAAACAACATTCATTCATGTTATACTTCTAACAATATATATATATATATATATATATATATATATATATATATCTCAACAAATGTTTTTACTTGAGGTCCTTTGAAAAAGCCTAAAATAATCTTGAAATTTCTTTCATAAATTTTATTCTCTTTTTTTTTCAGACTATGCCTTTTAATCAAAAGTGATATTGAAACTCTACATTATTAAAGAATATATGTGCTGCTTTTGTTCTTCAGAGGTCAAGACAGACTTACAAACAAGCTTTGTATTAAAACTAGAAGCATATATTGGTGAATTTTATAGGGTAAAATGTTCATTACTTATTAATCAACAGAGGAAACTGCTGTGACCAATTTGGGCACCAAGCTCTTAATCTTGGTCATAAACTAATTACTAATCTAAGAGGTTTTCAGGGTGGCTTTCAAAATAGAAGAGTAGCTAAAAATTATTTACTCAATACCATTCAAAGTTCCACCAACCAGAAAAATAAATTCTATATAGTGTATTTTCTTGAGTTGTATAAATTTATGCACTGACCTAAAACATATTTTCTGTAAATGTAAGTCCTAAGGTAACTTTCTGTTAAGTGGTCAGTACTTCTCAGCTCAATCTGCAAAGGAAGGAGGATACTTTAGACTTTAAAGTGTCATCAAAATCATTAAGAAACACACATAAAATATCATTTCCAATAGCTATTGATCTTATGGAAGAGAGAGCTTTCTAAATGAAGTTTTTTGCACACTGTTGCATATGGGAACAGGAATAATATGTACATTGTGTAGATGTAATGTGTCATAATTATTCATCATAATTTCTTTTTGTTTTGACTTTAAGAATATATCCAGGTGTACACACACACACACACACACACACACACACACACACACACAAGCATGTACACACACACACATGTGCAGTATGGTATGACTTGTAAAAAGGAGAAAAAATCAGGAGAGGATGATGAGGGAGGATAGACTGCAGGTAAAGAACCCTGGAAGCATAAAAGGATATGAAGTTATGAGGTTTTCTAGTTTTATCTCTATCATGGATTTTTCTTATCATTTTTTGTGGTAAGTAAGTGTAAAAAATACTTATCAGATAATGGAAATGAAAAATCTAATTGAAGGTCTAAGTTTCACAACGGCTATTCTAACTACACGGAAGTGCACTGAGATGTGTAGATTTGAGGGCTGGTTAATTTTGATTTTTTTTTCAAAATCTTTTCAATCAAGTTTGAATAAAAAACTTTTATGTTGGAAAGAGCTGATTTACCTATTTATCATGACATTTTGATAATTTCCTGGTAGTAGATTTGTGAAATCTTCATTGTTTATAATATATAGATCCCCCTCCCACACACATATGTTTTATTTTACTAGATTAATTTTCAGTCATTCTAAATTTTTGGTTTCATAACTTCAATGCATAATGTAATATAAGCACATTTATTAGTGAAAAATAAGTGCTTTAATAAGTATTTTATTTTCTGATATGTTAGACTGTATTTCATATAGACTTTCTTTTTTAAAAAATTATTCTGCTTATTGTTCATTTATGGACTTCAGACTTATGATGAATAGTGTGGAGAGAAGAAGAAATAGAGACCCCAGGCTTAGAGCTCTGAGAAGTGTGTAAGCATGCACATCAAGCATACCCAGTCATGAATGTGGTGTATATGTTTCACACTACAGTGAAACATAGAACTAACGCTAAGCACTTTCTAGAAAGAAGGGTGTACAGAGTAAACAAAAGCCTTGGTGGATGTAGGGGTTACGGAAAGTAGAAAGGCTTCCCTGAGAGGCCCAGGATTCTAAAGCAATTAGACGAAAGACTCTCTTTTGTGTGTGGGAAGTGACAGAGGGTATGCAGAAGAAACGAAGTTGAAATATTCAGAGAATAACAGGTTGAATAGCCAAACTTTGAATGGCACAAGGGAGATCATGATGATCAGAGTTGCATGTAAAATTTTCAAGAGCTTTGAATGCTCACACAGCAGTTCAGATGTACCATGCTTGCCATTGGCAACCATCTCCACAACGAAATCACCAATGCTGCAGAGATGGATAGTATTATCATGATTTAAACATTTTTTAATATGTGGTATTCTATTAATGTACATAGTTTTCAATCACTAAAATAGATCTAATTTAATCAAAAGGGAACTATTTCTTACAAAATTAATAATAAAATGGGCAGTTTTTACATGAGCAATCTGGATGAAGATCTGAGATTGGTAAACAGGGATAACAGGAGGTTTTAGGCTGCTGAGAGATTAGGTAGATAGAGGAGAGGAGGACCCGGAAGAAGACCTAAGAGATACAACTGGCAGCATCAAAGGGTATAAGGGTATTGTGATAGAATTATCTTCAGTATTATTAAGTAGGGGTCTTATTACAACTTCTGCAGCAGTTAGGAAGAAGAGACTTTCCAAAAATAACTGAAGGCTCTCAGGATGATGAGAATACTGACAGTAATGACACTGAATAAAATAAGAAAGTAAAAACAATGAGTATTTTTTAAATTTCAGATTTTGTTTTGTTGATGGTGATTTAAAATTGATATTATACAGAAGTTTTGTTTTGGCCTAGTTACATTCAAAGAAACCCACAAGGGTGAAGTGAGATTGAGATACTTATTTCTTTATCAATGAATGAACATAATGTGAATTCCAATTTCAGTAATATGGGTTCCAATTTCAATTATATTTTGTAAATGAATTATGTAATTGGGCTACCTGCTGGAAAATTAATAGTTCTTTAGTTATTTATTCACTACTGTATCCCATGGAAAAATCAATGTATGTATGCATGTATGTAAACTATTTACCTTCCCTTTCAATAAGAGGAGATTGAAAACATTTTTAACATTTTTAAAAGTAAAAGTTCGACATAAAGGTTTTTTTTTCAAACTAAAAAATTTATTATTGAAAAACTATATATATTATGAAGGCAAAATCATATACCATCAGTTCTGAGTAGATGACACTGATTTAGGATGGCCTAGGTTTCAATTCTAGCTCTGCAAAACATTTATGTATGTGTATGTGTGTGTGTGTGTGTGTGTGTGTGTGTATTCCATTAATAATAAAAGAATAGCACCAATTACATTACTTTTAACTTTACAAACCATCTAAAAGAGTTTAGAAGTAAAATTTTGAAAATCCTAGTTACAAGAAAAAACGTGTACATAGTATGTATTATCATAGTAGCAAGTTAAAATTCTGATTCTTCATCATATGTAAAAAGAAGTCCTTGGAAAATGCAATAAGACAAACTGATATTTTTAAGTTGCATGGGTTTGTGTGTGTGGAATTTTTGTAGTTATTTTGTTTTGTTTATACAGGAAAGTGAGCACAGTGACCATGACCAGACACAGAAAGGTATTCGGAAAGGGGAAAGCTGTCAGCACACATAGCCACAGAATCCACTGACATCAGACTCAGTTGATTAAAAGGCAAGGGCCCCTTACTCAACACTTTTGCAAAAGCTTTTGAAATCATTTCAAATGATTTATTTCATGATGCTTGAGCTGTGAGACTGAGCTCCCTTATATTTTCTAGGAACTGTATGCTTTAGGCAAAAACACACTGAAGTCACAGAGTATGCCATTTGCAGTAAGGAAATCTCTTGGGTGGTCCTCAGGGGAAGCCTTCAGCAGAAGCATTACTGTAATCCAATCTGTTCAGCAGATCATCATGGAAGGAGGGAAGAGAAATGTTGGTTTTCTCCACTTTTCTTCCAAATGTGGGCAAGAAAGTATAACTGTATTCCTTACAAATAGTAGAAATCCTTTCACCATAATTGTCTGGCAGAAAATGCTATTTTCAGTATATTTTGAGAGGAAAAAAATACTTTACCAAAACCTATTTTTTAAGAGATTATATAACTAAAATACCAGCTTCTGATATGAGTGGGGAAAATTATCAGACTCCCTCCTGAAGAGTAAGATATTCAGTGGATGTTATTACTTCGTTCTATGGTTCAGATGCCATAACTCTATAAAAAAAAAAAAGTTCTTCTGAAATTGGTGGGATCCAAAGTTTAGAACTACTTGTAAAAATGCTAAAGACTCCCAGAGGCTGTTCAATATCGCAACTAACAAATGAAGGAAGACACTGAGATTCATTTCCGATTATTCCTAGTCATGCTTCCGACTTGTTGACTCCCTTTCATTTGCTAATAATTGTTCAGTAATTTTTATATTTATTCATTCACGAGTTAGCTCCGTTTACTCATTCAAGTGTGTAGTGACCTGTTGGATTAGTGTTCGTGATCGTCTCACAGTGAATGAGAAAACTTTGTTAGGCACCGCACAAACATGGATGACATCATTTAAAGATTGCATAAGGGAAGAGAGTTGTCAATAAGGGAGCACAAGCGAAGACAATACAAATAGAAAACTGCATTCATAGTACTTCAACTACAGGAAACACACACCTGCTTATAGCAAAATCTACTTTAGTAAAGCAAACATACTTGTTCAACTAGATGAAAAATTGCGCTAAGTGTATTATGTGAAATGTTCGATTTATAATATATAATTTATTATAAATTTTACAATATAGAGAGAACAAATTTCCAATTGTGTTTATATATCTTTGCTTGTTGATCAACATTTTAGTACAAATTTTATCCTCCCAAGGAAACATACATACACGTTTATGGGAAGAGCAATGTTATTAGGAATTTCTATTATATAAAATGTAATAGTAGTAGTAGTCCCTTCTATGTATATAGAACTTATATGTGGGACTAATATATTTTTTTAAAACTTGTTCTATATTGTAAGGAAACCAACAAACATATTCATAGGGTAAGTAGGTAATCTCATAAACTTTTCCAAGCATCATACACCATAGTGAAACAGGAACATCAATGTGACTGGTGAGATTATGAGGTTGTTATTTTAAAGACTATGTATTACTAAAAGGAGCAACACTACTTTTTTTCACCACCAACCTGAAGCACTTTTTGTGAAAATGGCAGCAGCAGCAGCAGCATCTATATCTGACATCTGCGAGCGCACACAAAGACACACACACACACACACACACACACACACACACACACACACACACACAAACACCAGTGGCAAGCACGCCAGCCATAAGAGAATAAAAATAGGCTGGAGGTCTGGATACATCATCTGGTACCTGTTATCGGTCAGCAAAGAGCCTGTGCTAAGTGGCTCCACAGATTGCACCAGGCAAGAAGCTCGCCCCAGGAGGAAAAGCCAAGGCAATATTGCTCCAAAGGGCTGCAGAATTGTGGCTGTGGTCTCAGAAAGTGACACTGATGATACCGAAGACAATTAGGAGAGAGGGTTTAGAATGTGAATGGGGAACAATTCAGCTGCTACACTATCTGTGAGCAGACTGTTGCCTCAGGCAAAAGAACCCTGCTGTCCTTTGTTCAAACTGCCTGACTGGTGGAAGGTAGACACAGAAAGGAGGATTTGTATAATTCATCTTAACTTAAAAGTTTAAGTTAAAAACTTTGAATGAATATAAATACCCATTTCATGAATTCAGGACTGATGCTTTAGGCCCATCTCTCTAGGATAGTTTTAAATTTAAACAAAATGCTCAAATAGAAAAAGGTTGTATCTGCTCAAGGGAAGTCATCAGACAGTATTGAACTACATTCTTTCCCCACTGTGCCTTGGGGACACATGTCCCTTACTGAGTGGCTTCTAGTGCTTTTGTGGCTATTACTCCAGTGGTTGGACAGTTGTGTTTTATGATCTCTGCATGTAGCATTCAGCTTTACAGTCCAGCATAAACTAATCAATATATCGAGATCAACAGTTTTAAAATTAAATATTTCTATGAAATTCACCATTCTACATATTAAACAAAGTAATTTATTTTCATGGAAATATCAATATTTTCCAAAAGGAATCCAGTGTTTAAATTTATAACATAAACTATCGTACCCACAGCTATCAAAACCCTTAAAAAATTTAAAGTCTTGTGTATACGGAATCTAGAAAATGTGAAAAGATAACGCTACATTTTTGGGCTGTTATTTTTAATGAAATATATACAGTAGTAGTAGTTGGTTAAATGTCGGCATTTTGGTCTTAAGAAAAAAAATATTGAGCCACTCAACAGTGTTTTTGTATTTATCAAGTTGTATTTTTAAAAACTGAGTTCTGTAAAAGGACTGTAAAGATATATGCTTCATGTGTTTTGAAAAATTCTACTTTTGATCTCAGAATAAAAGCAAGAGTTCCACACCATATGTAGACTAAAGTTAAGTGTTTATGAGTTGAAGTCACAGTATGATTTTTTTGATATGCATAGTTTTCAAAATAATAATATTAATATTTCTCTTTAATGCATGCTAAGAACACATTTATCATATCCAGAAAATGTAAGCAATTTCCAATAATAGTCCTAAATTTTTATACCTAGTGGTATGATCAAAGTAGCGAATGGCCACATTTTCAGTTGCTCGATATAAAGTAGAACCTAATATCATGAAAAGAGATAACATACGGAGTGTATTTTATTTCTAACTACTGGCACCCTTGTATCTCCTGGTGGCTTTATTCCACGAGCAGATAAACTTATATTTGAAGTTCCTTATCATAATGTGATAAAAAGAGATAATTCTAAATAAAGCATCTTTCAGATATGAATAATATTTTATAATTTCTTTTTACTCTGTGTTTATGGCTAATTATGGTGACAAAGGAACTACCAAAAACAAACGATCACCAAGACTCCTAGAAATCATACAAACTTGCACCTGAGAAGAATTTTCAATAGGGGAAATAAAATCAGGCAAACCTCAATCATGGCTTATTAAATTACAGCTGGTCCAAAACTGTTTGATATTCAAGCAGCTAATTAGCAAGGGAGATGTCTAATTCAAACTCTGAGCTTTGATCTCTGCCTCACCCAATATTTATTAGGTTTATTTTTAAAAAAGAATGGAGAGGGAAAGTATCTTGAAAGCTGGAGGAGACAGTCTGAACAGTAGTTTACTTATAATTTACAGACTTGTGGTACTTAATATATAATGCAATAATCTTCCTGGTGCCATTTGTCATTTGGATGCTGCCACAGATTATAGCTTAGGGCACTGCATCTGTGCCCGGATCTGGCAGGAAATGGTCTAAAATCTTGAACAGCTGAGCATGATGTTTCAGTGTAGTTGGAAAATTCAACCTCTGCTCTGGAGGTCACTGAATGCTTCTGTCCTGACAGCCCAAATTGTTAAGCATGTGACTAATATGCATACAGAACACAGGCTGCCTGACGTCTGCTACAAGCTTGATGGCTGGTTAGCGGCTAGTCTTAATTTTATGTGACAATCCTATGTAGGAAGTGCTATGGGGGTGACTAAATGGAGCATATTGATGTCCCACTGGGTGTAGCCCCTGTTGTTTTGACAAATTCTCCTTAGCATTTATCAATCAGCCCTACAATGGAGAGTGTGCTGAATATCTAATTCAGACATGCTAGTCAGGGCTAATAGAGCAAGATAGCATGTTATTCAATTTGTACTTGTTAGCGATGTCCCACTGTCACTGGGCAATTTACCTTCACACTCCACAAATGAAAAGAGAAATTTGCTGGGCTTCAAACACTTACATGAGTTACAAGCAAAATTTTAATTAGCATGTCATTACAGCAATAATTTATTGCCTCTTTGTAGTTTTTCCCCAGCATACAGATAGCACTTTTCCAATGTTAGAAAGGATGCTCTCAAAGCTTATGAGCCAGGTATTAATAAGGAGAGCCAATGAGACTTAATATAAAAAGCATACGGATATTGTGTGTTTAGAGCTTTATATTTTACATATGAAAAAAAATGATATTGGAAGCTTCTCCTTTTGAATATTCTTCTGATGATCTACCTACTGTGTTTTAATAATGTTTGCTTTTTAAAAGCAGATATTCTGTTGCTGCAATTTCTATCTAAACAGTACATATGTGGACAAACCACAGAATGTTAATTAACACAGCTAGGAGCACTCACAGAAGCTTGGGCACTTCCGTAGGTCTACTGTGATCACTTGTGAACACACAAGGTTTTCCAGATTGGAAACAAAGTGGTGTCTACTGCTTTCCATCATTTGTTTATGGAATGTTGTCTGGAAATTAAAACTTAATAGCTGTCAAGTAAAACACTGAGAAGGTAGAATAAAAGAAAGAACCTCATAGCTAATTGCTAGTATGGCCACAATTCAGCATCCTTAGAGAATGGAACAAATGCCTTATGTTGTTTAAGACAACCAGAAACAAGGGAACTAGCATGAAAATCTAATTATGACACTTAGAATGGATTACCGTAAAGAAGGATAAATACTTTGATCATAGTGGTGGAGAGATTGAAGAGTGATACTTGTCAAAAATCTCTCCTGTAAAGAGGTATTTTCTAACCACTTAAACCATTTGCCATGGTAGTCCATGAGAAGTAACTAAATGTTGATTCACATGCATGTGCCCAAATACAGAGCCATGACTGTAGTGAATATTTCTTTATATATTGATTTATAAAAATCTGACCTTCTAGAACTACTTAATCATATATGAGCAAAATTATAGACTATGGCTTTAAGTCCACCTTGTATCACTATCAAGCAGAATAGAATCAATTCAGGCAGCCTATGTTCTGGGTTGCATCTCTGCAAACCCAAAGTGCAGAGATAGTGCATGATTCATGCTATTTCCTAACTGACATGGTGTGGGGCACTTTACCAGAGCTCAAAATTAACTCTTGGAAAAATGAATTAAGTTACTGGTCAGACATATGAGGCATAAGAAAGACTATAGGAATGAACAAAGTTCTACTCTTGGTATTGTTTCTCTAGAACGACAATAAGATACATCTCAACTTGCAAGAAATCATATCATCTTACATCTATTATTTCTGGAATTGAAAAAATCCTAGGGCACAGATAATTGTAGATGTTATGTGCAATGTCTACATATTCATTTCACCACAGTATTTACTAGTTATCTTCCATATTTTATTTTTAGAGTAATTTCTTCTATACACACAATCAGTAACCCTCTCTCTCTCTCTCTCTCTCTCTCTCTCTCTCTCTCTCTCTCTCTC
>JANHMN010000014.1:37962557-37973676 GCA_030674055.1 Rhabdomys pumilio
ACACACACACACACACACACACACACACACACACACACACACACACATGAATGAATGAAGGGGCCAGTGTTACAGCCAAAACTACAGGATCTCCATGACTCAGGGCAATAACAGTATATCTGAGAGGAGTCTCAGTGAGGTTCTAGCATTGACAGAGTACGAGAAGCCAGAGGCCTCATACCAGACCAACAAGTCATTACAATTAACATTTTCAAGCAAAGAAGTATGGGCAAAAAGGTTATATTGTGAGACAAACTGTGACACCCTACATCTTCCACATGAGATTTTTTTCCCTCTGTTGGCAGGCGTCTTAGGGTTTGTATTCCTGCATAAAACATCATAACCAGAAAGCAAACTGGGGAGGTAAGGGTTTATTTAGCTTATACTTCCGTATTGCTGTTCATCATCAAAGGAAGTCAGGACAGGGACTCAAACAGGGTAGGAACCTGGAGGCAAAAGCTGACACAGAAGGCATGGAGGGATGTTGCTTACTTAATTGCTTCCCCTTGTTTGCTCAGCTTGCTTTCTTATAGAACCTAGGACTACCAGTTCAGGGATGGCACTACCTACAATGGGCATCCCCTGCCTTGATCACTAATTGAGAAAATGCCTTACAGCTGGATCTCATGGAGTCATTTCCTCAAGGGAAGCTTTTTTCTCTATAATAACTCCAGCTTGTGTCAAGTTGACACACAAAACCAGCCAGTACAGCGGGAATGTTGCAAGGCTGATAGGCTGGTACAGATAAGTGGCATTGAGGTGCATGATGTGAAATTCAAAAAGATCTAATAAAAATTTTGAAAAGAAAATATCTGTTAAGTCCTGAACCAATAACGATTGAGGAAAAATTACAATGTATTTAGGTGTATGTTGATGATAAAATAGTATCATTCAAAAAGCTAAAGCCAAAAATTTTACATTCTCTGTCTCCTTCACTTTAGCTTTCCTTTAACTACTTGGATTTATTTTCATGTCTCTTGGGGTCGAATTACATATTCAAATATAAATGACTTACATTCATTAAAAGTTTAATTTCCTTTTTTTTCTGTTGAGGAACTAACACTTCCAAGAATGCTTTTAAATGTAAAGCCAGTGACTGAGTGGCACATCCACTGTGACCATGTCTTTGTTCTATAGCTGAGTGGAATGTCCAGTGTGATCACATAATTGGTTTTGTAGCTGAGAGTCTGCTGTGACCAGACAATCTGCTCCATTTTAATTCCCCATAAGAAGTGCTTCATTTTCTCCACTCTGTAGCCAAATACACTGACACTGGGCCGTTTACGGGTTTCCATAGGTGGTCCATTGTAAGATGGAGCTATAGCACAGACCACAGGTCCTTGTCAAAGCTTTCTCCCTCTTGCAGCAGCTTCCTCCCTGAGAAAGTGAATGTGTGGTGGTAAGCTTGTTGGACTTAGGGGATCCTGGTGTTCTTACATCTGAATTCCACCATAAAGGAAAACCTGTGGTAGAGCCCCAAAGACGCCAGTGGTGTTATTACTCACGTAGTTGGTCTTACAGTCCCTGAAACTTGTATTTCTGCATACAAGGCACCACTATTGGTGCTCTAGAGGATGGCGACATTAACAGTCTAAGGTTATTGCTCTCCAGGGCCTAATAAACACTCTGAGGGAGAAAAGGCCTACAGTATTTGAAATGAGCAAGCCATTTAAGGTTTTCTGGCTGACTCAACTGACTTCAGATGATTTCTTTCCCTTTGGAAGGAAATTGGAGTAAGATAGACACTTGAAGAGAAAAAGTCACCAGGCATGCCTTCATGCAGGGCAGAAACAGAGCAACTTTAAGGCTCTTAACAGCTGTACTGGGACACACACAGCACACTGTTGACACTTTCTATGTGCCTGGCCTAGTTCTGAGCATTCCTCCCACAGTGGCACCTTTAATCTGCAGGGAAAGGCAAGAAGGTAGGTACTCTTTTTATTATCATGTTTGTAGATAAGGAAACAGAGGCAGAAGGAGATTAAGTAAATAACTTGCCAAAAGTCATAGGCTGTCTTCATGGTAGCATTGTTGATCCTAGGTTCCAAAGGATTTGTATGTGGGTGTGCATGAGAGAGACCTACTTCACCTACATCTGAATTTAGTGAACGGGGTGGGCCTGTCCATAGGACATGGTGCAAGTAGAAGAAATTGAATAGACAAAATGACAAGTACTCCCTCTTGTAAAGATAATAAAATTGGGCTGCAGAGAATGAGGACATTTTTATGTAACTGCTGGATTATAAGCTTTGAGGCTTAAAGATATGACCTCATTCTGCAGGATACACAGACCAGGGACGATTGAAACCAGTTGTTTGAATACTACGCCAGGGTGGGCTAGCTTCACAGTAACTGGAAGATGTCATGCAGGCATTTCCCAGCAAATGTGGAAACTCTAGGATGGGAAATTCAATCTGGGAATGCTGACAGGTACTAAAAGGTATCTGGGCAATACCCTGTTTGTCACTGTCCTGGCTAGCCTCCTTAAATATCAGGGTTAAAATAGTCACAAATGGAGGTGACTCAGATAAGATATGAGGGTAGTGGAATTCCTCAGCCTGACAGAACCCTTGATCTGATAGGACCTCATTTCCACCCTGTCGCCCTCCCCTGGTTCTCCCACCCGTCATTCCTAGGCTCCTTCCTTGAAGAACAATCAAATTCAACAAGCCATTTGTTCAATCTCACTATTTCACAAGAGCATGCTAGACCCTGCTGCTACCCTACCTGAGACTCTGGTGTAGCTGGAGACACAGGAGAGCCATCTTGACACAGAATTTAATTGTGACACTGAGGAGGTGGGTGCTATGATGTCATGCAGGGAACCATTAGATGCAACTGATAGAGTCGTCATTTCTTTTAAATGAACTTAAAGGAAAAAAGAAAATAATGCAGGGTGAGGGAAGTGTATTATCAATTAGTAAATAATTGAACATGGGCTGCTGGGGGAAGAGAATGAAACGAATGTAGAAGCAATCATAACAATAACCAGAGGAAGTGAAGGGAGGAGTCCATAGAAGCAAACCTTCATCTCAGCAGTGAGACTTTCAGAGACCTGCTGAAGGAAGGAATTTAAAGGTATCTTGTACAGCAAATAGTGCCAACTACAAGAAGTAAAAAGTGCCACATCAGAAGGAAACACTGGGGTAGGATGAGACTCAGACTCCCTGTCACATGCTTTCCGTGCCCGAGATCACCTGCTGAGAATTGTTTCCTTCAAGTCCCCATTTTGTTTGTTTCTCTAACTCTTCTCTGTTGAGTAGATTGTGTGCAAAAAAAAAAAAAGTTCAGATAAACAGGGGCAGAAAAAACAATTGTTTTCTCTGTGCCCGTAAAGTTACTGCTGCCATTCATTTGCAGAACTTTCCTGATCTTAGCACCACTCTGAGCAATTGTAAAGGTTCAGTTGTTTCTAAAGGTTTGTCAAATACCAAGTTCTGAATAAATAAATGGATATTCACTTGGCGTAGGTTTCTGAGTGTATTTTTGGAGTCAGACAACTTGGATTCTAGTGCTGACTGTGCTAGTCACTGGTCATGTGACTCTGAAGCAATTATCTCATCCTCTGTTCCTCCTCACATATAGGAAGAAATAACAGTAAGCATCCTCCTCTTTGCTCCTAAGAAGACAATGTGTAAGATATGTAGCAGAATGCCTGCCACATAGCGAGCACATGGGATGCCTAGTGAAGCAAGAGCAAATCACACTAAACCCAAATACTGTGTGGGAAAGCCTACATACAAAGGACAGGAGGTGTTCCACTTAATCAAGAAAGGAGAACAATATGGATCACATGAAGAGTCAAGCCTGTACTGCAGTCTGCGATGCTTGCTGACATCTCTGATAGATTCTCTGATATATAAGCCTGCTGATAGGATATTCATGTGCTCTCTAGGATCTCTGAAATTGCCAAAGATCTCACCATAGGCTATGAAACATTTGGGAAGAAAGAAATGAAAAGAGGAGAGAAGGAATGAGGAAGAGAGAGAGGAGAAAGAGTGAAGGAGGAAAGAAGCATTGGTCTTCTTCAATTCTCTAGAAAACTACAGTCTGCTGCATCCCTTGGTCGTGTCTCATATTATGTCCATATATCAGACCATTTTGAGTACACTCACCTTAGATATTCCATTTAGAAGACCCTTTCTCAACTTTCTTACATCTTCCCATTCTCTGAAACATTTAATAAACTTCATCTCTGTAAGTTAGTCTCTTCATTTATAAGTATTAAAAGAAACAATATAATTACATTAACATTTCATTCATTCATTTACTAAACATTTTTTTTTTAATATTTGTAGAAGGCCTACTTGTATTCCAGATACAGTATATTTAGGAGAAATCAGAAGCTGACTATAAAAGATATTTATACTTCAGCAGTGGTAGCAGGCTAATTTATATCAGGTAGCATTTCACACAATGTGGGAGAGGCTGGGGAGATTCAGAGCCACAGATAATCATCTCCTCCGCTTCTGTCCATGTAGAAACCCTACTAATGATTTCCAGATCTCACAACTGCTTCCAATGATGGTAAGAATAACTGGAAAGGAGAAAGAACTTGAAAAGACATCAGCACACTAACCATGCTATACAATGACTGCTGATCATAGGCTTAACTCTTAGCAAGTATATGTTTTTTATATGCATGTATGATATGGTGGTTAACAGCAATGTTAGGACACAGATACCTTTGTGTTCAAAAGGCATCTTCAACATTATTGTCAAAGTGACTTGGGTAAATTACTATTTTTTCCTAGGTATATTTTCTAGGTTCATAAAACACTTTGGAGGTATTAAATGTCAAATGATTTTACTACATGGCTGTCAATAAACAATGGGACTGATATTAACATATTAAACCAATGTCATTGACATTTGGAAATAATCTATTGTCTTATATCCTCCTACTTATGTAGATGCATGCAAATTTTATTTTTTACATGTAATCAACAAACTCAAACACTCTTCGAGAATGCTAACATCAACATACATACACACACACACACACACACACACACACACACAATCCTACGAACATGCAAATTCATCCTTATCTTTATCTGTTAGCAAACTTTCACTCTAATAACAACAAGCAACCTTTTATTCTTTCCTATTTTATAAGTGTAAACATATGTCTGTATGCTTGATCCTGTGTATATGGGTTTAAGCATGGCTATGAAGGCTGGAGGAGAATCTCAGGTACCATCCTCAGGAATGTTTTTCACCACAGTTGAAAAGGGATTTTCATTGGCTTGGAACTTGACAAAATGAAACTACACTGGCTGGCAAAAGAGTGGAAGAGTCCATTTTTCTCCTGGCATTTTATGTGGCTTTTGAAATTTAAACCAAGCTTCTCTCCCTCCTTCCTCATCCCCTCGCCTTGCCTTCCTCTCTCTGATGTGCATGTGTGGTATGTGGTAGTATGTACACACACGGTCTCCTGCATTTGTAAATATGGGAGTCAGAGTTGGACTTTGGGTATCTTTTAATCCTGCTACGCACCTTATTCATTGAAACAGAGTATCTAACTGAATATACTACTTAGTATTTTAGCTAGGTTGGCTGGCCAGCAAGCCACTGGTATCTACCTGTCTATCTCCTGTCTCCTGCAAATCTATAACTACTCAGAATAGTAAAACACTAGTAAACGCTACATTTCTGAGAGGAAACTTACTTCTAGAATGTTTCAAAGTGCACACACTTGGGCTCTTACATTTCATATCAAAATGCTTTTAGATATTCAAACCCAAGTTCCAGGATTCTCACTTCTTCACAAAACACAGTCTCAGCTGGGTTTTGGTATTATAGAGATTAAAATGCAAATACATAAGTGAGTAGCATAGTTTGAAATGACAAATTTCATTGACTATTTTCTTTTAATTCTCTAAAAGGGAGTTGTAAAGAAAAACATACTCCTTCAGCTCAGCATTTCTTTAATGGAAAAAGGCTGAGTTCATTTTTCTCACTGTTTAATCCTAGCTTTTAAGAAATTAAGTTGTTGTTCCTATTTTACAGAATATTTATAAGGATATAATTTGCATATGTATACATATTAAATGGCACAAATCTTAGTGTATGAAGTGGTTATAGATTGGTAACTGAAGCAGGAGTTTTATTAGAAATTGGAAGGACTTCGAGCATCCAGGCAAGCCACTTGACTTCTACCGCTGACCAGAGTCTGTTGTTTACTTCATTTACGAAAAACAACTTTAAAGAGAAATATAAAGGGAATGCACATAATTTCACCGAGAGATCTACTTTACATGAATATACAAGTAGATATTAAAATCCCATTTATCTTGAGAATCATAGACAAATCTTTTTACTTCTCCTTTGAAATGCCATTTCTTTCTACTGTGTTTTTGTGGCTTTGAGTCAATGATTTAAGGGGATAGTGACCTTTATATAAACACACACTGAAATTATTTCTCTCTCTCTTCCTCTGATGTGCATGTGTGGTATGTGGTTGTACATACGCACACAGTCTCCTACATGTGTAAATGTGAGAGCCAGAGATGGACTAAAAATTAATTTTTGCTAAGTAATACTGGTTAGCAACTAAGATTTCTTGCAATGTTTTCATTTGAGTAGAAAATAAGCATATTCCACCAAAGATTTGTCTCTCCTTGCTTCGAAATTCCTTCAGTTCCCGTGGCAAATCATTTAATAAATTGTAAAAATATTGATGTGTAATGATCCACACCACTTAAATATGTATTGGGCCGGAGGTGTAGGTTATGGTGGTTATAACATTGTATACGGATCTTTTACAAGAGATGGACTCTCGACTTCACAAAACTATGACTTGGAAAATGAAATTGTCCCTGACTTCTAGAAATCCAGCTACACATTTTTACTGTTCATAGTGTACTGAGAAAATTTCAAGCAGCTGGCAATAATGTGCACTGATCCATCGCAATGGGAATTTGGAAATTCCAAAGTTTTATACAGTATGATGACCGGATTCAATGTATGCAATAACTCATATTGAAATTCAAGTTTTCCAAGTAACAATTGCAGCAGTGAATGCTCCTTATTCACATAAACCATATTTAGTGTTCCATATATATAAGAAAAACAAAAATACTGCATTTCCTATAAAATATATATATTTTTTATCTTAAAAAAAGATGGAAGAACAAAGCTAACACCTCGTCTCCATGTTTTTCCTTTTGTATTCCTTCCTTTGTATTTTTAACATGCAAATTTGGAGAAGTGTCTCTGTGGAGAGTTTGAGCATACAGCACCTAATTAATAAAAAATAAAAATAATAAAATCAGGTTGCGAGGAAAGCATTGTTACCAAACAATGACCAACCCTTGCGTCTGAACCATCACTCCAAGAAGAATGCCTCTCATGAGCTGAAAGGTAGAGGCGCACCTGCGGCAGAAACCTTAAATGAAAAATAAAGACCACTGGGTTGTAGGGTGCGTTTCCCTCTTTAAAATAAAATTCTTTGGAGCATAGAAGACAAACAAGCACGAAAGTGAAAGGGCAGCGGTGCAGATTGGATAGGCTTACAGCATAATTGAATTAAGGCTTGTGTGCCACATATGACCACAAAGCGGGCCTATGGCTCCGGCTGCTGAATGGAGGTGGCCGGCCTGTCAATAAAGACCCTTTAAACTGGTTAAATGCATCCTAAGCGAGAGCAGAGAGCTTTCTAGCTAACAGGTGGCTGAGTGAACCTCAGCTGGTGCCACACAGGGCTGTCACACTGGCCTCCTTTAGGATAATTTCACCCCCCTTTAAAAAAAAATTGTTACTGTACTTGCTGTGGTGGAAACAATTTAGGGCTGAATAATTTCTTTTGGTCCCTAGCGGCGCTGGTGGCTCCCTCTCCACCACCCTCTCCTCCCCCCTCCCCGTTTTTTTTTCCCCTTGTACTCTCACTCCCCCTCTCTTTCTCTGTCTTGCTACTGAATTAACATAAAGGAACAGTGACAACAGCAAGCTGAAAAGCATGGCTGGTGGGAGGATTAAGTATATCATTGAAAGGAATTACGTTGTGAATGGCGGGGAGGGATAGACGCTTCTGTTCCTTGGTCCCATCTGGTCCTTAAAGAATACCTTGTTGTAATTACCCCCAGATGGTTTGTGGTACACTGGGGTCTGGACTGCCAGGTGCCACTGTGCCCTGCTGGGTGTGATATTCATTGCTACATGCAGCGACAAAAATGGACTTTATTGAAACCTAGTTTCTTCCAGGGTATTACACAAATATGAAATGAACCTATCTCATCGAGAGGGAGCTTTGTTTCCTTCTAAGCCGAAACAGTCTCACCTAAGATGAGGCTGACTGGTTATTTTACTTACAACAGCTATCCTAAAAGGAAGAGGCAGAAGTAATTTGCAATGTGTGTTGGATTTAATTCAGTGTTTTTGTTTTTCAGTAGCGGAAATGGGCAACCTCAACAGCAAGTGTTTACTTACTTCTAGATGTTAGTTGGTTTTAAAATATCACCGAAGCACTTTAAGACTCTTTTGGGCGTTTTCTTGCTGAAATTAATGGCATGTAGGATGAGTTATTGTACAGCAAAACTATATACACATTTTTGTACTAGGGAACAATTATTTATTCACTATAAAACATGTCTCACCAGCAATTTGATAAACAAAATTTGGACTTATTATATGGTACCTTGACACTAATCTTTTTACACACTAAGATAATGAAAGCTAAGTGCTTTCAAAGCTTACATGCCTCAGTTTGGACAAAGGTGAGAGTTTACAAAATTGGGCTTTATTTTACCTTTCATCAGAAAATTTTATTTTAAAATTTTAATTGATTTAGTAAATTACCATGAAAATAAAGGTAAAAGGTCACAGTTACATGATTCAATTAGGTTCATTTCGTTTTAACCTAATTATAACATTCAATAAATGCAGTATAAATGCAGTAGATCTTTTGTGAGACACTGAACAACCAAAAGGCTCTTTGCTCGTCTTAATTTTAAAAAATGAAACAATCCTCCATTTCATGTCTTTCTTATAATTTTGTATATCTTAACATTTTTGGGGACTTATTCGAACTCATTAGAGCATTATATTTTCCTTGTAAAATATATAAAAGTTTGTATGAAAATCAAACTTGAGAGTTGAACCAAAGAACAGAATCCTTGTGTCTCTGATACTCTGTGTATACTGCTGTAGACATAAGTTATAATTTTTAAATGACAGAAAGAAAAACAAATGATGGTTAATCTTAATGACAATAATTCCTTTTAGTGTCTGTGTAACACATGTTACAACTTGTAAGCTATGTTTGTTAGCTGAAGATGAAACCACATCAAAGTGTTTCTTTTAAAATTACTTTTTAGGGCATTTTCAGGGTGTGAAATGATAGGCTTTATTAAAACATTATTATATCTTCTGTTTTGACTTCTCTTGTGTCCTCCAACTGTCTCTCTACTCTTTCCACACTTCCTCCTTCTGCTTTTCTGTCTCACACATATATTCAACATGCTTCTTGATGCATTTATAAGCGGAAGTTAAGACAATCGAGTGGTGGAAATGGTGTGTTTTGAGTGAGCTTTGTCAACAGAGAGCAGGAGGATAGTGCAGCTTAGAGGGAACGGTTTTGAGGAGAAAGTCTGTGCATCCAAACACAGTCCTAAAAGTCTATCTCAACTTTATTTTTATTTTGATACAAAAATAATTATTGTAGTACTAATTTTAGTCAACATATAAAATAATATATTTATTAGTTTTTCATATGTATTATATAGCATTGTACTTTGCTCATATCTGACTATGTACCATTCCTTCTGGCCTGCATCCCCTGTTATGCAGTTTCTTTAACTTCTCCCCAGATAATTCCATTACTTCTGAGCATCTGAAACCTGCACACATAGTACCTAGGAAGATGGGAGATGGGGTAAACAGTGTGAAAAAGACTGAAACCTGGGCTCCTGCTTCACCCTGGGCTTCAGCTCAATGATCTACCTAAACTTTTTAGACTTCTATTTCTCCCCTGTATGTTGATTATAAATTAACTTGTATGTATGAATGTACGTATGTACATATGTATGTATGTATGTATGTGTGTATATATATATAAATTTTAAATGTATGTATAAATTTTACATATATATATATATGTAAATATTTAAATATATTCCAGGGCTGGAAAAATGGTTTATCAGTTAAAAATAGGCACTGTTCTTTCAGAAAATCTTAGCTCAGTTCCAAGTACCCACATCAGGCAAAGGAGTGTTTTCCTCTGACCTGCATTCACCTACATATATCTATGCTCATGCACGCATAATTCATAAATACAAATAATAAAAAGAAATTTAAAAGAAACAGATTTGTCCATCATTCCCCTGGGGACATAAAAAAGAATCTGAGACTATAGTGGTACAAGTATCCCTAACTGGGTTGTGTAATGGTAGGCAGTGGAAAAGAGATGGAGTAGACTTTTCAGTGTAGGGATATAGGAGCTGGCATCTGTATTCTTAATTATGTGTTTATAACATTTTTATGCATTCCATCAGTTTCTTTTTCACTTTTGGATCATGTGGGAACCCTTGGATAAAGTGTCCTAGAATGTATCTTAAAGTAATAGGCTTATTGAAGAATATTGTCTACGTGTGTGAAAATGTTATGACAAAACCCATTATTCTTTACAAGGAATATGTATGAATAATAAAAAGAGATTTCTGCTGGAATTTCTTTACTTTCTTTCCTTCCATAGCCAAGTATTTTCATGGACTCTGTTTCTTCGACACTTAATTACTGGGAAAGGGAGTTTAAAAACAATGACACAGAAGCAAATTGTGTGCTTATACTCCCTTCTCTGATACACACAACACATTGTTTCAGGACAATCTTGCATAACACTTGAGCTGAATAATAGCTTGGGAACTCTATGTAAAAACAGAAGACAAAGTTACTCTCCAGCACTTTGTAATGCCAACATACAGAAGAATCACACATCATCATGATATTTGACATACATTTATCTATACATATATACCGGGCTTGTAGGGCTTGGGAATCAAACATCATAACATGTAAAACATGAAAACTAACTTGGAAAAGAGTGAATGAATATTCTGTACGTTTGAAGCAGATCTCTCTCTCTCTCTCTCTCTCTCTCTCTCTCTCTCTCTCTCTCTCT
>JANHMN010000014.1:37973686-37991590 GCA_030674055.1 Rhabdomys pumilio
TCTCTCTCTCTCTCTCTCTCTCTCTCTCTCTCTCTCTCTCTCTCTCTCTCTCTCTCTTGAGACAGGGTTTCTCTGTGTAGCCCTGGCTGTCCTGGAACTTACTTTGTAGACCAGGATGGCCTCAAACTCAGAAATCACCTACCTCTGCCTCCCAAGTACTGGGATTAAAAGTGTGTATCACCACTTCCTGGCAGCAGATCTCTTTTCAATAAATTGTGTAAATACAATATAAAGTCAATAGAATCTGCAATTGAAGTGTTAGAATTCTCAAGCAAACTTCAGTCCCTCACAAGAATTTCCATACATTATAATTATATATAGAACACATAACTGCAGCTTGCCGTCTAGATGTCTTTCCCATCATTTCAATGATAGAAAGGTTTTGCCTTTAGAAAGTAATCAAGTTAAGTTGAGAGATGACTTCTTTCATAAAGTCATCTTTGTTTCAAATTGAATTGTGCTTTCTTGTAGCCTATTTTCATACCATCTTAGGGAGAATTCTACACTGCCATCACAGAAATACCATTAGTAGCAAAACATAGAGAACTCACAATGCATTTTTAAAGTTTAAGGTCTCTCCAGAATTTATAGAACCCCTTTCTGTCACTGCCAACAAGCTTAATTATTTTTTTGTCACTTGATGAAATTATATATGTTATGATACATTCTCATTATTTCCTTCCTCTCACATTTCTCTCATCTTACTTCTTATTCTATCTCCATCATCTCTGTCAGTCCCTTTCAGAGGGTCATGTCGTTTAGTTTTATTTTGTAGCCTACGTAATTTAACCAGGGCCATCTGTGTGATCACTGGATTGGAACTGTCCATTGGAACCTAATGGGGTCACTAGTGGTACTCAACTGAAGGCAATGATTGCCGCTCTCCCTCAATCTATAGGTAGCAAAGAGTTGTAGCAACAAATAAGCCTGGTCATCGACAGGACTATTTCTGAGTAGATCCAATTCATGCATCCACAGTTGCTATGATAACAATGGCTGTATCCTGTCCATGAGATGACATTTTCAGTCCTCCTCCTACTCCTCTAGCTCTAACAGTCTTTATGCTCCTTCTCCTGAGGTGTTCCCTGAGTATAAGATGGGACGGTGTAAATGTCTTATACGGGATGAGCATTCGTGCATCACCTAAACTCTGCAAATGTGCAGTCGTGAGTCTCAACATTTGTTGTTCATTGGAAAAAGAGGGAGGTTTCTCCGATTAGTGCTGAAAGAGTGTGTCTACAAGTATAAATTTTAATCTTTAAAGCCAGTTTTGTGCTAAGTCAATTTACCTAGATAACAGTATTCAGTTTTCTACCTAGGACCTAGAGGCTTCCTCACTATTGGCACTGACTCTGTTTAGAGTTCCGGGCATGAAATCTTCAGTAGTCAGCCACAAGAAGAAGGGGCTGTTCTAGCTGCTTGCCTCTGTGCAGAAACTTCTGCCATTGGAAGACTGGCAAGCTGATGTTCTTCCCTTGGTGACCACTTTCACAGCATATATAAGAAAAGGACAGAGGAAATTGTCTAAGCCTCTTATCAAAGGTGTCACGCAGATTCATGAAACGTTTCATATTTGTGCACTGTGCAACTCCAGCTAATGGGATATCAACAGAAGGCAGATTTATGGAGACAGAAATTAGAATAATGGCTACCACTGATGGGGAGCATAAGGAGATATGATTATATGATTTCATAAGAACATAGTTTTCTGTGGGGTGGAGAGAATAGACAACTATGAACATGCAGGCAATGTTGCTTACCTGCAGTTCCTCTCTCTGTCTTCTGTTATGTATACACACACACACACATATGTATATACATACATACATGTATGTATGTATGCATATAATATATGTATATATGTGTATAAAGTGGCATGAACCACTTTAAATTCAGTTTTGAATTAACTAATAGTAACTTATCATTAGCATTGACTAAGAAATTCACTTTCTTTTCATTCTTACTAGATATCATGTATATTCCATTAATGACACTTTGTCATTTATTTGTGTTTACACACATGTCATTTACACTGGTTATTTAACTCTCTTGTGAACATTTTCATTCTATCATTATTATATATGTAAATTATTTGTGTGTATGAGAGACAGAGACAGAGATATAGAGATAATTATAGGTACAGTGTGTAAGTATTTTTATCTCCACATGTAAAATTACTGTACATAGACTCACTGCATGTATACTTACTGAATGATACTCACTGTATGCATGCATATATATATATATATATATATATATATATATATATATATATGCACACATGTGTGGAAATTCAGTGCATCTGCATCTGTATGCATTCACCGAAGTCTAGAGTTTTATACCTAGTTTCTTCTCAATTGTTTAACCAGTAAGTCAAAATAACTGTCTCCTGAATAAATGTCAAAGCCTCAGACACTGAAATCAGTACTGCTCACTCTTAATCAAATATTTGATTGTGCAAAAATAAAATGTACAAACAATTGACCAAAGGATATATAGTCCATGTGCTCTTATTGGAAATCTATCCTTTGGAAATAAAAAGCCACATATCTTATCTTATCCATGTGTGGTCTCTTGTAAATGGTCTCACATATAATGCTTTTATTGGATGTGATTTGGCATTATGTCATTATTGGCCTGTGCTAATGGCTACTGTAAGAAACAGCCCTGTGAGGCCCACTTAATGCACAGAGTCACAGACTATCGTTGAAGATGTGCAATGTTTTCTTTTCTGACCGAGAAAAACTTTGATTTCATTACAGCAAATGAAACCACTTCCCCTTTCTTTGGAGGCAGTGAGGTAAGGTAATTGACTATGTTCTCATGTTTACCTGTCAGCCATTAAGCTGATAAGCCCAGTGTTTATCATAGAACTTTTCAAACTTTACAGGATGAATTCTCCTTTCCCAACTACTATTGCTTATTTGCTTAATATGGAATTTCACTGTGTGACCCAGGCTTGGTTTAAACTCTTGGTCCTCCAGCTTAAACTCAGAAAGTGCTGAGATTATAAGCATGTAGTACCAGGACTAGATCATATATTTTCTATTGACAAATTATTTACTCAAACTTACTTTCTTCTCTTTATTTATTTTATTATTTTTTATTTTACACTGTGAACCACTTTAAATTCAGTTTTGAATTAACTAATAGGAACTTATCATTAGCATTGACTAAGAAATTCACTTTCTTTTCATTCTTACTAGATAGCGTGTATATTACATTAATGACACTTTGTCATTTATTTGTGTTTACACACATGCCATTTACACTGGATATTTAACTCTCTTGTGAACATTTTCATTCTATCATTATTGTATATGTAAATTATTGTGTGTGCGTATGAGAGAAAGACAGAGAGAGACAGAGACAGAGAGATAATTATAGGTATAGTGTAAATATTTTTGTCTCTACATGTAAAAATTACTGAACATAGACTCACTGCATGTATACTCACTGCATGCATATATAGTATATACATATGCATAAATATAACACAAATTTAATGTCTATATAAATCACTTTGTCATATATAAATGTTTGTATATCTATACATTATATGTTTTACATATGTACATAAGCTTTCCTGTTTATCAAAATATATACACTCATATGAGTGTATTCACACATATGATGGAATTTATAAAGTCGTAGATGTAACTTTTTCATAAGAGATCACACGAACACTACTTGTGAAACAAAACGACTATCAGTTGACAAAGTAGTCTTCTGCTTTCTGACTTTTCTAGTTTAATTTGAATGCTCATTTCTAGGCTCCATTGTGAACTTCTTCCAATAACCATATTTTAGCTTATTCCACTGTCTCTCCCCAATCAATTTTCTTCCTGTTTATGGCTTTATATACCAAATTACAGCCCCCTTTTTCCTAAGTTCCAACCACATATCCAACCCTCCCATAGAGGATCATCTACACCATTACAGTACAGTTTCTCAAACTAAACCCGTTACTCCCCATGCCAGCAATCTCTAAATGAATAACTTCTCTTAAATCCCTTCCTCTCATGTTTTTTGCTCTTTCTTATCCCTCAAACTGGAAGTCTGGGTCCGATTAATACCTCATCATCCTCTCTTTCATTTCTGCACAATGGCAGGTCTCCAACCACTCTCCATCTTAGCTTCTGCACATTTCTCAAGTTCTTGTAAATCACTCTACTGCTCACTCTCTCTGGAGAAATTCTGACAATTTTAATAATGTCACCTCAACAAAACAACAAACCTCTTTTGACTGTTGATATTTTAGATAGAAATATTGTCATGTGTCATATCTGCCTAAAACTGCATTGACTCTACTCTGCTCCCGAGATTCCTTCCAGATCTATGATGTGTATGGTTTTTGCTTACTCAATCTCTACCTGAAGACTGTACCTGCAGTAATGCCAGGAACTAAATGCCATGCTTCTTACACAGTAGGTTTTTTGAAGTCTCCAAGATTGTCAGCAACCTCTGCCTGAGGAATCTTTATTTCCCCCTTACAATCATTCAAGTAATGGAGAAAATACAGATATTAAGATCACAGATGTCTCAATTCTGGTTATAGTCCCACTACCTGATGTCCCTAAAATTGGGTCAGTCAAGAAGGAATGGGTCATAGCATGACTAATAGATTTTGCCTTGAGAATCATTACTAAGCCATGCTTATTAGTTGTTAAAAAATTAAAAAGAAAAAAAAGAAAGCAAGAGATAGAGAGACAGAAAACATTATTGTACTTAAAGTAGAATTTTTAAGCTGAATTGAGCATTTGATTTTAGCATCGAGCCAAGCCTGTCTTTATAGATAATTATGTAGAATGATAGCTCCAATAAACTGTAGGAATTTTTTTCTGTAGGTTATTACCAGCTCTTTGAGAACATTCCAAATAAATTGTAATGCAATTGCTTTATCTTAATATTTTAAAATACACACTATCCAAGGAACTGAATATGTTCTTTCAGGTGAGGGTATGAACAAGATTCACACCAAAGTAATTAAATATATTCTTTCAGGAGACTGTATTAATAAGTCACATTTATTTATTCTCAGTATCACAAATTAAAGTGGTAGCAGTGATGTGTATCTGTGTGTCTAGCTTAAGTCCAGGGGCAAACTTATCAACATACACTAGCATGTATACATTTTCATTGGAAAATAGAAGCACCATTGTATTCTTAAACGCAGCTGCCTCCCTCCTACTCTGTGCTTTCCCTAAAGCTTCAACCATGTACTTCCACATTCAGTGACATCCCAACAGCAGAGCAATTGCTTCCAGTGCAGTTAGAAGGCAGAGAAGGTTTAGGTATTATGATGACAATAAAGGAACGTTGGCATAAACATGCTATGGAGACATATAAGAAAAAGAATCAGAATGGCACAATGATGTCTAGGTACTCCAGGAGCCTCCTGCTGCAAGCCAAGCTGACAGCCCTCTTTGTCCATTTATCTGGCAAATTTGATCTTAATAAAGAGGAACAATTCTCAATTAAACAAAAATTATAGGATTCTCTCAGAGCCAGAGTGATAAAGAGATAGAATGAGAGGTACCCAAATCATTTGGTAACACAAATTTCACAGTAGATTTAGATTTGGCCTTATCTCAGCCCTTTAATTATAATCTACAAACCAAAGTGAGATAAGTTTATCTAGAATAAACTTCTATATGATTGGGTAGATTACAAGTGTTTTAAGCAATTTTATTTGTATCTAGTTGCATTATGCTTTTCTTCAACGACTACACCACATAACAAAACTTACATAAATCTATCTTCACAAATGAACAAAACGGAAGTCTCTAAATAGAAATGCTTACTGTCTTCCTTGGGTTCACACTGTTATTGATCTTTAAAGCAGTTTCCCAACACCTATGTGACACATCCCACCTCAATGTCATTTCACATCTCAGAAAGAGACACACCTCAACCTAGTACCATATGTTACAGTTAGAATAAAGACAGCCTCTCATTTCTACTCAACATATGCTATTCCTTTTTTATTAGTACGTTAAAAGTACTGATTAATAGGTTTCCTGTGAGTTTACACATTGAACACAATGCATATAGTGATTATGACATATTTACATATAAGGCATATAACCAAGTTTACTGTGTGTTCCTATTTTATGTTTGAAAGGCAATTTGTAATTTGCATTTTGGGGAGAGGGCAAAAGAAAGGGCATGTAAAAATCCTGAAAGTTCCAACATAAAAAATAGGAAATGTAGCCTGACATAGATCTTTCAAGTGGCCTGTAACTTCTCTTGATGTGTGAGGTGGCGAGGAAGCATAAGGGGAAAGGCAGACAAGAGAGCAGAGGACAAAGCAAGAAGGGCAGAGGCAGAGACTGATCTAAATAAAAACCCTCAGCAGCCTCAGGAGTCCTCAAGTGGGAAGTGTGTCTTCTGTCCTCAGCTTTTCAGGTTTTTGTTTGTTTTGCTTTGCTGACCCTCCCCCTCCACATCCCCAGGAGAAGTCACTTCTGCACCCTACCTTATGCTCAGCCTCATTTCCCCAGAAGACCTTGGCTGCTCCCCTGCCTCTGTGTTCTCAAAGCAACACTCCAGAGCCAGCTGGAGCTGAACTGTTAACTAGCAACACAGCAGGGACTTCACACTGCCTTTGGCTGCCTCTTGAAAGGGGCAGGTAAATTACCATTTTTGATACACTTTGTTTTTTCAGACCTTCTCCTTAGGATTCTAATGCCTCTGTTAGACTTTTGGCCTCAGATTATCATAAAGCAGCAGGCTGAGTCACTCTCCTGGTTTCAGATACTTAACACCAAGAAGAAAATATATACTGAGGTTAATATGAAAGTACCACAAAATACTAAATGTCATATGTTTTGTACATTTAAGCTCAGATTTAAAAGAAAGATACATACAGAGAGGCACAGAAATTAACATGTATGTACATTATGCATTGTTTCATATAGAACAACAGGAAAGAAAGATCCTCTTTAATCCTTTCCTCACATTTGTTATGCACTTTTGTCCTAACCATAAATATTGACAAGATAGTGATACAAGATAGTGGTATGTTGCCACCAAGTCAGTCTATTCTGCATACATACATGTATGAATATACTGGTAATGTATTATATTGTTTTGTGTTTAAATTACACACACATACACACTTGTATATGATATATATCCTTTATCAAGCTTGGTTGCTCATGACTATAATCCCAGTACTCAAGAGGCTGAAGCAGGAAGATTATGAATTCACTGCTACCCTGGGCCATATAATGAAAGAGTTTCAAAAACAAATAACAGTAAAAATATTATATTGCTGTTGTTTTATATAGGTATGTAGATGTATTATGTATGTATGTATATATGTATGTATGTATGAGGCAGAAAGTTGCCTGACAATATTTTTAATTTCACAGATATATGTGTATGCAAATGAATGCACACATCTGTGAATATGATATGTGGCTACACACACAGACACACTCACACAGCAGTCAGGTTGCAACCGTTGCTCACGCTATTTTCCTATTGATGTCCAATTTTGTTTCTCTGTTACAAATTACACACCTGAGGATGAGGATGTACTGCTGTGAACCTTTCAGGGCATCTGCTTCCTGGATCACAAATGCCATGTATTCAACATCAGTAGACTTCGTCTTTTCTGGAGTGGTTGCACCAACATACATTTCGCAGCGAAGCTGGCATGCTACCACTGCTACGCCTCTTCAGAAAGCCTAATTTTGTTGAGCTTATTCCTTTTGTTTGGGAATAGAATGGCTGTCAAGTTATGTCAACATAGTTTCATCTAGCATCCTCTGAGTTTCAGTGAGATTCTGCATCTTTCAACTTCTTGTTGGTCATTCATACTTTTCCATCTTAAGTGACTTCTACTGAACTCCAACAACTTACTCCTCGGCTTTAGTTTTTCCTTTTTCCATCCTCTACCCTCATCTTCCTTCCTTTCCTACCCCTCCCAGCTTTCTTCCCAGCTTTTCTTTCTTTTACTCTCCTGAATTATTTTATAAGTGTCTTTACTGTTAGCAATCAGGCACATCCTCAGACAGCTGAAAGGCATCTTTACAGCCAGCCTTTGAAGGACCAGACAAGACACGTCATCACTATCAGTTGACCCTGTTACATGTCTCTTGCGCATGTGCTATGGCCCCAATAAAAGTCTTGTTCTTCCTTCATCCACTCTCTTCTTTCCTCTCTCTCCCAGAGGCTGCCTCTGTGCCCTCTCCCCGTTTTAATAAAAACCCTCCAATGTGAAACCTGTCACGTGGTGGGATTTTGTTGGAATTGCCCCTTAGTCCCATCAATTACAGCATAGGAACCACTATGAAACTTTGTTTATGGTGTTGTTTCTATTTTGATATGAGTAAATGTACGTTATCCTGTTGTGTATTTCTTAAGGAATTCCATCTTAGCCAAAATGAAGACGTTCTCCTGTGTTGTCTTCTAATGTTTTTGAAGTTCTTTCCCATAATTTGAAATTGAACATCTGAATTTATATCATCTTGTGGGCTTATATGGAGACAAGATTTACTTTTTTCCGTACAGAAAACCAACTGTTCCAACACTGTTTATTCTCGTGGCATGCTCTCTACCTCTTTGTTGTACAAGGGGTATCACTTTCTGGCCACTCTTCACTTTGGTCTTGGTCACTCCATTTTATTTTATAAATCTTTCTATGTCCCTCAGCTTCACAGTCACGGTGCTGTAATGAAATGTCTTAAGGCTTATCACTTGTAGAATAGAATCATCTTGGCTATACTCACTATCCACCCTTTAATACTGATTTCAGAAAAATGGCATTGAGGTATTGATTTAAGCTGTATTTTTTTTTCGTAATAGTTTAGGGGATTTGCTGTTAATAAAAAAATGGGTTGAGTCTTCCTGCCTATTCAGAACTATTTTCCTTCCTTCTCTGATATTTTGCTACTTGCTCAACAACAGGTTAGAGACTGCTTATGGCTAGTGCAGTACACCACTAAGTTTCATCACTATTCTGAAAATCAAGCTGTTTTTATAAAACAATATATCTCTATTGCTATTACATAAGGGTATTTTTATATCAATGGAGATTATGTTTTATAAGCATATTAATTATTAGGTTTTGATAAGAAAACACTATTGTTTAGCAAGATATAATCTGGCTTCTTTACAAATCTTCTCTAGGCTCTTTTAAAATCCTTTCCTGGTCTTTGGTTAGTCTCTAGGAGAACAAAGATGAGAACCATTTTTTTAGTCTTCCTGTGTCAGATGTTTCCAGAGCTTTGCCTTTGCTGTGAACTAAAGACTGGTGCTTAAAATTCCCACCACTCTCGTCTTCATAGAGCTTGTCTATTCGTGTTATGAAAAGTGTTGGTGTACTCTTACTTATTTATACTGTTTTGTGTCCTATCCCTTTAAAACTTGCCTCCTCTTCTGTGTACTCTCCTCTCCCTGCATAGTGTGTACTAAACATACTATTCGTCTTAGTCTACCTTTTAGCTCCATTGTTCCTTCAGTGGTATTTCCATACTAAAATTTCTTGGTCTTGGTCTTTGTTGTTTAGAAGTTTATTTTTTTTTAGAATTATACAGTTGATACTAATTTCTTCCATTATGTCAGTCACTTGGGGCTGAGGCAGAAAAGATTCAAGTGACTAACTCTCTAATTACATTGGCTGATTTGAATGGCTGTGGATTCTCCTTGACTCATTTCCAGGGTTCATTTTTGTGGTTTCTGTATCACAGTGACTCCCACCAGATTGGTATAGCATGTCAGAGTTTGAAGGTTCTCACAGGACATTTTTCCCACTTTGTGGCATTGGTTAGTGAATTTCTCCCTAGCCTCAGGTTTTCCTCAGAAATATGGACGCTCTATGCTTTTTGGGCAGGCAATTGCAGTTCCGTGAGTGTTCTGCTTCTTTCCTGTGCTAGAGTTGAGACTCAGGCACTGAGAGTTCACACCTCTGACTTGATTTCACTGTGCTTCTTCAACATATGGCTGTCACATTCTTTTATTATTATTATTATTATTATTATTATTATTATTATTATTATTATTATTATTTCCTTTCATTTACATCCCAAATGGTATCTGACTTCCCAGTTACCCCTCCACAAACCCCTCATCCCACATCTGCCCTCCTCCTTTCCTTTGCCTGTATGGGGATGGTCACCCACCCACCTTCACTCACCCCACCTCTCCAGCATCCCCCATACTCTAGGGCATCAAACCTCCCCTGCTCCAAGGGCTTCTTCTCCCATTGCTGTAGACAAGGCCATCCTCTGCTACATATGTATCTGGAGCCATAGACCCTTCTAGGTACGCTCCTTGGTTGGTGGTCTAGTCTCTGAAAGAACTGGGTGGTCAGGCCAGCCTATGTTGTTCTTCCAATAGGGTTGCAATACCCCTTCACTCTTCCAGTCATATTGTTGACCATGAATTTATTTCTTCCTCAGAAATTAAAGATTTTCAAGGTTTTTTTTTACAAGTTCAAAAATGATTTTGTATGTATAATATATATTTTGTAAGTTGAATAAGTTATATGTTTATTAAATTCATAAAGTTAAACTAAAGTACTTTGGGGCTGGTTAAGAGCCATTGGTATTCTTCCAGAGGACCTAAATTCTCCCCAACACTCACCTTGGGTGAGTGGAACTCCAGCTCCAAGGGATGTAACAACCTCTTCTGATATCCTCTAGTATTTGAATGCACATGAACAAACACACACAAATAAAACTCTTAAAAAATAAAATATAATGTGAATTAATCAGTGTGTTTCTTATATGTATGTATAATGAATCCCCTAATGCCATGAGGACCATCTTATGGGTATTCATTACACCAAATTCTTTGAAATACTTTTATCCTTGACTTCCCTTCATCTTTTGACAAAAAAAATAAATAAATTTTGAGTCAAATACAATCAATTATTTTAAATCTAGATTCCAGCTTTTTCCCAGACTTGCTGGATGATCAAAATGCAAAGACAACACAGATGTTAATGGCCAGCAACTTGACACGCTAGCATCCATTCCTTGATATTCCTTGCAAGGAGCTTTTCCTACTACTAGGTGTGTTTCTTTCCTTGATATTTCTTGTAAGGAGCTTTTCAAACTACTAGGTGCTTTTCTTGGGAATTTGGTTCTTTTCTTATGAAGAAGTGCAGCTGCTAAAACCACAAATAGTATTCAGTTAATGTGGACTTGTTAAATCTGAAATCAAAGGTTTCTGCTAATGATAGAGTCCTGTTTCTAAGTCTAACACTCGTCAGGCAAGGGTCTGCAGTTTCTCAGCCCCCCTCACACTTGGGGTATCCCCCAAACTCTCCCACACACTGCCTTCCTTACTGATTCACTTGAGAAATTCACTTGACTCTGCTGCCCCCTCCAGATACCACACATTTCTCTCCTTTTTTTCCCCTGTGTTTTGAGGAGTAGTCAGTTTTATGGCTTACAGGTTCCTTTAGATCCTTATAATCTGGTTTTCACACCCATCACTTACAAAGCTACACTCTGGACGCGCTGTGTGATTGATATTCTTTCTGCTAAACTCTGTGTTGTTTCTCAATCTGATTCTCCTAAGCACTGTGCAGCATTAAGTGTTGTTGACTTCTAAGGCTGTTTAAACTATTATTATTATTATTATCATTTTATATTACATTTAGTATTCCTTTAAAGGATATACTCTGCTTTACAGTGAAAAGAAAACTAGATGCAGAAGTTTTTTGTTTGTTTGTTTGTTTGTTTTTGTTTTGTTTACAGGCAGACATTTTTTAAATAGTACCTGAGAAGACATAGAATCAAACTCAGCTCTTGATACCATGTTACATTCCTACAGAAGCTAAGGAAAGAGGAACTCAAGGAAAATCAATGGCATCTCCATCATAGCTTAGGAACTAAGAAGTAAGGGAAAGATCAGAAACCAGAATTCAGGGCTGGGAACTAGAGGAAAGGTTCATTCATCTAAGACAATTATGAAAAATAAAACCTCTGTTTTTATAATTCTTGTTGTTTTTCAGTTGAGGAGAAAAGGACACTTAAACTTGATATGATTGGGGGATTAGAGAAGAAATCTAAGACAAAAAGAAAGAGAAGATGTTGAAGAAACTGAAGTGTTAGGCTTCCCAGCCCAGACTATGAGGCTCAGAGAAAATGCTTCCTTCCTGTCCTAGCTATGGAGACGTGGAAGCTATCAGGCATGTGTGCTGAAAACATCAGTGAGATTTACTAGGTTTACTGAAAAAAGAGGAAGAAATCCAGGAGCTTCAACATACTTTGCATAATGGAAGACATACAAGCTCTGGAAGCAGGAGTGGACAATTGGCAGAGTCATAACTGGGAAGGAATTTGAGAGCTTTCTGAAGGGCTCCAGACAATGGCAAAGCAGACATAGCAGAAGAAACACACCTCACAGTAGGAAGCAGTAAGAGCGTAGGATAGACAGGGCATATTGTGGTTTTCATTGTTGATCTTCCTTTTTTTGTGGATTTTCACTATTACTAGAGATGGAACCTAGGACACCATATAAACTCTGACACTGAGCTACGCACTCAGGCTGGCCTTGAACTTGTGATCCAACTGCCAATGTGTATTCATAATTTTCTGCAAGTGTACATACATCATCACAACCAGATTGCATGACTTTCTGTATTTACATAAATTTCTAGTTTTTGTGTTGTAATGTGTTGTTACACAGTGTCACTGTGTTCTTATTTTGTAATTCTAAATTGTTTGCATTTGTGACTATTTAAAATAATACTGCTATTAATAATTTTATGGATAACACCCTTACATGGGTTTATGTAAAGTGGAAAAAATTTAATAGACATTAGCAATATACTTTTTTTAAAAAGTCCATTCATTCTTTATGTATACAAAGATTACACACACACACACACACACACACACACACACACACACACATATACACACACACACTTACACATACACACAAAATCTAGTTTGAAAATGTAATCTCCAATGATGATTACTAACAAATTTCTCTGCCCTAACACCTATATTGGGAAACTTGCTTCTACTCTCACTTAGGCAGAGTCTCAGTAGGTTGGCCATTCTTTCATGCAATTTGGAATCTCAAGGATTCTCCCATCATACTTCCCCAATACCTAGAGATTCATGTGTGCACTACGTCTAAAGCAGATGGAGAGTTTTGTTGATGTCAGTATATTACAGGATATTATCCATCCTGCTTTCAATTTATGATTAAATATTTTTTTAATATCTGTTGAACCACAGGAATAAAATTTCCTAAACATGTTTTAATTACCTAAAACCAACCCTGGCTCATTTTTCCTTCCTTGCAGAATATTTTTCAGTATCTTTCCATAAAACTTCTAAATGTACTCATAAATAAAGATAACCCACAAAATGCTGTCTCTATTTTTAGTTCCATCTCTATCTACTTTTTTATGCTAAGAAGTATTTATGACTCATTGCTTCAGCTAAGAGCCCCCGCAGTTGCTGTATCACTGTTCTCTTTAATTGCTGCCGCCTCTCACCTAAATGTTAACCTCACGTTTCAATTTGAGATGCAACCCTTTCCCCACCTGTGTGAATTCTGAGGAAAAAAGATAACTCTGGAAACAGAACAACCTAATCTGTCTAGGGAGAAAATATGACTCCAGAAGCATAGGATTGAAGGAAAAAGGACATAAGTGGGTTAACCATGAGTCTGGGGAAATGGGCAGGCCTCATAGACGGATTATATGAGGAAAGCACATGCCAGATGTGAGAGAGAGACATCAATGGTATATTTAATAACAGACTTTGAGTAAGTGTTTCAGTTACTGTTGGTATGATTGTTATATTGGCAGTCCTATGACATAATGTTATCTAATTTTGAAATCTAACCATGTTGACTTTTCACCATATTTGGATATATAATTTCATTCTGTTAGTCCAACCAAATCAAACTCAAGTTAAGCTAGACATGAGCTCTGTGGTGAACATTACATTGCATCTTTTGATTGTTTATTTTCCCGGTGCTGGAAATCAAACACTGGACCCTGTACATGCTGTAGAAATGTCCTACCCCTGAGCGACCTTCTCAACCCAAGTTCAAAGATTTCAAATTTCCAGAGGGGTCTGAGGTGTTCGTTTTCTATTCAGAAAGAATTTAGGTAAGAATGTGTGAATTAAAACAAAATAATTAAGAATAGTTTAAAGTGACTTGGTGACCTCTAACAGCGACTCTTTTAAACTTATCTCAGCCTCTATTTCTCCTTTATTCCAGTTATCTTTTCCACATTCATTATATCAACACTTCATGGCAATTATCAAAGTTTAGTCAGAAAACTGAAACGTTGCTCAAGTGATATCAACAAGCCACATCTATAAGACATAGCAATTATAGAAACTCAATAATTCATAATTCTGAAAATGTTATTTTCAAGTATGATGGAAATATGAGGGAGGGCAGAGTAACGACTAGCAACCACTCCAAAAATGCAGGCATTGGTGACCACGAACAACACACACTTGGAATGAATGTACCAGCATCACAGTTGTGCATCATTCCTTTAAATATGCTAATTTTCTGAGAACAGAAGAAAACATACTAGATAACTATGGTTTTTATAAATAGAGACATTGATATGATCTAAACATTTTCTTTTCTCTATTTGCAAATTCACAATCATAGGTAGGATGAACAGTGTGGACCATGGCAAGCACTCTAATACGAGAGCCAATGCCTGGTAAGTCTCTTTGCTCAGTGGTATGCATTTGGGTGGAGGGTAATCTTTTGTACTGGCTGATGATTCCACATTCTAACCACTGGCAAGAGCTAGGGTTGCATAAAGAGGCAAAGCTCATTTTAGATTCCTCTAGATGACATTTCGTTTTTTAGACTTTTTTTCTGGATCAAAAGAAAAAAAATCAATTGCATAATTTGGCCTAAATTTACATTCTCTGTAATTTTTTTTTTTTTTGTATTTTTGGATTTGTTTCATTAACTTATTGTTTATTACAGCATGATACAATATAATGCATTAGCAAAAAGGCATTTTATTAAAAATGTTCTCAGTTTGGAGTTGCCAAATATTTACCCTCTCAGAATTAACCCTCCTAAAAGTGACACTTGCAAAACAAAACATAAACCCCTTAATAAGCATTGCTACGTCATGATGTTGCAAATAGAATTCCAAATACAAATAATAAGCCGTTAACTTTACTGATATTTTAGAGAACTTTTAAGTCAGTGATACCCAAGGTCATAAAGATGAAAAAGATTAATTTTTAATCTGGAAAGAGAAGATTGAATCTGCTTCTGAAAATAAAGCAATATATCACTCCCGCCTCAATATAGTTATGACCAATGTTTTTCTTGTGTCTTTGTTCTCTCTCTCTCTTTTTTTTTTATAGTAGCAACCATATCACAGAAACCAGAATATGATAGATGGGATTTTTCTAAAATTGTGATGTACTTAATATGTCTTTTCAAACTTTAGTTAGATTTTAATATAAAGATATTCCTTATGGAAAAAAATGACTGTATAAACTGATTCTAAATAAATAAATAAAGCCTCTGTGGCCTTTTATGAATGTGACTAAACAAACACCAAAGATATGGTGACAGACACATCACTCATGTCTTTTTCTTAGACACAAACAAGCAAAAATGTGTTCCGGGCGGCAGCTACCAAATGCACGAGTGTCATGGCAATTGCATGTGTTCCTTGCCAATTTAAATCTAAACCCACTGCTTTTGTCAAGTGAAAATTAATTAAACTTATTTCCAGTCCTTCACCTCCTCTTTCATTTTTACCTTGTGTTCTTCCACATCCTCCCCAACTGTAACACCATAAAGCTTCCTTGAAAGCAAATCTCTTCTGTAGCTAAGCAACAAATTGTATTTCTATACTTTCATTAATAAATAGAGTATGTTTTAGGGGTGATTCATCTTTAACTCCTTACCAGTGCAATTGCATCTTCACCATTATGGTACCAGCTGATAAACAAACCTGTGGGATGCTGGCTGCAAGTGTCCTGGGCACCTATTGCCTTCTCTCAAGTGTCTCTTTGTGTCACTCTTAAAGAATGTGATGGAAGCATTTGCTCTGTTTTCAGGATTTTGTTATACATTTCACAATGATTTCAATTTCCATTTGGTATTTTTTTTTTTATATTATAGATAACTTTAAAACTTCAGAAAATTATGGTTGTGTTTTACTACTGTTATTTTATGGATTGATTAATAAGTTACTCCTTTTTTTTGAAAAGAGATGTCAAATCTGCCCAAACTCTTACTAAAGAACCAACCAAAAAATAAACGCTGGAAACACAAACAAACTAGATAATTTTCGAGTCAATAGCTCCTTATACTACAACTTTCACTTCCTTGGAATATATATGACAATGGTGGCATGATAATACCACAAGGCAGATTCCATTGTTATTGATAAGCTGATACATGTGTGTGATCATATGACTGTTTAAAAGACAATTTTACTTACAATTGTCTTCTAAGTAAATAAAATCTGATTCCTCTGATACTTTAGTGTTTTACTAATGCCAAGAAAGTGATGAGCCATATACTTTAAGGGAAGAGACTATGTCATCCAATAGCCACAAATAGCCAATAGCACAGGTCAAAGAGACTCAAATAATTTTGCTACAAAGGTAGGAATGGGCTTTAACATGCTAAAATCATGGTATTAATTTTTATTTATTGGGATTTTTGAAGAGAAGGATTTGTATAAGTCATATAAAGTGAAATAATAGTATATTTGCAAATGACAATTATTGCTCAAGTTCTCACATTGCCTTCATTAAAAATTCTTTCCATTTCATATTATTCTGTTAGTTTTTAATGGTTATTTTATTTATTTAGTTTTCAAATGTTATACCCCTTTCAAGTTTCCCCTCTACAAGCTTCCATCCCCTTCTTCCTTCCCTCCACCACTATGACAGTGCCCCTCCACTTGCCCACCCACTCCTGACTCAGCGCCTTAGTGTTCCCCTACCCTGGGTCATCAAGCCTCCACAGAACCAAGTGGCTACCCTCCCAGTGATGCCAGATGAAGCAATCCTCTGCTACATATCCAGCTGGAGACATGGGCATCCTCCTACCCCCTTGTACTCTTTGTTTGGTGGTTTAGTCCCTGGGAGCCTGGCTGGGTGTCTGGTTGGTTAATGTTGTTCTTCCTATAGGGTTGCAAACCCCTTCAGCTTCTACAGTCCTTGCCCTAACTTCTCTATTGGGGTCCCCGCATTCAGTCCAATGTTTGGTTGTGTACTTCTGCATCTGTATTTGTCTGGATCTGACAGAGCCTCTTGGGGGACAACTATATCAGGCTCCTGTCAGTAAGCACATCTTGGCATCAGCAATAGTGTCTGGGTTTGCTGTCTGTAGATGGGATGGATCCCTAGGTGGGGCAGCCTCTGAATTCAAATGGAACATATAATTCAAATGTCAAATGGAACATATAATTCAAATGGAAGAAGGTAAACATCAGCTTTACTGTTCTAGATTTGTGAATGTTCACATCTGACGATCTGAAAATTTAGGGTCTCTTCTGTTCACTATATACATGTTGTCATCTAACTTCTTCAGGTTAGAGTTCGTAGAGTTCTGACATACATGACTCAAGGTCTCTATTCAAATATATATTTACAACTGGCCTTTTGTACCTGATTAAAATCATCAGTTGGTCAATCTAAAACCCATTTATTCCACTGTTTTCCTCAGTTTTGTCAGGAGAGTCTCCAAATTTTTAGCGTTTCAACTTCACTATTTAAACTAAGCTTGACTGCAGCCTATGTCTACAGACCACAGCGTGCTGAACTTTGCTTATTGTTCTTTGGCATTCCATGATTTATGTGCCCTCTGTCACTACTCTAGTTCTTGAGTCAATCTGTCAATATGAGCATAACACTGTGCTCTCCTCTCTCTCTCTCTCTCTCTCTCTCTCTCTCTCTCTCTCTCTCTCTC
>JANHMN010000014.1:37999064-38019377 GCA_030674055.1 Rhabdomys pumilio
ACACACACACACACACACACACACACACACACACACACACACACACAGACATAGACACAGACACAGACACACACACACACACACACACACACACACACAGAGGATGAGCCTTTGTCTTCTAATGTTTAATACATTATATATATTCTCGCTCCCAATTTTACTGTATTACAAAATAAAGATGAAGACAAGCTCAAGACCTTACTCCTCTCCTTCCAATGAACTATAGAAACAGTGCTAAGAAATTCAGAATGAAATACACTAGAAAAACAGATAAACCAGGAGTAGGGACCACAGTTCCAAGTGGGGTGGGAACATTTCCTCTATAAAAATCAAATGGATATGAATGAGTCACAGAGTAATAAAAGTAGAGGATACCGAAGTCCTAAGCCTTGCCACATAAGTGCAGCAAAGCTTTCCAATAAAACTTCCGAAAGGATTCAACGTTTTCTTCCACAAACACAGAGATAAGGGGTGGGCAGAGCGAAGAAAGCAGAGTGATTTATTGAAGGACCATTTCCAGAGCAGCTGCTCCTGTCATCCCCCTATCCTCTCTCTCACCCTTTACCCAGAGCAACTGACTGTCCTGCGTTTACCCCCAGGCAGGAGCTGGACAACTGTTCTCTAAAGAAACTGGGCCATCTGTGCAGGAAAATCTGGGACTTCTAGTGAAGGACTTTGAAAACTGCCCCATTTAACCTTAGAAGGGCTCTTCTTATGTAAGGACAAGCTACTGTGTTACTGCCCCTATTGGTACAAAGGAAACTCATATCAGTAACATGTGCTAGCTTGTCCTCCTCATGTATGACAGGTCATCAGAAAAAGGTTGATATCCCATTATATACAATGGCGCTTATTTAAGTTTAGGGGAAAGCAACATAATAGAAATGAAAGGAAAAAATGAATAAATAAGACAACTATCTCCAAAGATGAAAAATGATTAGGGAAATTGTTATAAAGTTCTAGTATCCACAAAAAATTTTCAAGAATATGTAACCTACAAAAAAGGGGAGAGAGTATTAAGGAACAATTCAAAACAATGTAAGAGCATAAGAATAAAAATTGTGTCTGATAGTATAAGATCAATTTGAAATACCACAAGACAAAATTAAGAAGTCACAGAATCTGGAGCTAAAATTGAGAAAGGGAGATGAAAGAAAATACAATAGAAAAGTTGAGAACAGTTAAACAAGCAGATATTTCAGGGAAAATGAAAATGAATAAGTAAAATAGATGAAAGTAGTCTTTCAAATGAAAATCTGAGAAGATGAAATGGAGGGGCATGAGGAGGAGGGATGGATGTGGGAGGGCCTGGGGTGAAGAGTAGAGAAGGAATATGAACAAAATATATTGTATAAAATTCTCAGTGAATTAATGAAAGTATTATAGAAGCAAGATGGGCTTCAAGCACAAGGGTGCTCTGAAATACAGCTTTCTTCTCTGTAAAATGGAAACCAATTTATGATTGAGCAATGGATGCAATAAAGAAGATAACAATAGGCCCTGCACTGTCTGCTTTCTAAATACTACGTAATTTGTTTCATTGTCCTCTTTTGTAAAACTGGAAACAATATTCTCTCCTAATGTTTCCATGAGAAATAAATGATAACTACATTTTCTATATTCATATGTCTATTATCTATCTGTCTTTCTGTATATATTTGTCTATCTAATCTGTATACCATCCCTCATTTCTCATTTATCTGTCATTTATGTTAATACAACATTCCCTACCTCCCTATCTAAAACAACCCACGTAGCCTGACTACGTGGAAGGGGAAAGAGCATTCTCTCTCCTCTGGCTCTATCCCACCTCTTTATAATAAAACACATCAATGCAAGAGAACATACACGTATGTATTTCATGATAGAACGAATCTCAGTTGACTGAGAATACCACAAGGTAAGTATTCAAGAATAGAATGACAGTATGGTGTATCAAGGAGACATAGGAGGCAATTCAAGGTGCCTTCTGGACACAGGATGATGAAGACATATTTAGCAATATGAATCACATACAGTTGAGAACTGGTTCTCAGTCTAAGGACCTCAGAGTTGGTTGCTAGAAGTACCTATGCATCTCCTGGAATAAACCAAAGAAGTTAGCTGATGCTCTTGGAAATTGACTTGGAAATGCTGACCACACTTGTTACTCTGATGTGTTTCAGAATTAGGTAGGAACATCATCTTTCAATGTTACTAATGAAGGATGTTTTAGAAACAAAATCTTTATCTGACTTGTATTCAAATTTCCTTCAGTCGTCTGTCATCTGTTTACAGTATATGATTGAAGGTGATTGAATAAAATTATGAGTAAAATGATAAAATCAATGAGACCTGTGTGCCAATGCAAACATATTTGCTGGAAGAGAGAGTGGCAAAGCTCCATGACTTCTGATATTCAGCTCAGATGGGAGGCTTCCAATGGATTCTCATTTGACAGTAAACAGACCAAAATGCAACAAGAATAATGCATAGATGTTATTTGGCGGATTGAGAAAAATCTGACCAAAGGAAGTGAATGTAAATTTTATGTTAAGAAAGATTTTGGATTGGCAACCAAGATTTTTACCTCTAAGACGACTGAAGTATACAAGTATCACGTAACACCATGAACCAGCACACTCATGCTCGGTAAGTGGAGAGGAATGGAATTAATATACCAGGAAAAAAAAGCACACTGACTTTTCATATTGACAGTCTTGTATGTGCCTTTGCCAAACATGCCAGTTTTCAAATAGTTCTCAATACAGTAGGGCTAGAATTATTATGATCCAGTGGTGATTCTTTGGGGTCTGAGTTCAAGCATAGTTTCCAGAGATGACATATATAAGAAAGAACTGTAAATTTAAAGTACACCACAGTTATACCAGTATATTTAGAAACATTAGTATATTTAGCAAACAGAAAATAGACCTGTAAAAATCCACAAATGGAAGACATTTGTGGTGGCTGGCCTATCCTGTGGGATAAGGAGTGGCTGGCCCCATGAGTAGCACACTGCAGCAATAAATAATCATGAAAGAAAGAGCAATAGGCAGAAAGCAAGCCTATGGGGAACTTGTAACTCAGCCTTAGAAGACAAAGCAAAACAAATAAGCAGGTTTTGTGTTAGTTTGTCATTATTATAATTTTGTGGTCACTTTTTAAAATTTATGTACTTTACATCCCAATCTCTGGCCTCACTCCCTCTCATAATCCCTCTCCCATCCTCCCCTTCTCCTTGGAGATGGTGGAGGCTCCCTTTGGGTATCCCCCAACCCTGGTACATCAATTCTCTGCAGGGCTACGTGCATCCTCTTGCTTTGAGACCACACAAGTCAGCCTAGCTAGAAGAACATATTCTACAGACTGGATACAAATTTGGGGGTAGCCTCTGCCTCATTTGTTCAGGACCCACATGAAAATGGAGCTGCGTATCTGCTACATATGGGGGTGGGGGTGGGAATGCTAGGTCCAGCCTGTGCATGCTCTTTGGTTGGTGATTCAGTCTCTGAGAGCCCCAAGGGTCCCAGTTAGTTGACTCTGTTTGTCTTCCTGTAGAGTTCCTATCCCCTTTGTGGCCCTCAATCCTCCCCTTAACTCTTCCATAAGAGTCCCTAAGTTCCATTCACTGTTCAGCTCTGCATCTGTACATCTGCTTGAATTAACTTTTTGGTGGAGGCTCTCAGAGGACATCCATGCTCCTGTCTGCAAGCATAACAGAGTATCAATAGTGTTAGGGCTTGCTGCTTTCCCACAGGATAGGTCTCTAGCTGGGCCAGTTATTGCTTGGCCATTCGTTCATTATTTGTTCAATTCCTCCCCCCCCCGACCCCCAAAACATGCACTTTTTGTAGACAGGATAAACTTTGGGTCAAGAGTTTTCTGAGTAGATTGGTGCCCCTATTGTTCCACTGGAGTTTCTGCCTGGCTACAGGAGGGGGCTTCTTGGACTTGCATATCCCCACTGCTGGGAGTCACTCCCTACATCTCTCTCCTAGGTTTATTTTATTGCTCCCTTCTAAGTGAGATTCAAGCATATTTGCTTAGACCATCCTATTTTTTTAGCTTTAGATCTGTGGAGTTTAGCATGGGCAACCTACATTTATGCCAAAATTCATTTAAAAGTAAGTGCATACCAAGCATATCATTTTTAGAACTGGGTTACTGTGCTCAGGATACTATTCTCAAGTTTCATTCATTTGCCTGCAAAATTCACGATGTGATGTCTTGTTTTCAATAGCTGAGTCGTGTTCCACTGTGTAGATGGACCACATTGCCATTATCCATTCTTCAACTGAAAGGCATCTAGGTTGTTTCCAGTGTCTGACTATTAGTAATAAAGCTATTGTGAACATAGTTGAACAAGTGTTACTGTGGTACAGTGGGCTATGCTTTGGGTATGTGGCCAATGGTAGGATATCTCGTCTTAATGTAGAGCTAGTCCCAGTTTTCTGAGAAACTGCCCAACTAATTTTCAATTTGTACAAAATTACACTCAAACCAGCAATGGAGGAGTGTTTCCTTTGCTCCACATCCCAACCAGCATGTGCTATCACTTGTGTTTTTCAATCTCACCCATTCTGAGGAGTGTAAGATGGCATCTCTGAGTTGTTTTGATTTGCTTTTCCCTGATGACTGAGGACTTTGGACATTTCTTATAAGTGCTTCTCAGTCACTTGAGGTTTCTCTGTTGAGAATTCTCTGTCTAGCTCTATACCTCATTTTTAAATTGGGTTGTTTGGGTTACTGAGGTCTAAGTTCTTGATTTCTTTATACATTTTTAATATTAGCCCTCTGTCAGATGTAGGGTTGGTGAAAATCTTTTCCCAATCTGTAAGCTGATGTTTTGTCCTATTGACAATGTCCTTTGCTGTACAGAAGTGTTTCAGTTTCATGGGCTGCCATTTACCAATTGCTGATCTTAGAGCATGAGCTGTTGGTGTTCTGTTCAGGAAGTCTCTTGTAAAAATGATTTCAAGGCTATCCCCCAATTTCTGATCTATTAGATTTAGTGTAACTGGTTTTACATTGAGTTCTTTGAGTTTTGTGTAGCATAATAGACACGGATTTATTTGCATTCCTCTCCATGCAGACATCCAGTTAGAGCAGCACCATTTGCTGAAGATGCCTTCTTTTTTCCAATGCATAGTTTTGGCTTCTTTGTCTAAAATTAAGTTTATTTCAGGGTCTTTGATTTGATTCCATTGATCAACTTGTCTGTTGCTATACCAATGGCATGCAGTTCTAAATACTATTGCTGTAGTTTTGATACAGCTTAAGGTCAGGGATTCTGATACCACTGGAAGTTCACTTATTGTTCAGCTATTGTTTTTAGCTATCCAAGCGTTTTTTATTTTTTTATTTTTTTATTTTTTTTCCATATGAAGTGGAGAAATTGCTCTGTCAAGGTCTGTAAGGGATTGTGTTGGAATTTTGATGGGGATTGCATTGAATCTGTAAATTGCTTTTGGTAAGATGGCCATTTTCATTATATAATTCCTACCGACCCATGACCACGAGAGCTCTTTCCATCTTCTGATATCTTCCTTAATTTCTTTCTTCAACGACTTGAAGTTCTTGTTATAAAGGACGTTCACTTGCACAGTTAGAGTTAGACCAAGATATTTTATATTATTTGTAGCTATTGTAAAGGGCATTGTTTCCCTAAATGAATTGTTGGCTCAATTATCATTTGTATAAAGGAAGGTGACTGATTTTTTTTTTTAGTTAATTTTATATCCAGCCACTTTGTTGAATGAGTTTATCAGTTGTAGGTGTTCTCTAATAAAATTTATGTGTCCTCTTATGTATACTACTCTATAACCCACAAATAATGATACTGTGACATCTTCTTTTCTAATTGTATCCCCTTGATCTCCTTTAGTTGCTTTATTTCTGTGGCTAGAACTTGAAGAAGTATATTGACTAGACAGACAGAGAGAAAGAGAGAGAGAGAGAGAGAGAGAGAGAGAGAGAGAGAGAGAGAGAGAGAGAGGACAGCCTTGGCTTGTCCCTGGTTGTAGTGGAATTTTTTAAGTTTCCTGCTATTTAGTTTGATGTTGGCTATTGGCTCTCTGTATATTGCTTTGATTATGATTAGTTATATGCTTACTATCCCTGACCTCTCAAAGACCTTTAACATGAAAGGGTATTGGATTTTGTCAACGGCCTTTTCAACTGCTAATGATGTGATCTTGTGATTTTTTTTCTGTCAGTTTGTTTATATGGTGGATTATATTGATGGATTTCTATATATTGAACCATTTATATTGCATACCTTGGATGGAGCCTACATGATCATAGTGGATGATATTTTTGATGTGTTCCTGGAGTTAGTATGAGAATGTTTTATTGAATATTTTTGCATCATTGGTCATAAGATAAATGGGTGTGAAATTCTCTTTGTCGAATCTTTATGTGGTTTAGATATCAGGGTGAATGTGGCATCATAGAATGTTTGGTAGTGTTCCCTTTGTTTCTATTTTGTGGAATAGTTTGAAGAGTATTGGTATTAGCTCTTCTTTGAAAGTCTGGTAGAATTCTGCACTAAAATCATCTGGCCCAGGTTTGTTTTCTTTTTTAGGGGAAGGGGACTTTTAATGATTGCTTTTATTTCCTTAGGGTTATACTAGTTTAATTAGTTTAACTGATTTTGATTTAACATTGGTAAGTGGTATCTGTCTAGAAAAGCATTCATTTTCTTAAAATGTTCCAATTTAGTAGAGTACAGTCTTTTGAAGTAAGACCCAATGAATCCTTGAATTTCCTCAGTGTCTTCTGTTATGTCTCCAGTTTTATTTTTTATTACATTCATTTAGATATTGTCTCTGTCTTTTGGTTAGTTTAGTTAAGAATTGGTCTATTTTGTTGATTTTCTCAAAAAAAAAAACCCACCTGTTGGTTTCACTGATTTTTTTGTTTTCTTTATTTCTAACTGATTTATTTCATCCCTAATTTTGTTTATTTCCTGCCCTCTATTCCTCTTTGCTGTGCTTGTTTCTTCTTCCCCTTTCTAGAGTTATCATGTGTTGTTTTAAACTGCTGGTATGAGAAATTTCTAATTCCTTTATGTGGGCATTTATTGCTATGAACTTAGCACGGCTTTCATTATGTCCCATAGATTTGAGTATGCTGTGCCTTCATTTTTGTTGAATTCTGGAAAGTCTTTATTTTTTTTCTTTATTTCTCCCCTGACTCAGAAATCATTGAGTATATAGTTGCTCAATTTCTGTGAGTGTGTAGACTTTTCAGTGTTACTGTTGTTGCTGAAGTCCAGCTTTAATCCATGATGGTCTGATAAGATCCAAGGTGTCATTTCAATTTTCTTACATTTGTTGAGTCTTCCTTTGTGACTATACATGACTATATAGTCATTTTTGGAGAAAGGTCAATTAGGTGCTGAGGAGAAGGTATATTCTTTTGTGTTTGAGTAAAATATTCTACAAATGTCTTTAAAGTCCATTTTATTCCTAATGTATGTTAGTTATATTATTTCTGTTAAGTTTTTGTCTGAATGATATGTCAATTGTTAAGAGTGGGGTTTTGAAGTTTCCCACTATTAATGTAGGGGGTTCACTGTGCGATTTAAGCTTTGGCAGTGTTTCTTTTACAAATGTGAACGCTTCTGTGTTTGGAGCAAAAATGTTCAGAATTAAGATATCATCTTGGCAGATTTTTCCTTTGATGAGTATGCAGTGTCCTTCCCTGTCTCTTTTGATTAATTTTGGGTTAAAGTTTATTTTATTAGATATTAGAATGAGCACTCTAGCTTGCTTCTTCGGTCTGTCATTTGCTTGGGAAGCTTTTCCAGTCCTTTACTCTGAGGTAATGTCTATCTGTATTACTGAGATGTATTTTTTTTTTATGCAGCAGAGTGGTGAATCCTGTTTTATCATCCATTTTGTTAGCTTATTTCTTTTTATTGGGAAATTGAGACCATTGGTGTGGGGAGATATTAATGATCCATGTTTATTAACTCCTGTTATCTTAATGTTGGTGATGTTAGTGTGTGTGTGTGTGTGTGTGTGTGTGTGTGTGTGTGTGTGTGTGCTTCCCTTGTTTTTGCTGGTACGGAATTACTTCTTTCTTATGTATTCTTGAATGTAATTTTTCTCCTTGGGTTGAAGCTTTCTTTCTCGTAGTTCCTGTAGTGATGGACGTTTTGATAGATGTTGTTCAAACTTGGATTTGCCTTGAAATATCTTTATTTCTCCATCTATAGTAATTGAGAGAGTTTTGCTGGGCTTAGTAGTCTAGGTTGGCATCTCTGCTTTTTAAGAGGTTACAAGATATCTGTTCAGGTTCTTCTAGCTTTTAAAGTCTCTGTTTAAAATAGTCAAGTGTAATATGTCTGATAGGTCTCTCTTTGTATGTTACCCAGCATTTATCCCTTGCCACTTTTAATAGTCTTTCTCTGTTCTGTATATTTTGTGTTTTGATTATTATGTGAAGAGAGAATTATCATTTATCGTCAATTCTGATTGGTGTTTCATAAGCTTCTGGTATGTTTATAGGCATCTATTTCTTCAGGGTGAGAAAGGTTTTATTTATGATTTTGCCAAAAATATTTTCTGGTCCTTGGAGCTGAAATTTTACCTTATTCTATTCCTCTTATTCTTAGGTTAGCTCTTTTTACTGTGTCCTAGTTTCCTAATGTTCTGTGTTAGGAGGGTTTTTTTTTTTTCTGATTTAACAATTTCTTTGACTCATGTATCAATTTCTTCTATTGTAACTTCTACACCTGAGATTGTATCTTCTGTCTCTTGTATTCTGCTGCTGATGTTTGCATCTGTTGTTCCTGTCCTCTTCCCTGAGTTTTCCATCTTTAGGATTCCCCCACCCACCCCCCGCTGCTTGTGTTTTCTTTATTTTTTTCAGGTCTTGAACAGTTTTATTTATTTCCTTCACCTGTTTAGTTGTATTTTCCTGTATTTCTTTAAGGGATTTATTCATTTCCTTTTTAAAGGCCTCTGTCATCTTTATGAGATTGGAATTAAGTCATTTTCTTGTGCCTCAGTTAAGTTAGGCTATCCAGAGCTTGGCGTAGTAGGGCAGCTTTGCTCTAAAGGTGTCATATTGCCTTGTTTTTTGTTGATTGTGATCTTTAGAGAGCCTTTAGCCATCTGGATGGTTTTGGTCCCTGGATGTTCCTGTTGTAGTATTTATTGGGAGGGAGCTTATCATCTGATGCTGATGTGGCAAGTCTCTGATGAGTATCCTTTGGCTGGGTTGTTCTGGGTCAGCAGATCTGTATTGTTCAGGATCCACAGTTCTGTGTTTCAGGATCTGGTTTGATGAAGGTGGGCAGAAAGGTGGCAGGAGGATGAAGATCTACCAGGGTGTCACTGAGGACCTAGAGAGCCAATTTTATGGTTCATATATGTCTTCCTTTTTCCATGTTACTCTTTTTCTGGATAACTGTTCAAAAATAAAGAGTTTTAGGAATTAAAAGAAAATGAAAATTTGAAGACAATTCTAAAGATGATCAAGCAGAGGGCAAAAACGGGCATGCACTGAAGACATATATTTATATATTCATGCATATAGTAATATATATTTATGTATATAATAAATAATAACCAAAGAAAAAGAGACTATCAACATGAGAGTTCTGAAGCATGGAACATTTGTAGACAGGGAAGCTAGAGGCGCTGAAAGTGGGGGAGTAACACAATTTAATTCAATTGAAAACATATTTTTGAAAATGAAAAGATGACATCTTTGTGGAGATAGAGGGTGGGGAGAAGGTTTAGGATGTGGAACAGTCAGAGGGTGGACGGGGGGAATAAAATCTGGAGTATAAAGATAAATAAATAATTTAAAAAATGAAAAGTGAAGGCATGAAATTATATGCTGAAAACTTCTAGTTGAAATCACATGAGTTTTCAAAACAGAGGAGCCTACACTGCAAGAACAAAAAGGTAGATGAACAAATGCATTTCCTGAGCTGTAGCTAGACACAACACTAAAGTACCAATCCCGCTTTCAGAAAAAGAAAAAAGGAAGAAACCCATGATAGTCATTAGTGATTTTAACCCTTAATCCAGCACTTGGGAGGCTGAAACAGAAAGATTGGGAGTTGGTAATAAGTTGAACTAAACACTGAAGAGAGAAAATAGGACTGGGAATTGACTTTTCAAGACTGAGAGATAAATCAGGAAACCTTTGAAATAAATTAGCATCAGGGAATAAACTTGGCATATAAGGGAAATGGTATTCTATAAAAGGACAGATTCAAATAAAGATTAAAAACAAGTAAATTCAAAATAATAGAGTTTGTTAATTGGTGTTGTTTATTTTATTTAATAAAACTGAGGGCATTGAATTCAAGTTAGAAAGGCCAAAATTTAGCATAATACTTTTATGAGTCTACGGTGTGGAAGGATATGCAATTTTTCACATATGAACATTCTAATGGGGAAGAGGTTCTCAAAAGAGGGAAAATTCTTGATACACAGATTAATTTCTTTTAAAGCAAAAATGATTCTTACTAAGGATATTATAAAATAGAAGAAGCCAGTCACTTGGCACATGTTTAATTACACATACATGTGTGCTATATCTCTGCAGCAGGCAGTCCTCTGTATCCATGAGCTGTGCCCTCATGCATGGGTCCAATCAACCATAGACAATAATATTCAGGACAAAATTCATTTTTACTAAACATGTACAGACTCTTTTATTATCACTTAACCTTATACAATAACTATTTGCATAGCATTTACAACATACTAGATCATATAAGGACTGACTCTAGAGATAAATGAAAATATAACAAAAATAGTATCATGTGCATAGGTTCTATGTAAATCAGAACCTATATGTATTTATATAGGAGACTTTAAATCTGTAGATTTCTATAGATAAGAGTTCTTAGATCCATGGATGCTGAGAGGGATATATATATATATATATATATATATATATATATATATATTCAACATATGCAAACATAGACACTACATTTTTGTCTGAGGTATTAGTACAAGTATTCACTAAACAGCTGACACTATTACAGAAACAGTTTCTCTAGACAAAATTCCACACTAATATTGTCTTCTCTTTTGTGACCACCACAACAAAACATGTAGAACCAACTATGATTTGCACATTTTTCTGTTAAAACATTTAACCGAATAGCTTTTAACAGAAATAGATCCAGGTGCATTTCATCCTCAGATCATGGAAAATAATAGACAAAAATTTTAATAACCAGTTAGCTTTAGATTCAAATGTTTCTTTCTATATACAGTTTTTCTTTAACATTTTGATTTAAATATATTCTACTTCTGCATTTCTAAACTGAGATTGGCAGTAAAGCTTTCAAGAAGACCAAGAGTGTATTTCTGTCCCACTAAAACCATGAGTCACTAAATCAATGACAAAAGACAGTGATGACCGAGACTCCAAATCAAGCCTACTGATTTGTGCCCTTGAGGCAATTCAACAATCACATAGTGCATTCTCATCCAGCATTCACCCTGCAAACAAGTAGAGAGCTGGTCCTGAATCCATTCTGATGTTCCTGCTGGGCAAGTGACTTTATTTCAGTTTCTGACAAACTTGTAGAGCAGCTGCCAAGTGTGATGAGAAATATTGTGTGGATGAAACAGACAGGGATGGAGAGAACTATGTCAAGAGAAACAAAACTGACCAGTGAAAGTGCACATGCATGAGAGTTCCTTCAGAAGGACAAAGGTGTACTTAAATGAAAAATATTAAATAGAAATATGCTTTTGGTTCCATGAGATTGTTTAAGGCTTTGAAGGGTCTGATGACAGAGGTAAGATAGTAAATAATTATCAGTTTTTAGTTTGCTGTAAAAGAGCATCAAAAACAACACCCTTTCCTAGGCTGTGATACATAATAAAAAAGTTATAGATACGTAAAAGAAGGCCAAAAGGAGTTCTATTAGAAAAGATGGCAATAAGAGAAAAACAATTGAAATAGATTTCTCTAAAGTCACAACTTTCAATAGTCTGAGATTCTTCCATGGCCACAACTAGTACTATACTTTGATTGGGCTGGGGAGATGATTTAGTGAGTAAAGGACTTGCTGCAAAACTGTAAGAAAAGACTTTGTGTCCTGAGCATCTATGTAAACATCAGATGAGCATTGCTGGAAAGCTATCAGAAGAGTGAGCGAATCCCGCATGGGAGCAATCTGCCTATCTTGACTTGCCCACACAGTGTGCTGCTGCTGGTGCAGTGAGTGACATTTTCTCAAGATATAAGAAGGGACGTGACTAAGGAAGACATCTGATGATGTCAACATCCAGCCGGCAATAGTGTCCACACATATGCACCTGCACATGTGCAAACATACATAACAAACTAATGTATACCAAACATACTACATATGTGCTTGCACACACACACACACACACACACACACACACACACACACACACTGACACACACTATGTGTCTGTGGAAGTAGAAGAGACCTTCTTAGTGTCATATCTGTCATTTCTCCACAGAAATGAGATATTTTATGACGTTTGCCCTCTTCCTTGTTGCTCACCCTCTTTTTCACCTCTACTTTCCCATTGGTTTGAGGTTTTCATAAGGGATAGTCTAAAGAGTGAGACATTTGTAGACAGTGACCCTGTTAAATGTATTTTATATGTCTTAAGTGGCAGGATTAAGACAATGTTAAAGACCCTGCTGAGGCTTAAAAAATACTCAGATGATGCTTTGGTTGACTGAAGAGCCCATTTCAATCCTCTGAGTTAGAAAGCACAACTCTCTCAGGGTTAAAAATGATGAACCAGTGTTGGCTTTTGCCAACTAGTTCAGGTAATCTGAAGCTAATCACTTAGACTAGACAAACACTTCTTCAAAAAATATAAATAAAATACCTTCCAAACCTGTGACTTACAAAGTCCTACATTATAAACTTCATTTAAGTAAGATAGTTTAGAAAAATACTGTCCTTAAAAAGAATAATCATAGTGTAAATATTCAAATGTAACAATCAAAAACAACTTATGGGATTGGAAAAATGACTCAGTGGCTCACATATAGTAGCTGACAACCGTTTTTAACTTCAGTCCCAGGGGATCCAAAATCCTATAGCCTCTGGCCTATACATTCACCAAACACATACATGGTGCACAGACATCCATATGGACAAAACATTTACATTCATAAAATCAAAAAAATAGCTTTAAAATATTTTATTTGGCAGTGTACTGAAGAATGCTCACTTGACATTTAGTAAGTGACCTCTAAATCATTTTACATAATGAATAAACTCATCAGTGTTGAGAAATTCAAGCAGCATTGTTGTCGAGAGTTTCAAGCAGTGTTGTTAATGAGAGAAAACATCAAAATTTACATGGTTAAGAGTGACAAAGATGATACTCTTTCTTTTCCAAATCCTAATTAGGAAATGGTTATTATAGGTGGATAGGCCTCCCTTTATTTATTTTCCATCTTTTCAGGTGGAGAGTTGGGGGTCAAGAATATAAAAAATACAGGTAATGTGTAGTTTTTGATCTTTCTAATTCGCAAAAAAACAACAACTCTAACAAATCTATTGATGGTAAAAGAACTTTTCCATTGGACACAGATAAGTGACATATTGTTAGTCTTCATTATCACTAAAATACAGAGGGTGACATTCATAACTCCTTCAGAAAAATCAGGGAAAGAAAGAGTAATTTGGTGAAAGTACCTGCCAAAGCCCTTAGCATAAAGTGGTGTAAACTATCTCTAGTTGGTTTAAGTGTAAAGGAATTATTGGGATGATATGGAGATACCCATGGGCACAAAAACAGTAAGCAGCCTCTAGGAAGTTAGAAACTTCCTAGATAGCAGTCAAAGTGAAAAAGAGCAAGGAAGGAAAAGACAGACAAGACTGAAACCATTCATGCCATAACAGCAGAACCATGAGGATACAACCATCACATTCACCGGCCAGGAAACATGCAGTATGTAACACTCGCTCATTCTAGAGCAAGATGACCACTTCTGGATGCTTTCATCATTGCCCATGGAAAGTGGATGTGATTGTAGCCACTGCGGTGTCCTTCAACATCTGCCATGTCTGTGTAAAGAATTGGGATATCACTTGATAGAACTTAGGTTTATAAAGGATCACTCAGGTTACTGGACTGAATACCCTCTGCAGAAGCATAAGGGTAGAAATGAAATGACCATGCAGTGCTGGTGGGGCGTTGATGAAATGGACTTAGGGTGGCAGTACACAAGGGAAGGTAGTCAGAGGCTGGATACACTTGAACTTATTACCAGATGAATATGCTTCCTGACAGGATATGAATGAGTTCCTAGGGAAAGAAATCCAGAATAACTCCAATGTGCTTGGCATGAGCTGCTGGGAGGATAACACTCACATGAGTGGGAGGGAAGAGATGGTGAGTGGACTAAGCTTTCAAGTTAAGATCGTGGATTTCCTTTAGAACCCAGCTTACTTATTTCTAGTTGAGATTCCAAGTGGAAACTTTGAGTAAGGAACAATAGAGCAAATATAAGATTTCTGAGCTGACAATAAATTTGGGTATCTGGAGGAGGATATAAATAGCATTCAAAGCCACCAAAATATATGTGATCCCCAAAAAAGTGAGCACAGAGAGATGACTGGCTCCTATATAAAAATCCCCTATAGATTTTTGTGATCTGATGTCAGCTGGATTTTGTGTGAAGACTGCTGATTCTGCTTTTTCTTGTTTTACCTAATTTTTAGATAACCCTGGAAAGGGTTACCAAACAGATTAAAGATTAAATGTTATTGTACATTTGGTACTCTTTTGAACCTCATGTATGATTCAAGCAACTCAGAAAAAGTGTTAAATTACATTTAATACTGTATAAAACAAAGTTTAAAAAAGAAATTCTGTCACCAAGTCTTAGCTTAAAACCTCAGTTAGGCATGTCTTGTGGGCTCAGTTAATAACGCAAGCATGATCCTAGCTGCAAGGGAATCTGGAAAATTAAAGATTGAGAGACTTTCATCTTACCCAATTGAAGTGAACAAGTAAGTTTGACATAAAACAGAAAATATGAGAAAGATTGGAAAAAATACAATGAAGAGGAAATCCAGAAGAAACTGCATATCAAAACGAGGGTCTGACAGACTTCAAATACTGAACTTTTAAGCTTGAGAGGTTGAGCAGGTGATGAGAGGAAGTGAAGATAACCAAATGTGGCAGAAGCTTGTCTCTGCAAGGGAAAGGACAGTTCTCTGATCTTTCTATGTTATATTTCTATCTTCTGTTCTTTATCTCTGTCACTCTTGAGAAATATGGAAAAGTGCATCCTTGGGAAATGAATCCTCTGATGTTCAGTGTCTTTGCTGCCAATCTCTCTCAAACATTATTTATCAACTTTCTTAGACATTGCTTATTCTGACAGGAAAGAAGGGAGCCACTTTAGTTAATGTGTCTGGATGCCTCTTCTTGGATCCATTCATTCAAAATGAAGTATGGATGCCCTTCATGTACAGCTATCTAACTGTAAATCATTTTGTATGGTAATATATTTGGCCACTGGTCAAATCACTTGGTAGTGTTATTAACCCTTTCCTTTTGGCTATCTTGTCTCATTTTAGTAGGCTGAGAATTCTTTAAAGGCAAGGCTAGAAATTATACAGATTTCTAAATTTCTCACCTGCACATTTTATCCTTTTCTTCCTTGCCAATCCAATATTCAAGAAATTACACAGCAGTAAATAAAAAGTGTCCTTATATTAGGAAGTCAAAGTTATCTACATCCTTTTATTGTCTTATGTTCTAGTAGTAACAAGAAAGAGCTTATGGTATAATTAGGAAAATATGTAGTTTTATTTTCCTCAGTTTTATAATCTGTAACATGGGTATAATGGTATTATCTCCCTCAGAGAGCAATTGTAGAAGCGACTTGATAAAGTATAAACTCGTTGGCTACCTGAGTTGAGCAAATGTTTAGCTAATGTTTTGTGGTATCACTATTACTCATGGTCTATATGGAGCAGAATGGCTGTAACCATTGGGAGTTTCTCCATTTATGAGTATAAGTAGCTCTGAAGGAAGAGGCTTGATGAATAGCAGATGAATAAGAACCCAAATTTGGCAGCAAAATCTGAAAGGTTGTAGGGGGAGCTTCTTTACAACTGAGGGCTTAGCTCTCAGCAGGCCTGAAGGACTTTGGTCATTGTCAAGGGTTACAATTAGAAACCATCTTAGAAACACTCAGAGAAGAGTCCTAGAAACTTATAACAATAAACTATTTCTCTAAATATCAGCAGCACATTTATGAAGGTAATACTGAAATTGGGACGAATATTTTAGAATAGCAAGATACCTATCCAGAATTGCCAATGGCAGAAATAACAGGAGAAAGAGTGTCTTGCTCTGGTGATAACCCACAATAGCAGGATGCAGGATATGACCTGCCTTTTCTAATTCTTGTACCATATTGGAGAAACAAAGATGAGCATTGCTGCATGCACTGCCCTGATAGTAGTTCCCACATTCATCATAGCCCCTAGTCTTTTCTTCATCCAACACTGCAAACTCTCTACTTGTAGAAGTGTCCAACAAATCTCTCAGTCCCACCAGGGCTGTGATGATACCATATGCCTTTAGCAATGATTGGTTCAATAAATGTTTCACTGAAAAAGAAGACCATGTTTGCTCACTGGAATATAAAATGTGCACTTCATAGTCGCACATGAGTAAGCATGGAAGCATATGTAGGCTGTCAGGTTTGCCTGCAGGTAAAAGTGAAACAGGTAATGCTGATCTCACAGCTCTGCCTTTCTCACCATATGCTCATTTGTACTTCAGACTTGAAAGTCCTTGTTCCATTTTCCCCAGTAAATGTTAATTTTTAACAGCACCAGTTTGACAGATACTGAAGGCTGGTACCGCAAAGTGAATTGGTATCAGATAATAAGGGCATATAATTTAGGTCATGAGGTTTTAAAGATATGTTCTCTGTAGAAGCTCAGCACTGGAGACAAATGGTGAAAAAGATTTTATGCATTTTTAGGTGTATCTTTAGAAGTTAAAAGCCATGCACCTTTGCATCTGTTAGGATATTTTATTTACATTTTTCATTTACATCAGTTTTATTTTTAATTGCTTCATTCACTAAACCACTTGGCATAGTAAGAACACTGTACTATTTCTATGATAAGTGAGTCTAGAGTTTAGGTTGGTAGTTGAACCAGCTGCTTAAATATATCTTCCAGGTAAATTCTTTTTTTTTCCCATTCTCTTTGCTCTTGGTCTTTGTCCTGAGGCCAAAAACAGCAACAATGTCAGAAATATCATCTGGTGTCATACTGATGTCTCAAGACAGAAGAAAGACAGCTGGTGCTTTTCTTTACTTAGCTGGGGAAGCATCCCATAGGCTCCTCTGCAAGACGACATCTCTATCCCATCCTCCCAGACCATTCATTCTCATGTTCTCCTCTCTCACCAAAAGTAAGCAAACAGAAACTAATACTGAAACCTAGGTGACCTGTCTGCAGCCAAGCAGAGACTGATTTTCCCAAGGCACTTGGCCTTGGAGCAAGGTAAATGCCTGAATAACATAGAATGATTCATTTTGAGATTCCAGCCAGGGAAACAACCAGACTATCTGCAGATTCTCACCTCTCCCTCAGTTCCTCCAAATACAATCCCCCAGTCTCATCCTCAGCTCTGCAGCTGGACATACCCTGAAGCCTCACTTCCCCCACTGACCCCATCTAGAGATGAACACACAGATTTTCTCTCACAATCTTTCTCTCCACTCATTGTGTTATCCCAACCCTTCCCCTCCTAAATTCCCTCCCATGCTTTATTCCAGTCCCCAACTTTCGCAGTCGTTTCTTGAGATCCCACAAGTCACTATGGCCAGGGAAGCCATAGATTAACCACAGATCTTCACATTTCCCTCGATTCCTCCATCCTCCCCCAACCCTGCCCCATCTCATCCCCGGCTCTATAGCAGACCATCTCCTATAGGCTTCCATTCTTTTATGTCCCTATTGCCAGCTGGTCATACAGATCTTTTCTCAGTCTTTCTCCACACTCATCCTTTCAACCCAGCCCACAATTCCAGCCAGTGAAACAGGTAGGCAAAGTTCAAACATTGACTTGCCTCTCCTTCTCCAAGTCCAATCCCCCTAGTCTTATCCCCAGATCTATACCAAACCACCTGTTGTGAGTTCTCCCCGCTCTATGCCTTCATACCCAGGGTATTGTGGATCTCATCACTCTGCCTCCTAGTCCATCTCATTCCTAGGAATATGCTCTCAATATCTATTAATCTGATTTAACTTGGACACCCCAGTGGTTACACCTATCAGGATCCAAGAAGAATTTTCTAAAAGATAACACACAGCTACATAGTCTACTAAGAACCAGAGAGGGCATTTGAAACCAAGGAACAAAATGGCCACCAACAAAGACAAGACCAGATATCAGAACCTAGAGCTATAATCTTCCCAAACACAGATGCCTGGACACAAAAGTAAAAACACTATTAATAACAGCCAGAACACTATGTCTCCACTAGAGCCTGGCAACCCTACCACCACAAGCTATAAGTATAGAAACAGAGCTGGGCCCATGAGAAGACCCTAAAATAATTTTTCTAAGTATAATAGAGATCCCTAAAGAGGAAATTGATAAATCCCCTAAAGAAATCTATGAAAACAAAAGCAAACAAGGGAAGAAATGAATAAAAGAGTCTAATACCTGAAAGTGGAAATAGAATAAGCAAAGAACCCAAACTGAGGGAAATCAACAAATGAAAAAAAAAGGACCTGAATGTGAACCCCAGAGGCAAACCTCACCCACAGAATACAAAAGATAGAGGGAAGAATATCAGTCCCTGAGACCTGATAGAGGATATTAATTAATACTTTGGCCAAAGAAAATACTAATCTAAAAATCAAAAAACATCTAGGAAATCTGGGACAGTAAAATCTAATAATAAGAAGAAGAGAGGATGGAAAAGAAACCTAGGTCAAAGTCACAAAAAATATTTTCAATGACATCATGAAGGAAAATTTCCCTATCCTAATGGAGATGCCTATCAAGGCACAAGATGCATACAGAACACTTGATATCCTGGACTAGAAGATAAATCTTATTAAAACATAATAATCAAACATTAAACATAATTAGGATAAAGTTTCAAAAGACTGGAGAGTAAGGACTGATGTTCTGCTATTTTGTTTTTTCATATCTGACCTTGTCAAAACTTTGTCATTAAGAAATTCTAATCTTTTTTTGAATAAAAAGAAACATACACTAATAATTTATACCAATAGTAATGGATGTTCCTGACTTCCAAAGTCATTGCTTATCTTATATCACAGCATAGGCTTCAAATATACTTACTCATTTGATCTTTTCCTCTATGGGTATCAAGCCCAGAAGCAAGAGCTCTAGATGCAAAGTAACTGAGGTATTGGAGATGTAGTCTTAATTATCATTTTCCCTGCAATAGATTATTTTTCAGCTTGAAAAATAATTACATGTAATTTTTTTCTGTTGCTTTTCGAGACAGCCCTAGCTGTCCTGGAACTTACTCTGTAAACCAGGCTGGCCTCGAACTCAGAAATCTGCATGTCTCTGCCTCCCAAGTGCAACCTAAGACAGGCTCAGTCTTGTTAATGAAATAAAAAAACGGGAAGAGGCAGAGAGCCTTTGGGGCTCCTTGACAAAAATCTGACATGAGCCAAGGACAAGGAAATGGGAGGCTTGGAAGGAATATGACATTGGCTAAGGACAAGGAAGTAGGCTTCAGGCAGGAATCAGACATTAGGCTAGAACAAAGAAGTAATTTCAGGTAGAAATCTAAATATTAGGCTAGAACAAAGAAGTAAACTAAGACAGGATTCTAAATTTTAGGCTAGAGCAAAGAAGTATGCATCAGACATGAAAATGACTTTGGGCTACGGAAGTTGGCTCAGATACTTTGGTCTTCCTGGTAAGCCCTTAGGAACAATTATCATGGGAGTGTTCATGTAATTAAGTATAATGCCTTACTTTTTCTTTGACTATTTGTGTTTATTTTCTTCCTTGTTCCTTGACTGTTTGCATCTATTGTATTGCTAGACCTCAACCTAGAACTGACCTGGATACATGCATGTAATTAAAATGGTATAAAAGTATAAAGGAGGAGGGGATGAGATAAGGAGCTTTAGGAAGGGGAAATGGGAAAAGGGGAAGATATTTGTATTGTAAATAAATAAAATATCCAATAAAAAAAATTTAAAATAAGAAAAGTAATCACTACAAGCAGGTGTATAAAAGAAAAAGAATCCAAACAATTTTAGTTACTCTGTGTGTGTGTGTGTGTGTGTGTGTGTGTGTGTGTGTGTGTGTGTGT
>JANHMN010000014.1:38019387-38039573 GCA_030674055.1 Rhabdomys pumilio
TGTGTGTGTGTGTGTGTGTGTGTGTGTGTGTGTGTGTGTGTGTGTGTATTCCTGCCTCGTGCAGTCTAGGCAAGTTCCATGGCTTGAAGCTACATTTCTAACCCTTCTCATATGTTTCATTAAAGAATTTCTAATGTTTACATGAGAACAATTCAGATTAATCGGTAGCTGTATTTGAGATCTAGGCTAAGTAATATACAGTGGGGAATGGCTTGAGGAGAGAGAAACATCTATTATTAATGTTAACACGAGGCATAATGTTCCATTGTAAAAGGAGAGTATAATTATATCTGAGATCTTTAAATGTTTCAGGAAACAGATAGTATATTAAAGGAGCTTGAAGAACAAGTAGGTTCTGCCAACCATTGAGTTGTCTATCGGGCACTGCAAGAAGAAATGTGGCTGTGTTAGAAAGTGAGTAGTCTAATGTGAATAAGCTTTCATGTGCTGGAGCTCAGGGTGGGCAGTTATGTAGAAATGTTATAGGTGCTAAGAGAGGTTGGGAGCGAATGAGAAGGATCCATATAAACTTGGCTCTTTGTCCCATAACAATCACCAAAAGTTATTATTATTATTATTATTATTATTATTATTATTATTATTATTACTTTATTTTTATAGTCCAGTAGTTACCCACCTCCCGGTCCATCCTCCCACAGTTCATCATCCAATTCCTCCTCTCCCTGTCTCCAAGAGTATGTTCCTACCCCCTATCCCCCACACCCCTGCCAGGACTCTCCACTCCCTATGGCTTCAAGTCTTTCAAGTGTTAGGCATATCTTCTTCCACTGAGACCAGACTAGGCAGCCCTCTGCTGTATATGTGTTGGGGGTCAGGGTTCGGACCAACTTGTGTATGTTGCCTGGTTGGTGGCTCAGTGTCTGAGAGATCTCAGGGGTCCGAGTTAGTTGAGAAAGCTCATCTTCCTATGGGGTCACCTTCCTCCTCAGATTCTTCCAGCCTTTCTCAATTCAACCACAGGGTTTCCCGGCTTTTGTTCATTGGTTGGGTATAAGTATCTGCATCTGTCTCAGTCAGCTGCTTGTTGGGCTTCTCAGAGGACAACCATGCTAGGCTCCAGTCTGTAAGCACACCATAGCATCAGTGATAGTGTCAGGCCTTGGGAGCCTCCCCTTGAGATGGATCCCAATTTGGGCTGGTCACTGGACCTTCTTTCACTCAGTCTCTTTTGCATTTTTGTCACTGCAGTTCTTTTGGACAGAAACAATTCTGGGTCAGAGTTTTTGATCATGGAATGGCGACCCCATCCCTCACTTGATGCCCTGTATTTCTCATGGTTCTTAAGCAGGAAACAAAGCCTTGGTAAGATTATAATAATTCTAATGCCAGCATAGAAAGTGGACAGAGGGTACACATTAAATAACTTGAAAAATAGTTACATCTGAAGTCATACACATATAAGTACCATGATATAGACTCAGAAAATGTGTATGTGTATACACATGTATATGTATGTGTATATGTGTGTATTTGTATGTATACATTATCAACAATGAAAGAAAAAGAGGTCATGAATTTGAAGGAGAGCAGAAGGACAGGAAAGAAGAAAGTGATGTAATTACATTTTAACTTCAAATAAACTTGAACTAATTCTAATTAATTGCTCTTAATGAGAATATGAACTATAGCTGGCTGGTAGAATCAGAGCAGCAGTATGAAGAAGTAGAATCTTCTTCTAAGTACGAAGACCTGGGTTAAAACTTAGGAAAACAAAGTTAGCAGTAACTTTCAAAAGCAGTAGGATTTGATGACCAAATAAAGAAATGATGTGGTACCCATGGTAGCTAAATCAATCCTGTATAATAAAAGAACTTCTGTAGATATCGCCATCCCTGATTGCAAGCTATAATACAGAGCAATCAGAGTAAACACCACATGGCATTAGCAAAAACATACAAACAAAACAAACAAACAAAAACTCACAAATAAACAATAAAAAAAAACCAAACATATAAGTGGATCAATGGAATAGAATAGAATCAAAGACACAGTAATAAACTAAACATCTATAAATGTATGATTTTTAATAAAAAAAAACAAAACCATTCAATGGAAACAAAAAAAAAAGCATCTTCAACAAATGGTGCTGGTCTAACTGGCTGTTTGCATGCAGAAGATGCAAATAGATCCACGTTTATCATCCTGCACATACCTTAAGATAAGTCAATCAAAGACCTCAACATAAATTGTGCATTCTCATTTATAATTGTGTACTCTCACTTATGGATATGAGCCATATAGTAAAGGATAAGCATGCTACAAGGAAATCCCAAGGAAGGATGCTTTAATCACTCTCAGAAGGGGAAATAGAATAGACATTGTAAGTGAATGGACATAGGAAATTAGTTTGGAGATGTGACAGGGAGGAGGAACAGGGGAGCTAATCAAATGCAGGGAGAATGGTGGTGGAGGGAGAGGTCTGAGATAGGGAACAGAAATTGATGGTGGCTGGCCTCTTTGGGACAAGCTGGGGATCTGGACCTAGGGAGGTTCCTGGGAGTCTATGGGGGTGACCGTAGCTGAGACTCCTGACAGCGGGTGATATGGAGACTGAAATGTCTATCTCCTATAGCCAGGTGAGATTTCCAGTGGAGAGAGGGGGACACCAATCCACCCACAGAACTTTTGACCCAAGATTTGTCTTGCCTATAAGATGTGCAGGCAACAATGTGGAGCCTAGATTGAGGAATGGCCAAACAATGATTGTCCCAACTTGAGACCCTTCCTATGAAAGAAAGCCAACCTCTGACACTATAAATGATACTCTGCTATGTTTGCAGACATTAATCTAGCACAACTGCCTTCTGAGAGGCTTCATTAAGCAGCTGATGGAAAAAGATGCAGAAACCCACAGCCAAGCCAATCGGCAGAGCTTGGGGAGTCTTGTGAATGAGTTGGAAGAAAGATTGAGGGAGCCAGAGGAGTCAAGAAGACATACAAAGTCAACTAACCCATGGTGCTCACCATGACTGAACCACCACCAAAGTGCATGCGTGGGCTAGACCTAGGCCACCTACACATATGCAACAGATGCTCAATTTGCTCTTCATGTGGGTCCCCCCAAAATTGGAGCTGGGACTATCTCTGACTCAGACTCTGTTTCCTATCTTTGGATGTCTTTCCCATAGCTGGGCTGCCTTGGCTGGCCTCTCAGTGTATGAGGATGCACCGCACCTAGTCCTGAAAGAACTTGAAGTACCAAGGTGGTACAATGGAAGAGCTCCACTTTCCTAAGGAGCATGGGAGGGGAGAGTTGGGGGAGGGGTGGGTGGATGATGCTGGGAGGAAAGAAGGGAAGGGGGCTCCCATTTGCGTGTAACATGCAAGCAAGTGTATTGGGTCAGTAATTTTACTTATCACTGTTATGTTTTCTAATAATCAAAGTAAAATAATAACGTATTCTTATCTTGATATATGTTCTCGTGGGTCTGAGCAGCTTCAGTTATATAAAATAAATTTTATTAAAAATGGTTTTCTCAATGCAAATATATTTCTAAATTTTATGGTCCTACAAATGTAGGCTTCATGGTAAGCGCTGTATAATTAATGACTTGACAAATGTGATTTATCTCATGCCATCCAGCTGTATGCCAAGTACATAGGCACTCATGAATCAGTCTGTCGTAATACTAGTACAGTAAATCTGAAGAACAGAGAGCATTCCCAAGTTAGCTTAAACATGGAGACCATTCATAATGCTAATTTTGTTTCATTTAAGAAAAGTGGACAAGGAGTTGGAATTTATTCAGATGATATTGCCACTAAGCTTCTAGAAAGGATTAACATGAGTGTTTTTATGTTTGATTTGAGTCTATGAAAGTGTTTTATTTAAGGTAACAAGGTTTCTGGGCTTGAAGGAAATAAGTGTCAAACAGCTGATGAGATGTGCCCATGTAAACACTGGAAATCAACAGCTCACCTTTTCAGAAGTCCATTTTATTGCCTGTAGAGATATGGTTTTACTACACATGGGAATATCTCTAAGGTTTTACTTCCATCATTAATAATTAATTCCTGAGAAATATCTTCAAGGTTTTTTCTTGTTTTGTGCTTACAATAGACACCATAATAGCAACTATGAAGTCAACTAAGAGTTAACTCTTCCATACTGGCCTTATTTTTTATTAACACGTTGGATACATGTTTAGGTAACTTGATAAATATGACATTCATAATTATGCATTTTAGGAAGAAGGAAGGTTTGATATCTATATTTACCAGGTGATCTTATACATTAAACTTAATAGAAAACTCAATATTTTGCTTTTAAATATTCAAATATTTCAAAATAAAGACAATAATATGTCTTTATTTTAAAATCAAACGTTTTGGGAGATGATATCACATATATGATATTTTATGCCTCACACAAAAAGTATATGAAATAAGACTATATTTTCCAAAAGTCCATGGTGATATTAAATATGATAGATAATTATATTGTTGTTAATATTTTTCTCTATAATTATTTGAAACTGGTCCAATAATAATCTTAAACTAAGAAATACAGCAGACTTTTCAATATCTTATATTTAAAACCACTGGTTAATTTACAACTAATGAGATACTTGAAATAGGAAACACTCCTGAGACTCTGTATTTCATTTTTAAGAACTTTCTAAATTTTTGATCAGGAAATATTCAAGCATAATATGGGATGAAAATTATTCATACCCAAGTCAATTATATGCAGAAGCATATATAAATATTTAAGATATATTATTATTTTCCTAGGAAGTTGAGGATCATTTTGAAAGATACTTGGATCTTCTCACCAGCTCCTACATCTTTAGGAATTCTTTTGTGCCATATATGGTGTGTGTGTGTGTGTGTGTGTGTGTGTGTGTGTGTGTGTGCATGTGCCTGTATGTGTATGTTCATGTGTACTCATGCACACATGTGTTCAGAGATGACTTTTCCAACATTATGTTTTTAAATCTGACAAGGTCATATAAGCTGGAGGAAAAAAGAAAGGGTCATCAAAAGGGGAAAAAATAACAGAACTGCGGTGAAATGGCTCTCTGTCGGCCTTGGTATTGATTCAGAGTGTGTCAAAAGGGTCTTTTGTCGTGCCCCGACCACAGCATACTAATTTGCTAGATCAAGTCTGTCAGAATATCGACTGGAAGTAAAGAACTACAGTGGCAGCTTTTGTGTTTCTTCCAGCAGGGAGCCTGTGTGTGAAACAGGATTATCAGGGGGTCATGAAGAGAGTCAAAGGATGTCCATCACTTCCCTTCTGGTAATGCAATGGGGCGGGCGCCTGGGTGTGATTAAGATGTAGGAGACTGGAGGCATAGCGGTGAACAAATCAGAAACACACACATGCAAATCAGGCTGGCTGCTGTTAACCTTATATTTTTAATGAAAAATTCAATAGCAGACCAAACAAATATCTAAACAGCTGCATTCAGCTAACATATCAAATGGCCTATTCAACATCTTTTCTTAAAAATCAGATACACAAAACACAGAAAAGCTGACCAAGTGTATATATCTGTAAATATTGCTTTGCAATCTACAAGTGTTTTTTGCTTAGCTGTGAGCTCTTGGCATAACTGTCAGGTCGTTAAATATCAATTTGGACTTTTTTTTCCCATAAAAGAAGAAGTAGTACTTACAACACCACGGCTCAGCTATATCATAGCCTTCAATATTGCCGAATTTGGCCTTGGTTCATTTCTTTCCATTGGTTTTGCAGAATTAGAAAAATAACTTCTTTGAGTGAAAGAAATAATATAGGTGGAAATTGTATGTCTTCATAAGACTATTGATGCTTAGGAATAGGCTTTGGGATTGCAATCCTATCTATTGTAGGCATATCAATAGTTTGCTTATGGCATAGACAAAAGAAGGAAGAAAGCCCACGAGACCTCAATTCTGCACAAAGAACTGCAGGCAACTAAGGAATGCTGAGAAAAGGAGAAACAGTCTTCTCCAGGGAAGAGCACAGCAATTTTCTATCCAATATCCAATGGTCAGTTCTGAAAACATAAGCACAAGTAACATTAGATGAATGATGGATAATTTTAATAACATGAGTTTCATCTTTTTTTTTTTACTAGCATTCCTGTTTCTACATCCTTAGCATGCTACAATAGATATTTCTTTACTCATTTGAAAAAGATACTTATTTAAGTGTTTGTTCACTGGCTTTTAATGGAGGACATAGAAATGAGAGCTGTAAATTCTCTTACTTTAAGGTTAAGTGATCATTTAAAGGATCATTGATATTTGCAACATTGTTTCTATATTAAAATGAAGGCAAACTGTCAGAGGAACAACTGACACTCTACAAAATTATTATTTGAAACACGGCCAGCTAAATCGACTAAGCATTGCTCGTAGGGGCTCACAGAGACTGAAGCTGCAAGCATGGTGCCTGCATTGATCTGCACCAGGTCCTCTGTGTGTATGCAATGGCTGTTAGCTTGATGCTCTTGTTGGTCTCCTAACAGTGGGAGTGGGGGTGTTTCTGATTCTTTTGACTGCTCTTGGGACTCTTTTCCACCTATTGGTTTGCTTTGTTCAGCCTTGATGTGAGGGCTTTTGGCTTGTCTTACTGTAGTTTGTTTTCTGAAGGGAAATGGAGGAGAAGCAGATCTGGGAGAGAAGAGAGTTGGAAGGGAGGGGAAAGTGGTTGCAATGTGTAGCATTAAAAAATGAATCTATTTTTCTTCTTTTTAAAAAAAAAATCTTTTTATTGATTCTTGATGAACTTCACATCATGAACCTCAGTCCAACACATCTCCCTGCCCCTCTGCCCTTGCAACCTCAGCCCAAAAAGGAAAAAAAAAATACTCACTGTGAAAGCTAGTTATTCAGTGTGTCCCACAGTATACCCTTTTGTTCGCACATTTTTGCGTGCAAATGTTCATTGTAATGGGTTGTTGGTCTGGTTCGAGGCCTCTGGTTTCTGCTACACTATCAATACTGGATCCTCACTGGGACTCCTCTCAGACAGCCTATGCCCTGTGTCATGGATCTGTGTCCTGCTGCTTTATATCTACAGGACCAGTCCCCTCACTTGATGCAGCAGTTCATTAATGGTTTAGACATTGTGATGGGCCAACTCAAAGCCTTGGATATGGGCCTGGGTGGTATATGAGCCAGTTAGCCTGCCACAGTTAGCCTTCCACACCCGTACCACCATGATGAGCTCTCTCTCCAGTATTGCCTCAAGAAGCTCATCAAATGCCAGTGCCGACAAAGAGCAGATTCAGCTCTCTGGCTACCATGCCCTCTGCAGCAGAATCACTGGTTCCCTCACCAACACAACTAGGACCATTTCTACTGTGATGCGCTGGAGAGGCTCAGGGTCAACTCTCCCAGGTGCTGCAGTAGTTGAGGGCCAGGGACAGCTCTCCTGTCTGCCACAGGTGACTAGGGCAATGCAGAAGGCATCTCTTTTTTGCCTACACCACTATATGGCAGAAGGCTGGCAAGACCAGCTCACCCAAAAATCCAGCAGCCAGGGACATCTCTACTGTGTTTTCTGGGCAAGATGAAGGGTCAGCTCTCCTATGGTGGTGCATAGGCAAAATGTGGGGTCATTTCTACAGAGCTTACATCTACATGGCCCCAGGAAGCAGCCTAGATTAGGGGCATCTGCCCAGCCTTTAGTGGTAACAAACCCCTACTGCTGCAAAATCATGGGCCCAGACATGGTGTTAGTGGAAGCACAGGCCAGGATCTCACCATGGCCTTATATCGCATCATCACATAAGACTGTTCCTCATTATCCTTGAATCTCCAGTTCTGCCTCCCTTAATTTTGCCCACATCCTCTTGCTTCTCTTCCTCTTTTATCCTTCCATCATTTACTTGCTCATCTACATGTCCTCCAGGGTCTCTAGGTGTCTGAAGTCTCTCAGGAGTGGTCTCAGGAGTGCTAGGACCTATTTGTGTTAGGTAGGACAGGGAAGGAATGGTTGTCTCAGGTTTATGCCCAACCCCAGGCCAAGTGGTACCAGGCAGAGGTTGTCTTTGACATGTCTGCTCACCAGAACCTATACCTATTTTCAATTTCACACACACACACACACACACACACACACACACACACACACACGTGTAAAAAACAGAACAAAACCAAAAACCAAATAGAACAAAAGTATGTTGATTACAACTGCTGTTAAGTAAAGCATCAGGTGGTAGGAATCACTTGCACACTTGATAAATCTGAGTCTATACTGCTGTAAAGATAGCTCTATATCACTTTCATGTAGATCAATAAGAACATTGGTAACCAAGTGTTATTATTAATGAAAGTTCCCTACATGAAGGGGCCCTCTCAAGTCTTCTGACTCCCATTGTCTCTTAACCTTTCCATTTATGAGAGGTATGTAACTTGGAGCTATTACCCACAGTAGCCTTTCTAGTTCAGGTTAATGAGGCTTCTTGACCTTAGTGAAGGGCTTTTGGCCACTTGGCATCTAATAATACAAGAGGCAAAGATCTGACCTTACATGTATAGTTTACACAAATTATCATTTCCTTTATTTCATCTTGTCTAGGTTTCCCCTGCCCCACTCACTCATCTTCAGCATTTCTTTCAAGGACCTTTCTTCATTTTTCTAACCCTGTGCTGTAATCTAGGTACTTGTTCTTTCCAAAATTCACATTTAAACCTAATCCCCAGAGTAATATGTTAATGGTATTTGAAATTGGGTGCTTAGGAAATTAATTTGGGTGAAGTGGTATCACAAGGATGTGGCCTTCATGATGGCTTGGGTGAGTTTATTATAGATCCAAGTTAGTAAGCTTGCTGAGTGTCATCATGTGTCATACGCTGCAATGGAAGCTCTTTTTAGGCATTGAGATGTTCGAATCATATTCTTAGATATCACAGATAACACGACAATGAACAGAATAACTTCTTCTTCTTTACAAATTGTCCAATATTTATTTATTGTCCAAATTACCTGGCATCTAATTATATATGTACTTTTCTCCTGTTGGTTTTTAGATCTCTGCATTCCTTGCATGATCTTATTCACTGACATACCATGTGATTTTGTTTCTATGACATGACTGAAATGCTTCTGACATCAGCTTTATGTTTCTGATATAGTTCCACTGGCTAACATTTCATGAAGTCTAAAGACTCTTGCCAGCACAACTTTATCCAACCCAGGAGATATAACACCAACAATTCTGTCCTACTCTCATTCACACACAAATAAACATGCACACACGCATGCCAACATGCATCATCCACACAGTAAAGTTCAAGGAGAAAAGAATGATTCTTCACTGAGCTTCTACCCTTAGGTCCCAATCAATGTAGAGACTGTATATATAATAATATACATATTTAGTATAGCACTTTATAGTCATATATTTTCTGTTATTGTCTGATTATATCATATAATTCTATCTCAGATGTAGATCATTTACACTGAGATCATATAACATTGAGTTCTTACTGTAAGCTAGAGATTATTGCAGATGATTTCAATGAATAAATTTAGCTTGAAAAAGAGTTATATCATTCCTCCCTTCCAAATTAAAATAAATAAATAAATAAATAAATAAATCAAATAAATCAAAAGTTAAGCTTTAGAAAATGAGTAAAATACAGGATGGGGGGACAGTTCAGTTGGTAGAGTACTCGCTTAGCATGCTCAGGTCCAGTCTTCAACATGGTGGGACCTCATGGCATAGGCCTGTAATACCAGTCCTGGGGAGGCAGAGGCAGGAGCAGAAATATAATTATATTTATTCACATATATATTATATATATACATATATATTATATATGTGTGTTGTATAAATATTATATATATATATATATATATATATATATATATATATATATATATATTTACATGATAACCTAAGATCCATGATTCAGAGAAAAAGGGCAGCTAATACGTCATTTATTATATATCACTATCTGCACTACTTGTAATACAGGTGCAGAAAGATTAATCATTATTATCTAATAGCCACCAAATAATAAAACATAAAATTGCAATAGAAACACAGGCAATTCAAAGATTTGTGGTACTTTATTTTCTGTTCCTTTGAAAATTTCAGATGTCCCTGTATAAAACTTATGAAAAAGAAATAAGAAAATCAATCAGATGGAAAGTTAAAAACCCCTTTCTAATCAACTCACAGAAGTATCTTTGCTTTCTCGTTGAAAGTATTCATTTCAAGGCCAGTAAACAATTCAGTTTTGAAGTTTTCTGAAGTCTCTGTCTTTGCTTACTTTTGTCATTATTCATCAATGCCTTTAGCTAATGGAATTCTATTTTAAAGGAAAAATCAATCAAATGACAAGCAAACTGAATTTGATGTGATCATCTTGAACCAAGATCTATCTCTATAAAAACAGGCTAACCAGTTTTAAAAATTCCTTGACAAAAAAGATGTTAGTTCACTTTGAGTTGAACAACTTCTAGGTCCCACTAAGATACAAAGAAATGCAGATTATCACTAGAAAGATCAGGAGAAGAGAATATTTTTCCATAATGCTTGGGTGTTAAGGAAGAAAAAAAAAATGTAATCTGTTATGGCTTTTTCAGCATACCTTCTTCTCCTACCAAACTGAAAGGGTTACAGCAACCGGAAACAAAGGCTAGGATGAAACATAGATAAGCATATGTGGTTACTTAAAAAAACAGTAAAATTGATGTAAAAATTAGATGTTACAAGACACTAAGTAAATCTAACATAATGCAAAGAACACGTATCAAGGTAATCTTAGAGATATTAGTCAGAATATAGTTTTGTGTTACTTATGATCAATATTTCAATATGAGCTAAATTTAAAGAGTTGTTTTGTTTTGGTAATTAAGATTGTCTTTTGCCTTTTCTTTCTAGTCTTGATGAATATGACTAGGGTTTGTCTTCTAGGTGTGAAAGCCAGGTCTTGTCACCTCATTAGGGATTATAACCACATTGGACAGTTGACAGAATTCCAATCTCTAATTTCTCAAGTGAGAACATTTTGGTAAAAGTTAGTCTTCAATTAGAAAGGTCTCTTGAGCAGGTTTATAAAAATTTTAGCTATCGATTTTTAAGTATGAGGGTTCTTTGGCCATGACACCTTTCGAAACTGTCATTCCAAATATTCATCTATATTTCCTTGAATTAACAGAGAATGTTAGTGATGAGGTGGAAACTTCAGGCACATACTGAACTTCCATTTGCAAGAGTAAGTTGGGTTCTAAGAATCCAATTTGCTCTGAAAGGACATCAAAGTCACACAACTCAACACATGCTGCCATTGTCTAATTTATATGAGGACCAGATGAATCCAGATGCCCACTGAATCCTACATCTTGAAATATTTGCCAAATGTGTGAAACTTAATAAAATCCAAAGTCCACCTGGCAGGGTTAGGTTAATTTTAAAGCAATCATTACTCTCCAGGAAACTGAAAGCATGTGGTTCTGATTTGTTCACACTTGACTCACCAAAATATTATTTTGCAAAATGATTCTATATCCAAAAAACCCTTTGTATGCTTTCTTGGAAAGGAGGGGTTTGGTTCTGTGCTAGGATTTGGTTAACACCACATACAGGATAGGCTTCTGTGGTAGTGCTTGCCAAGGCAAACCATAAACAACACCAGACAGTAGAGTGGATTGATAGTCATTTTGATCTTTCTGTGTCGAGCATCCAGAGTCTCCCCTTTCAAATCAAGAAACCAAATGTCCAGGATTAGGTGAGGATCTGTTTCCAAGAAGAAAAAGAAAGAGAAAAAGAAGAAGAAAAAGAAACTGACTCTGGATTTATGTGAGGCGATCTCTCTAGATGTGGAAATTATTCCTGAATGATAACATCGAGAACTGGGGAACACAGTTACTTCCTCTCTGCATTTTTACTGGTTATGGCTCTCTATCATAGTCTTTGTTGCGAAAAAGAAGATTCTTTGATGAGGGATGGGTGTTACATTACTTCATGTTTTTAGCACTAAAACCCTAATTCTTTTGTAGTTTAAATAACGAGAAAGCTCCAACAAACTATTCCTGCACTGGACCCAAAACTTGAAGTTCATTGCTGCTCATAAGGTATTGGAGCTTTGCCTTAAATTATTTGAAGTGCCAAAACTTTAAAAAACGAAAGAGATGCACATATGCAAGGTATTTGTCAGATGTGACTATTATTTTTTCCAGGCTGTAGTTTACTGTGCTGGTAATTTGTACTCATCCTACCAACTTATAATGATCCTAAATTTAAGTTCTGTGAAATGAATTCAGCAGGCAGAACGCATTGTGTTTGTTGGCATATGAGCTCACAATTTTGTCAAACAAAAACATGAGAATATATACAACTTACATTCTCATCCACCCCTGCAATCTGGCATTCTTAGCAATTTTTTTTTTGCATTATAGAAAGCTCTTTGATAATAAAGTAGCATGTATTTCACTCGATGGTTGTAATAACATTTATAAGGTGCTTTATCAAAGCCACTTTTTTAAACACCCAATTTCAAAGTTAAATTTGAAAAAGAAACTTTAATAATGAAATAGCTGTTTTTCTAGGCATCATAGAAGCAATAAATCTGGATAATTAAGGAGCAATTGGAGTTAATTGCATTTATTTTTAGTAATATTAGAAATGGTTGAAGGACGTATCTACAACACTGTAGAAAATACAAGAAGAAGGAAGAAATCCTGGCACAGTGCTGCATGTACATTGTAACCTTGATATCAGAAATGCCAAACAGGCAAATCTCCAGTTTCCAGTCCATTTCAGAGGAAAAATGTAAAACAAGAAGTTTAGGTAGAAGAGAGGAAGAGAAAGAATAGGAATGATAATTGCTCAGACATTACACTTGCAAACACAGGTTCAAATTCTAAAGAGAAGTTTCTGCTGACTTCACCACCCGTAGCTACCAGGAATGCAGACCAAGTCAAGCAGAAGATTCCCTTAAGGAAGGTCTCCCTGCTCTTGGTAAAGAGTGGCTATAATGAATTGTGCCACTATTAGAAACAGAATTTGTGATTCATTATCTTGTCTTAAACTGACATTATTTCCTCTAAAACTGATGGTGTACATTAATGCATCAAGTATATTTTAGTATTAATTGTGTTGACTATTAAGTATTAATTACATTTTTAAAGTAACAATAAATAATTAATTGGTTGATTAATTAATTGATTTGTTAAAGCTCCAGTGTCTTCAGGTTTTGAAGGCGGCTTTTCCTGTTAAAATCACAGGCATTGTTTCACGACGTGCTGAGGTTCTCAGTTTTGCTGTCAAGAACCTTTTAGGGTCTCAAATAGCTCTTTCTTTTCCTTCATGTATTTTCCATATTCCTAAACAAAGTTAATCCAGTGGCCACTCCTTTCCAAATGAGTCTCCAATATCTTCTCTTTAGAAATCGTTCTCCTGTCCATACTTGACATGTACTCTGGCTTCTCTGTGACTTAAAGTTCTCCAGCCTGAGTAATTACTACAAAGCCTCCTGTAGGAAAGCTCAACAGATTTCTGCACCCAGAAGAGTGTGGAGGCAGCTTTGGGAGAAGACAAAAGGAAAACGGTGGGTTTTCCAGTCTCGACTCAGTCTCAAGAGTATCAGAAATGGGTAGTGCATCTTCAGAGTGAGTTTCCATCTCAAACTATTTCTTATCCATCTCAACCATTACTGAAGGATCTACAAGGAAGCATGAGACTTCAGAGCTTACATGCACTTGTGAACACAGAAACCCAGTAGCAGAACACGAGAAAGCCTCAGTTTGTGGAAACACGAACACAGCAACAATGAAGGGTGTTTGCTACATATGCCACTCGGATGTCAATTTGACAATAGAGTTATATAGGCTCCTGCAGACAAGACTATGGGTTGTCAAGTTACCTGCAATACACATTTCTGATGCTGCCTTTTGCTCTGTTCATTTAGGTACTTTTATTTTGAGTATCCTAAATGTCTACCTGTCCTAGTGATTTGTACCCTTTAGACACTTAACAAGAGTCTCTCATTTGAAATGGGAGATGCACATCTGTGAGTGGGTTCCACAATGGGCCCATGCTGTCACCAAATTCTTCAATGTAACAGATGTTCTTCTAACAAAGCTCCGTTGTTATTTCAGGGAAAGGAATCCGTTAACAACTGCAAATGAACAGGACTCATCCAACCAATAACTAAGCATGCAAAGAGAGAAACCTTTGAAATGAAATTGAGTAATAAATTTTTCAGAATTAATAACTTCCTATCCCAGTGAGCCCCTTCCCCTCTCCTAAGAAGGACGTAAGCTTTGAAGGATGAGTACAGGCTCAGAAGACTCCCAGAATCAATAATGTCTGCTGTGGTTTACTCAGGGTAAAGAGTTAACATTCTCGTGTGTTCATGCTAGTTCTAGTGCCTTAGTTGCCTGTGACCTGACCTGAGCTTATGTCATTCTGTCTGAGAGCCATTGCACCTTGTTCAGTTACTCTTAATAAGAAGTGAGTGCTGGTATTTTCATAACTGTGAAGAGAGAAATCAAATTTAAAGTAAAATAACATGTCGCAGAGCTATTGCCCACACTACTATAAGTAGCTGCTGACAATAGCATGGAAGACTTGGCTCTCTCTCCTTGGAGACTCTCCAAACTTTAAGACAATACTTCAACCATGATGTCCAAGACATCATTTACTTTCTAAATCCTGATTAAATAAAATTCCACATTTAAGAAATTGGCCCAATTGGGATAAGTACCTGTTAAAAGTCATACTAATGTCCCCTGATTTCCAATATGCCATTCTTTCGAGGATGAAATACTATTTTCTAAGTTGTTTTTAATAATTCACAAGTAATTTGATCAAACCACATCATCACTATAAAATTGCATCTAATGAAATGTCTCTGCAAAATCAAGGCACATTGTTAGGTGGAAATAATGAAATAATTGAAGTTTTTACTAGAAAAAAGGGAATTAAATTTTAATAGAAGATTATGGTCCATAATATTTGCTCTGATATTGCTGACAGCACATTTGAATGAATCTAAAATACCATTAATGAAAATATATATCACATTTGACTCATCATCAAGTGAGTTTTGTGTGTGTTCATGCACTTATGTCTATGTGTATAAGACTAAAATTTGAACCCAGGCTTCAGATACTGGTAGACAAATGCTCTGCTACTGAAGCCATCCAGTCTCTCTTGATTTTTTGGTTTTTATTTTCAAACAGGGTTTCACTAAACTACCAGGGCTGGCCTTGAACTCATTCTGAAGCTCAAGTTTTTGAGCTTTCAATCTTCCTGCAGTTGAGGAACTGGAAATGCAGACCCATGGTTCCAGGCCCTACAGAACTCTGCAATTGTGCTACGCTTCTGTCAAGACTGTTTCTGTTAGAATCAATAAAACATTATACTTCATATGTGTTATGCATGTAACGTTAAATCCATTAACGCAGTCTATCTTTCAAGTAGAGCAACTGGCAATTAAGTGGCAAAGTTGAAGGATTAAAAGAGAGGCTTAGACTCTGAACATTCACAGTTTATAATATTTTAACATAAAGGTTACTGGTTTAATACTTAAGAAACTAAACTCTTAGATCACGCAATTAGGTTTGAGTTGTTTCTTTTAAAATGTGTTTATTAGGCACAGAACAGAAAGGGCACAAGGAGTTTTTAAAAGTGAGAGACTTGAAGTAACATGTAACAGAAAGAAACAAAAATGAAGACCATGCTCACAATCTCCTTTGAAAAAAATCAAGAAAATTAAAAAAAAAAAAAACTTGGAATATTTACAAAATTATAACAGGGGAAATCTTTATCACCTAGACCTCATGGGATAACAGCACATAATCGTCATAGTAATTCCACATTGTTTTTTGTCTGTGCCAAAAAAGAAATTAAACATCCAATTCAACAGTGAAAAAAGCCAAACCATAGACAAGAATCAGAAATGAAAGCAAAATCAATAAATATTTTTAAAAAATCAATCTAAACAGATAATTTGTTTTCAGGAAAATAATGAATAAATTATTAACCATTTTATTCAACAAACATATCCAACAAACATACAATCCATTAGTGTGCTGTTAGAACTGATACTGAAATTAAAATATTGACCATGACTACAATGGAGCAGTGGAAAGTTACACAAAATTAAAATCAAAAGTAAGAATGTTAATTGATATAACATAAAATAAAATCAAGTAAAAAAAAATAAACGTTTTTCTCTGAGGAAAAAAATGGATGGATTTCTGTGCAAACATAAATGAAAGCAAACAGTAAGTTAAACAAATACTTAGAAGAAACAGAAAGATACACTACAAGTCCGCTCTACCAAGCTGTCCTCTGACATTTTGACATATGGATGTTGCTCGCAGATGCCTAAGGTTACTGACATCTTACCAATTTTAGACCTAAAATAGACAGGACAGGTTCCAGTCATTCAAACCTAATATCAAAGCTTAACCAAGAGAACACATGAAGGAGTAGTTTCATGGTATGAATTTTGAGGTTATTGTGATTATATCTGAGATAACACATTTGAAAGTAATAAAAAACAGTACATTGAATATCCACAATGATGTCAAGGTAGTTTGACAAGAGAAAAACCGCAAGTCAGCAGTTAATCAAAGCCATTGATGCCAATAGGTAGTGTTCCAGACATTCCTAATATGTTGTGTCCTTTCCAGACCCGTGTTTTCCTAGTCATTTCCGTCAACAAAAATTAAATCAAAAGAAAAGGACACACCAACAAGGTACAATTGTAGCTGCTCCCAGGCACAAAAAAAATATTGCATTTCTTACACTGAAACTAACAAGTTATTTCAGCAATTGTCAATTTTGAAGTGTGTTAAGGGTTTAAGTATGGAAAGGATGAAGAAATATTAATTAATTATTTGTGTGCTGCATGCAAGTTTCAAACAATAAGCAAGTGAAACTAAACCAGCATGTTTGAAGACTCCTGCCGCTTTCTTTGAAGTCCCAATTCCTGGACTGATGAGACAACCCAGCAGGTGCAGGTGGCATGTTTTTCCCACTGTCTTTCTGATGACTCATTTTTAAAATGAACTGAAACATTATCCCTAATTATAACTGTAATCTGCGGCTCTTTTTTTTTTTTTTTTTTTTAGACCTCTTTAAGCACCAAATTGGAATTCTCCAATAGAGTATTCTTTCTTATATCCTTCTGATTTTTTATTTGAAGATCATCCAAGTGCTGGGAAATTGAGTCCATTTTTAAATCCCCTACCCCTAGCTATTGTTTTTCAGAGCTCTCCTCTAGGATTTATATAAAATGTCCTCTGTTACTCTATACTTGATCTACATTCCTCCATCCAACAACCTTGCCCAAGATACCCAAATCTCCCTACATCTGCATTATGCCTTTCCTTTTTGCTCTGCTCTCTAACCAGTGCTTCTCAAACTTCCTAATGCTGTGACCCTTTAACACAGTTCCTTACGTTGTGGTGACCCTCCCCCCAACCATAAATTTATTTCAGTTGCTTCTTTATACCTCTAGTTTTGTTACCATTATGAGTTGTAATGTAAATGTAATATGTGTTTTTTGATGGACTTCGGTGACTTCTCTGAGTCATTGACCCTCAAAGGGCCCACAGGTTGAGATCTGTTGCCTTTAATAGTTGAAAACATAGCTGTATGTGGTAGGGATACAGGAACTGGTCTAAGTATGCTTTTGTCTAGATGAGTGAGTTACACTATGACTGCCTACTACAGCATTGTCTTAGTTCCCCAGAAAGCAGGAAATGACTATGAAAATTGACCACCAAATATATATGCCTTTCTCATTGGCAGGACCTCTTACTCAAACTATGACAGTATAAATTAACATCATTTTTGTGAGATGACTTGCACAAACTTACTTCTGTCTTTTGCAAAACATTCCCTCCTGTGCTTTGCTGATATTCCTGTATCCAGAATGGTCTTTGTACCTTGAGAGTTTGGGTAGTGGTTCTGTTAAAAGGCAATTTCATCAATTGGCTATCTAATACCAAAAAGTCATTCCGTGTGTGTGTGTGTGTGTGTGTGTGTGTGTGTGTGTGTGTGTGTGTAACATACAGATTGAGCAGGTTGTATATGTATTTAGGAATATACATGTATATGTATATCCATATAAAAACAATTAATGAAACAAGAGGTCATTAATTTGAAAGAGAGGAAAGAGGAATAAATGGGAGGATTTGAAGGGAAGAAATGGAAGGAAAAAATTATGTAAATTATATTACAATTTCAAAAACATGAAAGGCCTTCTTGTGTCTGGGAATTATTGTTTCATCAGAGTTGTTTGCCACCTTATAAGTTTATCATCACCCTCTCTGCATAGATGCCTGAGCCCTGAGGAAAGGGGTTTGACACAGACATCTCACTTAGGGATCAGTTCTCCCAACCCACCTACTCTCTGCATATTATCCATTGTGTGCCAAGTCCCATCTACTACATGAGATTTCTGAGATGAACTCATCTATGGGTATAGCAATGCATCATTAGGAGTCATTTATTTCATTGCTATACACACTTAGCAGAATAATTGTAGTATAGTAGGCTTTCCCCTAGGTTCCATGTCTGATCCAGTCTAATGATTTTAACCTCATCCACGGTGTCAGGTATGTGTTCCCCCTCATGGGACAGACCTTAAATACAATCAAAGGGTGGTCAGTTACTCCCGTAACATTTGCTCTATTGTTTTACCACTCTAAGACCAGTTACACACATGTCAGTATTGTAGATCACCTGGTTTGTAGCTGAGTGGACCTGATGATTAATTTTCTCCTCCAGTTACATGCATAGTACTTCCAAGGACCGTGAACACTCCTCAGTAGATGTGAAGATTATAGTTGAGCAATAGCTCAATTTTTCCATGTTTTGTGACAACAGTCTCTTTGGTCATGAGGCCTTACTTTTGGAGGGCATTGTGGAAATTAACCAATAGCATTGACAGTAATTTGTAACTTGGGGGCTATCTATGGGACTCCTTTTGCCAACTACTCAAAAGGTTATTACCCATTCCCAATCAAATGATCAGTGCTGTCAGTATAATGTGGATATTTCATTTTTTTCTACAAAATTTTACCTTTTCTTTTTAAATCACATATTTAAGAATTAATTTACGTATTTTATAACCTAAACTCTTTTTCTGGGGTAACTAAATCTTCCATTTACTCTAATCTTTGTTTAAAAGGAAATGTAGCATGCCTACTTAACTGTATAAATCATTTATTAAGATTTCTAAATGTTTATACACATTTATCACTATCTAAGTGATTTATAATGATTCAGGCCAAGGTGAGGTAGGGAAGAAAAAGAGAACAGAGAGGAACTGGAAAGGTGGCTCAGTGGGTAAATGTGTCTGCCACCAAACATGGGGACCTGAGGGAGTTAGTTCAATATCCATGTGTAATTCACATGATAGAAGGAAAACCTAGCTCTCAAAAGCTGTCTTTTCACATGCACCATGGCATAAATTCACATACCATGATAAATAAGCAATCAAACAAACAAATATATAAAATGTAATAAATTACAAATCAATAATTTTAAAAATATAAAATGGGTTAATGGAAGATATGTTTTTTAATAAAGCACCAGTTATGCCAAGAGGTTAAGTGGTTAGAGTAAAGGCTGACCTGCCAGAATAACTAGGAATAATGCCCAGGTTCAAAGAGCGTGTGACATCATAATTCCAAATTTGGGTCTGCTGAGGCTTTGCTGTGTATCTCTATCACTGTGGGGAAGTGCGGGGAACTAGATAGCCTGAGGAGATAGAGAGCTTATGAGGAGTGAAGAGTGAGGGACCAGGGGTGCTAAAGCAGAGAAGACTGATGTCAATAGTAGAGATGAAAAGGTCTAGCTGAAAAACTTCTTGGGTGGCAACTAAAATCCCCTCGATGGCCAAAGGCCTCTAGCAGCAGTCAATATACTTTGGTTGAAACAGTGGATTCATAGTTTGGGAATCATGAATATATTGTTCTACCATTTTATTGAATGGAATGTAGAATAATAATCTTGCCTAAAATTAAAGTTAAATGCACTAACAGTGAATAAAAGCTCAAAACTGACAGAACTAGAAACCTGCAGGAAAGTGGACATGTCTGGAAAGTTAATTTAAGTAAGATGACCCAAACTCAGAAAGAACAACAGCAACAACAACAACAAAAAAAAATGTGACACATCTCATATGAAGATCCTAGTCTGTGATATCTCTCTCTCTCTCTCTCTCTCTCTCTCTCTCTCTCTCTCTCTCTCTCT
>JANHMN010000014.1:38039583-38052298 GCA_030674055.1 Rhabdomys pumilio
TCTCTCTCTCTCTCTCTCTCTCTCTCTCTCTCTCTCTCTCTCTCTCTGTGTGTGTGTGTGTGTGTGTGTGTGTGTGTGTGTGTGTGTGTTAGAAAAAATGTGGATAAAGCTTTAAGAAAAAACTAGAACAGAAGAGGAAACACATTGACAAGGAAGGCTACTGAACCAAAGGACACATGGGTCATGAAGGAGTGATGCTAGGGAGGGAGGCAATTCCAAGGAAGACCAAACAAAGCAAGAAGACAGAGGCCTTAAGGGGGAGGAAGACTTAAATAAAACACATTTTTGTCAGTGTTGTATAAACATCTTACATTTTGTATGTTGATCAATTTTTTTTATTTCAAAAGTATGATTGTCATACTTTCCCAGTGCTCCCCAGACAAGTTAGAAAATAAGATTTTCATACAGTGCCCAATACTGAACAGTGTTGTAGTGGGAAAAGGCTTCTAATCTCCATATTCTTGTAATATCTGTCCTATCACTTGACTATACACAGTTTATTGCTATTCTTAGACACTCTACACAGAAATCACCACACTGACAGGCAGAATAAAAGGCTCTGTCCTTCAGTTACAAACTGGGGCTTTGAACTATGTCTTGTCACATTCATCCTGTCTTTCTCCATGTACATCTCTCTCTAGACCAATAGCTCATCCTGGGCTGGGTCTGTTCCTTGCTTTCCGGTTTCCATACTCTGGCAAAGTGTCAATAGTGCAATAGCTCCCTAGTAAGTGTTAGTAAAGGAGGCAAGCTGGGACTGAGATACTCTAGAGACCAGGTCTTGCATTTTCATGTTTTCCCCCACATATTGGACCCAGAGATGTTCATTTATTCAGAGTGAGACACTGGGATGCAAGGACAGCAAGAATACATCAGGCTTTGTTTATATAAAGTGTTCAGTGATATGTGAGGTTTAATAATCCCTTTGATTCATTTTAGCACTTAGCAAGCACAATTAATTCATTTGCAACAATTATGTAAATCTATATGAGAAAACACATCAGCATTTATTCTCCATTGCCTAATTTCCAAAGATCTTGATTTCACTTTGGGACCTTCACAACTTCTCTTTAATGTGTGTGTGTGTGTGTGTGTGTGTGTGTGTGTTTTCCTGATGAGGCAAAAAGCCTTCACCTCTGCCTGCTGGTAAGCTTTAATGCTCCCCCCACACACTCAGCGTCACCCTCAGAAATGAAAGTGATGATAAAAAACATGTATACGATTCATTGTCACTCACATGGCACACCCACACATATCCTTGCATGTTCAATATCACAACGTATTAAGCAGAGTTACAGCTATAGCATTTCCAGTGTCACCAAGGAAAAAGCAGAAACAAAAGAAAGGCTGATTGAAGAGAAACCTGTTTTCTTCACTGTACGATACTTCCTAAATCCACCCAGAACCTGAATTTGTAACATCAATGTTTTTTATTCTGAATAATGGACAGTTTTCTATCACACAATATTCTGCTTTTCCAAAATGGCCACTAATAATACCTCTAGCAGTTAAATGCTAATTACTAGGTAAAGCTGTGGGTCTCTAATCTCTATTACCTGTCATTTCAGTATTTATACCACTGGAAAAACATTTACCCTACAGGAGAAAATGAAATCTTTAAAATGGGGCATAAAAGGAGTCTTGCATCTGGTCTCTGAATGGTAGCCATGTCTTTGCTATCCTTGACCTCATCCCCTTTCGTGTTACAGATGACAGCATTTTTTTCTGTTCATAACCTTGTTTTTCCTTCTCCCCTCTCTCCAGAATAGCTCTGGAGAGAACACTTTGAGCCAGAATTCACCAACACTGGGTAACACCTGTGATTGCTTTGTTCGTTTGCTTGTTTCTTTTGCACTTAAGGCACTGAGTCTCAAGAGATAAAAAGATGTTAAATTTGTTACAATATTCTTATAGTATTTCTTCTATCACTGGAGTCTGAACAGTCCCACAGACAGCACCTCTGACCATAAGTGTCCCTTCCTCACAAGACACCCTGAATAGGATAGTCTTCCTTAGCTAACACAGAGCCCTAACTTTGGGTTTCAGATGGCAAGAAACCCAATGGGATTCTCCCCTTTCCTGATGCTTCTGTAACCCTGCTCCATGCTTGGACTGTGCAAGATAAAAGTGGTTGGAGGGAATGCTGACAGAGCTCTAGCAAATTTCAAAACTGAAATGTATTTTCCCACACCTCCAAAGGACAAATGACACTTCCATTAAATCTGCATTTATAGAGCTGTTGGAGGTGAATTTAAATGAATCTTAAGAGAGCAAAACCTAGCCAAGGTTCCTTTCCATAGTTTGGGCTGAACTCCCAATAATGATATAATTTGAAAACTGCACTAGCTATACAGTATCTTCTGCATTGAAAAGTGATTAATATTCCCACACTTCCCGCTTCAGCTTCACAATGTTTGCGATCTTTTCAAATAACCTTCACATCACCCATGTCAACAATGAAAGTCACAGCCCAATCTGAACTAGAGAATTTGGAGTGTGGCCACACTAATGAAGCTCAAACACCATTGCAATGTTGTGAGAAATAAAATTATCTTATAACCACTTCTATAGGTTTTGCTGTAGCAAACGATACTCAGGTCCGTGGTTTGTTGCATAGGCCCTTGATACTGTGATATGGATATGTATGTCTGTGTATTTGTATATGTGTGTGTGTGTGTATATATATATATATATATATATATATATATATATATATATGTAGAGAGATAATGGATTTTTAATCCATGAAAAGGATTCTCCTTTTTGAAAGTCTAAATGAAGATTTGCTGTCAGCTGAGATACATCTAACTTTCTGACAGGTGCAGGGAGTCTAATCCCCAAAGACTAACACTTTCCTTTTTCAGAGCCATTTCCTATCTGTGTGACCCTCTGGGAGAACCTAGCAATATTCTGTGCATTTATTATGGTTAAAATAACCCAGAAGTGTCTATTTATGCAATTTTTAGAGCTGAATCGGACCAGTAGTAAATGACACGTGATTCTCTTTCTTTGGAAGTACAGGATCTTCATAAAGACTCTCAAATATATTCTAGGTCAACCTTTATAAACTACAAATCAGAGATTTGTCAAGCTGTTTAAAAGAAAAAAATACTTCAAAAAAAAAAAAAAGAAAAAAAGACTTCAATTTTTGTTTGATATATGAGTGATTTTCTGGGGGTGGGGGAACCCTTTAAAATATCATTGTAAGTAAATGTGCTTATGTCTAATCCCTAGTCAAAGAAAGAATATCATAAAATAATAATAAAAAAATCACATTAATTTTAGACATGTTAAGAAGTGAGCCAGGCATAGTGACACAGTCTTGTGATCTCAAGACTTAGGGAGCCAAAGTCACCTAGTTTTGTGTCTGAGGTTCTCCAATAGCCTGGGTTATAAAGACCTTGTTACAGAAAACCAAAAGAAAATGAAGCTATTACATTGTCTTGCATTGGAGATAGGACACAGAGCTTCATAAGCTCAATCCACATGTTCATGACATGCCACACAGTTGATATCTTAGAGGGCAAAGCAGTGACAGTGCGCTTTGCCAATTGCCATACAGTATGTGACTCCTTAGCATCAGAAAGTAGAGGAAGACTTATGCTGTGATGTGCTAAGGATTAGGGTACCCTTTTACATATTACATTTTGCTATCTTTTTTACAGGAGGAAAACTGAGAATGAATATCAAGTATACATGTTGACACAGAGATGATGAAATTCCTAGAGACTCAAAATTGTTTCATTTGCTGTCTTACCTCATTCTATTCGGTTCTAATAACAACAGCAGCAGTAGCAACAAAATCATGAAGTGCTCTCAAATACTCACGTTTCTCATTACCAAGAAACTTGAACAGGCACTTAGAGGGAGTTTAATTTTCATTAACATATCTAACTTCAAAGTGGAGATCCAAAGGGAACCAGAGCTGCTGTGAGCTCATTGGTACAATTGCCATATCATGCCCAGAAGACATTTCAAAAGCTCTTCCCCATCTTTTAGATCTTATACATTTTTTCTACCTCCTCTTCCAAGATGCTGTGGTTACATGCAGAATACCTCCACATGATCAAGTCAGACTAATATCTAATGTGGATGCGCGAAGAACTCATGAGTCCCTGACATCTGTGCGAGGATACTGGCATTTGTTATGTTGGGAGAGAAAGTATCACAACTCCTTTGGGCATGGTCACTCTGAGGTTACCCGCACTCAAGTGGATTCTCTCACACCCCAGTACAGGTGGGTAACACTAATTTCTTTTTTTTTTAATTTTTAAAAAGTGAATTTATAAAGAATTTTTAAAATAATGTAATTGTAAGAAGGGTAAGGAGAAGGAAATAGTGCGTAAGCACTTTGTACAATGGAGTGGTTTCTATCTATAAGAATATAGAAATTATACATTTAAAAACTTATCTATATTCAGAAACTTAAAAAATTTTATACTTCATTTATTTTTTATTGGATGTTTTATTTACATATCAGATGCCATCTCTTTTCCCCATTGCCCCTCCCTAGAAAACCCCTATCCCATGCCCCCTTTTCCTTTTTGCTTTTATACAATTTTTTAAAAATGTTAATCAAAGGCTTTATAAGTTTGGTAATGCTCAATCAGAAGTGTAACCCAATACCCAACCTAGATATATCAACTATCTTTGAATAGTGGAGACACATGAACATTTGCCTCCATGCCCCCCTTTCTCTCTTTCTCTCTCATCACCTAGCTTCTCCTCTCCTTCTTCTCCTCCACTCCTTACTCCTCTTCCTCTCCATACTCCTCCCACCTTAACTCCTCCTACATATCACCCTTCCTGTTAAAATAAAACTTTTCTTTCAAAATACAATTAGATCATAATTATGCCAATTTGTACCAGTGAGGTACAAGATAGTCCTAATACCCAGTCCATCATTTGGGTAACACTAATTTCAATCATAAATAAAATAAAATAGAAAAATAGGACTTGCACAGCTGGATCAGCAGTGAGAACATATAATGTTCTTCGAGAGGACTCAAGCTCAGGTCCCAGCACCCATGTGTTCACCAAAGCATTATTTCTGACAGATAAGGAAGGCAAGGGATCAACTTAACTTTACATGAGCTAACTTATGAAGAACTATACACAGTGGATAATATTCAGTCATAAAAATCTGGTCATTCGCAGCAACATGAAGAGAATTCGGAGACACTACATTAAATGAAATAACTAAATTCTGAATAAGCACAACATGTTCTCATGTATGTGGATAGTAAAACTTTAACTAAAGATGTTGGGATTAGGCAATGACTACAAAAATTTAGGAAGAAAGTAGAGGAGGAGGATGGAGACAGGAGGATTGACAGATACAAGTTGCTGGTGAATCGGAACAATAACTTCTAATATTTATAAAAAGAGTAATTATGGTTGCCAGTAACTGGTAGGATAAGTCTAGATACTTAATAAAACTTAAATATTCCCCAAACACAATACAATACTATTTGAGGTGATAGATATGGTGATGACTCTAATCTTACCATGGATGGCACAAATAAATGGAAATGTCACCTATCATCCTCCCCCCAAGTACAGACATTACCATATATAAATTTTAAAAACAAATTTTTAAAAGATGAATGTGACATACATGTACAAATGAAATATTATTCAATATTAAGAAAGGAAACCCTGCTGCTTTTACTGACATGAATGAACCTTGAATGCATATACCAAGTAAAATAAGCCAGGCACAGAGATTAAAATGCTGGATGATCTCACTCATGTGAAGTCCATCAAACTGAACCTCATTAAAGCAGAGAGTGAGCAGTTGTTGACAGGGTTGGATACACATCTGTGTAGGACAGTGAATGTATTTTTAAGTGATTACAGTAACCGTGTCTATATATGTATGTGTATGTGTATATATACATGTACATGTATATGTATTAAACCATTGTTTTGTACACTTTAAATTTGTATAATTTTGTGTGTGTGTTCACTGGAGGGGGGTTCAGAGCCCAGAATATAGAGTCAGATCCCCTGGAGCAGGAGTTACAGACAATTAGGAAATATGCCATGTGGTTGCTCGGAACCAACCTTTAGACCTCTGGAATTGTAGCAAGTGCACTTAACCATTGAGCTATCTCTCAAGCTCTTAAATACATGCATTTTTTTTTCATTTTTTATTGGGTATTATATTTACATTTCAGATTTTATCCCCTTACCCCACTTTCTCCCACCACTCAGAAACCTCCTATCCCATCCCCCCTCCTCATGCTTCTATGAGGCTGTGCCCCCACCTACCCACCACTCCCACTACCCCACTCCCCACCCTCACATGCCCCCCATTCTGTGTTCATTTTTTATGGGACTAAGAATCTCCTCTCCCACCTATGCCCGACAAGGCCATCCTTCCCTACATATACAGATAAAGTCATAGGTCCCTCCCTATGTGCTGCCAGGCTGGTGGTTTGGACCCTGGGGATCTCTGGTTGGTTGGTTGGTATTGTTGCTTTCCTCATGGGGTCACAAACTCTTTCTGCTCCTTCAGTCTTCTCTCTAACTTCTCCATTGGAAAATCCTTGATCATATCAATGGTTAGCTATGAGCATCATCCTCTGAATGTGTCAGTCTCTGGCAGACCTCTAAGGAGACAGCTATATCATGTTCTTGACAGCATGCGCTTCCAGCCATCCACATCAGTGTCTAGCTTAGGTGGCTGTACATGGGATGAATACCCAGGTGGAATGGTCTCCAGATGGCCCCTCCTTCAGTTTCTGTCCCATGTTTTGTTTCCATATTTGCTCCCTTGAGTATTTTTGTTACTCATTCTAAGTAGAACTGAGGCATCCCCACTTGGTCTTCCTTCTTCAAGAGCTTCATGTGGTCTGTGAGTTGAGTCTTCACTATTCCAAGCTTTTGGGCTAACATCCGTTTATCAGTGAGTAAATACCATGTGTGTTCTTTTGTGCTTGGGTTAACTCACTCAGGATGATAATTTCTAGTTCCATCCACTTATCTAAAAATTTCTTGAATTCACTATTTTTAATAGCTGAGTAATACTCCATTGTGTAAATGTACCACATTTTTTGTATCCATTCCTCTGTTGAGGGACAACTTGGTTCTTTCCAGCTTCTGACTATTATAAATAAGGCTGCTATGAACATAGTGGAGCATATGTCCTTGTTATATGTTGGGGCATCTTCAGGGTATATGCCCAGGAGTGCTATAGCTGGATCCTCAGGTAATTCTATGTCCAGTTTTCTGAGGAATCACCAGACTGATTTCCAGAGTGGTTGTACCAGCTTGAAATCCCACCAACAATGGAGGAGTGTTCCTCTTTCTCCACATCCTCGCCAGCATCTACTATCACCTGAGTTTTTGATCTTAGCCATTCTGACTGGTGTGAGGTGGTATCTCAGGGTTGTTTTGATTTGCATTTCCCTAATGACTAAGGATGTTAAGCATTTCTTAAGGTGCTTCTCAGCCATTCAAGTTTCCTCTTTTGAGAATTCTTTGTTTAGCTCTGTTCCCCATTTTTAATAGGGTTATATGGTTGTATGGAGTATAATTTCTTGAGTTCTTTGTATATCTTGGATATTAGCCCTATACCGGATGTAGGATTGGTTAAGATCTTTTTCCAATCTGTTGGTTGCTGTTTTGTCTTATTGACAATGTCTTTTGCCTTTCAGAAGCTTTGCAATTTTATGAGGTCCTATTGGTCAATTATTGATCTTAGAGCATACGCCATTGGTGTTCTGTTCAGGAATTTTCCCCTGTATTCGAGGGTATTCGAGGGTCTTCCCCACCTTCTCTTCTATTAGTTTCAGTGTATCTGGTTTTAAGTAAAGGTCTTTTATCCACTTGGATTTGAGCTTTGTACAAGGAGATAAGAAGGGATTGATTTGCATCCTTCTACATGTTGACCTCTCGTTGAACCAGTACCATTTGCTGAAAATGCTGTCCTTTTTCCACTGGATTTTTTTTAATTGACAATCAGATATAAATTTTGATTGAAAGAATAAAACATTTTACATCTTGATATCCTCCGAGTCATTTGGAAATATCCAGCTAAGTTTGTCTCAGAACAGAGCTGATAGAACACTGACTTTTATCTTGTTATCTCTCTTTAAAATCAATGAGATAGAGCCATCAAAGATGGCATCAAAGTGGGCAAAGTCATCTGCCATATGAGCCGGATGTCTTGAGTTAGATATCTGGGACACATGGTGAAAGGAGAAAACCAACCAAGTTCTCAAAGTTTCTTTGATCCCCACAAAGGTGCTGTGGGCTTGGCACAACCACATTTATATCCGTATCTCATGACAACACAATAATATTGATAATAATAGTAATAAGTGATAATGAATAAGTGACAAATTTCATTTAATTGTCATACTAATCTAATAAATAAAAGGTTCAGACTTTTACTTTACTTTTTATTGTTGGTTTTAAGACAGAGACTATCTCAGGATGGCTAGAGTGCTACTCAGAGAATTGCCTGCCTCTGTTTCTTGAGTGCTGGGATTAAAGGCATGTCCTGTCACACAAGGCTTAAGTTTAGACACTTTATACAATTAATTTTGTCTCAAAATCTGTTAAAGTATCTGCTATGTAACTGTTAATGTAATAATTGCCTTTGAAAACAAGGATGCAGACAGAATTCATGCATTTGTGGGTTATTAACCCCAGAGTAATTTTTAATGACCCTTGAGTTTATGAGAAGACAGAAAAATAGTTAACTTGTTTTTAACTCTCTGTGTATAAGATGGGAAAGAGAGAGAGAGAGAGAGAGAGAGAGAGAGAGAGAGAGAGAGAGAGAGGATAGAGGGTGGGAGGAAAAGAGAAAGAGAGAGAGAACATTAGTGCCTCACAAATGTGTATAGATCATTTAAACTATTATCAGAAAAATAATGAACTTTGTAAGTTATTACAGCACTAAGATTATATTATTTTGATGAAATGCTTGATGCTAATTCACTGCAATACGATCGTAAGTAACACTTGAGTATATGAACCACACTTGTCAAAGTAAATGAACAAAACACTATTTTGATGTAGGGCCCTTGAACTCCTTTATGGCATTGGCGTTGTTTACATTGTAATTTTCAAAATTAAGTAATCTACATGGTTCCCTGGTGTGAATTAACAAGTGGCTCTCAATCAATGTTTCGTGTTTTCTTCAGTAAGCCCATGGAGGAAACTGTGCCTGCTTTCTTTCTTTATGTATAAAATTAATGTAGACAGTGAGTCTTTCTGCTTGACTAGGAAAACTGTGTTTTTACATTAGGTACTATATATTACAGTTTCAGAATTTTTCCCTCCATATATTCAGTGAAAAGACAAAAGGAGAAAAAGACAAATTTTCTCTGTTATTATGAAATATGGAGCAATATACATCTAATAAAATTATTCCACCATTTTTCTACTGAAAATATTATTTATTTTCTCCAATCAATTATACAATAATATGTGAACAACTATCCCAGTGCACTGTCCTGTCCACACAATCTCACCAGACAACAAATGATCAAATTTGCAGGTTTAAGGCTTCAACTCTCTTATCTAAAATAGTTTTCCTTGTATTTCTAAGTAAGACTTGGCTAATGGTTTCAGTTAAGGAAAATAAGATAATGTTCGAAAGGGTGAATTCAGTATAGGGAATATAACATGAAACATAAAGCGACGACAGTGGTTTCAAAGCCAGTGTTTCATGGTGGATTGTCATTATTTATTGGAAAAGCCAAGTGTGCACCAATGTAGCGTCTCACTGGTTTCAAGGACATAAGAGAATCTGAAGATAAGCCGTGAATGTAATCAGCGAAATATGTAGAAGTGGGAGGGAACACACCTGTTGCCATAGACTCAAAAAGCCGAGTGTTCAAAGGCAGGAAAGAACAAACGTGAAAATAGCAAGCTACTTCTGTGTGTTCTCAAAGCATCAGAAGGAAGCTAGAACTATCAGAAATGATGGGCCTGAACTAATTGGATCTTAAATCAAGATCAAAATGCAGCACGCATTATCCAGAAATGGAGCAGTCTAATTTAGTAATTACGGGATCCTCTGCATTGATTCTATCACAGTTCTCAGGGTTTCAGGCAGCAGGCCCGCCCCGACGCCCCCTGGGATGGCACAGCCTTCTCAGTTTTTGCTGTTAGGAAACTTCCATCAATGCATTGTTTCAATTTTTTATTCCCTCTTATCTCTCCTGAAGGATCTCTTTTGACAAATACTGTTTCCAATCAATAGGATAAAATGGTATCCGTAAGTACAATTTGGAAATTATTACACATATACTCATTTCTGGTAAATTCTGCTTTGAGTCTGGGAACTTTAACCCTTTTATTTTTCGGCACAACCATTTTCTTTGAAGTTGCTTTTCTTCATCAGTAAGACTTGGCTAATGGTCTCAGTACAGGAAAACAGGAGAAGGAGGCGTGGGCGGAAACACACCTGTTGCCTGCATTTGTCGAAGCCAGATCTTCAAAGACAGGAAGTAAAAATACTAAAGCTCCTTTAAGTTCTCAAAGCTACCAAGAAGCTAGAACTAACCAGAATGATGGGTCTGGAATAACTGGATTTTTAAACCAAGTTCAAAAAGTAATATACAATATCAAAAAACAGAACAGAAAAAGCTTTTTATTTTATTTTATTTTATTTTTGAAATAGAAATTTTTCCTCCTTATTCATTACAGTATACTAAGGGAAAATACTCAACTACACCTGAGCTTCCAGTCCTGAATGGAATTTCTGACCTGACTCCACAAGATGCTAAGGTCTGGAAGGACCACAGACTGTAGCAATATTTGGATAGCTAAGCAGATGTGTACTCATTTCTTCAATTTTCAAATCTGTTTGTATTGAACAAATGCAAACCATATGAGCCAATGACACATATTTAAGATTACAAAACAAATAAAAATGAAAAATTGTTGCAATCTGGGCTTGGATTCCATATTATCTGCATCGTAAAATGATGTATGCACGTATAAAATTTACTATTAACAAAAAGATGCTGCAATCATCATGGCATACCAGAAAGTCAGAAAACATTCACAATTTGCAGATAGATTTATATTTATGTCTATTGACTACTCTGCAACCTTGAGAAAAAAATAATAAAGCTTCAATAAACCTCAGTTTTCTTTTCTTCAGAATGAGACCAATACTGAGATCATATAGGACTTTATGTGCTCAATAATATGAAACAAGTAAAGCTCTTAAGTAGTATCTTAACATAGTAAGTGCTATTCGTATGATAACAAAACCATAGCCCTTTCTCTTTGTTCTAAACACAGTGGGAGAATACAGTGCTGTACATGGGTGATGGTGATATACTGCTTCTGCAAGGATGCAGTATTGTTACAGGGAAGAAGTCTGAATTGCCACTATTGACTATGGGTTCCACTTGTGAATGGACTAAGGTCATTGTTTGGTGCTGTGGATATTTCTGAAATCTTTGGGTGATTAAACCAGAGTTCCAAAATCAACCCCTTACTGCAACATATACCCATACCCTCTGTCTGACGTTTTCTCTCTTCAGGGGGAAAATCTACTAAAGGCAACATGTAATGTGGAAATTGTACAGTGAAGTGGCCCAATATGATAGAAGCACAGGATTTCATTTTGAATATTTTAGTGTGAAATAATCCATAGCTGTACATTTTCAAAGTAGAGACTTAAACCTGCCACTGAGGAAGTCCTTCTTAGACCTGTGGACAAGGCACCTTCTCCTTCCTGTGACAAAGTTAGCTTATAACTCCTTTAAGAAGTAAATAGTAGTTCCCTTTCATGCCTTCTGCTCATTTCAGAAATATGTTGTACAAGCAAAGTCATGCCAAGCTTTGTCATCTTAAGGGACAGCTTCTGGGGGATGGCTCACACAGGATCCATTTTTTGTTACCTTTATACATTAACACTAAATGGGCTCATCATTATTGTCACCTCTGACATAGTGAGCACCTCTGTTTTTCCTGTGTACCAAGAGACAGAGTAACCTATGGTTAAAATCTAGACACTGGAGCAAGATGGTATATTTATAGTTGTAATATACCACTACCTATTCTATAAGCATGTTCAAGTTATTGTCCCCTGCCTCAACCTCTACATCTACAAAATGGAATAATTACATCATGCTACCTTTGAAAAGAGTTGATGAGGCAAAGTAAGTAAGCTGCATCTAACAATTTGTAAGTGCACCTGAGTGTTTATGATATTCATACTTATTCATATTTTATGTAATAATTACATCACATTGTATTAATAAATATAGTTGTTAACCATGTGAGAGACTTCTGCAACCATCACCTGAAACTAAGAACAACCATTCTTAGTATTGCATACTTTTTCAGAAATCACAGTACAAGGAAGTAAACAGCAATGCTTCTTCCTCAAAAATAAAAAATAATAAAACAAAATAAAATAAAACATTTTGAAGATATCTCAGTATCTCATCCTTTCTTGTTATCTGCCATTATTCCATTCATTCAGCCACTACCTGTCTGTCAGCTTTGTTCATTCCTGGTACCTCCTGGACACTAGGATTCAGAGCACAATAGAACACAGTCAGGACTTAGATCTTTCCTCAAGTCTTAGTAATGGTTATCATTAGTTCAAGAATATTCCCAACCTTCCAACACATTTGTTTTCTGAGAACTATCATGTATGATTAAAGCATTTTCTAGTTTGTTTTTAAATTTGTGTGTGTGTGTGTGTGTGTGTGTGTGTGTGTGTGTGTGTGTGTGT
>JANHMN010000014.1:38052308-38099538 GCA_030674055.1 Rhabdomys pumilio
TGTGTGTGTGTGTGTGTGTGTGTGTGTGTGTGTGTGTGTGTGTGTGTGTGTATGGCAAGGATAGAGAGAGAGAGAGAGAGAGAGAGAGAGAGAGAGAGAGAGAGAGAGAAGAGAGAGAGAGAGAGAACAGAAGTAGGTCCCCTGGACCTAAAGTTACTATAAACCTCCCAGTGTAAGTGATGAGAACTGAATCCTATTCTGTGAGAGAGCAAGAAAAGAAGGAAAAGAAGCAAGTATTCTTAACTACTGAGCCATCTCTTCAGCTTCACATTCTTGATATTTTTTTTTTAGCAGAAGCATATTTTACATCCTTGATCGTGTTTTTAAATTTTTGCTTGACTTCAAGATAAATATTGATGGAGAGTGAGTATTTTACTATGTCTTACATGGTTCCAGGAAAGAAAAATAATGGTTTGCTTCAGAAATGCTCTCTCTAAGCTTACATGTGTTCACAATTATCTGAGTCAATATGTAATGTTCCAAAAATTATACTTCAAGAAACTGGAAGCATCACATTTAGTTTCTTATGTTTGTAGTTTTCTTTACTCAGGGGGAAATGAGAAATTCATGTTGTTGTTTTCTACGATGTGGTGCTCTGCCATGATGAAATCAGAGTGTTTATGAAACAGGAACGAACATTAGATTTATAGATTTCGAAGATTTGAGTTTTAGGACATAAGGAGAAAAAAATAGGTTGAAATTAACCTCTTGATACAAAGAAGTAAAAAATTGAATAAACAATAAGTCATTATTTAATGCTCCTAGCAAAACATAAAACTAATCTCTGATCCATACCAGACAATTCACAAAAATGAAAAAGAAAGAGAAATGACTTACACTCATGCAAGGTTTTCTGCCCAGAGAAAATTTCTAGACTTCAGGTCAGAAGAGAGAGACTCAGGTAGATCCTGGCAGCCTCTGTAGGTGAAAAAAAAGAGGGGGAGGGCTAGGATTTGTGCATCAATTGATAGGAGGAGCTGTGCAGAGACAGAATGCAGAATAAGCATAGAAGTCCTTTTTTATCTTCAGCTTAATAGAAAACTACACACTAACATTGGGTAAGAACATTTTAGAAAAGAACTATTGTAACTTCCACACTCATGCAAGGTCAAGGATTGTTAAAAATCCCACTGTCTGAAACAGACAAGCCTGCCTGGAAATTTAGAGCATCAAGGGATCCATCTCAGCACAGGGCTGAGTTAGCCCTGCAGTGAGGAACAATGTACCCTAATATAAATCTTGATAACAGGCCCAAAATAGATAAAGCTTTATCAAAACAACCTACTGTCTGTCAGAACAATTCAAATACTCTTGATTAGAATTTTTTTAAAAAAATCCAGCGTATAGACGAGGGCTAGAGAGTTGGTCTTCCCCAGGGATATGACCTAATTTGTTATCAAATACAAGCAGTCACATCAAAATCATATACAAATAAGTAACTAAATAGACTCACTAAGTTACACACACACACACACACACACACACACACACATACACACACACACATATATATATATATTCACAAAGACAAAGAATCTATGTTTGAGAGGAAAAGGTGGATGGCATGGGAGAAGTTAATATCTTCCATATGTAAGTTGCTAATGTCTGGTATCTTCCTGGCCAGTAGGATACAGAGTACCACAGAACACCCTGGAGACTTCAGTCATTTCTTGATCATTTCTCAGATTCTTCTTTAATGATACCATTCATACAAATATATTCCCAACCTAATACATGACTAAGAAATGTCATGCATTATTAAAGCATTCCCAATTTTCTTTGTATTTAGTGCTTTAACAGAAACTGCACATATATGCATTCAAAACATAAAATTCATAAAATCCAACAGCTGTTGATTTACCACAAGGTTGTAGGCAAATGTCAACAGTACTTTCTACTCAAGCTTGTATTGACCCAGGACACTACTTAACACATATGTTTCCATACATGCATTCAAATCAGGTCATACTAATCTCCCTTTCCTGATGGACAGACCTGCTGATGGCCTGCATTTTGGCCACTCTGCTCATGAAGAATACGACAGAAAACCCAAGGGGTGGCAATGGGGACCAATCATTTCCAGACACACTGAGTAAGAGATTTCTGAGATTTTGGAGTTATAGTTAACCTCAGAATACTTTAGTCTATTATCACTGTGGATAGAATGAAGTTAGCAGTGATAGGAAAAATTGGGAGATTTGCTTGTACTAGGGCATTGGTTATCAATCTGTAGATCAGGACCCCATGCGGATCACAGATAATATATCTTGAAAACTAGATATTTACATTATAATTTATTTATAACAGTAGGAAAATTACACTTATGAAGTAGCAGTGAGATAATTTCATGGTTAGTGGTCACCAAACACTGAAGAACTGTATTGAGAGCTAACAGTGTTAGGAAGGTTGTGATCCACAGCTCTAGAGAAAGCCAGAATTTGCAATTTCAACTTTTGTCACATTTGTTCTAATGTATACAGAAATGTTGACCTAAATCTTACTGTTAGCTATTTGATTCATTTTACCCAATATCCACATGGTCTTTCGACATGCTCATGTCTTTTTGAACTCTCCAATCAGAGACCAAGCATTAAATGATGATTCCTGATTAATTGCCTATTAGTTCCTCTGGTTTTCAAAATTGTCACTAGCCTTAATGTACTGTGAAAGACTCTTCTAGAAGTGCTGAGATTGCACAATGCTCTTATTTCACAAATGAACCAGTGGACATTGATAATTAATGCGTAAACCCAGAGCTGCAATCTGACACTCCCAAGTCCCATCCCTTGCTTTCTGCTATGCACTGAAGGAAAAGAGTTAACTGATGATTGTTCTCAGAGAGTATGTGCTTTTATCTAAATGTAAATATTCTAAAGAGTTAATTGCCTCAACATTTTTGACTTTTGTTCTTGGATAAAATGTAGGGCAATGAGGAATAGTATTCTATAGGGTGTACGTTACACAAATGATGCTACATTGACGGAGTTCTTAAAAAATATTGACCTAAAATCCAAATAGGTTACACTAATAATTAAACTCCTGCTATGTTTTGTTGTTGTTTTTAATGTAAACATATGTACATGTGTTTATTTTTTTAATATTTAAATTTTTCAAAACTTTTTACATTTCAGATGTTATCCCCTTTCCCCATTTCTCCCCCATCCCATCCCCCCTCCTCCTGCTTCTATGAGGTTGTCATAGAACCTCATAGAACCTCTCATAGAACCTGCCCACTCATTCCCACCTCCCTGCCCTCTAATTCCCCCCACACTGGGGCATCCAGCCTTCACAGGACCAAGGACCTCCTCTCCCACCTATGCCCAACAAGGCCATCCTCCCCTATACACAGCTGGAGACATGGGTCCCTCTCTATGTACTCCCAGGCTGTTGGTTTAGACCCTGGGAGCTCTGGTTGTTTGGTATTGTTGCTATTCCCATGGGGCTGCAAACCCCTTCAGCTTCTTCAGTCTTCTTATCTAAACTCTGAAGGTTTTGTTACAATGCTATGTATAAATTGGCTCTGAACAGAGTGTCTTTGCCTTGTGACCTTAAAGCCCACTCCTCAGTGAGGCTTTATTTGAATTATCTAGTGAAAATTAACAACTTTATTCCATAATCCATCTTAAAGATTCACTCACTATTTGTTTTTTATCCTGCACCATGGATAGGCCACCATGCATACAGGATATCAGAAACTAGATGATTTCTTTACTTAGTGGCTTGCATTCATATCCTTTTCAGAACAGAAATTCAAGGTATTCACAGTTGTCCTCTAAGAAAATGCTAGAAGAATTTCTAAAATATTGTAGTGTATATATGTGTGTGTGTATATATATATATGTGTGTGTGTGTGTGTGTGTGTGTGTGTGTGTGTGTGTGTTCAGGTAGGTAAAAAAGGTCTTGAATTTGAAAAATAGTAAGGTGGGTATATAAAAGAATCTAGAAAAATGAAAGAGAAAGGGAAATGATGTAATCATATTTTCATTAATTTAAACGTAGGTCCAGGTAGTGAATTAAGTTTTCTGAGAACACATTCAGAAGAGACATGAATAGGTATAATGTCCCTAAAGCTCTGTCTTAGGTAAAATTCTTCTAGTTCTCTCATTCCTAGTTTATGAACCTCCCTTATTTATGAAATCTACCCTGCTTTCTTCAACTGCAAGAATTTTATTTTCTGAAACACCCTTATCCAAGCTGCTATATTTTGTCTAACTGATTCTGAATCAGACCTTTTAAATTCCTCTCTCATCCAATGACCAGCCTGAATCTTTTCTCTCCCTCACTCCTCAGATCTGCTAAGGTATCCTGACCTTACCAACCTTAGTAAACTCATGGAGAGGACTCATTAACAGCCCACAGTGACTTTCTCAACCTAAAACCACATCAACAGCAAAAATGAACCAAGGAATGATATCCACTCTTGCTCAATTCAACTTTTTAAGGTGGGATTTAATAATGAAGGAAGGTGATGTTACTAAAAGGCCAGGAAAGTGCTCTTCTCATCTACTTCTAAGCCTGGTCTCTGAGTTAATATCAATTTGATTATCCCAACGAGGCTGGCCAGAACAGAGACCCTATTTTAAGTTAATTCAACGATGCAAGCTGCCTAGACACTATGGTTATAATGGATATTGTATAACCATCTGTTTTTAAGCAGAAAACAATGTACATATAAAATATAGGCCAAAGAAGCTGTGTTACACTAATATACCAAAAAGCTAGGATTTCTTTGCTCTGTACAGTCTTAAGATACTTTTCTTCTCCAGAGGTTTTCTTATCTTAAATTAAAGAAATTCTTTATTTGATATCAATTTCTGTTTTCACTATCAAAGTTAATGAACTTCATTAATTCATATTGCTGACTGCACTCTGTAAAGAAGATGATTTCCGTTTTGAATGCAAGCAGCAACCAAAACGATGACACACCTTGTCTTCGTTCTACATCCAAATGTAAATAATTCTGATAACCTCTTGCTATGTGGGAGGCTGCTGTCTGGTGTGATTATTAAATTACAGCTCCGGTATTGTATTCTCCCCAGTTAATGCTCATCCTAATTCGATAGTCTGAATTGTATGTGATGCAGAAAAATTCCTAGTTGTACTCACAAAATACAGTTTAGCAAATCGTTCTGTGACACCGTTCATTTTATTTCATGAGTATTTGAGGTAAAAATTGAACGCGGGTTCTCCTTTTTGAGTTTGTACATATGAAGAAACCAAAGCCTTTAAAAAGTGTTTCTCATAAAAGCACACACAACTAGGGTGAGTGGTGTTATTTCACTCTGCACACCATAGCGAAGTCAGTATATAAAGGTACATAACCTTCTTCAACATCACATATCAAGTTAAGGGCAGAATCAAAGACAGAAATTGCACGCCTCACTTCAGTGGCCCCTATTTTATGTGCTCGCCTTCACCTAGCTACAACTCTTCCAAATGGTAGCTTTTTGAGGCAGCCTGGCCCTGAGACCCAGTTTCTTTTATAGCATCTCCCCCTGCCCCCCGTCCCTACCTTTTACTTCAGTGTTTGTTCAGCCCTGTTGAGAACAGGCCCACTCTGAGCCCAAGAGAACACAACAGTTGTTAGTGTCATTCCCAGTGATGTGTACAGTCAGACGGTGCAGCTGATCCTGGAAACCGTGATTCATATTTTATTGCCACCTTCCTGGGTTGCTTTTATGGCTGCTTTTATTGCCTCCATCTATTTATTCAGAAAGTGTCATTTCGAAAATATAAACCTGAAAACAAGAAAGCAGTTGAGGAGAAAAACAGAACGCGTGCTTCTCTGGAATGAGTATAACAAACTGTATTCTCAAGCATGTCCACTCTTCCGAATTTATTTCTCTGAATACCCTCCCACCGGCTACCCCAAGAGAGAAAGATACTGGCAGGGGGAGCAGAGGGAATGAGAAACTGGATGTCTGAGATTCGTCCTTCAAACACTTGCACTTAACCGATGAGCAGCAGACTGAGGTCTAGAGTCAGTGAAGAGCTGACTGCCCAAATTCACACCCCCATTCATCCTGCTAGCTCCCCAATATCACAACCTGAACCTCCTGCACCAAGGTTGGGTTATTCTCTACATTTCTGAGCCTCCCAGAACAGGTGTTCCCTCAAGTCTCTGGCTGGGAGGGTTCTATCCCCTTTGTACCTCACTGGGTAGAGAGCCATAGAGACAGTGAAGAGGGGCTCCCAGGGAGAGAAGGAATGTTTTCACCTCCAGGCAGGTTTGCTTATCTTATCCTTGTTAGCTCAAATCCGGAAGGCTAGCAAAAGCAAAATAAGAGCTTGAGGAAATGGAAGTGTTCTTTATTTGCTTAGATGGTGCTGTAAACAACCTACGGGACCAGAATGGTAGTTAATGATTGACTGATCAATCTGTCATGAAGTGCTGATTTAGTATATATGTGTAGTACTACTCTATGTAAACATGAGTGGGCCAAAGAAAATAATAATAGAAATTAATGGTTTTGTTTCCGAACTTTCATTTGCCATTTCCTATTGTGAAGTGGGGTGAGAACAACCCAATTGCAAGAGCAAAAGGTAAAGTTAAGTTTATTTAATTAAATACTCATTAAAGATAATTTCTATATAACTTTTTTATTAAAACTTTTATTGAAATATTTGACATATTTATTTCTAAAGTGCAAAATCTGGATGTACTTAAAACATCCAGAAACATAAGAAATATATATGAGGATCTTTTCATGTGGGGTAGGATTGTTTAAGCCACACACACTTTTGTCCAAAGTACATTAGACGACAAATTATCTAAGACTGTTTTAGATGAAACCTGACAAGGTTGAGCACATCTCATCTTCCTGAACTTAGTATTGTGTATATTCTATTTCTCATGTATGATAAAACTTACTAAAATTAATTTTATGTTAGCCGTGGTTAAATGTCACCATTTTGCTCATGTATGCTAGTATTTTATTCCATATTTATTATAGAAATGGTAAGATTTTGTTCTCTGTCTACTTGGATTTCCCCTAAGGTTGTAATTTGTTACTCTAACAGACCATCAGCTCAAGAAAGTATCAAAGAATTCTTTGATAACACCCTAAGATCTAAAATATTGAGTAAAAAATGACATTAGACACTAGCCTGTTTTAAAACCAATTTATATTGATTCTAAATCACTGTAAAGATGAATTTTATCTATTACAGAAGTTAAAATTGCATGAAAATCAAGCACTTTCATAAATGTGGTTTTCTCTCTTTCTCTGCACACACACACACACACACACACACACACACACACACACACGCACACGTTTGTGTCTGTCTGCCTGTCTGTGGGAACATGCGTGCTGGAGATTAAACCCAAGGTCTCTTTCATGGTAAACAAGCATAAAATGTAAATTTTATTAGATTATTTTTAATTCAGCTATTTGTTGCATTGAAGAACAGATTCCAGGTCTAAACCTGCTAGGCAGTTAATTTATAATTCAATACAAAACATTTTATATTTCATTTTTCTTCAGACCCCTTTTACCCTTTTACATTTCCTATTAAGTTCCAGTTATCAAATCATAAATTGCACTTACATGCATGTATATATGTGTGTGCATGTGTGTATGTATGCTATGAATAGGGCAGCAGATTTAGTCTTTAAAATCCAGTTCCAAATGTTCAGCCCTAAAAACATAAGTATACATACAAATAACATATAAACTGAGCAGTTAATATTTAAGACTGTATACATATACACGCATATGCACACATGCATACACACATATACATACATATATACATACATATATACACACATACACATATATACATACACACATATATGTCCATATATGTGCACACATATACACACGCAAACATATATATACTCACACATATATACATATGCATGCAATAACAATTAGGAATGTGTATGTGTATGCAAATAGGCATGCAATAACACTTTGTGAATATGTCATGAATTTGAAGGAGAGCAGGGTTGGGCATTAGGGAGGGTTTGGTGGGACAAAGAGGAAGGAAAAATGTAATTAATTATAATCTCAAAAACAAAGTTTTTAAGTACAAAAATAGTTCTTAAATAACTGGGAAGGATCTGATAGGAGTAGAAGGAGAGGAAAAATAAGATCAAAATAAAATTTTCAATAAAAAAATACTTAAAAAGAAGTAAAAAAGTGTTTAAGAGAATGTAAGTCATGATGTTTTTCAGGCTATAATTACTATAACAGAATGTTTCTCTGAGACAGCATAGATCACATATATATTTTTGCTTGTTTATTCTGTATTTGCATTTTTCTGTAAACTATTTTTTCTTTAACCTACATTTTATTCAAGATCATGTGTCTGGTATCTATCACTTAGAACCATAACCCTTTATCTCAGTCAGCTTGGTTCATAACAATGACCAAAACTACCTACCTACATACATACATACATGCACACACACACACACACACACACACACACACACAGCATCTGCATCAATTACTTTCTTTTTTTAGGGGTTTTGACTCTGTAATTTCTGCCTGGTTGTGGCTCTTAGGACACTGCTCTGTCTTTTATGGGTGGCACATCTCTCAATACCATGCTCTTTTTGTCCAGATAGTTCACTGTACTGTAACAGCCTGAGAGTTGATTGGAAAGGCATCTGGAGCTTGGCTCAGCCAGGCCACACCACCAACCAAGATACCAATGTGTGCACACACTTGGCTCTTCCAAGAGTCAACTCTACAATTCTATATCAGAAACATCCTGGGAAATGCACTCTCTGCAGCTGTAGCTCAACTTCTATGTGATTTTTTTAAATTAAAAAATGAAAAGAAAGAAAGAAAAACAATTTTCTTCTGTTGTCCTGGGGCAAGTTTCATAGAAAATAAATTTGAACAGTAAGCTAGAAGAATATAACTGCACACACACACACACACACACACACACACACACACACACACACAGACACACTTGCTTTGTTATTGTCACTTGGGTTGGTTACTGTGTTAATTACTGTGGGTAAGCCTTCCAGAAAACATGGCCATAGGATCACAGGGGCTGCAGCTGTGTGAAGCTGTGTGGTTTCAACTTTCAGATGACTCTTGAAATATGGTTATTTTTTTCTTTCAATTTCAGATTATATATCCTAGGTTTCAAAAAAAGAATAAGCTTGAAGAGTGGATCCAAATCTCAGCACACTCAAGGTTAGGAATGCTTCCAGGTAAGTTTAGAGACAGAGTGGATTGTGTGGGGGAGTTGGAGCAGCATAATGGAAATTTCCACAGCCATTTACAGAGCCTGATCTGCAAAGTGCTTTCTGTTGTTGTTTGTTTTGAAGGAAATAGAAGGTGAGTTTTGCCTGCTTGTTTGTTTCCTTGTCATTCATGGCAAAGCATCAGTGTTAGCAATGACTATGGATGCTGTTAAGGGAATAAGTTTGCTTTCTGCCACTTTTCATTCTGTCCACTGTAGAGCTGAACTTAAGGGAATAAAAATGTCAAAAAAAAGTCTTGGGAATAAAGTCATATGTGTCAAGAAGAAAAAACTTCAGATGGCCTTCACAGTAAGTACTCTCTGCTGAAGTCATGCACAAAAAGACAGAGGTGGGGAGGGAAAAAAGAAGGGAAAGACAGAGATATAGAGTCAGAAACATGGAGAGAGAGAGAGAGAGAGAGAGAGAGAGAGAGAGAGAGAGAGAGAGACAGACAGACACACAGAGACAGAGAGATAAAGTCAGAGACACAGAGAGACAGACAGACACACAGAGACAGAGAGATAGAGTCAAAATCAAAGAGAGACAGAAAGAGAAAGAGATAGAGTCAGAATAACAGACAGACAGACAGACAGACAGACAGACAGACAGACAGAAAGACAGACAGACAGACAGACAGACAGACAGACAGACAGACAGACAGAAACAGGGAGACAGAAACAGACAAACACGGAGACAGAGAAATAGAGTCAGAATCAAAGAGACAATGAGACAGAGAGACATAGTCAGAATCACACATAGAGGCACACATACACACAGAGAGACACATAGAGAGAGAGAGAGAGAGACATACACACAGAGAGAGAGACAGAGGACAAAGACTGAATTATGTGACCAGGTTCTGTTTACACACATAAAATATAAGAAGAGCAGAAGCTATCTTAATTTTCCTGTCGATGTATATTACTCATTTTAAAATGCTGACCAAAACCTAAGACTGAATTCTAGAATTCTGAATTCATTTTCACAGGGAATATACTAAAGGTGCTATATCAACTAAATATGAATTTAAAGGGGGAAGTTTCACTATATAACTATGTTCCTGGGCTTTATGCTGTGGTTATCTTGTTGATTCCATGGTGGATATGACTGGACAATGAAGGACTGCACTAGAGTCCATGCTGTATAACCCAAGAGTCTTTGAGAAGTCAGTACTTACCCAATAAAACATATTAATAAACTGTATCTTTGATATACTCTCTGAATTACACTACTAGGTCTACATTCTAGCCGAACTTTAGTGTAGTGGGTTAGTACATGACCAATCAGGTTAACAGTATATAATAAAATTAATAATAAGGTTGCTTTATCTCATTCAAAATTTGGCTTTTTAAAAATAAGAGGGAGGTTTTGGTGGCACACACTGGTAGGAAATGTTAAAGAGATGAAGGCATTAAGATCACACTTTAAGGTCATCCTGAGCTGTACTTTTTATTTTGAGGCCCTGTGGACCGATAATAGTCAGTCTCAATCCAGATCAGAAGGCTGAACATCCAAAACTGATTGCAGCTGGCTAGGTATGGGGTTTGCGACTGCAGTCCCAGCTGTGTACGAGGCTGAGACAGGATGGTCATAAGTTTCATGCCAATGTGGGTGGCACGGATAACATAGTGAGACCCTGTCTCAAAAACAGAAAGCAAGTAAACAACATTGGAGGCCAACATCACTCTTCCTCCAGCCCATTTGTTCTTGGCAGTAGAGATGTATGGCTCAGTTACAGACACAGCAGCCAGACACTAAATAAAGAAATTGAAATTGCTAAATTAAAAATGATTGCTAATGCTTAGGCATGCTAGAAAGTCATGACTAAGGGGAAAAATGTAAATATTGTAGTGGAGATTTATAGTCTTCTTTTTTTTTTTTAACAAAACCCTATATCAACGAAGAGAATTCTATAAACTTAAACATTTTGCCTTTGGACATAAACACATTTTGAAAAATTTAAGTATCTTACATAGAAGACAGACAAATTGATTTGGATTTGTGAGAGGATTATGTTTGCAGCAAAGCTAAATAGACCACTGAAGGATGGAGGTAATTCATAAAGAGACACTTTGGGATATAAATACTGTATCCAGTTTTAAAACATGGATAATGCACTGTAGTCATGGTTCCATACTAATCATATTCACTTGCGTCTCTGATTTGTCCCTTCACCTCCCATTCTCCTAATCACACTCCCATAGAATGAGAGGAACATACTCTAACCCTTTCACTTTACAGACAAGAAAATGGAGCTAAAATAAAATTTAGAATACAATAGGGCAATCCAGTGGGGAAAATTCCCTATGCAGCTAAGAATAATATGCGTAACTCGGAGCCCTTGATTTCTGTCATTCTCTTTTGTGATGAAAGTCACTGTGCCGAGCTGGAGGCAAATCACAAACTACAAAGACAAGGCAGTAAATAAGGAATTGTAAATCTAAGTCTGATGCAAAGAATACACATTGTATTTTTTACTTGAGTTACTCAGGAGCAGCACAGCATTAAAACACTACACGTAGAGTGTGAAGAAACAGAAATTCCAGTCCCTACTCTATTGTGTGTGTGTGTGTGTGTGTGTGTGTGTGTGTGTGTGTGTGTGTGTTGGTTGACTAATCTGAGTTCTCTTGGTGTTTGTTTCCATGAGGCATGTGAATTGTTACTCAGCCCATGTTATAAAACTTTTGTGAAGATCAGGTGAGACAGTGGGTGGGAGAAGCTCTGTACATTCCAAAACACTAAAAAATAATAAATATGTACATAGTACGGTGTTGCTTACAAGCGAGTATTATTTTGCCACATTCTGCAAAATGACACCCAGTTAAGGTTCTAGGGAGTATCCAGTTGGTAAACACTGAAACAAAAGTATGCAGCAGTTACGTTACACCCGTATCCTTTCCTTGAGGTTCAGTGGACCAGAGGGTCCTGTGTTCTATTACTTGACTCATCTTTGCTATTTCAGTAAACCATTCAACCCTGCAAGGCAGCATAGGCCATATCCATCCTCTGCACAGATATTCATACTCCTCTCACATCTTTCTCAGTTTTTAGTCTTTTACTCATCTACATATTGTAATACTTTTAGCTGTTCCTTGGTCTTAACATCCTTGCCTTACACTGCCCTGCTATTCCTAAAAACAAATCAACAACAAAGGAAAGTAAAGACAGCAAGTTCTATATGAAAGAGCTACAGTAAAATAAGGGACAAAACCTTCCAGAAAACTGATATTCAATGCCTGCCGGAATGACAGGCAGAGACGCTAATATAACTGGACTCTCGGCTCACAAAGGAGTTAAAAATGAAACAGCATCCGCTTAAGATCAATATGAAATTCTATAGGCAGCCTTTACAAAGAAATCAAGGCAGGCATAATATGATCTCAGCGGCTCACTCTCAGGAAGATGGGATCATTCCAATGTGCAGCACTAGCTAAGTGCAGAAGCCAAGTCCTCCTGAAAGCCCTGGTAAAATGGAATTACCGCAATCAGGCAGTATGGTCAGCAGGGCAAAGATGAGATTGATGAGGTTATCAGGAGACAAATAGGGAGTGAGCCTATGCAAATTGCTGGACAGAAAAGAAAAACATGTCCACATAATGTGTCATTAACAGTTTTCATTCAAAGAATAGAATAAGATGTCCACTTAACCTATCAAGAGATTTCTAGATATGCATCTCGAATTAACCAAGAACAGGAAGAAGTGCTAACAGCCCAAACAACTGCTTCCGTCAATGAGATTTTGTGATAGTTGCAAGCTGACGTCTTAGCAAGCTAACTACATGTCTGTATTTGGTGTATTGTTGTCAACTCTTACATTTCAGTGGGGAGGAAAAAACAAAAGCCTGATAATTTACAAACAAGTGAAAAAATATAACTTCAGGAAGCAGCAAGTCCATGTCCTTTTTAAAATAACTTAAGGAAAATCACACTTTGAAATTCAAAAATTGTCATTTTCATAATCCCTGTTCAGCCTCCTCTCTGAGCCAGATCCTTTTAAAATAGCTCGAGTTCCTATTTTGGACAAAGGCTCTCAAACAGAAATAATGGGTGCTGGCAAGGCCCCCACAGTATGATCTAGCTCTTGCTCCTCAATTTACAGCTGGGTACATTGAGGCTGACTGGACATTGTGTCTATGTTAACACTGGACTCCAGTCTTTCTGTGATACCACAGACCTGAATGGGGAAACTAATGTCTAAGAAGAGCTGATACACATAACAGAACCCAAGGAGAGCTCATGTTGAAAATATTAAAAATGGGGGAAATAAAAACGATTCTATGAGTCAAATGTTATGAAGACTACATACATGAAATTCACTCATGGAGGCTTTACAGTGCCATTCACTGCCTCCTCCTGCCATTCACTCCAACCTCAGTTTTGCCAGAGGCATATATTCCAGGCCTGTGATCTCTACAATTCTGGAATAACACATCAAAAGGACAAGCACAAAAAATTTAATTTATAAAACAAGCAATATTCAATTTTACACAGTGCCTAGAAGAACACATTTGCTTATGACTATTCTGAAATCTGTTTATATCAGTTTAAGATATCAGTGATATATGACTTGGTAGTAGTGACCTTTGTTCTCTCTTTTTTTAATTGCATCTTCAAATTTTTTTTCCTGTAAAGATGATTTGGTAAGTGTTATTCTTTGAATCTTGGGAAGCTAGGAGAAGATTAATCTAGCCCAACAGAGGAGCTAAAGTGGCAAAAATTGATTAAGGCATTAAAATACCTACAGTATGTCTAGAAAATATGACCTGTCTCTAAATGGTCCCAGTAAATCACAAGCCAAACTCAAAGGAAGCCGTTAAGGAGAGCTTTACCAAGTAATAGAAAAGTTTTCAGGACAGAGCATTTTGTAAGTGCCATTTGATTTTTATATTCTGTGCAATCAGAGAGAGATATTTATACAACTCAGCACAACGTTTCTACCTGTGTTTTTAGAAAAGAAGACTAGGCCTAATGCACAGGTAATATTTATTATATATGTGCAGTCATGTAGATATTGTACACATGTATATCCAAATATATATAAGAATACTTATGGCCAGTTGTATGACATTATTGATGTAAATTGAAACCCAGTATCAGCTTACCTTGTCTCACAAACCCACATATTTTCTGTAACTAAGTTTTTTTATTTCTTTTCTCAGATAAACTTTCTAAGTTGTCCTGTTGACAAATAATGATACTCAGGAAAGAATGAGAAAAGATTTTGGGTGAACACATAAAGCAATGGGAATCTCCTATTATTGGCATATTTACCATATTAGTTTGATCTGGAACAGAAAACAAATGATTTTTTAATATGTAAAGAATTTGAACTGTGTTGTTCACTGTCAAGCAAATGGTCCCTGTGTAACTTCACCATAGTGACCCTGGGAGAAAGCAGTGACATTGTGACCATTTGGGAGATTTCAAAGTGGCTCAGAGCCACCTGAAGGTATAATCAGAGTGAGAGTTTGCAAACTGGAGCTGAACTCACAGAGGCTTTCTCAAGTCACTTTATTTAACTCTTTTTGGGCCTATTATCAATATTTTCACACACACACACACACACACACACACACACACACACACACACACTTCACTGCCTTCCAATGCCAATCAACTCTCATGTGAATAAATAACCTCTTTGTTTACTCTAGGTAAGAGGGCAAAATCATCAGAATGTATTTGCCTCCACTGCTGAGCCACTTCCACGTGCCCCTTGAAGGTTTAACCCTCCAGTACTTATTTGGGCTGGGGAGCAGCTGTTATCACTGCCCTCTAGACATATACCACAAAAAATCATTTCTTTCTATTCCATCTTATATTTCTTTTATCTACCATTTTTACTTTCTCTTTTCTTTCCCTTTAAAAGTAGCTGCCTACAGTCTCTATTACCTACCCAGGGTTTTTTTTTTCTTCTAAATTCTGCTTCTAAAATCTACTTTATCTTCTACTCACTAGCCTAAGAAAACTAAATAATAGCTTACACCCACAAGCTAATTTTTTGAATATTTAACAATAAGTATTTGTATGGGTAGATTTTTTTACCATATAAATATGCTAGAATACTCAGCTGTATTTGTACCATACTAGTGCTACTTCCAAGTCTTGATATTTATATGGAATGATAAGCTCTGGGGATTAATTGAGCTGAAATAGAATAAAGGCTTTTTTCTAATACTATAATTAGTGTATTATGTTTAGTACTAAGAATTTAAAGTACGTTGTTTCAACTGTCCTCTAGGAGGAGTTTGTCCATTGATGTCAGGCCAGCAGATCTAGGCAGGTCCCAACATGCTCTAAAATGCTGATTCCAGGGTTAAGGTAGAAGAATAGTCATTCCTTCCTGTGACATAAACTACCAAGAATCCATGATACTATGGCAAATTAGGAAAAACATTCTCTCACCAAATTAAACAGAAAACTTACGTTTTCCACAATGTGAACATCAACATGGGCATGTTTTCATGTGAAGATTTTATCCCTTAAATTTTAATAAAATTTTACAAACCAAACAAAAATGTTTCTAGCAATTAAGGTTGTAAAATAGACTGTATACGAGGGTGTAAGAGTAGGTATGCACTGCGGAACTAGATGACAAACCAGACCAGAGCAAGAGGCAGTAAGAAAGGGGAGATGGGAGAGGTAGCTTAAGTCACAGTGACATGAAAGTGGAGAGTCTACCAGATTGGGATAGCACAAGGAAGAGAACATCAGGAGAAAAACCAGGGGAAGAGAAGCAACTGAAGCAAAGTTGCTATAAAAAAAAACTCCATGGTGAAACCTAGTACTTCATGCACTGAAAAAAAAATTACTATTAAAGAAATGTGTAGTAACAAATATTAGGAGAAAGTCCTAAGTTTCCAAATTTTGACCATTATCACTGGGATAGAGAGCCACACCTACCCAAAGAGAACTTTTTCTGCATGTACTAATGACTTACTTCTAGGGGATTCATAACCACATGGAAGCCTCACAGGTTTTATAGACACAAGAATTAGCCTAGGCAGAATGGGGGAGGCTAGGTTATAAAACCTTCAGGGAGAAAAGCTGCCAAAAGAAAGACTCTGTGCCTTCTGAGCTACCTAAGTTGTCCTCTAGGTAAGGAATATCGTGTTCTGTGATCACATTACTCCCTCACCCCAGAAATAATTTGATAAAATTGGAAGATGTATAAGACAATCAATTAAAAAGCAGAAATTACTTATATGTCAAGCAGCATAATAAGGTCTCAGTGGATCCCATGTAAAAGCTTGTCAGCAATGTTCTCATTACCAACCAGCATGTCAGGACTCTCAGATGCAACTCATTCAAACATAGCAGGTAGGATGTGGGTACAGACCAAATGCCCATCTGAGTACCCCTTTAATTTACCAACCAATGCATTAGAACATATGCGACTATGCCCCTCAGGTATTTACCCCATCTTCAACTCTTGCTTTGCTTAGTTAGGTCTGTATGTGAGAAAAGGGGGGAGTTATAAATCCCCATTCTACTGATTTTCCTGAGAAATTGTTACCACAATGTCAACACTTTATTAAATACACAGAAACTGGTTGTTGTCACTGGTCTAATTCTCCTCCCAATCTACCTAATCAGAATATATTCAGCATGCTTCCCTGTGGATTTCTTAGTGGAAAGCCCAGTAACACACTTTTGAAAAGTTCACTCATGGGTTTTCTATTGTGACAAATATAGAAGTAAACATTTATTCATTGATAATAACACAGAAGACTGTATCTCGAGAGTGATCTACCATAATCCAGAATCTGTATTTAAAGTTTTTCCACTCATTTATTTATAGTGGAAAGATACTTCAGTGTTAATGATGCCAAAATCCCAGGAAGTTTAAGTTTATTCCTCTCTCTCTCTCTCTCTCTCTCTCTCTCTCTCTCTCTCTCTCTCTCATCTTTGCACTCACCACAGTCTTTACTCTGTTCTGTTTTTTTTCCTTATTTTTATATTTATCAAGAACACACTTTTATTTTATCCATGTCAACACTTTTTTTGGATCCATTTTGCCAAACTGGCTCCTCAACTAATCTAATTACAATACCCAAAGTGTGTATGCTTTTTGAGAACTGGTTAGAAGCAAACATCTCATTTTAAATAATGTAATTTAAAAAAAAAATGCTTATAGGATGATGCTATTTTGCCTAATTATCTTTCTTAGTTATCTTAATAGTTATGGGTGAGAGCCTAAACTTTAAACAAAATATCCTATAAGATAATAAAATCATCGGTTACAAAGCCCTTCAAACAGCCCTGGCTTTTGTAAGAGAACACACAGTGATCAGCCGTCATCCTATGCGATAATTCCAGTAAAGTGGGAGGAAGTACGGAAAGCTTCTTTGATGGCTGTACTCCAAATCAACTCCTTTAAAAAGTAACCTAATTATTTTATTGTACTTAATGCCTCATTCCTTGTTTCCTGATGTGTCTTCCTATCTAAATATCTTATATTTTAATGTACATTCTATACATCTCAAATACATTACAGATCAAAGAATATCCATAAGCCAGCATCTATCTGAACTCTATGTTATCTGAAATAGATTCCAGGACAATTCTTTTTTAAAAAATGAATTTCTTGAAATATAAAGGCTTTGTATGACTCGGTGGTAAGTCTTTCCGTAACAGGTGCAAAGTTTCCAAAGCTGTGACATGACTTGCAGAACAAATATATGCTATGCACCAGTAAATATCAAACTCCCCATGATAAGGTATGATCTGACCAAAGGACAAGTCATTGTTCTCATATTCTAATGATATAAATATTAGAGGGTCTGACATTTGTCCTCAGTGTGTCTCAGTATTCCTACACACATCCAGAACCTTCGTTTTAGAGGATAATGTAATTGAGGAAATGTACATCGCAAAGCCATGTTATTTTTGAGAAGTCTTTGAAGCATATTGTAATAAACCTGACCATGAGTCATGAACATATGTTACTTTCTCTTTTCATCGTGTTTCAAAACTTATCAGACCAGATTTTTTTTTATTCCCAGTGAACGAGGAAGGGTTAAAGGAACCCCTCTCACAAATAAATCAGAACCATCTCATAGTCAGCTTCTGAAAAGGATTGAGCTTCTCTCTCTCTCTCTCTCTCTCTCTCTCTCTCTCTCTCTCTCTCTCTCTCTCAAAACACAGTAATGAGAGACAATGTTAACTCAAGGCTGAAGGCTTTACTCTCTTTACCAAATAGGTGCCCTGCTTAGAGGCTGCCAGAGAGCAAATGGGAAGTGTCTGTACTGTCTGTACTGATGAGAGCTTTTCTATCTTTGTCTCTGAGATGACTCCAGAAGTGCATGGTCTCATGTCACCCTAGGTAGAGCTTATCCTATGACATTCAAGCAGCTGTCAGGACTGACTGACAGGACCTTTTATGGAAAAGCTGGGTGTATGAGCATTTTATTTAAAAAGTATGGACATTGATAAAAGCAGAAGAATGTTTACCCCACTCCTCATCTCTACATCTCCGCCCTCTCTGCTAGACCCCACCCCTACTCCACACTGCACATGCGACTCTGACTCTTTTTCTATAAGAGATCATTTAGTTTGGCCACTTTTAGAGCCAAAAGCTCTCATGTCTTAGGAATTTCTGCAAACAGCTACTTTTATTAGAAACACATTAGGATAAAATATGTGAAAATTAAGCAAGTCACTGATGAGTGCTTTTATGGGTTCATTTGATAATTCAGCTTAGAAAACATCGCTTCATCTCTTCCTTTTTCTCTCAGTACACCTCCAAAGTGAATCAGAGTGGCTTGGCTTTTATGATTCAGCATACATAGTTCTTAGCTGTCGCAGTGTAGGGCGATTTATATTGAGATACGAGGTTTCATTGTTCGTGATTGGGTTTTTGTTTTGTTTTGTTTTTCAGGGTTTGTTTCTGGCTTGGTATTTGTTTTTGCTGCTGCCACTGAGTTGCCTGTACTCTAAATAATCGTAGCACAAAGGTTGGGAGAAAAAATACAATAGAGCTTTGAGAGTGAAAATTGCCCAAATGCTTCACCAGAGCTTTAGGCTGGAAATGACAAGAAGACAGATACCAATTGTTTACCTTTGCCTGCCTCCAGCGATATTTTTAGCTTACCGCCTATCTTTTTCACATGGATGTGAATTTTTTCCTCCAATGAAAAATATATGCTTAGAAGAAGTATGCCTGCAATTAACTAAAGTAAAAGAGCAAACTACAGCATGTGTCCCACAGCACAATAAAGGCAGAAGGACTCTTTGTGAAGAGACATTGCTCCAGGAAAATTCCTTTCTCCAACTGTGATGCATTTGCTTCTATTCTGCATTGTGAACCCCTCCGAAAATAGAAACTTTATGTTTAATTGATTTATTTGTAATGAATCTGGCTCGGGGTAAAGACTCTTTGAAGCTGATTGATTACTGCAACAAGCTTAAGATTTCATACCACAACAAACCTTTTTGTACTAATAAACAGTGGGACAATAAAGCTCTAGGGCATGGTGTTTCCCTTCACATTAAAGTGAGGATTTGCAACTTAAGTATGTGAGGGACATAGTTTATGCGCTCCCAAGAAGCAGACATAATGAACTATTTCTTTTAATGGTAGATTATCCCTGTTTCTATTTCCTGGAGTGAAGACCTCGCAAATTGATGTATCTGTCCTCTGAGGTTTTCAGAGAGGCATTATGGCATTTTAAAATATTAATATGAGAGTACATTTAGCTGAAAGTAGCTAGTCTAGGAGTCTCTTGTGGCTGCAATGCAGGTCACCAGAGACCTCCTGTCTCTCAAGGCAAATGATTTACTCTAAGTGTATCATTAAGATACACTTTTTGGGAATTTATGATGGTGCTTTTTCACCAAGTTATACCTTTTCCATAAAAATTTAAGTATTTTATGCTATTTTCCCCCACTCTTATTCCTGAAAATCCTGGTCACTGTCACAGGCAATTTTAAGTACCACCTCCTTCACTGCCACTGTGGATTTGGGCAGAACACTGATTAACCAGGACTGGATGTCACATCTTGTTACAACTTTGCAGGGCAGAAGATAGTCCTAGGAGACTTTGAAATGAACAGCAATTATTCCTCCAGTGGGGAAAGGGAGAAAAGGGTGGAGGTAAAACCAGATTCAACGTATGAACAGGATAGCAGTGACAGAAAAATACTAGTCAAGTTGATGCCAAGAACACTATTCAGGGAAGTTCTTGGGATTATTCGTTTAAAAAATAATCGCGATGTACTTTTGAGGTTTCCTTTCAGATACTGGGTTACCGGTTGGTTTAACTTCTGGGTATTCAGTTTCTAAGAATCCATGACCGAATTATGCATGCCTAAAATGGAGAAGAATCAACATGAGGTTCTCTGGTTTCTTACCTCCAATTATTATTGGATCTTAAACTCTTGAGTTCTCCAGCGATAATAAGTTGTAGCTTTCTCTTCATTGCAGTGAGACAAATTGGAGTTATCGTCTCTTGTATAATTTAGTCACTTCCTAGTAAAATATGTCTCTAGTATTCCAAGTGATTCTATCAGATATAATATTCTCTCTTACATATGTATCAGAGGTGAGAGCTACTTGCAACCATGCCTCATTTTCCCAACCTCAGTTTGAGTCTGAAGTTACTACTTCAGCATAGACAACCAGTGTTGTCACCCTGCTCTGCCTGGGCACAGGGATATTGTACAGTGACAACAGAAGCATCTGTGGCACATTTGCCTTACTGTGACTTGAAAACTTCTATGACTGAAGTGATGAGTTTTTAAATAAAGACTTGACCCAAAACATAGAAATCGTTAATATCGTGATGAGACTCTAATAGTCAAACGTATTTTTTCTATCAAGGGACAAGTCATTTAACTAATTTACTGAGGCTAGAAATCTATAGTCAATCAGGATCTAGTATAACATCACAGCAATTAATATTAAAAGGTCGATCTCAGAATTGCTTGTGCTGAGACAGTCATTTTACTAACAATATTAGTGACCTAATGAGCCCAATGACAGGATTCCTCATGCAACATTTCTCCATGAAGTCTGCTTAGTTCTCCTCACACGGTCCTGTATGCCGTGGTCAATGCAGTGTTCTAAGCTTCCTACCAATGAAATTATAACAACTATGTGCATTCTGGAACTGTATTTTAACAATACTCTTGTCAATCTTCTATTTTCTCTATTTGCAAATGTAATGACCCAGCTGACTCTTCCTTCAGGATATCTGCAAATGCTATTAAGAAAAAAATAGGATAAAATTGATTTAGATTTGATAATTTTTATATGGAAATTGCTTTCTTTTATAACATGGGTATATCATAACAGTGAAGTCATTTATAAAGGTAAAATGGTTATGCATAGAAGCATGCTTTGAGTGCATTATTCAAAGGATTCTCATTTACATCTTTAATTAAAGGCAGTAAAATTTTAGGAAGGGAAGTATTTATATTTTAAAACCTAAACCAGTGGTTCCCATTCATGGCTATTATTTGCAATGTTGTTCACTTTGAGTTCACTGCCTAAATTTTATTATTTTCTGTCTAGACCAGATTCAACTAATACTTTATTGATAAAACATCTTATATTTATGTCTTAATTCTCATTTGGAGAACTCAAAGGCTTCACAGACATTACCTCATTCAGATGTCCACAAAGCATCTCTGAGGTAGAGAGGTGACAGCATTATAAATGTTAATGATGACATTAATACCAATATTTATGCAGTGCCTTTTCCCCTCAGGAAATTTTTGTTGTATATATTCTTTCATTCCACACAAAACCAAAATGATGTGCATTAAAAGCAAGAATTATTGACTCTAAAATGAATGTGACAGGAAGCTAAAGGCAGCATGTGCTTGTGGAACTGACACGGTCAGCATCCCATTAGATTTATTTTAATAATATTTATAAATACTTTTATGAGTCTTCCCTAACCTTTCTACTCCTGGCAATAATCGTGTGCTTAATGACTCTTTCTGTGCCTGAGTCTCTCTGCTTTCTTTAGTGTCTTTCTACCCTCACTCAGCTCTTTGCAGAAATCAGCCTACATCAAAGTGAGCCCCTAGTAGGCCTTTAGTAATTCTTTGCTTTGATAAATCATTAAGTCTTTTGTCATTCAGTTTCCACACGTAAAAAATAAAAATATAGTATTTGGTACAGTTATGAGTAAGGTAGCTTGAAGAACCAGGTGAGGAATATTTGAAAAAGCAGGCTATGAGCAGTAACGTATTCTTCAGGGGAAGCTGTGTGATAATCTGATATTACTAAGTATGAGACATGCTCCTCCAGACAGCAAACATGGGCAACAAACCTCCTTCTGCTGCTACTCACTGTATAGCAGCTCAAAGCCAAAGTGAATGGAGAAACTGAAAATAAAAGAAAGTTCTAAAATATTTTTTATATTAAGATGGAATTATAAAGAATTCCCCAAGAATACTAATACATAGAAACATATAACTCTGCAATTTGTGTTATCATCAGTGTAGATAACGTCTATGTTAAGTTACTTGATTTTTGTATTTTTTCCAGACATTACCAACTTATTTCTCCAGTTGGAAAATGTCATTCCACGTTGGGCATGGTAGTAGGTACTTGCAATTCAGCTTAGGGAGGGAGATGCAGGAAAATACTGCCTGCATTTGGCACCAGTCTGAGCAAACAGTGAGTTTGAGATTGTCTTCTGGATACACAGCAGGACTTTATCTCAAACAAACGATAATTTCTGATTTTTGACTTCATGACCAACACCATTTTTACTGCCTTTTAAGGCAAAGTTTGCCGAAATTTGACAGGTTGAATATTTATCACTAATTTTTATTTTAATAGAAAGTTCAATTAAAATGCTTAGAAAAATGTTTTTTAAAAAACAGTTTAGCTGATTTTTTTTTCACGTTTAATTAGGTAACCAAATGAGAACTCACTGTAAGTTTATTGTCAGGAAGCTTATAAAAGAAGATCTGGGACTAGAACGATGACTTGGCAGCTCAACACACTGGCTGTTCTTCTGGTGGACCCATTCTGTATGACAGCTCTCAACCTTCTGTCACTCTAGTTCCAGGGGAATCTATTGTTCTCATCTTTGAAGAAAAAGGCCCAAGGAAAAGTAATTTTTCACAATGATATATTCTTCTAAACCTAAGAAGGTAAATAGTGTTAGGACTTGAAGTTTGAGGAAATGTTTTCTTATATAGTCTGCTGTAGATCCAACAGCTTATCTGAAGTATGTTGAAATCTCTGATTATCTTGTTAAGTTTGACATCAACAGTAAACATAGAAATAAACATCATTGCATGGTTTTCTCTCTTGCTGTTATTTTTTTTGTATTTTAAAGATTTACTTATTTTATTTATTCACTATATATAGGCTTGAGTGTCTACATGGATATATGTGCACGACATGCTCACCTGGTGTCTTCCAGGGCCAGAAGAGGGTATGGGATTTTTTTGAGTTGCAAATGAGTTGCTAGGAACTGAACTCAGGTCCTTTGGAAGAGCAGTGAGTCCTCTTAAATGGTGAGCCATCTCTCTACACTTTGTCTTGCTTTTCTTATTTTCGTTATAATTACAATAGACCTCTGGTTTTCAGTTTTTTAGATTCTACAAGTTTACTGTATTGATGAATTACCTAATCCCTTCCTTACAAATTGTTTTATCTACTTGCTTCTTTGTCTTCTTTTTTTCTAATTTTTATTTTATGTTCACTGATGTTTTGCTTGCATGTATGTCACAGTGAAGGTGTCAGATCCCCTGAAATTGGAGATACAGACAGATGTGAGCTGACCATCTGTACCTTCTGATGCTGGGAATTGAATCCCAGTCCTCTGAAAGAGCAGCCAGTGCTCTTAAGAGCTGACCCATCTTTACAGCCACTATCTACTTCTTTGTTTATGTCATTCACTAGATTTATTCTTGCCAGAATCTAAAATGTCAAACTTTGAAAACTATATACTTATGAAGAACTATAAAATAATTTCACATACACCATTTTTCTTTAATGTAATTGATTTATCTCTGCATCCCAACCACAGTTTCCACTCTCTCCCTCTGCTCCCTATCTTCTCCATCCTCCCGCCTCCTCCTCCTCCCACTGTATCCACTCCTCCTCCATTCCCCTTCAGATAAAGGCAGGCCTCCTAGGGATATCAGCCAACCATGGCATATTAAGATGCATTAAGATTAGGGACCTCCCTTCATACTAAGGTAGACAAGTCACATGGCATTTTTATAAACAGATGTAAACTTGGTTTCTTCATATACTTGCAGTAACTTAATACTAGTGTTTACTTAATATTGTAAATTGTTTCATGTTTCCACAAAATTCCTTTTCATTGTAAAAATTCCTTAGCTGTCTAATCTTTACCAATGTTAGTCAGGATTTCTTATTCATTTGTATAAATATTTGTATAAATATATTTGTATAATTTGTATAAATTATTAAGCATTTGTATAAATTTTTAAGAAACAACACTCTAAAATGTTAGCACTGCCCCAATAAAATGCTTTTTTCTACATAGAAAATACGAGAATTTCAAAATTGAAATAAAATGAATGCTACAATAGTTACCAAAGATGGTTTTAATTTCATAGTCTCAGATTAACACTTTCAGTGCCACTGTTTAAGAAAATGCACATTAGAATGCCAGCATCCTTTGTAGCGATTATTGATCTCCTAAGCCAAAGGTTGCCTGTACAACGCAACTTTGGGATTTAAGAAATTTCTCTATTTACATTTGAAACATCTAAATCTACAGCCTGTTCACTGGACCAAAAATCTGTGTGATTCATATGCCTTTTACAGAGCCATGTAAAAGTAAAACACAAGATGCAATTAGAGTCATTCCTGGTAAATGAGTTCTTATGAATTATACCAGTACTTGCTGATGCGAAATTGTTAAACAATAATGATTTAACATAATTCCCCATAAGATGAAACTAATAGGATTCTTGTGTTAAATTCTAATCTCTCTTGCCACACCCAATAGTTCAAATGGGTCTAAATTAGAAAAAAAATGAAGCAATTTCTTCACAATGAACAGGGGCACAGGTTAAAGTGAAGGGGGTTAATCAGTCATGTTTGGTTCTGAGCAAGCTAAATTCATATTATACAAAAGAAAACTCTGAGCATGGCAATCTGTCATCTTGGATTTACTAGGAACGCCAGGAACAAATGTTCAAGTGGACAAAAATATCTCCTCCATTCATAAGAAAGGGATGAGGGTGTGGTCATGCATCCACAGATCAAAGAGAAGTTGACATTTAGAGCTTATTAATAAATCTTATACTTTGGTAAAGAGAAATATTGAGTCACAAAGACTACAGACACTAATTCCAGAGTAATTACATGATGGATAAGGACCCTTGGAAGTACCAAGTCACTGAGGAATAAATATAGAAGAATCACTGAAATACCTAAGTAATGTATTCATCAGAGGCTCTAACACACTATCAGAGAAGTGAATCTTTCAAAGTTAACTCTTCAGGATCTCCCTTAGGCAAGATGTCTTGAGAGCACAGCAAAGGGTCACTTTTAACTGTTTATTTTAACAAAAGGATGGGATTGCATTAGTGTAGGACAAAGTAAATATTGATTTGAGAACCTAGAGCATACAGTAAAACATCAACCTTTTAAACCCTTTTAAAGATATCCAGTCATAAATAAAGTTCATCTGTTCCGTATTCGCTTCTTTAGAAAAACAATTGATACATAATTCATCCATAAAGTATCTTCACATTATCTTCACTGCTGGCTACCCAGGCAGCCTAGTCACACTCACATGATGGCATAGATATAGCATTTGTCCACCCTTCTGAAAGGGTGTGTTATATTATGTAGTACAAGCCTAGTTTATTTATGGCACAATCTATAAGGGCAACTTATAATAGTTCCACATGAGCTGAGTGCTAAAAGACAGAGATGACAAATGTTAGTATTATTCTAACCATGATAAAAATAGAATCAATAATTGCACTTTTGGAATCAGGAAAAATAACTTTGAACTATTCCAGGTCATGTCTCATTCATTTATCTCCTATAATTCTGTGCGAAAGGAAAACACTATAATCGGACTGAGAATATTGATGATCCACAGCAATAAATGACTACTGTCAACTGTTTAGTCTTTATTTCAGTGAATATAATATGCCAAAATGGTTGCTTTGACACTATTTGAAACATGTGTGTATTGAAATAGATTTAACATTTGGTGGTGGGGACAGGAAGGGGCCCTATTATTCCTTTAGCATAGTCTTTTGAGGTCCAGAAAACTTAAGGTAAATATGATATGGTCATTATTGTCCAGGAACTTAAAGAAATAGCAATTGTCTGGGTCATTATAGGCTTAGGTGGGCTTCAATTGGCTTATGTGTATGCCAATTAGGTGAGAGGTAAAGTTCAGTAAAGAGAGGGCTTGCTACACTTGAAGAGGTTTACATTTAGGATCTCAGCTCCATCATTCTTCCCCTTGATAAAGGTTGTGATCAAGGGGAAATGAAAATGTGGGCCTTCGGTTGTGTCTGGCCTAGAAAATGGAATCAAAAATATTATATCTCATGCTTTTTATTATCAGTCTCCAACCACAAAATGTTTCTGTTTGCTGGTATTACTTGGGGATCTTTGTCCTTATCTCAGTCTTCTTCTAGGATATGTCTACATCATGACTCTATCACCAGTATGTGCCTTGACTCCAGCTATGTTAGTTCAAAAATTTTAACATAGGAAAATAATTCAAAATTATATTAAAATGTATGCAAATGAATACTAATGGCAGCACTGTTTGAAATAAGAACTATTTAAAAATAACTGGGCTGGTAGTTAAGTGTTGATTTGAGATATGGTATGCCTATTTTGATAAGTGTTATGCTATACTGTACTTCTCAGACATCCCTTTGGGATAAGACACCTCCCCAAGGTACTAAAAAGTTGCTTACCAAGTGTTCAGATAGTTATTTAATGGTTTTAGCTAATGGAGCTCCCTTACTTTGTGGTAACCTAGCTCCTTTAGAAGAACTTACTCAATGGTGTTTGGATGTGAAGAAGCAAAGACTTCACTTCAAATGGGAACATTTCTAAAGGACCGTCTCTATAGTGTTAGCATGAATATTCATTAATGCTATTCCATGACAGCAGAAAACAAGAAAGTTCTGCACACAGTGTAATCCCCAGAACTTACCACGACACATTGCTCATAATAGATGTCTACAGAGTCAAAAACTCAGCATACTCGTTAATATGAAGGCAGTGAAATATCATGTAACTATTCTTAATCTTCCTACAATTCAGGGTTGTTTTAGGCTGTTACATTGTAACAAAGATTCACCAATTATTTAAAAGTATATGTGCACAAACTTTATTCAGCCTAAACATTAGATTTTCAAATAAGAAAAAAAAATGCTTTATTTTAAAGATTGTAAAGGGAACACTTAGTCATGGGGCATTTTGATGTTAAATTTCCTATAAAAAAAAAACTTAAGAATTCAGAGAGTCATACACATAGTCAGTAACCTTCCAGTAATGCATGTAGATGGCCAAAGAATACATGAAAAACCAGATATTTTGAAGAATGTGTAATGGAAGTTCCATTGGTTTCCTTCCTCCTATACCAAGAGTTAACATGAAAGGTTTATGATGCTCCATTTCTCCATCCTATCACTGACAGTAATAGGTATTTGTTAATGCTTAAAAGACACCAATCTGATGCTACTAAGGTGACAACTGACATCTTTGTCATTTTGGAGCTACATGTTTTACTTACAACAGGCATGTTCCTTGTTGAGAAATACCAATGCCTTTTAATGAGATTGTTTTTCTTGGGAGTGCTTGTTTTAATTTAAGATGCAATCAAAAATATTGAAATGGGGAGTTATTTAGAAATGCCAAGTCCATGTAGATATTGAGAAATTGTAGTTTACCCTTATGTGAGAGATATTTGCAATTATACTAAAATATCTGGGGAAAGTAATAAAATTATAAGCATTCAGTACTCTGAACAGAAATAGAAACACCAAGAAATCACTGTAGGAAACATTTTGAGAGGTTCCCAGTTGGCCAGAATTTCTATAAAAATATCAATGGGACATTACCTAAGGAAGTGAACCTGGGTCTAAGCTGCAGAATGCATTATTTAAACCATCTTTGTAATCTGACATGATCTACACTGGCTTTCTGTGAGCTGAATTGATTCTTGCATAGGCAGAATCTTCTCTGACAAACAACGCCAAGCCATTGCATTCAAGACAATGAAGGTTATTTTTGGAAGAGTTCTGTGTCTAATTGTTTTTATTTTCCAGTAAGGATAAAAGACAGCTATAACTTGCCTTCAATAAGTTTTCATGTTTCTTCAGTTAAACATTTTTATCTTGAAGCAGTTAAGCCTACATTAGTTCAGTCAAAACTAAGCAAACTAAAACATATGAAGTAGACTCTTGGATGTAACTTTTTATAAGAAATTACATTTTAAACTTTTTTATATAATTCTTTGTGAATTTCACATTCTGCAACACAATCCTACTCATCCTCCCTTCCCTCCAAAATTTTAAGTCAAGATGGGTGACAGGCACTCCTGGTCTGTCCTAGAAGTTCAGTATCTTACTTCTAGTCCCTCTCTATTTGTCCTCTTCTGAAATTGGTCGTGTCCCTCCCCTCTTCAGCATTTGCTTTTCCCTGATCTGGATCTAGTAACTCCCCCATCAATCATTCTCTCTGCTTCCAGTACTCTTTGCTTCTTCCTCTCTTAGCCTTCACCTAAATCTAAGTCATGTTTTGGTCTCTTGTAGTTGAGAAGAAGAAAGAATCCATTAAAGTTCCTGGTCTCCAAATAATTATTTATGTGCCTCTTTTTCTCAGAACACAAACCATAACTGTTCTTGTCAACTTCTTGACACCCATTCATTTCTCAAGGCACCCCACTTAACAGTTTACCTCCATCATGAAATTAAGTCTGTTGCTCCAATAATTCTCCAGTCATATAAACCTAAGCAGACTCTCCATTCTTTCACTTTTCCCTGGGCTTCCTTGATATCTCCATAAGCTCCATTTTGTATTATTGCAAGACTATTGGAGTAACTCTCATGTTTTATTTCAGTTAATACTAAAAGACTATCAAAGAGTGCCTCGTCTAGAGTATAGTATTTATATTCCTAAGCATGTTACTTGTATAATGTCTTTACTACCATCTCTGGAGAATGTGTGTAGCTGGTTTACCGGATGGGCCTCTTCTTTGATAGCCTTATACTTTAAAGAGAGGACTAAACTCTTCATTCTTCTTTTAAGAATGACTGTAATAAGGTCCATCCTAAAAAATTCATGGGCTATCATATTAGCCATTTGTTTATTAGTATTAAAACAGGAAAGACTGTACTCTGAGGTTTACTTTTCTCTGCCTCTTGCCAACATTTGAGATTTAATGCTGAAAAAACTCTACCAGGAATACAGTATGAGAGAGAAAGTTGGAGCCAACTAACCTACCAACATTTAGACTAGTTCTTCTTTTAAGAATTTAATATTTTATCTTTATCCATAGTTAATTAAAAGTACATAAAAAATAATTTATCATTTTCAACTGTACATTGTAGTAGTACGTGTATTAAATTATTGGGTAACATATGTCTAGAAATTTTTCTTTATACAAAATTACAACTCTATGTCCACTGTATAATTCCTCATTATTTCCTTTGTCCACTGGAGAAATCAACACTTGATTTTCTCATTTGATTACTTCGGGTTATTCATATGAGCTTAATCATGTAGTATTTTGTTTTCTGGGAATTTTTTTCCACCCAGCACAATATTCTTGAAGTCTATCCATATTGGAGCATGTAACAGGATTCTTTTTTGATTTTAGATACTGATTTTGATTTGGATGATAGACGTAACTCATTTTCTTCATCCATTGATCCACGGATGGCATTTAGATTATTTCTACTTCTTCGTTATTGTGAATATGTAGACAATACTGAAATGGATAAGGATATGTAACGTACAGCAAAAATCTTCTTCTTTTTCTTCTTCTTCTTCTTCCTCTTCTTCCTCTTCCTCTTCCTCTCCTTCTCCCTCTCCTTCTCTCCTCCTCCTCCTCCTCCTCCTCTTCCTCCTCCTCCTCCTTTTCCTCCTCCTCCTCTTTCTTCTTCTCCTTTTCTTCTTCTTCTTCTTCTTTTTCTTTATGGGATTGAATGAAGAACTTTACACACATTAGATAAGCACTATACCTCTGAGAACACTGATAATCATAGTCTAATTCTTTGTCCGGGAAGATATGGGAGTGTGTTTGTGTATGTTCATGTGTGTACTAGTATACATGAGTGTATAAATGCATGTAAATGTATAGTGTGTGTGTGTGTGTGTGTGTGTGTGTGTGTGTGTGTGTAACTATGAAAGCCAAAACACAACTTCAGAACTTCAGATTCTGTCCATCCTATGTCCTGGGGTAAGGTCTCTCATTGACCTGAAGCTATCCTGGCTGGCCCAATGATATGTCTGTCTCTGGCTCCCCAGTATTGAGATTATACGCATGTGCCACTATCTTTCATGTTCCTTATACAGCAAGCTCTGTACCAACTAAACTATTTAAACAGCCTCCTGATTTAATGTTCAGTCCTCAATAGAAGCAGACTCACAAGTGATGATATTAACAGGGCTAGCAGAGGAAGGCAGCCTATCTTTTCATGCAGATACATCAATATACATAATCTCATTCTACTTTCTGTTGCCTTTTTCTAATAAACAAATACTTTTTTTGCTTCTACTACATATTGAAGTTGTTAAGTAACCACATGCATCAATCACATAGTAAAAATGAAATCCCAGATTTTGCTATTTTCTGGTACATTACTCACTCAAACTCATGTTCTGAGGTACTTCACTGTGCTTAAATACATATAACAAAAGGAATGAGATGGTTGGTTCTTACCCTTAAAAAGCTTAAAACCATCTAATAAAAACTGAAATCTGACCAAATAATTATACTGCAATGACCAATGCAAAGTGAGTAAGGAGCAGAATTTTATGAAGTGCTTAAGGGAGACACTGCCCAGATCAGGAGAATACAGGGGGGAAAATACACAACTGTTTCCTGAAGGAGATGACACTGAAGCCAAGGATTATAGGATGAATAGAAAGTAATGCAAAACTTGCTAGTGAAACCCATCAAAAGCATCCAATTACTTAACAAAAAATTGAACATTACAAGATTGTTCAGGTAAAGGAGAGGCAGAGTTTGAACATGGTGGTGAGATAAAGCACAACTTTGAGAACCAAACTGGGAGTAAATTAATTGGAATCAACTAAGGAAAATTATCTGAAAGTTAAATCTTAAAAGGGTTGTTTAGCATATGTGGTTTTGTAAAGATTATGTCAGACAAATGACCAAACCAATAAAACGTGTATAGAACAATCTTAATGATGAGGGAAAGCCTACTCTCTGTAAGTTACTTTTCTATTTACACATCAACCCCAAAGTATTGCTTTCAAGATGCTTTTCAATACAAGTTACACTCCCATCTTCTTGTAAGATATAATACACTCAAATATTACCTTACTGGTTTTACTGAAACAGAATAAAAGAAAATTAAACAAAATTATTAAAATGTTTCCCCAGATCTTATCAGCAAAGAAAGAGAGATAGAAGGTAGAATAGTCTAAATGGCAGGGGATATGTGATATACCTCGCATAAAAACGTGGGGAAGAGGGATGACAATCTCCAGGATGTATACATTCTTGGAGAAATCTTTAATTGTCCAGGACTGGATTTGATACACACAGAGGTCTTTCTGTTTGGCAGTTAGCAGTGCAATAGCACTAGCCCTCTTGGAGAGGTATGTAATTGTTCAGTGGATGGGAAAGTGGATGACATCATCCAGCACCATGACAACAAGGTGATCACTTCCAGTTTGTATTGAATGTTATGAAAGTGCTGCCTGATAAATATTTCCATATGGTAGAGTCATCTTAGCACGACAATTGAAAAAGGAGACAAAAGCGTTCATCAAAATGTTGGACATTTGGCCATAAAAGGGTATTTTAAATGTAGAAATTCCTCTAAATTTAGGAATAATGTCCATGATCCCAAAATAAAACATAATAAATCATGAATCAATAAAGTACTCAGTGACCTGACACATAAAACCAGTGGAGAATGCCTTACAGATATTGAAAAAATTTTACATTTATCTTTATTATTTGATTACTCAGAAAAGGACCAATTGTGACTTTCCAGTAGAATTAATTATCTTCAAAATGTCATATATGTGTTTAAGTTATCTTCACATAAAAAAATGTTTTGACTTTCTCTAAATATTTTAATCGCCTGAAATAAAATAGAAATGATATATTTGCTTCTGCTCCTTCTCTTGTAACACAGCTGGTACCAGGCTGAACAGGAAGTGAGGAGGCAGGGATGTAAACACACATAGCTATGACTTTAATAGCAGCCCTCTCCGATCTCTCACAATGCCCTTCAGGTTTCACCTTGCCTAATGTTTTCCAAATTGTTTCAGAGAGTCCACCATGAGTTGTTCCCATAGGTGGGTTCATCATTATAATTGATCATGTTTTCAGCATCCTAGACCTTGAATTTACCACCATTTTACCATGAGTATGACTGCTGCCTTCTTTCTGTTCTGAAACTCACATATACAAAGCTCTTTTATGTTCTGATCATTTGAATATTTCCTTTTAACCACCAGGCTCAGAGATACTCAACCTGGCAGGTGAATTTTCTGTCCTTCTACCAGGCCCACTACTCACATCCACTAACCTTGGTCACCACACTTGGCTTTTGTCTCCAGATTATGTCCTCTGCTCTCTTTGCTTTGTGTCTCAATTCCCTTCTAGTCACAACTAGTTTATTTCTTTCTCAGCCTCACTTGAATGTCATATCCCTCCTCTGCTGGGTATTTGTGACCTACTAATCCATCTTAGATTAGCCCATCCCCTGCAGCTCTCCTTTCTAATACTCAGCACTGAGGGGATTTTACTGTATGTTTGCTCTACTCTTGTTATGCCCGTGTCAAGTATCGTTGCAGAAAGTGAAAGAAGAACCAATTGGTTCAACTACAAATGTATAATAACTAATCTCAGTCCCTCTGGGACTTCCTGGATATCCTTCTGTTCACTTAATTTTCAATCAATTTCTCCACAGTCATTACTTTCCCAAACTTCTTTCATTCTCGTCAGACCTGAAGTCTCCCAACACTCCCAACAAATGACCTAACCTCCATTTCCCTGAATTAGGTCATCCAACATGTACTCTCAAAGCTTCCTTCCTAGATGATTTCTTGCTGATCATTCTCTTCTATATAGGAGCATAGTAACAACTGGGGATCCAGGCAGCCAATAGATACTACAGGGAATGGGGAGCAAATAAAAGCTGTTTCTCACTTAGGTATTAGAACAGAGAATCTGGAAGTGAAGACAGGCCCACCCTAATTTTTCTCCTACTGTTGTGATAGAACTGTCTGGGAAAAACATCTTAAAGAGAAAAATTGCCACTTGTTTGTTTGTTTGTTTGTTTGTTCTTCACAGTTCCAGTCTGACAGTTATGTCACAGCAGTTGGAGCTTAAAGCAGCTGGTCACCTTACATTCAAAGTCAGATAAAAGCAATGAATGAATGAATGCTGCTGTTCAGATCAGCCTTTGTAGAGTCCAGTTTCCTGATGGCTCTTCCCATATCAATGACCATAATCAAGATACACACACAGACACACACATACACACACACACATACACACACACACACACACACACACACACACACACACACACACTGTCCATGGCCTCGATTTTATCAAGTGGGCAATTGTATTTAAATCACAACACACCACCAGGTGGATCGCAGTGCAGAAACATCAGAAAGTCAAGAAAGCTGGGTATGAGATTCTCCAGGGGGAGATGATGTACATGAATATCGAAATAAACTCATCGGAGAGCTCAGACTGCATTTTACCATTTCATGCATATAATTCTTATATGGCTATTCCAAAGTCGTTTAAAGTTGTGCTGAAGTGCATTAGGCTCCGTAACTCTGCAGTGCTTAGTCTTGCACAGCAAGATATATTCCACTCTAGAGGCAATTTCCACCATGTAAAAACTACTAAATTTTAAAATCTTTCTTTATGTGTAGTCATCTATCTTACTGCATGTCGCTCTTTCTTGATCTACTGTCTCAAAAATCCAAAAACTGGAAAGCACAAGCCTTTCTCATTGCTTATCCCAAATACCAACATCTCCTTCTTGCTGGTTAACAGGTGTAAAGTTTCAGTCATTATTCAAAAGGGCTAGTCTGCCGCACAGCATTGCACTTGTATGGTAAATGAAAACGATCCTAAAAGATTCAATGTGTTTCTCAACAAAATCTTCTTTAAAAGCAAAGTTTTACTTGTATTGCTTCCTTCCCTGTGGGTGAAAACCCCAGGTGGTGACACAATCCTGACACTGCCTGCTCAGAAGGCACTCTGCCCACTTAGTTCTCATAGCCTTTTCTCTCCCAGTCCTGACCACCCTAGTGTCAGTGCTGGTGAACATGTCTCTAACTTCACACCACACCCGGGTCTCTGCTTCATCTGACACAGCCCATTATTAACTAAGGATATTCTGTGGGGTGTGGTACTCAGTTCCCTTCCCTTTGTACTCCCAGTTCATATAAACTCGATGCCTGTCTTTCACGTTCTTGCCTCCCCCTTCATTATCACTCCCATTGTGCAGTTTCTTCTCTCTACCAACAACTTGATGAGCTAAAGTAAATCCAAGAGTGAGATAAATTAAGGGTGCATGTCTTGAGTTATATCGTTAGGTTCAAAGCTTAGTTCTGCCTCTAAATGCCAGACCTTGGTGGGAGCTCATTGAACAGATCATTAGTGTGAGACCATTGACTAAGCCCTTAGTGTGAGTTCATTGAGTAGATAAGGTTTTGAACTAGAAGTGGAGAGCTAGACCTATGAGACAACAACAGAAACATATGGGGAAAAAATAAACGTCTTTCAGTGCTCCAGAGAACAAGCATAACTCTATTTTTAATTAATTAATTTACTTACTTTATATCCCAACTGCAGTTTCTCCTCCTTCCTCTCCTCTATCCTCACCTCCCCTTCCTCCATTTCTCTTCAGAAAAAAAAGGAGGCCTCCCATGTCTATCAATCAACTCTGGCGTATCAAGTTGCAGTAAGACTAGGTGCATCTCAAGAAGAATAATTCTAAGTACTCATGAATCCTCTGGCAATTGCAATTGACATGATTAATCCTAGTTTGAAAATGAAGAATCCTGATTACTCATAAGGTAGGCAGCCATGGTTGCCCAAGTAGTGTATCTCAGAGTACACATTAAGAAGAATGTCAGCTTCATTCTAAAGCCAAGAAAAAGCCAGGTTCAAAACTAAGTGTTTTACTCAAGAGAGATGACAGAGGTTCTGGTTAGTTAACAAAAGGATGGACTGGGTATTAAGACTATCTTGTACCTCACTGGTACAAATAGGAATAATTATGCACTAATTGTATTTTGAGAGAAAAGTTTTATTTTAACAGGAAGGGTAATATGTAGGAGGAGCTAACGGGGAAGGAGCACCAAGAGGAAAAGATGGAGTAAGGAGAGGAGAAGATGAAGTAGATGAGAAGCTAGGTAATGAGAGAGAGAAAGAGAGAGAAAGAGAGAGGGGGACATGGAGACAAAAGTTCACGTGTCTCCACCAGTCAAAGATAGTTTACATATCTAGGTTGGGTATTGGGTTACACTTCTGATTGAGCATTACCATACTTATAAAGCCTTTGATTAACATTTTAAAAAATTGTATAAAAGCAAAATGGAAAAGGGGGCACGGGATAGGGGTTTTCTAGGGAGGGGAAATGGGGAAAGGGGATGGCATCTGAAATGTAAATAAAATATCCAATAAAAAAATAAAGTACTATGCCAAAAAAAATGAAGAATGTCAGCAAGAGAAGCTATCAAATGGTGGAATGAATGAATGGTATTGTGCTATGAAAATAAAATGAGAGGAAACTTAAAACTCAGTGCAATTGTGAAGAGCACTTACACACTTCTAACTGAAGCTATGTGTTTAAGTCACCATAGACAGAAGGTAAGAACAGAGTCTTGTTCTCTCCCCTCCAGGATTGAGAGTAGTAGATCTGAAATAGAGAACTGAAAGCTTTATTTTCATTGAATGCTTGAGGCAGTTCAATACAGAGCAGCTTTGAGGATGTGATAAGCTTTATATCTATCTATCTATCTATCTATCTATCTATCTATCTATCTAGCCTGAGCGTATGGGGAAGGGAGTTAGTTGTAGTGTATTCCACATAGCACATGTGGAAGACAGAAGATGATTTACAAGATTTGGTTATCTTTTTTTACAATGGGAGTTCCAGGGACTAAAATCAGGTCATCAGGCTTAGCAGTGGTGCCTTTATCCACTAAGCCATGGCACCACCTCCAACTATCTTGAACCACCACTTTCACCATATCATTCCTTGCTTACCTAATTAAAGGGCCTTCCATCTTCAAATTCTATCATCCATAAAATTTTCTGTTATCTTTGGTGTGGTAATTCCACGAGAATGGAAACATTCCTTCCTGGAGGAAAACAGAAGTTGTAAAAGGAAGCACCTTAAGACCTGAGAATTAAATAGCTCACAAGTCTCAGAAAGTTCCTGAAACTTAGCAAACTCATAAGTCCCCCTCCTGTCTCAAGATTATATAATTATTAAGAACTGCTGAAGAGAGAAGACATGCTGGCCTGCCAAGCTACCTGCAATTCATGGAGAACCAAGGTTTCGTGTTTCATGATTCATTGCCTGTGATGAGGTAGGCTATCAGTGCTGCAGCTGCCTCTGAGCCATTCATCTTTTGGTCAATAACCTCACTCCCAACCCATAGTCCTGCAAGTAACCCTGATAGACTGACTGGTTCACCAAGTTGAACATTCATGCTCTTGTTACTTTGCTCTGTCACTGATGCTCTGAATGGAGATGAGTAGACATTGTTCACATTTCTGTAAGAATGCTGTCACACAATCCTATCTTAAAGATATTTTAGTCCAGATTCACATGAATGAGCCAAATTTACCACTCATTTGCCACAGAAATATGTCTGCTTTTAGATCTCTTTAGCCCAGCAGAGAGCCTTCTTTTCCTCTTCTGCACCTGGGAAAATTCCACATATTCTTTCAATCCAGGTAACTAATGCTTCTTGTCCAAAAATGCTCTCAGCATGTGTCATTCCATGGGCTCTTCTTTCTTCATGATAATTTACATGTATGACCTGTGTCTCAGTCCTGAAAGTGTCATGGGTTGCTTTTAGAGTGTTTAACTTCTGAATACCTCTTTGTATGCATCTCACAATCTACTCGTGAGTCCATAGTGGGTTCTCATGAATTAATATAGGAAAAGAAAAAGTATTGTGGATTAGATATTTATAATTAAAATTCCAGGAGCATGTGTTCCTTTTCCTTGGAAACCACTGAATTCCCTAGTAGACTTAAAAGTTGTCCCTCAACAGCCATAAAAATCCTTTGTACCAGCTATGTTGGACTTCTCCTACAGTCCAAACAAATCTATACAACATAGAAGTCTTAGTGTCCACATGGGTTTGGTAAAATATTCTTTGGCCAAAATGGATGAAGCCTAAAAGCCCATCCTACGTAAGTACTACCTCATCCTTTGGGTTTATTTTTAGATTAGCTTTTGCTCCCAGAGATAAAGGTGAATAACTTTGCCATCCATTCTCCATACTAAGTACGCATATGACTTTTTCCCTTTATTTAATCATCAGACTGGCATTTGGGGTTTCTAATCACTTTCAGCTGCTCTAGCAACCTAAAGACTATCAATAATTTAAGGATACTTCATCAATGAAATACCACATATGTGCCCATTTGTTCCCACAGAGTATCTGGAAATGCAATTCTGTATGTACGCTCACCAGGAAAATGCGCCATAGTTACTTGCATTAATATAGATGGCCTCTTTTGTGGTTTTTGTTAATGTTTCAATCAGACTGAATATTTTGGGGTCCCAGAACTTCTTTAAGATGGCTTTATTTACTTGTCTGCAAAAGTGTTGTCTAGAAAATATCATGTTGTGATTTGGGGTATTAAAAGAAAAGAAGTTTGCTCTTTGTGCCACAACTGAAGGCTCTTTGAGGGAAGTCAACAGCTCAGCCATTTGTTGTGTTAATATTTTACATGAATAGATGTGAAGAGACTTCTTATTCATTCCAAATAAGGTATTAATGACAGACCAAAGAAATTACCTCATCCATGTTTAGCTTGGTGAACCTATGAGTTTATTTGGATTATTCATAGAAGCATAAGTAATTCAGAGGCAACTACATCACTGATAAGTCCATCCCAGCATAGATTATGACTTATAAGAGCTATATGCCTGGAGCTCCCTGCTGGCATCTCAGCCTACAGAAGAGTCTCTATTCAAAAGCAATTACTTCTGCACATATGATCTTGGGGAGAAGCCTTGCTTAATACAACTTCCTGAACTTCTGAGCCTAGTGAATTGCATGGGCTTCCTGAGCTTTGCAAGATGCATAAGTTTCTCTCCTTCCTTTAAGGTGGATTGTTTTAATTAAACCTTATCCTAGAAAAGGGTTTAAAAAACTCATTCATTCAGAAAACACCAATGTGAAGAAAGATAATTATTAAAAGAATTGATTCATTGATGGATTGATTGATTGAGCAGCAGATTGACTATCACTGGGAAAACAAAGTAATTGATACCCATGTTTTCAGATTAGACCTGTTGTGTCCACAGGAAAAGTAGAGTCAGAGGCAAGTAAAACCGATGTTAAAAGGCAATGGAAGGAATCAAGAGAAAACGCAAGAGGAGTACAGGGTTTGGCATTCAAATTGGAGGTGCTTGGTGATTAGTTCATACTAATTCATAAGTAAACCAAACACTTTCAGGTATATCTCAGGTTATTTGAAATAAAATTAAGAATCTAACTTTTAAGGAATCTAGTTGAAAGAAATATGGGGAAATAAATGTGGGAAATAAATAAATATGGGAAAATAAACAGAAAAGGTGTGACTGGAATTGGATTTCAGACTAAAATGATTTTTGTTTAATATTTTTTGAACGTAAATTCATGAGTGTTGTATGTCCATCAGTCTCAGCCCTCATTTTCTTCCCCTCATTTCATTTTGTCTTCCAACTTTTCTCAATTGCATGACCTTTTCTTCTATACTTTTTACATTTATACAAAATGGTTATGTTTTACACACACACACACACACACACACACAAACAAACACAGCCTGTTAAGGTCCACTTAGTGTTGTTTATATATGTATTTATTTAGGGCTGACAAGTTAGGATTGGGTAACATATCAGGGGGCTCATCTTCAGAAAAAAATAGATGTTGTATCTATATTTCCTGGAGAAACCTCTAAAAAGTCTCCCAACAGAAACTTTGCCATCAATTAAGATAAAGAAACTGAATTTGAGTATAAAAGTCTGCTGTGTCTATACACAATGTAAATCCACTTGACCAAGCAAATTTAGCTGATGAAGATGAGATAACTTGGTAACAAAATCACTGTAGTGGTTTTAGCCTTGTCAGCAATACATTGTACTATACAAAAAGCCATTTCACTTTATTCCAGATAATTGGGGAGTCCTAAAAAAGGCAGATGTGTGCATTGCAAGATTTCTTGACTTAGAGCAGGGTCATTCTTCAGTGAGAACTGAAGCTAAGTAAGAAGCAGTGGTTTTTTCTATTCATGTCTTATGCACAGCATTCCAGAGTGAAAGACCACACCCAATAGACTTCAGGATGCTGCCTCTTTTATAATAAGTTGGAAATTCCTTAACATTGTTTTCAAGAATGTGACAATTTCAAGTAAAGCCATGAAAGAAATCATTTATTTGATCTTAAAAGATAATCCATCTATATTTTCTCTGACAACAAAATGCTACAAAAAAAATGAGAATAGAAAAAAAAAACATTGATTTCAAAATTCTAGAGTAATTAGAGAATTAAAATAATTAAACTCAAAAAAATAAAACATAAAAATAAAATAATTAAACTCATTTTTATCTCATTTAAATGGTTAGAGAGTTTAGAGTTCACTTAGAAAATATATCATAGTTGACAGCGATTGACAGCTAAGCAGAAACTTGGAAATAATCTACTGGAGCCTCATTACATCAGTGCACACGTGGTCTATGTATCCACTGGAGCCTCTCTTCATCAGTGCATACATGGTCTATATAAACACAGGAGCCTCACTCCATCAGTGCCACACGTGGTTCATGTAGCAGAGCTTCCCTTTGCATTAACTAACAGTACAACCTGTACAATCCAAGACTATATTTTAGTACCACACAGAAATCTAAGCCAAGCTCTCTTCAGTGTTTGATTTCTTCCAAGCTGTATGTTATTTTAACCTTGTGGGTGACTGAGCCTAGTTCCACAGAGAGGGTAGAGGACAACTACCACAGTCCTTCAGGATCAGAAAAAATTTCAGGCATACTTTCAGTTTCACGAAGATGTCACTTAGACAATGGACAATTTTAAAACATTTTAAAAACAATTTCATATTGTATGTAATACGTTTTGGTCATGTTCACTACCTGGTCCCCTTTCTTATCCCTCTGAAACCCTTCTTTGATGTTTTGAATTTTTTGTCACATAAAATTGTGAAACGTTCCTATAGATAAATTGCTTTATTGAAAAAAATTATCTTACTAAAATTTCAAACCTCCAGACCATTGTCAGATGTAAAACATATCACATATGGCAGTTATTGTTCTTTAAATTCTGTAGTTAATATCTTGTGAAGTATTTTGATATATGGTCTTGATTTTGGAGGTTAAAAGTATTTCTTACATCCCAAGTTTTTATATAACATGAATTTTATAATTTGGGTGGCTCTTTTGCCCCTTATTTAAGGCTCAGTACTCAGACTCCTTCAAACCTCCCCAGTGGTTTGAAGGGGATCCAGTCAATACTGATATGAGGAGCCACCCCACCATTTCTTTTGTAGGGTGACATGGACTTCCAGGATCGAACATTTAAATTGGATAGGTATAGTGCACAGCCAGAAAGTCGGGAGAAAGCTCCCCCAGGCTCTACCCAATAAGAACCATACTTTTATCAGCTTAAGATTCTTAGAAAAATCACTGCTTCTAAATCTGTCATTAAAATGTTCACATGTCCTGGGTTCTTTATGATAATCTTAATGTCAAATATTACATTGTGTTCTTGTGATCTTAAGTTGACAGAGCAGGGAGGAAAGGAAGGAGAGAGAGGAGGAACAAATGTTTTTCTTCTTCCTACAGTTTTGGAAGGTATCTGGATGTTCTGGAGCTACAGGAGAATGAGAGCAGATACACAATATCAATTCCCTCTCACAGATCACAGTATGAAGGATGGAACTTTTCAGTGAGCACTGGGAAGCCAGGGGCACGGGAAATCTCTTATTTATACATATATGAGTTCAAATGGCTTGGCAGTATATACATAGTTTCACACTGATAGCAGAATAACCTTTCAAGAATTTTGAAATATAAATAAGAAATCAAATAAAAATGATATAGTTCCCATTAAATGAAAGCAGAGTGAACAGCAATGTAACACAACGCACCAGCTCTAGGGGGCTGGTGACAAATCACTTGGGCCCTGCGCTTAAGAATTATTTCTGATCTGGTGCCACACACCAGAATTATATATTATATTGCACATTTATTTGTCAGTTACAATAATGCAGGCTTGATCTCTCTGAAACAGCTGTCCATTCTGTGCCTTCATATTTTAATGCATCTTCAAGATACAGCCAACACACCAGCTTCAATCTGCTCTTGGCAGGACAACGTCATAACTTAGTTTAACATTTCCTCTAGTGTTTTTTTTCTCTCTCTCTCTGCACTGATGTGCATGTCAAATAGTCTGTCAGAGACGTTTCTCATAACATAAATTCCAGATGTTTTTTGGCTTCCCAAAAGGAAGATGTAATAGGTTTGCTTTTACTAATACACTTAGCTAATGAGAATAGAAGTATGGCTATAAAATCCGTTTATATGCTTTTCATGTTGAAGTATGTAAGCCATAATATGTGCTCCTCTTCTTTGTAAATGAGGTCTATGTGTGGAAGAAAAAAGAAAGACATAAAGTGAGAAGAAAATGGAGTTGGTATGGGGCCAAGCTAATGCATAACTAGTTTTGATGAAGATAACCAAAAGGATAAAATATACTATAGGTTTACACTTCACAACGTCTTTATTCATTGTGTATTCGAGAGCCATTTATCAGATATCTATTGTGTAGTCAGCACTAGGTGATAAGTGAAAGGCAGAGCAATCATTCAGCAGGAGACAAGGCTTTTATCATGAAAAAAATTACCCGAAACAGTTGAAGACATATAAGCAAGTCTAAAGAGGAAGATTCCTCCTAAGCCTTAGCAATAGCAAAAGAATCATCGGGGAGAAGTAATCATTTAGTGCAGTGTTCATTTAGGGGAAAGCTAAAGAAGACGTTGTGAGTATGAGGACCTCAAAACCCACAGTCACACACATGAAAAGTTGGTAGATTCCCAGGTGGAGTCCAGAGGTCAGTGTTTTAAGAAATACTTCCAGGTGATTCTCAATGCACCTAGACCTTGAGATCCACATAATCAAAGCTCACCACTAGGGCTCCTGACACACATCGTCTGTTGTGCTGTGTATGCATTATGTATAAAGGGTCTGAAAAACAGGGTCTTCACACACACATACACACACACACACACACACACACACACACACACACACACACACACACAAATTCTCAGAAGAGTCCTTAGCATTAAAGACCATCTTCTTGACACTTCTATCCCAACCCCAACAAAGCCTCTGGGAAAATCAGCATTAGACAAGGTCAGCACAGGATACTTTATTTTTCCCTCACGAGAAAGTCATGAAGTTAAAGGCTCTGTTGCTTCCTGCTGCTGTGGGATTCTAATCAGTGATGGATGTAAGTATAAACTGTGGCTTTTAGGAGCTCTGGGAAGGTTTTTGAGACAGCCTGTGATGTGTTTACCAAAGTCATTTGGGCTGTTTCAGAATGTGGCGCCTTGAAATGATATGGCGCTTGACCCAAATGGTCTCCTGCATCTCTCTGCCTCTCAAAACTACTATGCTTATTTCTTCTTCCAGAATCAAGATATTATGCAACTCACAAGCACTTTCTCTATGGATTGCTGAAGATTTATGAATGCTAAATGTTTAGGGTTTTTTTTTTTAATGTGCTTGAGATAACAGAAATTTATCTTATAACCCACAGATTTTTTAGTATAGTTGTACTGTTGCACATATAAAATATGGAGTGAGATATACAGTGGTCTCATTTACTTATCTTCATTCTTCATCTGACCTGAATACATGATCTGCCTTTGACTGAGGCCTGTCATAGTTCTTAATCACAACCATTTTTGCTGACTGCACAGCTCTTAATCACATCCATTTTTTTGTTCCCTGGAGTCACTGGGCTATACCTGGAGACAATTTCTGTTATCACAAACTGTGAAGGGTGCCCCAGAGTACCCTGAATACAGACCAAAACTGCCACCAAAGACCCTTAGACACAGAAAACACTCACCTCAAAAATTCTTTCCTTCAAATCTGAGTAATATAAAGGAAAAAGGAAACCCCTGTTTTATGTGAATTTTGCTCTAGATAAAAGATAAATGAAAATAACTGACAGACCATGTAGACGGGGTTAGTGCAAATGTTCCTGATTCCTTATGAATTCCCTTAGGGAATCAGTATTGGGTTTTACTGTCTAGCAATCTCTCTCTTTTTTTTTAACTGATCATAATGTGCATAATTGTGTCTAAACTCAAGGTCTTTGACAAAATGACCCTCAGAAATAAAGAAAGCAATCAAACATCAAGTTTGTGTGAGACCTACTTAACCTTATAGACTCAGGGCACAAAACTCTTCACTGCAAACCCTCAGGGCCTCCCTAATCCTTCCCCACCACAGCAAAGCATCATTTTGGAGACAGGAGCCAAAGCAGAGTATCTCTTGAATTCCCTTGTCTACACTCCTGATAGTCCTCTTCTCTCCCCAGTTTCTCCCTCCTTGGTGCTCCAGCCTTACTGCCTATTTCCTTTGCATCAACAGGATTCCTCAGTATTTCTTTCTTCTCTTCCATCTCTCTTTTCCCAAGTAGAACTAGTCATTACAGACTCAGCTCCCTTTCCTTCCGGACACCCCCACACTTCTACTCTGCAACTATATGGAATTCAGACATTATGGATTGTGTACTGATCAAATATCTATATTTTGTGTTAAGGGGCACCAACTTACAGTCAGTCAAAATTAAATCCACCTGAGATTCTTCATTTTCTCTCTTGCTCCAAGACTTCTGATCTTGTAGACAAAGGAAAAAAGAACAATTGGAAATTATTGTTAAAATAATTTTATACACACATCAGGAAAAATGTCTGAAAGTTATTAAGTGCCTTTTAGAGTGCCAAACTTATTCTGTTTACTATGTCATGAAAAAGTAAGTTTACACTAGCTTAAAAGGAAATTAGCCATTTTTTTGTTATTTGTTAGATAACAAAAAATCGAGAGGAAGTTTGCAAGGCATCCAATATCAAAAAAATAGCAGTCAGTTGAATATTCAAAGAAAAGTGAATTTCCCTTATTGGTTATCTAGTATTGTCTCTGTCATTGCTTCCAACTGACTATCACCCAGTTGATTTTGGTTCTGTGATTCACTGTATACATATTTAGAATAATGCAAAGCTAAGCAATGGTGAAAAGATCAATGATTATTTAATTACCATACATGGTATGGCTTTGGGCATGAATTGCATTTTTATGCACAGAATTTATATTTTCTATGACCACAGAACGTGCTGTTCATACTGACAAAGGAAGCTCTGATCTCTTGTTTTGAATACTAACATTGACTATACTGGCTTTTATTTGTTTGAGTTATGAAGATTTAATAATTTAACAGCAGTTCACTGGAGTTCTGTTGTGTCATCAAATAATTATAGAATTTGTATTTTATCAGTGGCAAAACTACCCTAGTAATCCAAATTCCACTTATTGTCTTTCCCTTAATGTTTCCATTACCCTTTCTCGATATGTTTTCCCATCAAAAAAATTAACTCACTCTATATCTTTCTTGAACGAAAATAACGGGTTCCCTTGCCCAGCCTTTTATTATGCAGCTTCTCCCCTTCATGACTTGTGATCTCACAGTAGACCAGCAGAAAGCCCAACACTTTGAAGTGTGATGCTAATTTGATTAATACATATTACATCCTGTTATGATGCACTTTGCCTTATGCATTTTAAATGGTGAATGCAGAGAGGGTTGCATTTGTGTTAGGAACACAGCATACTAAATGATCACCACTGAAAGGGGTTTGTGACAATTCCACTTTAAATATGAAGGGGGTTGTTGTATACAGGTCAGTGATAATTATGTAAAAATGTATGCTTTATCACAATTAAGATTTCAATAAAAACTTGATACAATTCCACCTAAAATATTCATATGATTACTATTGTTCTATAGATATCTTTATAATAGAATTTATGCGGACTTACATTTATATTTTTAATCTACATAACTTATAAGCTCCAAATCCATCCTAAAATATTTTGAGATCAAAAGGTAAGAGATTGCTTTGTGGAAGGAGGAGCATGCTTTCATGCTTATTACCAGAACAAAATAATCAAATTGCTACTTTTCTTAATAATAGTTACTTTTATGTGTGTCTTCAGGGACTTGAAGTGGCTAGATGAAAGGATAAAAACTAAATCTTACAACCAAATTTGTCCAGAGTTCTTCATGTGACCTCAACCCACTTTTAATTTCTAAAACACTCTGAAGTGTTTGAATATAGCACTCTTGTTCTTACTGTGGTATTTTGTTATGTTTTATGTTTGAGTACACTGTAATTGTTTTCAGACACACCAGAAGAGGGCACTGGATCCCCCTATGGGTGCTACTATGTGGTTCCTGGGAACTGAACTCAGAACCTCTGGAAGAACAATCAGTGCTCTTAACCAATGAGCCATCTCTCCAGCAGGTACTCTTGTTCTTACCTAATAAAGATACTGATTATTTTAGGGATATATGAAAAAGTATCTTTGCAACGAAGCATGAATTTTATGAGTATCTTATGTGTCCATTTTTGGAGTCAAGTACATAGCTATTTTTCCATTTGTAATGTACATGTTTATAGTTACAAAGTGTTTTTACCTTATATTTAACTTTTTCCAATCAATCTTTAGGATGTTTAGTAGAGCTTACAGTGACTGAAACCAGCTTAATTTACCTTAACTTCCTTCATAAAAAAAATGTTCACACTGCAGCCAAATTGAATCCTGCCACAAAACCTGTTGGATGAGCCCTTTGTCAGTCTGTTAAAATTCATAACTGTTTTCGATTGAATCACAACTCCTAAGAGAGTGACGAACAGGATTAAATGTTTCATGTTATCTCACAGTGGTGGTCTGGTAACAGTATCTATCCTCTTCTACAGAATAAATTCAAAAAAAAAAAGTGAGACAATACCCATTCTTTTCATAAAATGAAGATGTTATATTTAATTCAATACCTAGTGCTATACTTACTCATAAAATGTGGCTGGAAGGGAACTCGGTCAATGCACTTACACCTGATTCAGACCATCTGTCCTGTAGTGTATAGAAAAATCTGTGCAGTAAGAAAATCTTCAAATAGTTCAGACTTTGAAGCACAATACTCTCCACACACTCAAATACAGCACATATAGACTGAGATGGAGTTGTACAGAGTGATGTCGTTTATGAAGAGTCACTACGTTTTTATGCCCACCTTTTTCATCAACATCAGTTCAATAAACTTGGAGAAAATGTTAATCCTCAAATAGCTGACTCTTATCACTTTGATGGTTACTATCAAATTTTTATATTGTATTTTAAATGTTTTAAGCATTGTGTACAATAAGAAGCTTTTTAAAAGGGCGATCGCAGTATGCACACAGATACTTATCTGTGTGTGAGCTTGAGTGCACATGCGCACACACACACACACACACACACACACACACACACACACACACACAC
>JANHMN010000014.1:38099548-38123523 GCA_030674055.1 Rhabdomys pumilio
ACACACACACACACACACACACACACACACACACACACACACACACAATCATTCATAGGCAAACCAAAGCAAGCTTTTTATAGACCAGTGCTAACCCTTCCAACATACAATGAATATTGACTTTTTAAATTCTTCATGGCCTAATGAGATGTAAGGCATATATATCTCTACAATCCTTTGCCATTTCTCATTGACTATGCTAATAATGGTATTATACTTGATAGATTCTCTTTGGATTTGGGGTATTTTTTTTCATTTAGAATTTATGCCTCAAATTATAACATTTTACTTTAAACTGACAATCACTGGTCTTTGGTAATATTTTATGTCTTCTTTTTAAGCATTTATGAATTATATAGTATTTTTAAAAACATATCCCTCATAAAATGTCAACAGAAAGGTTGTCATAGATCTTGTAAACTTTTGACATCATGGAAAAGTGACTTTACCTGCCAATGCACACTTAAATAAATAAACTACCCAAGATATTGTAGAAATTTAATATTTGGAATCCACAGATCGATATGAGTCCAATTTCATCACCATGTTCCTTCTCCATGGAAGATCACATACAGCATAGTTGGTTTTTGGTATGATCAACAATTCATCCAATTGAAACATGACACATGGTTGACCTTATCATTGTAGCCCATTTAAAGCCCAAGAAAGAAATTAGCTAATGTTTTCAGTAATGTTAAAGTCGAAAAGAGAAAAATAAATGTGATAATTCTAAAGGATGATTTGAAAGTGTCAACTGAATAAGACAAAGTGAAAGGAAACTTTCAGAACATACAGAAGACTTGTAATATAATATAATGAGTTCATAATCTAATCTAATAAAATATAATGACCTCTGTTGTTTGGACATTCTGGATTGGCTCAGCCAATGTCTTTATGCCCTTCTATTGGGCATTCCCTATTTGAAACAGGAAAGAAAAGTGAGAGATGAGGCATCACAGAATGCAGTACCACTCCAGAGTTGGCAAAAATAAGTATTCTTATAAATATTTGCTAGTTGGTGTTGCGACCTGAGCTGCCCCTCATTCGGGAGCCAAAAATGTCTCAGACCACTCTATCAAAGTTTGACCTGCACTGCCAAAAGCCTTGGGGGCTAAGTAGTTAGAGCTCGTACTGCCCCAAGCAGCTATGGTCTGCGGGTTGGGGTTCAGCAAGAGAGAGAGTGAGAACAAACATGAGGAATGGAGACCAGAGTGTGATTCAATCCCATTTATTCTTCAGACTCTCTTCTTAGTCTAAATCCCAAGTCTTGAGTTCCTAGTCCCTAGTTCCTAATCCCTAGTACCTCCAAGTTCCAAGTTACTTCTTCCAAGTGCTAAGTGCCTAATGTCTAATGCTTAATAATCTGTTGCTTTCTTCTGAGTTCTCTAGTCCGAGTGTCTTCCACCTAATGCCTAATAACTATTAACTTCAAGTTGTACTGTTTCTCTAATGCCTAATTCCTACTCCCAAGTTGTCCTTGTCTAATTCCAAGTTCTTCCTCCAAGTGCCAAGTGCCTAATACATAATTCTCTGTTCCAAGTTGTACTATACTCTTCTGTCTGCCTCTCACCTTTTATACGTCTCACTTCTAAGCCACACCTCTAAGTCACACCCTCAAGTCATGCCCTTAGGTCTTATCTATAAATTTGATCTCTAGGTCATGCCCTTAAGTCTCAGCTCTAAATCACACCTTTAAGTTTCACACACCCAAGGGAAGATCCTGGGTATCTAAAGCAAGATGTTATCAGAGTGTGCTCAGCTGTTGTAGGCTAATGTAATCAAGTCTCTTGTCAGGGTATATGACTCAAGATGGCTTCAAGGATGATAGCCGCCTTCTGTCAGCTCCCCACAAGTTAGGTAAGATTTATCTCCAGTATGTATTCTCAAACTCAAGATGTTATTACTGTAACTCATGAGGATGCACATCCAAAATTTTCTTTGACCTAGTATCAGTCACCCTAGGACTTGTTATAAATGTATGTAACTTTGTAGATAGTCTAGAGAAAGGAAATGAAGCATTACATTAATGATACTTAATTTATAATTAATTATAATACATTTCTTCCACTTCTTCCTTTTGCCTGTGCCTGTCAAGACATAGATGTTTCCTAAAACCATAGTTTAAGTGTATGAGATCTGCTACTTCTCTGTAACTTATCATTTTAATTAAATTAGGGTGAAGATAAATCCTGATATTACCTTGTACTGTTTAGAGAGGTTTCTAAATTCTTTTAGGTTGAGTCTGTCTAGAAAGCATTATATTAATAACATATAATTATATACTAGTTTAAAATATTCTAGTAGACTCATTTTGGAACATTAAAATTAGAAGGTAAAATTAACTTTAATCTTATTTTTATTTAGTCGGACATAGCTAAATATTATGACTTCAAAATGGAATCATCACAAATTATCTAGCAGATATTTTACATTGTTCTTGATATGAAATCTTCATAGTGCTATGTATATTTCATGCTTAACTGGGCATCTCAGATTGCGCTAGCCACATTCTTCTTGACAAGGAGCCAATGTGGCTAAATGCTCTCATTTTTGGACATTACACCTCTAGAACATTCTGATCCAAATAGCTTTCTGTTTGAAAAAGAACCAGGACAGATCTCTTTAGACAGAGGTGATGAATCAAGGTTTCAAGGTTAAAAATCAACTTTTGAGTTACTGATAGAAAGACAGAGAATCCTTGTGAACATCAGAAGATTCTGCTCTCCCTCCCACATCCTTTCCAAATTTCCTATCGACTGTTTTCCCCAGGGTGAAAAAATCAGGAAAAGATAATATCCTTTCATGGATGTGGTTGCCATCTTGGCTGGTGTGGTTGGCTCTAAATCCATTAGCATTAATACTCTCCATAAGAAGCTTTGGATAAGTAGCTTTAAAACTGTGGATGATAAACAAAGAAATAGATTTTCCTGGTGAGGGTGAAATTATCAGAAGACAGGAAGGAGCCAGAGGTGCTGAGTCACGGTACATAAAGTTGTCTCTGAAAACACAGGGATCCGGGACTTGTTGGAGATATCTCCTGTGTCTTTCTGTTGATGATAGGTTTTTTTTTCCTCTGTCTTCCCTGAATGACGATTCACTCGTCTTGTCCCAGCTGCTACACAAATGAGCCCGAGGTAAATTAAATAAAGTCTTACTCATCACAGGCACTCCAGGGATGAAGTCAGCTTGAATTTAGTAGTCTAGCATTTGCCAGATTTCAATGTGCATATGAAACACATGAAGAATCTTGTTAAAATGAAGATTCTGACAAGGAAATCAGGGTCAGGCAGACAGGAGGATGTGTGAAGAAGTCAACTTTTCCCATGGTACAGTTGGTTCTGGGAAAGCATTTTGAACCAAAGCCTTGTGGTGATGATTTTAGCCCTATCTGCTCTTTGTCAATCACTACAAAGTAAGTGAAAAATAAGCAGGGTTAGGCTGGCAAGAAGACTCAATGGGTAAGAGCACTTGCTGCCAAGCATTTGGTACCTGTAATCTACGTAGTAGAAAAAAACAAACTTCTTACTTCCAGATTTCCAGAGGAAGTTATCCTCTGACCTGTATGTGAATGTACATGCACACACATGTGCGCACATGGGTGCACACACATACACAAAATAATAATAATAATAATAATAATAATAATAATAATAATAATAATAAATGTAAAAAAGTTAATAACCAGTATTTCATATCCAGTCATTTCAAACAAAAGAGAACATGGACTTTGTGTGAACCAAGTGCTAATTCTTTATAAAATCTCCTCATGGGAATAAAATTACGGACTGCCCAATGTATTCCAATGAGAGTAAGATCACTTTTTAAACTAGATATATACTTTTGCTAGACTTGGTAACTCATGCTTTTAATCTCAGCACTTGAGAGATAGAGGCAGGTAGACATCTATGAATTTGAGGCCAGCATGGTCATAGTGATTTCCAGGACAGTCATGGCTATGTAAGAAAGGCCATTCCCAGAGAGAGAGAGAGAGAGAGAGAGAGAGAGAGAGAGAGAGAGAGACAGAGAGACAGAGACAGAGACAGAGACAGAGAGAAACAGAGACAGAGACAGACAGAGAAGGAAATCGTTTATTTACTTACGTATATTGTTCTGTCCTCTCACCATGTAGGTGACTGAATTCAGATTACCAGGCTTGGCAACTGGTGGCTTTACCTGCAGAGTCATTTTTCTTGTCCTCAAATGGTTTTTATTTACCTTAGTTATCTCATAAACTCTTGCGGGTAAGTCTGGCTTTGACCTCCTGCTTATGCTGCTTCTTGAATGTAGGTTTCACAGGTGCATGCCACTGTCTAATTCCTCTCCACAATCTTATATTTATATTGAACCTTCTTTCTGTCCTTGGTATCTTACCCGTTATTTCATACTATCTGTCTGTATCTTTCTGTTTTACCTTTGGGAAGGTACCTTAATCTGTTTTCTAGTATATTAATTTACTCCCTGCCAAGTCTCCATAACAAGCTACAAGCTCTCTTCCTTTTCTCAGGTATTCTTCTCAGATCAATATACAGCTTCTTATTCCCATTTAGAAACCTGCCTCTGCCCATCTACCTAGTTTCTAGTTAAATTCTGTCACACAAGTGATTATTTACCTGATAAATATTGTGCAGTATTCTTGTAGACCAAGATCCATATATATTGGGAAATTCTGATCTCATTGATAGAATTTAGAATAAATAAAGCACCACTGTAATTTATACTTTCCCATCCAAAACTAATGTTGAATTTCTAGGAACTAAAGATTTCAAGTTACTTAATAAAAGCTTCCTTAGTTGAACTTAAAATCATAAAGTGACCTTAAAATCTAAAAACACATTATTTTAAAATTTGAAATAAACAGCATATTATTATTGACTATAGTCGCTACAGCATACATTAGCTCACTAATATGCATTTCTCCTTTTAAAACGACACTCTGTGTGCTTGGACTATCCTCACTATTTCAAATGCTCTTTAATAACCACAGTTCTAGACCTTTATGAGTTTAACGTGTGTCCATATGAAGCATAAATGGCATCATGTAATAATTGTTCTGTACCTGGCTCACTTCACTTAACATAGTATTTTCCAGGTTCAGCCATGTTAATAGTAGCAGATTTCTCTTCCAGTTAAAAACTAATAGTATCCCACTACAAATATTTACATGTTTAAAAAAGTGTGACTTCCATCATTCCATAAGTAAATATTTATCAAAATATCACATTGCCCTCTATTAACATTTATAATTAATTATTTTATTAAAAAGGACAAGGTAAGGGGATTTAGCAGCAATTGGAGCTTTGAAGCAGAATTAACATTAGGATGCTTCGACAATGAGAGACAGGGGTTTATACATTTTAACACAATTTTCAAGTAAAGAAAGGATGAGTCCTGAAGTGGCTGCTTCCTGTAGCAATACAGGTCTCCCAGTGGAGGGATAAGGACACAACCCACTCACAAAACTTTTGACCCAAAATGTGTCATGCCTACAAGATATGCAGGGACAAAGATAGAAAAGAGACTAAAGAAATGCCCAACCAATGACTGCTCCAAATTGAGACCTTTCCCACGGCAAGAATCAGTCCCTGACACTACTAATGATACTCGATTTTGCTTGCAAACAGGAACCCAGCATAACTGTCCTCAAGAAAGGCTCCACCCAGTATCCAATGGAAAAAGATGCAGATACAGTCAAGCATTAAGTGGATTTGGGGAGCATTTTGGAAGAGTTGGGAGAAGGATTGAAGGACTCTAAGAAGACAGAAATTCCACAGGAAGACCAACAGAGTCAATTAACCTGGATCCTTGGGGTCTCTCAGAGATTGAATCACCAACCAAAAAGTGAGCACAGACTGGAACTTTTGTGCCATGAAGCATTCATGAACCCCAAAAGACCAAGGAGCCGTTTCTGATGTAATCATATTAGAGTCTTTTTATTATATGTGCATACTCACAGACATAGACCCTTGCACATATATAGCAGATGAGAAGCTTGGTCTTCATGCAGTTCTCCAACAACTGGAATGGTAGGGAGGTTGTCCTGAGTCTATTGCCTGCCTACCTTGGATCGCGTTCCCCTGAATGGGCTGCCTTGTCTGGCCTCAGTGGGAGAGGAAGGGTAGGTGGAATTGGGGAAGAATTTACTGACAAGTTACTGGGAAGAGAAGGCAGGCTGATAATTGTATGTAAAGTAGATGAATAAATTAATTTAAAACGATAAAAATGAGTAAAGAAAGGAATGAGTGGCCGTTGGAACACGGCACATGAATGAACAAACTCTTACCAGGAGAATTCTGAGTGCTGTGAAAAAACACTACAAGAAACAGGACAGAAGTATTGTGAAATGTTCTTGGAATACTTTTTTTTTGGCTCCCACCAAGCTCCAGAAAAGAGTGGGTTTATTTCAGATTGCTTGTTACTATTTGCTATTGATAATCAGTTAGATGCTTGAACTATCCTCCATGTGTTTCTGTGGAAAAAAATATGTTTTTGTTCATGTTCAGCTTGTCTTTGTTATTGTATTCAGCTTAAAATAAAATGAACTTTATGCATAAGTATTTTTCTTAACCCTCCAAATATACATTGCTTCCTACTCTGAATAAAGTTAGCTACTGCAAAAACACTTTAGTCCACCTCATTTATGGGCTCCTTTCTCACAGGTCCTACAACCTCTGGCACGATGACAAAGGATGAGAGCCTTCAAAGAGCACAGACTGTTCCAGACCATGAGCCACAATACCCAAGTCATGTGAGTTTATCCTGTACCAAGACATAATTAACCCAGTCAGTTGGCCACTGAAACACCTGTCTTCCCAGAAACCATAAATAGAATCATCATTAATAATAATCATTATTAATAAGCCTCTCCTAGATTAGTAATACAATCTATCCTGTGGTGACGAGTGCAGGTCACCCCAGTGGACACTGATCAGAAAACCCAAGTTTTATTTTTTAAAATGTGGGTCTCATAGAACCCAGGCCACCTTTAATTTTCCTATGCAGCCAAAAATAATATTGAACTCCTAATCCTCCAGCCTCTACTTCATGAGTCCTGGGATCTAATACATGAGTCACAAAACCTAATTTATGCAGATTGGAAAATGAAATTGAGTGCTTCATGCATGTTGAATAAGTACTCTTCTAATTGATCTACATCAGAATCCTAAATTCAGATTTTTAACTGAATGAAATCCACTCTGTAATTTCAATTTTCAGCTGTGATTCCATGATCTAATGCCTTAAATAGAATACCACAATTCAGCAGGTCACTTTTCTTGGTGGTTATATACAGTACCTGAATATTTCACTACCAGAGCATTGCCATTTATTTTCACAGTTATTTATATATTCATATACTTCTTTATTTCAGACACATAGATATAGGAAATATATGAAGGATTTAAGTGATTCTGATTGACATTCATCATTTTCCTTTTTTTTTTTTTTTCTTTCACAGATGGGTAAGAAGCTTTACATCTGTGAAATGTTCCTTGAGCAGAGACAAGTAAGATTCTGTGGAAAACAATGTGTAGTCAAACCATTTCTTCTCCTAATCTCTGGTTGCCTTGTAGCCATTTTTTTTCTTCTCAGTCATTATACCATTTGTCCATTAACATTAGACAGCAATAATTTAGATCAAAATCATGATATGCTTTCTGAAGAAGAAAGGCAAAATATTACATTGCACATGACACAGTTTGGGGACTCCTTAATATAGCTCTGGGATACTAAAAATACCTAGTATTGAATAGGGTCCAGTGATGGCTAAAATATAAAAGAATCTGGAACCTTGTATACTGGTGCACTGTATTAGCAGAAATGCTCTGCCTACTTAGTATATCCTTGATAAAGCTCAAAAAGACCTATCTGATAAAACTGTCTGCTCTTCAAAGAAGGTAAGCATAATTAAAAAGGAAAATAAGATAAAATTTAAAAACCATGGAAAATAAATGTGAGTAAAATCTGCGTCAGTTTGAGTAGAAGCCAATACTGATGTCTTTTGCCAATGATGTGAAAGTTCAAAGATTGCATGAAGGGGAGTGATAGAATCTCAGTGTTCATCAGATATGTCAATGCATCTTCGAGCCTGGGAGCTAACAAGTAAGCACTGACCTACATTTTACAGGAGAACATTTTAAAAGCATTAAGCATATGCTGTGTACTTAGTTGATGTAATAAATATAAACATGTTCTGGGTTCATAGTAAATTCAAAGTACAGACCTTAAATAATGCTAACATTTTAAATCAAGTTGATTAATTACTAAAATACATTAGAAAAAACCATTTCAGCATTTTTTGTGTGTGTGAAAAAGGTCTTTTAGTCGAATTCAGCTCCTCCACTTCTACCCACTGCATGTGTAATTCATGAACCTTTAAACAGTATAAGATTATAGATAGCCAAACTGACATTTGTACTTTCACTTAGCAGCCTGAATAATCGGCACACTCGAAGCTTTTTAAATGTTAAAGCAATCGTGGCTTTACATTCATCTTGTGATGTCATTGCCACTAACAACTGATACAATAAATCTAAAGCGTATGAAAGCTTGAAAAGAATATTAGATATGTGTCTCATTTTAAATGCATAACAATTAAATGATGTACAAGAAGTATGTTTATGATCCATCTAGTAATGAAATGCTCTTTAAAAGTGTGATGCATTGTTGCTATTTTTGAACTTCTGAGTTCCCAAAGATGCTCATTTACATTTTGTGCTATTTGTTTAGAGCCAGAAAGAGCAATATTAGTATATTCATAATACAAATCAATAAATGTGCATACAAAGAATGGCTATGTTTGCTACTCATGAGCAGGGTACCACGGGCATATACAAAATTTGTATTCTGCCAAGCCAAAAGTGGTAGATCTCACAGTCACAGATTAAAAGAACAATAGTCATCAATTATTCTATGATCACAGAGTTTGAATGGTTAACCGTGGGTTTTCAATCATGTGTGTGTGTCTGGGTTAGTATTTACTTTAGTAGCTCAACATTTTCAGTAGTAATACTCTATTAGTTGAAAAAAGAACTATTCGTGTATTCACTCATGATTCTTTGAATCAACATATTTTTGCTGTGGACATAGGTGATAGCCAGATATTTAGAACAGAAATGCAGGAGTCATATTACATTCTCAGTGGAAATATTGGGTGCACAAGGCTCTAATCTACCAACTTCCCACCCACACAGTCCAAATTAAGACATGTTTGCATAATGGATCCTTACCTGGTCCCCACTGATGAGTAAGTAGACCAATAGATTAGCTTATCTGTGCATTTGTGTGTGTTGGTGTCACTCAAATACTGTGGCAGTCAGGAAGAGTACATGAAGGAAATGCCAAGATGCTCACATCTGATGATATTTATTATTGGCATACTTGCTACCCATATTCCAAAACTTTAAGCAAATTAGCCCAAACTGTGAAAGCACAGGATTAAGCTAGCCAAAGTTGCCATACAAGGTAATTGTAAAACTTCATTTAAGAAAGACAAGAGTAATTTTCAGAGCTAAACATGAATACTGAAGATCCTTATTCTCTAACTTCTTGCTCCAGAGATGATGTTTCTAAAGTTGAGAAATACTCACCTGTAATGAGAAATCTCACCACCCTCTCATCTGCAGTCATTCCACACTCTACTTTTAAAACTTTTGGAACAACTGATTATAACGATGCGACTTAATCATTTTTTGAAGGATTTGTCAATATTTTTTAATCCTGCTGTGTTTACCCTGCTGCTAGTCCCATATGTACAGCTTCACACATACCTGATTGAATGTGTCCCCTCACTGTCCTTCTGGAACTTTGCCTTCACTTCTGTGAACTAACTTTCAGCTTCAGTCAAACCTTACTTTATTTCTGTCTCCTTCTGCCTGCTCCTTCATCCCTAACTTCTTGTCAGTTTTAAAATTATTATTTATAGATCTGTATCAACCCACATTGGGTTACTGCTATACTATACCGTTGTATTTTAAATTATATAATATATATTCTCTTTGAGAGAGCAGAAAGCTTCTTAAAGATAGATATTAAAAGTTACTGGTCCATGATGTGCCTCAGTAAGTAGAGTGTTTGACTAGCATGTAGGAAGACCTTTGTTTGAGCCATAGTGCCACACAAGCCAAGTATGTTCTGGCATATAGTTCTGGCACTCAGACGATGAAAGAGTTCAGTCCAACCTTGGTTACATAATGAATTCAAGTTCATCCTAATCTACAGAATGAGACCCTATCTCAAATACAAAAAGTAAGGAAAATGAACAAAAATTATTGAAGGCTCCAGACTGCTTTAAAATATCAGCTTTAACATGGGAGATGAAACAATCTTACTTGTATTTGTGGTGGTGGTGGGAAGGGTGATGGTGGTGGTGGAAGGGGTGATGGTGGTGGTAGTGGTGGTAAAGTCAAGTTAATCTTTCTGTGTATGAATAATTAAGATGTCTATGCACAGAAAGTCTTACTGACTGTCAGATGCAATTTGAGTGAATCTGGTGGTTTATGTAAAAGTCTGAGTAACACATATAACATGTTTAGATGTTTTAGGAAATTAAAATCAATAAGCATATACATGATCAATTCATGAGGGAGAGAGATGAAAATACAGTAAAATGATCATATGTTCAAGTACATGAGTTTATCTCTAGCCTGTGAAAATATGCTTAAAGGGTATATAGTTTGGTGCTTTTGTAAAAATATACCCACCTCCCTTAACTTTATATTTAGCACTAATAAACAGCCTATGTACCAGATTCTACCCTAGCATTCATCTCACTGATTCTCCAACATATCTCCATGGAGATAAATAGAATTGCCATCTATCTTAATCAGGCTTTCTATTGCTGAGATAAGACACAGTGGCTAAAGGGAACATGGAGAGGAAACAGCTTATTTCAGCTTATAACTTGTACTTTCTCACCTAAGGAAGTCAGGGCAGGAACTCTTGGCAGAAGCCATGAAGGATTGCTGTTTATTGGGTTGAACCTTGTAGCTTGTTCATCCTGCTTTCACATGGCACCCAAGAGGATCTGCCTAGGATTACATTGCACTCTCATATCAATCATCAATCAAAATGAATAAATTAATAAAATAGATAAAGTTCCACAGGCTTGTCTATAGACTATTCTGTTTTTTAAATGAAGTTTCTTCTTTCCAAATAATTCTAGTTTGTGTCAGGTTGACATAACACTAGCCAGCACACCATCCAATTCAAATAAAGTTTCTGGCAGAGAAAATTAAGTAATTTCTCAGAATGACACAGCTAGATGAGGTAGAAGGATTCATAGATGTGTCTGAGACAAAAGCCTATTATCTTGGAGATGACTATCTAGACTTCAAAAGAATAGGAGAAAGAGGCTTTTAAAAACTTCATCACATTTTTGGAGGGTGTCTCTCACTATTAATAAATCTAAGACAGTGGTTCTCAACTTACAGGACATGATTCCTTTGAGAATCACATATCAGATATTCTGCATAACATATATTTATAATATGATTCATAACAGTAGCAAAATTACAGTTAGGAAGTAGCAGTGACATAATGCTTCTACAATATTTTAAAGTTTAAAAAAGTGTTGAATATTTAATTTCTGGTTTTTCCATAGCCAACAGATAACATGTGTCATTGTTTATAGGTGTGTTAAAATGTTTGAAGGTGAGTGAAGGGTTACTTTACTACAGTGCTTATGCAGGAAAGTTGTTTCTTACAACCTCAGACTCCATGGATCGCTTTTACAATATTTTCTTTCTGTTCTGATTTAAGTTCTTGGTACAGATCATTGCTAAGTGATTACAAGTTGCTCCTAAGACTTTTCTGCACTGTACATCTTTTATAAATTCATAGACTCTTATAAAGTGTTTGGATTGTTTAAAAATGCTATTGGAAACTGTTTTTATCTATTTTGTAGACTAAACAAATAATCACTGTGCTAAAAATAAAAAACTGACTCTGTGAAATATTCTCAGAAGAAGCGTAGACAAGTGCCTTCTTGATGTATCTTTAATCTCACTCAAATTTGAATATGCATATGAAGAATACTATTTCTTAGTATCATGAGTCACTTTTCACAGAGACTTGAAGGTCAATTATGATAGTCAATATATAATGAAATCATGATAAAAACAGAACGATGAAAAAGTAAATTACATAAACTTAGGCAAAGATTCAAAACTATGCTATGTAAAATTAGGAGAAACTCGAGTGAATTCAAAAGACAATGTAGAAACAGTAATAAAATTTCAAGTTTGACCCTGATTGTTGTAGCCACTAAAGAAAGGTCAGGTACATGGTGTTTGGGGGTGGGGGTTGGTTGTTTGTTTGTTTCCTTGTTTTTTATTTTGATTTTTGGTCTTGTTTTGGTTTTGCTCGTGATCTTTAAAGAATGTAATGAATGCATATGACATGAAAACTGAAGAGAGTTCTAGTTGAGAAGAAAGGGGGGACATCAAGAAGAGTTAGGGGAGATGAGAATAGCAATAAGAAAAGCACAAATAGGAATAAAATATAAAGACATATAGAAGTAAAAATACCATGATTAAACCTATCAGTAAACGTGTTAACAAAATAATTTTAAAGATAAACAAAGGAACAGTGAAGCAGCCAATATGATGACTCAGTAGGTAAAGGTGTTTCCTGCCAAGCGTTACTACCTGAGTTCAGTTCCCAGAACCCACACACTGGAAGAAGATAGTCAAGTCTTGTAAATTGTCCTCGGATCTACACACATGTACAATGGTGCTAACACATACGCACACACACCAGTAGTAATAATAGTAGTGGGGTTGGGGACTTAGCTCAGTGGTAGAGCACTTGCCTAGAAAGCTCAAGGTCCTGGGTTCAGCCCTCAGCTCTGAAAAAAAAAATAGTAGTGATGATAATAATAATAACAATAATCAACAGTAATGATGATAAACAATGAGCACAAGAAGGGAAGGGTGAGCAAGAAACGTTTACAAAAGATGATGAGTAAAAATTTGCCTTAGTACTAAACTCTAAAATGAAATGTTTCATGTTAAACTTTCTATAAGAAGTATGAACTACAAGAGACAATGTCCCTGATTTTTGAGACCTTTTTGATGAGATTTCTCAGATGGGTTGCTTGGAGGAGCATGTGTGACTTTGGAACTTCAGCACCTCAGGATGGTAATTTATATGTGAACATATATGTTCATGAACTTAGGAGTGTTGTGCTTAGGTTTACATATGCTGATAAAACCACAGGAGAATTCAATAGTCATTATATTTTCTATTCTCCAAGCCTAATGTCTGTGCTTAATTCATATTTTGCCTGCTTAACAGTTGAAATCATGTGTACCCCAGGCTGGCCTCGAACTCGTGATCATCCTGCCTCTGCCTCCTTCAGCAAATCCTACTGGCGTGCGCCACCTAGACAGAGTAACCAGCCCTTAATAATTCTGCAGCACTAAGGTCTGTCAGATGAATTTGGGCCAGAAGGCTGAATATTTGATGCTCCAATGTTAGGTAGTATAGGGGCTGTCCAGATGTTCAGTGGTCTCTATAAATTGGCTAAGTTTTAGAAGCTATGCTTAGTGCTTCCCATAACTTCAGTTAATCTAGTCATTCTGGATTTCTGACGGCGTTGAAGAGCTATAGACTCATAGCCAATTCTGGCTATTTACCTTGAGAGAAAAGATCTGAGTGGAGGGTTCTCAGCTGACATTCATTCTAAAGCCAAGAAAAAGCCAGGTTCAAAATTAAGTGTTTTAGTCAAGAGAGATGACAGAGATTCTGGTTAGTCAAAAAGAGGAGGGACTGGGTATTAAGACTATCTTGTACCTCACTGGTACAAATAGGAATAAATATGCTCTAATTGTATTTTGTGAGAAAAGTTTTATTTTAACAGGAAGGGTAATATGTAGGAGGAGCTAAGGGGGAAGGAGCACCGAGAGGAAAAGATGGAGTAAGGAGAGGAGAAGATGAAGTAGATGAGAAGCTAGGTAATGAGAGAGAAAGAGAGAGGGGGCATGGAGGCTGAAGTTCACATGTCTCCACCAGTCAAAGATAGTTTACATAGCTAGGTTGGGTATTAGGTTACACTTCTGATTGAGCATTACCATACTTATACAGTCTTTGATTAACATTTAAAAAAATTGTATAAAAGCAAAATGGAAAAGGGGGCATGGGATAGGGGTTTTCTAGGGAGGGGAAATGGGGAAGGGTTGGCATCTGAAATGTAAATAAAATATCCAATTAAAAAAAAACAGTTGAAATCATTCACACTCCCACTGAAAAAACTGACTATGTGACTATCTAAACTGGCATTAAACTATTTCTAAGCTCATTACACCTTAATAGCCAGCTTGTATCTGTTCAATTTGATTATACAGCCATGAAGATTAGTGGGATGATTCTGCACAACAAAACATCAGACTCATGAGAAATGTGCTTAAGTATGGATGAAGATTAGAAAGTGGTAAAAGAGGCAACTCTTAAAACAAAGATCAGAATTGCTCATCTGATGGTCTTCTCTCCCAAGAAAAGTTATAGGAAGAAAACTTTTCAAGTTCAGGTCTTACCTCCCGATGAAATGTGGATCAATGCAAAGTTCATTTAGACCGAACACCAACACACACACATATATATACATATATATATATATATATATATATATATATATATATATATATATGTATATATATATATATATGTGTGTGTGTATATGTATATATGTATGTGTATATATATGTATATATATGCATATATATACATATATATATATGCATATATATATATAAAATTGATTACTTATCATTCACTAGCTTCAAAACTGACACTTGGTTTATCTACCCCACTTACTTGTGTTGATTGGAACACAGTAGTATTGAGAACATGCTATATACAAGTTTGCCCACAGTACAATAATGTGATGATTTATAGCAAGCATTATGAAAAGATCCCAAAACATATCCCAGTAGGGTATAACTGAATTTGGTATGAATAAACAGAACAAGGGAAGATTCCTAACCCTGCTTGAGGTGACAGGAAAGTCTGCCTCCTACTTAGCATCAATACCTATGAAAAACTATACTTACCTAGATGCTGATGCAGAGAAGAATGTTCTAAGTGTAGGGAAAAATACAGACAAATGAAAACAAAGCCCTCTGAAGACTTCAAGTAGATTAAAGTGCTAAATGCAGAAAGAAAACATTGAGGTAATGATTAAGTGCAAGGGTCTGCAGAGAAGGCCTGGTGAGGAAAGTACTTGTTACACAAGAAAGAGGACCTGAGTTCAAATCCCCAGCAACCCCGTAAGGTATGAGACTATAACTTTTTTACATCAATTTTAAGCTTAATGAAACATTTCAGATTAACTCTTAGCATAGTATATCATTTTGTTGATTGAACAGGAAAGTGAAAGATATACATTCTGATCTTCTCTACGTTTCCAACCCCCAATTCCCAGCCTTAGATTCAGTACACAACTACAGATAATCAAACCATTGGTAGTATCTTCAATGAATGATTTTTCTACATCTATGTGACAATTTTAACCAAAGAGAGACTTTATTCTACAGTGTGTGGTTTTTTTTCCCAATAATCATTAATTCAATCAAGTCTGTGATTCTAAGCTTGCAGTGTTGAGTGAGCAGGTAAAAATACTTGCTATGCAATGTGGATCTCCCAGCATCCACATAATGACAGGAGATTGGTGCCTGACCTATACTTTATAGTATATAATATATATATATATACATAACAACATTCAGGAGACCTTCACCAGATCCCTGGATCAAACTTGCTAGTGAAATTAGCCCAATCTCTGGATTCTGGGTTCAGCAAAAGATCTTATCTCAATATATAAGATAGAGAAAGATACCCAAAGTCAAACTCTACACGCCACACATACTTTCACACTGAGTTTTTGTGGCACAAACATATGTGAACATCCATCTACCCACATACCATATACACTTATACACATTTTTAAAAGTCAGTAATTCTAAACTTGTGACATTTGCATTTCACCAAATAAGAAAAGATGACTGGTCCACTTAGTACATTTCAATATATACATTGCAGAACCATCCCTGTCTCCAACTTTAAGACCTTCTTTTCAAATCTAATCAAACAAAAGAAATAGTTCTGACTGCACACTGAGTATGTACTCATTATGGTGTCTGGACATAGTAACTCTGGTGGGTTCATTAATGTCCCACACTAATTAATCCATCAAAAGCATACTTCCTTCAGTTGACTAAGGAGCACTGAAGTTTAAGCAGAAGACATTTATGTACCAAGGTCATTAAAGAAGCACACTTCCATGCAGCTATCTACCTGAAAATTCATATTTACATTTTTTCAGCAGCACAGTTTATGAGGAATTTCTGTCAGAATGATTCTTTCACAGACTGGGTACCCTATATTTATGTAGTATATTTCATATGATACATTAGAGATTACCAAAGTCACAAAATAATCACAATAGTCAGAAAAACATATAACTCTTTATATAATCTCAACATTTTGGAAAGGACCAAAGATGAGCTTCTGATAAAACAGAGATAGAGACCCTAGAGAACAGGTACTTCTGAGGGCAGAAGGCACTTAAGCAGGAGAGTGGGGATGGCATCCAGAGCATCCCAGATGAAGATCCGCACAGGGCCCCCAGTAATCAAGTACCCTGGTGAGAAACAGGGAAACAAATTTTCAAGTTGAAGGCAATGCTAGCTCTTTAGTTTGGAAGTTCTCATTTTCTCAATCACTCTTTCAAATAAATTCACATTATATATTTCCCTTCCTTTTTTGCCCTCAGAATCCTATAATGTAGAGATCTTGCAAGAGATTGAGGATCTCAGAGTGGAAGGGGAACAGGTCTTCTTTTCATACTCTTTTAAGAACCTACTTAATACTTCACCTAAATTGGTCACTGCTAAAGCAAAACCACATTGGATATGGACTCTGGCCCATCCCCTGTGGGGAGCCAACAAAAGGAAGCTATCACCCTTGCAGCCATCTTCAGCCATATACCCTGACAAGAGACTTGATTACATTAGCCTACAACAGCTGGGCACACTCTGATAACATCTTGTTTTAGATACCCAGGATCTTCCCTTGGGTGTGTGAGACTTAAAGGTGTGATTTAGAGCTGAGACTTAAGGGCGTGACTTAGAGATTAGATTTAGAGACAAGGCCTAAGGGCATGACTTAAGGGCGTGACTTAAAGGCGTGACTTAGAATTGAGACATATAAAAGGCAAGAGGCAGACAGAAGAGAGATCAGAGAACCAGACAACAGATTACTCGACAGTAGAAAAACTTGGAACTAGGAATTAGTACAACACAACTTGGAACAGAGAATTAGGTATTAGGCACTTGGCACTTGGAGGAAGAACTTGGAATTAGACATTAGGCACTTAGCACTTGGAAGAAGTAACTTGGAACTTGGAGGCACTAGGGACTAGGAACTAGGAACTAGGAATTCAAGACTTGGGACTTGGACTAGAAAGAGAGACTGAAGAATAAACGGGATTGAATAACACACTGTCTGGTCTCCATTCCTAGAGTCTAACCTCACTCTTTCTCATGCTGAACCCCAATCCGTGGACCGGAGCAGCTTGGGGCAGTACGGGCTCTAACAATTTAGCCCCCAAGGCTTTTGGCAGTGCGGGTTCCAACACTGACAGAGCGGCTCGAAACATTTTTGGCCCCCAAATATGGGGCAGCTTGGGCCTCGACATTTTTGGCTCCCAACTTGGGGCAGCGCGGTCTGCAATAATCCCCAACATCCACCTGTTGCAAACCAGTCACCAAAACCTGCTGCCATTCACCAGTGTGACAGCCTTGGGGTTGGGGGAGGGGCCTCTTCTTGTTCTCAGTAATTCTTCAATCTAAAATTCCAGCTGTGCTCTCAGTGCGTCAAGGTGGTTCGTAGAGTCACACACTGGCTATAAATCACATCAGAGTACTTCTCTGCAATGTTTTTACTGTAATGTGTATCTCCCATGGTTTCACCTGGAGACAGCATTCGTCCTACCTACTTTTTGTCTATGATAAGATCTTTGGGCCTCATTATCATTTTCTAGAACAGTAGTTCTCAACTTGTGGGTTAAGACCCATTTAAAGGTCACAAGTCAGGTACCCTGCATATCAGATATTTACATTAGGATTCATAACAGTGGCAAAATTATGGCTGTGAAGTAGCAATGAAATAGTTTTATGGCTGTGGGTCAACATTACACAATGAACTATATTAAAAGCTGCAGCATTAGGAAGGTTGAGAACCATTGCTCGAGAGGTTCTGGTCTGCCTCTTGTCCTTGAGGCTCCAAGCATTCTCCCCAAGAAAAAAACAGAGCAAAACAAAAGCACTGGAATTCAAAAACTTTTTCTCTACCTCTTCTCAACTTTTATTCTCTTCCCAGAGAGGTTTCCTTCTTCAGATGTCATCCACCATAAGCCTGACAGCATGTCAAAGTTGATTTTTCACAAGCTCCCACATAACTAATGCTGTGATCTCAAGACCACACTTAGAGAGCTACAGTTGTATTTATAACCATACTATCCTGAAAAATGGCAGATCTTGGAAGCTAAGCAAAGTTGGGCCTAGGTAGTACTTGATGGAAGATCTGAAGTTCTACAGTGTCTGTATGGAAAAGAAGTGGTGAATTCAGTCTGAAGGTATCTTAGTTTTAGATTCTGAAAGACATATTATTCTCTAAATAGTAAATTATTAGTCAAGGCTTTTTATATGGGAGATAATGGGTGAGTAGAAGGCATGCTAATAACACATATACTCCTAGTGCCTGGAGATGGCTCAACAGTTTAAGAGAATCTTCTCAGAAATGTGATTCTGCTCCCAGGACTCACACGACAACTCAAAGCTATCTGTACGCCATTCCCAGCCAACAGATCTAGTGTCCTCTTCCTGCCTCTGTGGCCACCAGTCACACACATGGTACACAGACAAAATGCACATACGCATAAAATGGATTACATACATAGTTTGTTCAACTATTACATACGTAATAGTTCAAAAGTATATTCTCTGTTACAGCAAGATAAAAGGTTATTGGTGACTTTGGGTGTGCAATTTCAGTAGGAGAGCAGAAAAAACAGATTCCCATGAACTGATGAGGGGATGGGGAGGTGAGGGGTCAGTAGACAGTGAATATAAACAATGCTTTGAAATTCTGACAGTAAATGAGGGGAGAGAGAGAAGAGAACCTTTTTTACCCTCCCTACCCCATTAGAGGAAGTGAGGAGAAGAGGAATTTTCAACATATGAAAATGTTGCTGCCTGTTACTACAGAGGAAGTATCGAAGATTCAGAGAGTGTTTAATTAGTGATCTACATTTTCCAATGAAAAGAAACGAAGTGGAAATCAAAACCCAGAGAAATTGACTCTATCTCAAGTAGAGAGACATGTATCCATGGTAACAGATAGGCTATTGTATTGAAATTAAGAATTACAGGTTGAGTGTTTGAGGAACACCCGAACAAGATACAAAAAGTTTAAAACTGGAGGACACATGAACTGTGCCACCAGAGGAATGGGCATGGGACCTGTGAGACAGAGCATGCTCAAACCCTGGAAATCTCAGAATTTGAGGCTGGCAAGAGTAGACCTAACTCCTTCCCTTTTTTCCCAGCCTGCTTTGGGGCACATGACCATCCCCCTGACCAGGTGAGCACAATCAGTCAGTCACATATGCAGCACCTGGAAGGCCTTGCTCTGCTAATTAGGCATCTCAGTAGCCTTAGTCTTCAGCTAATGACCTTCTCATCATCCCTGGATCTTCTCACACCCTTCCCCAAAACTGTATAATCTTTGGTTCACCCCAAATAAAGTAGATGTGTTCAAAACTACCCCCAATAAAGAAAACCATACAAGCTAAGATCAGCTTAGAGAGCTGCGTCATTAGATTGTCAGGGAAGGCCTTGGCCTAAAGGAACTGTAGCAGTAAGATTCTCAAAGAAGGCCTTCTCTGCCTGATGCCCCCAGGAAAACATGAACTGCGAACTCCATTCCAGAGTGTGCCTTGTCCTCTGCAATCCATACAAGAAAAGACAAAATCCAGTGGCACATAAAACATCTGGAGGGTATATGTAAGGGCCACTCTGCAGGCTGAGAATGGATTGAAGATACAGAGGGGTACGCCAAATTTGGGGTTCATTGCTGCAAAGATATATCGTAACCATCCAACTCTTATAAAGGAAAACATTTAATTGAGGCTGGCTTACCATTTCAGACGGTCAGTCCATTATTATGGCAGGAAGCATGACAGCGTGCAGACAGACATGGTGATGAAGGAGCAGAGGGTCTGCATCTTGATCTGAAGGTAAAATGAAACTGTGCACTTTGGCTGTAGCTTGAGCATAGGAAACGTCAAAGTTCACTCCCACAGTGACAAACTTCCTTCAATAAGGCCACACCTCCTAATAGTGCCATTGCTTATGGGCCAAGCATTCAAACACATGAGTTATTTGGTGGCATTCCTATTCAAATGGACATTCCAATAATCTTTACTAAAATTTCTGCATGAGTTTTGTGTTTATCTAAATTATTTAGCCTCAGAGGATTACTTTGTTTGAGCAGTAGCCAGTCAGCCATAGGTCCGTTCAATGGGAGTAAAATGACACCTGGTTTTCCTTATTTCTGAGTTCATTTATGGGTTCAGGTGTGTTTGTTTGTTTGCTTGCTTTTTGCTAAGTAGTTCTCACATGAATGTCTCTTATGTTAAATACAGTCAACTTGTAACCCATACCCCTAGTAGAAGCCTAATATCTTCTGTACTACTAAGTTCTATGTATACAATACTCTCTTGTCTACCTGAACACATAACATAAAGCTCACTGTATAAATCACACACAAGTAATAGATTAACAGCAATAACAAAAGATGAAATAAAATAATTATACGAATATAATAAAAGTTACTTAAAACTTAGTGATGGCAACCAAGAGAGTACAAGTCTATAATCCCAGGATGCTAGACAGGAAGATCGATCATGAGTTCCAGGTCAGCCTGGACTTAGGAGAGTAAGAAACAAAAGAAGGAATGAGGGATGAATAAAGGAAAGGAGGAAAGGAGGGGCTAGGAAGGGAACAAGAGAAGAGAGAGGTGAGAGGAAGGGAGGAAAGGAGGGAGGGAAGGTGGGAAGGAGGGAGGGAGGGAAGGAGGGAGGGAAGGAAGGTGGGAGGCAGGAAGAGAGAGGGAAGGAGTGGAGAACAAAGATGGGAAGATGTAGGAAAGGGAGCAGAGTAAAGGAGGGAGAAAACATAGAAGTCTATTTCTGTGTTTTCTTTTTCATTTCTTCAAACCATCAGTAATTGAAATGATAAAAATTCAACCCACTGATATCAGGACCCTGTAATTAGACTCATTTCTCTATTTCTGTCTTACCCAATACCAAGCTTTTGGTTACAAAAGAGACCCCAATAGGAGAAAAGCTCCCACCATACTGCCAGGAAAGAATGATCCTAGGACACAAGGACAAAGAAGGTGGTCCATGGCAAGAGACTAGTTACAGCAATGGCTCTTACACTTCCAGTCGTGCTCAGTAACATAGCAGAACACTGTGTGAAGCAAGTCACAGGCCAATGGCACCATGGACCTGTAAAATAGAAATTCTACCTACTCTCCAATGGTGCAGAAACCAGGAATAAATGCTCCGTGTGTGTGTGTGTGTGTGTGTGTGTGTGTGTGTGTGTGTGTGTATGCTTGTGTGCATGCTTGTGTGCGTGTGCATGCATGCATGTGTGTGTGTGTGTCTGTGCCTGTGTGTGTGCATGCTTGTGTGCATGCTTGTGTGCGTGTGTGTCCGTGCATGCGTGCATGGGTGTGTGTGCCTGTGTGTGTGCGTGTGTGCATGTGTGCGTGTGTGTGCGTGTGTGCGTGTGTGTGTGTGTGTGTGTGTGTGTGTGTGTGTGTGCACATGTGTGCGTGTGTGTTTGAAAGCACATAGATGTTGTAGATGGGGTAATTTCTTAAAATTATTTTATTTTGACCAGGTTCTGGGATCACAACTGGAAAATGTTCTGAATAACTACACTATACTCCCTAATATTCTCAGACTCCTGTGGGGTGGGGGTGGGGTTCCTATTTTTTCCTGTCTCTCCCTTTGATTTAGTAAAACTATAAGATTAGTTAATATTTTTTATTCAACTGAAAAACCCTGTAGCAGAAATAAAACAGTGCTTTTGTTTTCGTTCCTTCTTCCTTCCTTCCTTCCTTCCTTCCTTCCTTCCTTCCTTCCTTTCTTTCTCTTCAAAGTGTTAGGATGGTTTCCCCAACAGAGTATGCAGAAGCTTAAATCACAACTGCAAACTCCAACCCCATTTCTCTTGGCTCCTATGTAGCCACTAGGGGTGGGGAGAAACAGCTTATTAGACCAACATGCTGAGTGGTATGTGAGATAAAATGGTGTGTGTGCAAATAATGTATGATATTGTTTGAGAAAGAAAAAGAACTCAAGCAAGAGAAGCCAAGCAAAACTCCTTACAAAGTTCTTTCCAATAATAATAATAGAAAAATAATGATCACCAGGTATAATTTAATTTATAATTTTTAAGATAGTAAATAATTGAAATAGAGATGAATAGTTTATTGTAACTGTGTTAAAGAATTGTTATTTGCTTAAACAGTTTTTCATTGTTCGTAAATTCAAATTCATTGAATTTTCATTGTTCGTAAATTTGTAAATTGTTTTAAGATACTAAAATCTGTCTTGTCTCAGAACAATCTCCTGGAAATTAAACAATATAGAGTCCTCTTGTCTTCATTGCTTTAGAGAGAATCCTGTGTGATTTTAGTTACAGGTGACCAAATTATGAATCAATATATCAATATGTGATTAATGGGGGTGGGAGTGGGAGTCTGAAAAGAGTTTGGGAAACAGAAAAATTATGAGCAAAACACATTGAATGAAAGTCTCAAAAATAAATAAAATCATAAAAAATCGTGTTTAAAAACAAAATAAACTTTTAAGAAAGACATTAAACAATTTGGTAGTCAGAGTCACTGTTGGTTGTTATTATCTGTTTTGGTTCATACCACAGAACCAAGATGTATGTTTGTTTGTTTGTTTGCTTGCTTGCTTGGTTAATTTTTTTGTTGTTATTTTAGTTTATCTTCTACAAGTGAAAATCAGAAATTCTACATTCCTATCAGTTCGGGCATTCTAGCTAGTATATTTCAGAATCCCAATGTTCCCAGTCTCAGCGTCCTTTTCTATATTTTCAATGAACAGATGTCAGAAAACACTTGAGAACTCAAACTACCCAACCAGAGTTTTGCTAAAAGTAGAGCCAGATCATCACATGAGATTATGGCCAGGAAACAAACAAACATATGCATATTACAGACCAGACCCACACAAATGCTTCTGTATGTATATCATAAAGGAAAAAAATAGACATCATGAGTAAGAGCAAGTAAAAGCATGTAGAGGAGCTTAGCCTGGTTGTCTGTAGAAATGGTTTAATGTAAGCTTGACTAGTTCTCTTCCTGGATGCCATTTTAGAGACACTGTCTCTTTGATAAAACAAAAGACTGTGCTACAGATAAATATTCTTAATCTTTCAAGATTCACAAAGCTTTTCTATTGCCTCCCAGCTCCCAATATTTTTCATGCACTTTCCATCCTGAACAAAACTAAAAATAATTTTTGTGTAAAAGAATAGACAGTTTCCTAGCATGCAGACAGAGGTGTAAGTTTCAGAGTTCTAGAAGTACATTGCTATATCTGTACAAAATGAGAGTCTAGACTATCATGGCCAGCAGTCAGTCATTATCTGGTACTATATATATAGCTATGTGAAAAGTGACTTCCAGCTATCAGAGAACTCAGATTAGGTCAATAAATTAAGAATTGGTAACATAGAAAAAATCAACAGCATAAGTAGATAAAGGAATGGAGGAACGTGGTGTTTGTGGAAGGTTCCCTGAGACTATGACAACAGAAGAATCCAACCACAGTTTTATATATATATATATATATATATATATATATATATATATATATA
>JANHMN010000014.1:38124237-38182432 GCA_030674055.1 Rhabdomys pumilio
TCTTCTTCTTCTTCTTCTTCTTCTTCTTCTTCTTCTTCTTCTTCTTCCCCTTACCTCTGCATCCTGCTTGTTTATCAGATGTGAGCTCCCAGCTACTGCTTCAGTGCCTTGCATGCCATGCTCCCCAAGGTAATTGGTCATAAACTCTCCTTCTATAACTGCAAGCAAGCCCCCAATTAAAATATTTCTGTCATATGCTGGTTTGATGACGGTGTTTCTTCCTGCCACTAGAAAAGTGACTAAGAAGGGGCTCTGGTCTCTTTTCATGGTTACTCTGGATCAAGGGCAAGTGTCCCCTAGATATTTAAGATATACCTAGAGCTCTTTGAGAAGAGGGTCTTTGCATCCTCATTCTTCTATTTGCCAGAATTAAATCCCTCTCATTTACAGGGCTGGGGTCCCTATTTTCCAGATAGATGCTAGCAAGTGGATTGTCTTAGCTCCTGGCCTCCTAGTTCTTTGCTGTGTAGCCTCTTCCATCTTCAAGTCAGAAATGCTTAAGTCTCAGAATTCAAATATCTTTTATGATCTTTGAATTATAGATCCAGATTTGAAGGGATTGAAGGAACATACCCTCCCTGAATAACTTTCTTATTTTAAGGTCAACTCTTCTGGGATATAAAATATATCTTCAAAATCATCTGACAGCAATGGATATGTCAGTGTCAAAATTTTGAGAAAAGATATGCTCCACCTCTTTTCACTAGAAAATCCACATAATTATATACAGAAAGAGATAAAGATAGATAGATAGATAGATAGATAGATAGATAGATAGATATTATACACACACATACAATTATTTAACTCATAACTAACATAGAAAGAAGAATCTGGAAAACTAAAATTAAGCTAAAGATAAGATTTATACGCTTGTTTTTTTCATTTATTCATTCATTGCTATTCATTGATCATCCATTCCAATAGCATTTGATTAGGAAAAGATATTTAAGCAGCATCTTATGTCAAAAAATATTTTCTAAAATTCTTCTTTTCTTCTAGTTAAAAGATCCCTGCATGTGAACATGGTACTAGTTACTTTTTATGGCATGAATCAGGAAGAGGGAGAATGAAACAAAACAAAAGTCCCCAGTCAGGATGGCACAACGACTGATGAGGAGCAATGTCATGGCATTAATTGCTACAATAATCTAGAAATTATCTCAAGAGCACAAGAGGACTCTTGTAGATAAAATGTATATTCCATGCCATTTTATATAAGGAACTGGAGCGTCTCTGGGTTGTGTTGTCTGTGGGAGTGGTGGAATCCTGTAATTCAATCTCCACGAATATTAATAGATACTAACTTCTCTGGTAGACACATGACTATTTTGTGGTCCACTTCCCACCCCACAAATCTACACAGTATGTATTTCTTTACATTCTTCAAAATCTAAAACCATTATCATTCTTTCATATATATAACAAGTCTTTTACCAACCTTTCATTTCAGGAGAGAAAGCAAAACAAATGAGAGTATCTAAAATTGAACATTTCTCTATGGTGAGACTACAGAGCTAAGCACTGCAGAAACTGGTTGTCAAATACAAGCCATGCTGATACATAGACGACATTGCTTCTTGGCAGGTAGCCCTGTGGTGTGGTTCAGGGATGCCAATTCTTTCAGTGATCATCTCATCTAGGTATTTTGCATTTATGTGACACATTTTTATTTTCAAAGGGACTTACAAAAATTTATTCATAATACTCTAAAATTTGGAGCTATTATTTCTCACATTGTAGATTTAAAAATTATAAAAAGTGAAAAATTCACATCAGGCCATGAACTGAACAAATCTAAAATATGACAAACCAGTCTACCAACTTTCACCCAATACTTTAACTTTTCAACCAAGTATTCCTTGCTTTGTCTTGCTAGGTGTCTTGAGCAAAGCTTCAAAGTGATTTCCTTGAAAATCCATTAGAACAAAAAAGAAAAGAGAAGAAATAAAGCAAGGGAGGGAGGAACAAAAATTGAAGAAGGGAGAGAGGAAGAGAAGTAGAAAGACTTATTATAATTCCATATTCTTTCAGCTATATTTTCATTCCTCCTCTATGTGAGTCTCTATCTCTCTGTCTCTGACTCTGTGTGTCTGTCTGTCTGTCTGTCTGTCTGAACCAATCAATCATTTTTATATACGTACAATATTATATATATATATCATCATATTAAATATATATTATATATATAATCTGTCAATAGACAGACAGAGAGACATGATAGATAGATAGATAGATAGATAGATAGATAGATAGATAGATAGACAGACAGACAGACAGATAGATAGATAGATGATAGATAGATAGATAGATAGATGATACACATTCTCTGTGTGTGTGTCTTTGTCTCTCTGTCTCTTTCTCTCTCTCTCTCTCTCTCTCTCTCTCTCTCTCTCTCTCTCTCTTTCTTTCTGACATTGTGTCATGTAGCAAAGTTATACTTAAACTCCAGTGAACTTCTTCTTCCTACCACACTTTCTATGCTTCAAACTAAATCCAAGGCTTCAGACACTCTAAGCAAGCACTGTTGCTACTGATCTACATTCCCAACCAACATCTAATTCTCTTATAGTTACTTTCACATACTAGTTTTAAAACTGTCACTGATAAAACCCTGAGTGTTAGTTACTTACTGAAAGGATGTGCCTGTTGGCAGTGACTAAGAAGAAAGTCTAATTCCTTTTATTTTAGGAATATCCACAGACAAAATCAATTCTGAGTCACTGAATATTTTTATGGTGCCCAGGAACTTTCATTTTGCGCCAGCGATCTACATTAAGTGTAATTTCTACTTAATATGAGAAATCTAGCCTCTAGTGACTAGTGTTCTAGACAGGATTTTAACTGTAATTTTTAAATTGTAAATTTCTTCAGGTTGCTGATAAGGAGAAGAATCTGTATTAGGTTCAATTGCTCGTGTCTGGCAACTACCATTACCACAACACAGGACTCTGGTTTTTGGTGACAAGACCAGTAGCAATCAAGATTGAATTCTGAGTCTGGAGCCAAGGCTCCCCTGCAGCACAGATACACAGAGGCTGAACCTCTATTTCAAGGCTGAATGGGGAATGGTACCTGCTACGTACCTCCTTCAATTTGTGGCTCCCAGAGATAGGTAAGTGGTCGCCCTGTTTTAAGTGGGCCACCTTGAAGAGCATAAAATAGTCTTAGAAAAGACATCAAGGTTGGAGCAGCATTATAGTCAAGCTTTTATAAGTTTGATACAAAGTAATTCTTGTTTTAGACAGAATTATGTTATACACTTAAAACTGATCTGAAGCTATCTATGCAGACCAAATTGGTCTTAAAGTTCTGATTCTTCTCCTTCAGCCTTGAGAGTGCTAAAATATCAGGCCTATGTACCTATGCCTGGATACATTTTTAATTTTCTCTCTTTCTTTTAAAAAATGTTTAAAATGTAAGTATGTTCTCTCTCTCTCTCTCTCTCTCTCTCTCTCTCTCTCTCTCTCTGTGTGTGTGTGTGTGTGTGTGTGTGTGTGTGTGTGTGTCTGTGTGTGTTATGTGAGTATATGGTGCCTGCAAAGGCCAGAGAGAATATTGTGTCCCCTGAAGCTGGAATTACAGAAGGTCGTGAACCATCATGTAGGTGCTGAGAATCAAATTCTAGTCTTCTGGGAAAAGCAGTCACTGTTCTGAACTGACAAACCACCCCTCTAGCCCCACTCTTTGTTTTTTAATACTGAGATTTTTGTTTCTATTTCAAATTTTAAATATTTTCATATCCTCTTGAAAACTGTAGAAGCAGTTTTACTTTATGGAAATACCTCAGGCTGTATCAAGCAGCAAAGTCAAGTCACATACAATGAATTCAGCATCCAAACACCTGTCACAAGTTGAAGATCACTCTATTTTATTTTTTGTTGGTCTCTCCACCTCGTCAGAGTGATTCTAATGTTATCTAGTTAATGTGCCCATAGGCCACTACCTGTAAAGAGAATGTTCCTCATGTCACCAGCATTAGCTGTGCATGAATAGATGGGCCTTTCACGTATCTTAGTGATTTAAAACAATAGTTAACAATTGGATCCAGTTCCTTTGGATGAGGAATTGAGGGCATCTTATTCAGCAGATTAGGTAACAATGAAGAGGTTATTCTAGGTTGAGGATAGACATGAGGGCTAACTGGGATTGAAGGACACACTTTTTTTTGGTTTTTGGTTTTTATTTTTTGTTTTGTTTTAACAAAAGAAGCAGCACAAATAAAACATAAAAGCACAAACACAGGCAAAACCAAACTGAACACTGAAGGCATGGAAGGATATCCTGACTATTTCTCTTTCTTCTTTTTGTTTGTTTGTTTGTTTAAATGAGATTAGGTCATCTTTCCACTAGTAATCTTCCGTTATGGTTCACTTAGATTGATTCAGCAGCCTTGAAAATATTTTTATTAATTCGTTAAAATGGTATACATTTATACCATGTATCCTAATCATATCACCAACTACTCCCACATCATCCCTCCTGGTGCCCACAACACATCTTCCTCCCCACTACACATCCTCTTTGGAAGGACACACTTCTAAAATGACTACAGCATGTGAATGGCTAGCTGGGCATTCGTTAATTTCTTCCACACAGACTTTCTAACAGACTACCGATTCATCTACTCACTTCAAGACATGGCCACTGAGCTTTCCCTAGACCAGCTGATCCAAAAGAGAGCAAGTCAATATGTTGGGCCATGGAAGGGTATCCTGGTTCTTGGGTTGTGGGTTCGTCCATGTCCCCAGAACCCAGGCTCCTGACATGAGGCCTAATCACCACCCTTCAGTCATGTACATAGGTGGTGGGTGTGATAAACAGGCCCCCAGGCCCTAGAGAGATTTGAATACTAATGAGGTACCTAAGTCAAGAGGGTGGAGCCAACTAAGCATTCCTCCTCAGCCCCTCCCCACCTTTCCCCTCCCTATTTAACTCAGGCATGGCCTAGGTTTTGTAGGGTATGCATCCAGATCCATCCACCATCCGCCATGCCAATAAACTGGTTTTGGAAACCCAAGGACTTCTTCATGTGTTGGGGCCGCACTGTGAAGAACCGTGGAGAGGCTTTTAGTTAATGAGCAGCTGGGCCTAACTTCCAGCTGGAGTAACCCAGAGCATTCCCAGCCGACTACCCACAGCATGGCGGGAGGAACCCTGGGTTCCCCAGCCGTATTTTTCCCACATCAATAAAAGACCATGTCAGCTAGGAGCAACTCTAGAAGCCAGACTCTATTCACCATAATAAAGCCTCAAGGAGAAAGAGCCTATGCTTATTGAAGAATGATCATTTGATGTATGGTCATAATTTAACTGCCATAGAGACTATGTGAAAGTACTATTCTTAACCATAACTATGATGAAGGAGTCTATGAAAGATCATTTGCACTTGTTACAGACATAAACATGCCTGTGTGTGCAAACCTTTTCATTTTGGGTAGAACTAGTCACCCTTAATATGTACATATTGTGTGGTATGCATGTGTGTACAGGGGCCAGCGTTGACTTCTAATGTCTTCCTCAAATGCTCTCAACCTTACTTTTCTCTGAGACAGGTTCTCTCACTGACCTTGTGCTTACCATTTCAACTAGATTAGCTGGCCAATGAGTCCCTACAATCAACTTGTCTTTGCCATACATCCAAGCTCTGAAGTTTGAGGTCCACATTGCCACCCCTGTCTTTTGCAGTTCTAGGAAACATAGCTAGATCCCTCTACTTGTATGCTACAGCAGGTCACCACCTCCTCAGCCCATGTGCATTCATATATATATGAAATTCATATATATGTATATATATATATATGAAAGTTTATATATATAAATATATTAAAATATTTATATTTTAAATTTAAATATACATAAATATATATTTTCATATATATATATATATATATATATATATATATATATATATATATATATGAAAGTTTTATTCATTGATCAGCCTATCAATCTGACACCTTATTTGTGGGCTCCTATGATGGATCACATCTATTCCTAAGGAAATTAAACAAATTCTTGTTTCAGATAATTAGGGGAAGAGACAGCTTTCACTGATTTTTTTTTTGTTTTGTTTTTGTGTGGGTTTTTTGTTTGGTTGGTTGGATGGTTTTTGCTATAAGATCATTTCAATTTGGGTGATATATTTATTGTCCTTTATTATTGCAAAACTAAATGCAAAAAAACATAAAACTGAAACATAACTGAAAATATTAATAAATCTTTAAATATAGAAATTGTCATTCATATGTGTATTAAAGCAGTTTTGCATTTTTTTATAAAAAAATAAACTTGCAAACTTGTGACTATGACAATGTTATGTTTCAGGAGATATTTAAAATGGCGCCATTCAATCTGGCTTTTCTTAATTAGCCACCATGTTCCCTACTAGCCTAGACCTGCAGCCAGGAGCTGATGCAGTGTACTGCCACTGCTCAGCTTGGGCCGTTCGCTCAGGTGGTCAGAGACACCAGCCCTGCCACCCATGAGACACCAGCATGGGAGATCGCTCTGCAGTGTCCAGACCATCACGCCATCCACGTGGACCCGGTAGGAATGAGACACAAATGCTTAGATTATCCAAAGGATTTATATATTTGGCAATGCTCAATAACAAGATGCCCACACAATCAGAGGTTTAACCCAATACCTAGATATATCAAATACCTTTGACTGCTAGAGACAGGCCCACGTCTGCTTCCATCTTCCCCCCTCCCTCTGGTGCTTTCTCCCCTAGCTCCTCCTCTTCCTTCTCTTCTTTCTCTCCTTACTCCTCCTCTTCCTCTCCTTATTCCTCCTACCTTAGCTCCTCTCAATTTACAGGAAAAATATCCCACTACAATGTTAAATATAAATTATTTAAATGAGGAGGGAGCATGCATGTGTGTGAGAGATAGACACAGAGAAACAAGAGTTTTAATTTCCCATGCATTAGATGTCATGTGAAATTTATTTAACCTGCTGGCCTCTTCCTGTTGAACTTTCACCAAAGTAGGTAGATCAACAAAGCACTGACAGGCACAAGTAAAATTTATCATGCCCTGATTTGTACCACACATACAAAAATTAAGTCTTTACAAACATTTTTTTGACTGTAGTGATCTAGGATCCATAAGAATAGCAACCTACTGGTATCTCAGTTTTGAAAGAATCAGTCTCTCCCTGTGGCTTCAGCACTGCTGAGTTCCTTTTGTAGTAGGTCAGCCCACACCCAAACAAACATCTTCTAATCCCTCTGGACTAGACATTCGAATGCTCATCATTTAAGGACAATGTGTTCTCACCTACCCAAAACTACAGTGAGGCGTCATTTATGACAGCTACAAAAGATTTCTTTTGTCTACTCCTTTTCAATCAAAGATAACACACATATTGGGGCATATTTTATTGAGGTTTACAGGCCAGAAGTAGACATACTTTTTACCTCAATCACACTCTCTCAAACCATCTATTATCTCAATATACATTCTTGTACCAGGTCCCAGAAAGCATCCATTGATAACAAGTGCCAAATAATTGCTTAAATGTTAATAATTAAGAGGTCATATATTTATAGACACACACACACACACGTATATGTATATATGTGTGTGTGCATGTATATATATACACATATATATATGCAGATATATATTCACATATAAAAAATAATCCCACAGTCTTCAATATTATTTTTTATCCCAATCTGTCCCTACATGCTTCTTTATTGTTGTGACACATTAAACTAATTTTATTCTCACTCATGTAATCCAGAGCCATGACTACTACTATATGAAGTGCTGGAAAAGATGAAGTGGATGCTGCCACCACCTTCAACAGTAGTCACTAAGCCTTATCTTATATGAACTGGTACTTATAGAAATGTTATAATAGGCAAAGCTATGAACTCTTCTGTTTAATGCATGTGAAAACTGAGGTGCAAAGGTCAATGGTCTGAAGCTAAGAATAGTGTCTCTTTCCTGGTGCTTAATGTAAGTATCTATTGGTGTTAAATGTAAGTATCCAGGTCTTGGCTCCCTTCTAAACCCCCATAAGACTCTTGAATAGCTTCAGATGCCAAATACTTAATTTCCACATGCAAATTAAAGGAATACTGACTTGAAGAATGAAGTGCAAAAGCCAGCCTATATTGTGGGACAGGTCTATAATCACAGCAATTTGGAAGCTGAGTCAAGAAGATCAGAAGTTCAAGTACAGATAAAGTTATGCAGTGAGATCTTGTCTCAATGAAGTAATAAGTAAAACCATGTTTCGTATGTGTGTGTGTGTGTGTGTGTGTCTCTCTCTCTCTCTCTTTGTGTGTGTGTGTGTGTGTGTGTAAATAGTGATTTAGATTGCAATTGTAACCTGAAGCTCTTTGTAGTGGATCACCATGAAAGCATAATCCATACTTTAAAAAGCAGAGCAAATGCTGGCTCCTCTCATCCAAACGCTCACCTCTCAGCAAAATTCAGCGTGTCTGCTATGGGAGATTTAGGTCACTGCAACAGTTTGGGCAATCTGTCATCCATAAAAAAAATATTACCCTCTGGAGTAGTTTATGAGTAATAAACAGGGTTAAAGCTGAAGTCTGGAAGGAAAGTAATTAAATGCTTTCGAGCATTTAATTGGGGTCTTTTTTTTCCCCAGCTACAAAGATGCAAATATTTACTCACTGACCAAGTCCACAGTTGGTTGAAATTGTCCTGAGAGAAGTTGAAATGGTGGCTCAGGCCAAGTGTTTGCTTATTTCAAATAGACAAAAACACCCAGCCTGCTTCCTTTTCCACCATTGTTGAGGTAGAATAACCTTAAAACAGCTAAAGTTCTGACTCCAGCAAACTTGAGAGCAAATCAAACAAGAACCTCAATGCTTCAAGGAAAGATAATTCCTCCTTCTCCTACAGCAGGCACCTCCCGATTGGCCAAGGAGCCTGTCAGTCTTGATTGATGAATTTCTAGAGACTGGTGCCTATCTAATGGAGAGAGATGCATTGTAAGTACTTGCCAAATTGCTTTCAAATGGCTTCTCTCCAACTCCAGAAACAAAAAAATAAGTCCTAGATCTAGAAGTAGATGATGGATTGGACACAAAAAAGACAAAGTCATAAGTCACTCACTGCTTTCAAATTATTTGAGACCACTAAAAAAGATCTGTACCTTTAAGAACTGTCCTTCTATAGCCGGCTATGGGAGTGCGTTCACAATGGTGGACTTATACTCAGTAACAACCAAGTACATATGAATGAGATGAGAAATGTGCCCTAAATCGATTTGTATTGCCTTTCAAGTCACCTTTTCTATGGTTCCTATTTCAATTGGGGTTGGGGCGGAGGCAGTGTAAATGTTATTTACCTGTATGAAAACCACATTTCCTCCTTTACATTCTTTTTTTCTATGTATCTATTTAATTGTTTATTTATTCACTCATTCATGTTACATCCCAATCGCTGACCCTCCTCCTTCTGATGCCACTTTACACAGTCTCTCCCCTAACCCCTTCCCCTTCTCCTCTGAGAGGGTGCCATGGCCCCCATATCACTCCACCATGGCACATCAAGTTTCTGCAGACATAGAGACCTCTCCCACTGAGGCAAAACGAGGCAGCCCAGTTAGAGGAACAGAATCCACAGACAAGCAACAGAATCAGAGATAGCCTCTGCTCCAGTAGTTGAGGGACCCACATGAAGACCAAACTGTACACCTGCTATATACAAGTGGGAAGTCCTAAGTTCAGCCATGCTTGCTCTTTGATTGTTGATTCAATCTCTGGAAGCCCCCCAAGAGCCCAGGTTAGTTGACTCTGTTAGTCTTCTTGTAAAGTTCCTGTCCTCTCCGGTCCCTCAACCCTTCTTCCAACTCTTCTACCAGATTCCCTTAGCTCTGTCCAATGTTTAACTGTGGGCTCTGCATCTATTTCAGTCGGCTTCTGGATGAAGCCTCTCAAAGGACTGTTATGCTAGGCTCCTGTCTGCAAACATAACAGAGTATCATTAATAATGTCAAGGATTGGGGCTCGCCCTTGGGATAGTTCTCAAGTTGGGCCAGTTATTGATTGGCCATTCCTACAGTCTCTGCCCAATCTTTGTTCCTGCATTTCTTATAGGCAGGAACAATTTGGGGTTGTAAGTGTTGTGTATAGATTGGTGTGCTTATCCCTCCTCCATGGGTTCAGCCTAGCTATAGGAGATAGCGACATCAGGTTCCACATAGCCAGTTTCATTCAAGCACTGTTTCACTAAACTCTAACCTGCTTATGTGTTCATCTGCCCTACCAGCAGGATCCATTTTGTTCTTTGCTGTAATTTGCAATTTCAAACAATGCCTGTCATATTTTGGTGATAATTCAATATTTAATAAATAAAAAATAAATAAATGCAACTTTGAGAAGAAGGTATTTCCCATGGCACCTGAAGAAGGTCAAAATAAAATACAAAACTTGTAGCAATTAGCAGCCCTTGCAGTTCAGTATTGAAGCATCTGAGTCCCAAACCCTGAACAGTTGTTTATTATTATTATTATTATTATTATTATTATTATTATTAAGAATTTCATGTATGCATATAATGTATTTTGGTAAAGTCCATCCTTTCATCCCCTCCCCTCTCAGTCTTCCCCTAAACTTCCATTCCACCTTTCTCTCCTAACTTCAAGAGCTCTTTTTTTAAACACACTGAGTCCATGTAGGGCAGCCTGAACATGCATGGATGTAGAATCACCCATTGGATAAATGGTAGTCTTTTGGGGGTCGAAACTCAAAGGAGAACTTATTCTCTCCACCCCCAAAAGTCATAACTTTCCAGTAACTTTTTATCTAGGAGTAGATTTCATAGCCTCATCCATGCTGAGATATTGGCTGGCTTTCTCTTGTGTAGGTCTTGTGCACACAACTCCAATCACTATATGTGTATGTGTGCAATAGTCCTGTCATATCCAGCAAATATGACTTGTTGCAGATATCTATCTCTGGCACTTGGTCTTTCCACTCCCTCTTCCACTGTCTAGTACTAGACAGTGACCATTGAGCCTGGTGGGCAAGAGTTGGGTTATGATACAGATGTCATATTTAAAGCTGAGCACTTAAGAGTCTGCTAAAATTTCTGTAAGCCTTTCTCAAATGGCAAAACTACTATATCCCAGGCAACAAAGAGAAACATGAAGGGAATTCATTCTATAGGTAGCCTGAGTACTGCCCAAGTGCTGCACTGTGCTTGTTACTATGGAAACAAAGATAAATGAGGCATCGCTGCTGGCCCTCAGTAGACCAAATCAGTGTAGTAGCTCACCCTTGAGTAACAGCTCCAGTCAGAACAGAGGGGGATAAAGCTCCAGACCCCTGTGTGTGCCTCTATTTGCCATAAGACAAGTCCTGGTTAGAATGATGAGGCTGGGAAGACTTAGTATGTTTATGTTTCTGTCGGAATCTCACATATCTGGAGGCTGGGAGTCTGAAATAGAGTCTTTGTTCCCTCCAAAGGCATTAGGAGAGAATCCTCCCTGTCTTCTCTTGCCTTCCGGGAGGGGCCAGCAGTTCTTGGTGTTCCTTATCAGGCATTTCATCATCAGACAAGATTGAAGTTTATTGTATTTATTATCTACTAGCACTTTGGTCTCTGTGTTCTCTACGAAATGTCTTCTCTCTCTGTTTCTGTTCATACTTTCTTCTTCTATGACACTAGTCATGTTTGAGTGACTTTTTAAAATGACAAACATGACAGACCTCACGGCCCATGGGCAAATATAAGCTTTACCACTTCCACCAGGCCATTGCCTCCTTATGCCTCAGTTTCTTTATTATAAAAATGTGAATGGTGATGCTGTATCTTTCCATTGATATAATTAATATATATGAAAAAAATACTGAAAAGCCCTATTTCAGACTCTGAGCCTCCAGATATATGAGATCCTGACAGAAACAGAAATACATGACAATTTCAAGTTAAAGAACAACTAAAACAAAAAAATAATAAAATAAAAACGACTATGGCAATTACCCATAGCCATTAATACCTGTCTCTTAATTTTGAGTTATTTTTTCCAAAATGTCTTTCCAATTAAAATGAAAATTTGAAATTAATAATAAATTTGAATAAAAGAAGAATTTCTCCATTATTGTATTCAACAGCTGAGTAGAGAAGGCTCTTTTAGATTGAGATGGTTAAGCTTCTTCTGTTTCCATGGAGATTATCTACTGAATAGTTTACTTACTGCCCTGAGCTGTCAGCGCATGCTATTTAATTTATAAAGCGGATCTAAACCTCTATGGGGGGAAAAAGCCACCAATATGTCTACAAACTTACTTGGATTTATTTTCAGTGTCAGACAAGACATAACATTTATTATGATTCACCTTAACATGATGACATTTCATTTTTCTTGTTGAAGAAGATGTTGCAGGAAAAAAAAAGAAAAGAGAAAAAAACTTCAAAATCACTTCAGTCTCCTGGAGACCGGGTAATAGATGAGGGCGTCTGCTTTTCTTCAATGCTTCAATAGCAAGAAGTGTTTATACTTCAGGACCAAGCCCCCACTGAATATTTACAAAATTTGTTGTGAGGTGTTGAACTATAAATCTAAAGTTTGAAATCTACATCAAATATAAGGAGAAAACTTTTTTTTAAAAAATTGTATTAAACTGAAAGTCAGAAGTAAAAGTGTAAATATTTTAAAGATGTTTTAAAATCCTTAAGTGTCTTTCTCATAAATAACACATAAAAATTATTTTTATCAAATGTTCTTTGATTATACCCTTCAGAATGTAAGATTCTGAGCTAAATTACAGGGATGGAGGATTTAAACTCAATACTATTGTAGCTTTATAGATATAAGAATATTAAACAGATAAATTATGGTCATGAAATTAAGCTGGAAGAACAATGGTTTTGAGATTTGAAAACTCATTCAAGTCCTATATTTTGGACTTTGATGGATAAATTTATAACATAAAAAGCCCCTTTAAATCAGTATAACTAAAACTGTGTTCTCCATTCTATCAACTGAATGAAAGCTAGAACTGACTTGCCAAACCTGTCCACTAATGGGCACATGTGAGGAACCTCAAATCCTCAAGGCTAGGTCTGTTACATACTTTCCCATTTCTTCCCTTTTAAATAAAACTGCACCATCCTGCATACAGAACAGTCGAAATAACGTAGAAGATGATTTGCTCACGTCTTGTGTTCTTACATGCAATTGCTGTTGAGACTCTGTCAGGCCTTCCACTTCTTTCAAACACAGAAAAAGGAACAGCTTTGCACCAAATGCTTGTTGACACATTGAACTGGACAGCAGTACAATGTCTCTTCATTGCCAAATCAATAATGAATAGACAGGAATGAGTTAGCATAAGTGGAAACTTCATAAAAGTTTCAGCTTCTATGGCATGTTTCACATTTACTACAAAAAAAAAAGAGAAAAAGAAGGGTTGAGAAAATATGAAAAAGAAGAAGCATGTTTCTGTGGAGTCAGCTTCATAGTATTTTATTCTTTTTTTTTCCTATAAAACAAATCAACAGTTACCGCTGTCATTCCAAACTGTCTTAGTAAGATGACCTGCCAACAACTCAATCTCCATTAAAATGATAAATTCCATGATTGCATACAGACATAGCCTTTGTGTCTTAGAACATTCTCCCACAAGTCACAGAAAGTATGTTAATAAATTGCTGAGCTATTTCAGGAATGATTTATACATTATTCATTTCCCAAACAATGGAACTGAAAAATTACACTTATGCTCTGCCTTTCCCTGGATGTCGTGTGATCCCCATTGTAAGTATTCATATTATTCTCTAATTAAACATACTTATTTCTGAAATATTTATCAGTTTGTCTCCCTGTTTGCTCATGATCAACTCAATCTAGCTTGCCCTTCTAGAACCAAATCCTATCAAGAACTGGACGTGAAACTTTAGCAATCGGCATTTTGAAGCCATATCTTGAGAGCTGCGCTTTGATGACAGCAGGGAGGACTTGATAAGAGCCAGAAGAAGTAGAGTCTAGCTCCCACTGTGCTTCTAACTGCATATTTGTGACTCTGAGTAATTTCTTTCTCTGGTGCTCAGTTTTCTCATCTCCAAAACAATAATTTGCCAATGGAACATGTTTATTGTACACAAAACAATAAAAACATCACAAATGGAAAGAAGTGTTTAACTAAAGAAAGCATGTGTGAAAGCCAGAAGAGAGAGATGGGACAAAAATATGTCTGGTTGTTAAAAAGAGAAGTGTATTTAATCACCTTTATTTTCCTACCAACTCCTTGTTTTTGTTACTCAAATCCATATTTTCAGGAGAAAAAAATAACCTCAGAGTACAACAGCAAGATATTCTCTCCCAAGCAGCAATTTTTCTGTGGTACTGCAATAAGAGAAGTGGGCATGATTTCTATAACTTAAATAATTCCTCACAAGCTCACAGGCAGCAGGACCTCAGTGGGGCACAGCTGCTGTCAGCATGAAGTAAGCCAAGAAGAGAGGTTCTCTCCCAAGGAGTGGGCTTTTCTCTAATAGGTACATTTTTAGTGAGAGCTTTCTCACCCCCAAGTTCTAAGTGAAATTCTGGGAAACCTCATACTTCAACAAGAAGTAGGACATGTACTTTTGAGCTTGCCAGACTGGGATTTTCTTCAAGATTGGGATTTCAAGGTGTGACACTTCAGCTACCAGGACCTGGAAAACTTTGAACTGCTCACTGATATATTATTTTAGTTTACAAACAGGAGACCAGTTAGACAAGAAACTCAAGTGTGATTTAACTAGCACTTTAAAAAAAGGTTAGTTTTCCATCTCAAAATAGCACACATAACTATGCCAACTAAAGATTCCTGTTTTGATATTATAATTATTCCCCCTTTTTTCTTTCTGAACCCAATAACCTCCAATGTACACAGACACACACACACACACACACAGACACACACACATGCACACACACAGACACACACACACACACACACACACACACGCACGCACGCACGCACGCACGCACACACACACACACACACACACACACACACACACACACACACATTCTATTCCTCAATAAGTAAATACAACCTGCTCAGGCTATCTAATGTTACTCGTGTATGTGATTTTAGGCTGGAACATTTGGTATTGGGTGACCAGTTGGTGTGACCTTTCAGTTTTCAGTTCCTCTGCTAGTTGCAAAGTAAAAGAGCAGACTCTGTCTTCCAAGAAGATTGAAACAGTAAAAAGTTAATGAAGCAAAAGAAATTTTATTTTTGTATTAATGTATACAATTTAATTAACAAAATACGAAATAAAGATCTCAACAATATTTTCAAGCAGCTTGTCATTTAAGTTTATTTACTACTAATGGGATTGGCGCAGGCGAATTTTTATTTGATTAAATGCAAATTACAAGTTCTGCTAGCTGATTTTACCATTTACTGTTTTCTTTGTAACACGGCTGGGCATTAGTTGGATTATCAACATTAAGGATTTGGGGTATGTAGTGGTTTGAATATGCTTGGCCTACAGGAAGTGGCACTATTATGGCCTTGTTGAAGCAGGTATAGCCTTCCTGGAAGAAGTGCATAACAGTGGGGGGTGAACTTTGAGATCCTATGTTAAAGCTGTGCCCAGTGTGAAAGAGACCTTCCCTCCTCATGGCCGCCTGTAGAAATGACTCTCCTAGATATCTTCAATCAAGATGTAGAACTCTCTGCTCCTTCACTGATACCATAACTTTCTTGGATGCTGCCATGCTTCCTACCATGATAATAATGGAATAAACTTCTGAAACTTTAAGCCAGCCACAATTAAACATTTTCCATTATATGAGTTGCCTTGGTCATAGTGTCTATTCACAGCAATCAATGAAAACCCTAATTAGGACAGGGTAAATCTGCTAAAAGTTATGAAGGTACTAAATAGGTCACTCACACAACTAAACTTTGAGGGTGTAGGATTCCTGTAAAGGATAGACTTGCCTGCCTAAGCTGAATGGCTATTTAAGGAATGAATGAATGGGGGTAGTACTGGAGTAAACCCACAGAGAAGCAGAGATAACACTTGGCAAAATCCTGATGTAGCCTTGGTTTGTAGTTTATACCTCCTTTCCCTATTCACTTCCAGCATCCCAGGTAATATCTACAGGAATAAAAAGCTAGATTTCACAGACCATGACAACTCCACTCTTCCCGAGGCTAAAATAGCTGCTAAATTTGCCTGTCATCCCATCCTACTTCCCCCCACACTCTATACTAAAACCCCACCTAGCACATGCTCTTTGCTTCAGGGTTTTTCTCTACTGGAATTCACCCGCTAGATTGAGCTGCGAATTTCCTAAAATCTAATGAAATTATAATGACACTAGACAAATTATCAGGTAAAATTATAGATACATTCAGGATTGTAGCTGTGTGTGTGTGTGTGTGTGTGTGTGTGTGTGTGTGTGTGTGTGATCAATAATCAGCATAGTGTTTTAAATTAACTATTTTATGCCACATAGGTAAAACCTTACTCATGTTCAGTCCCTTCTTAAGGGCTCAGCTTGCATAGGCAGATTAAGTGTCCCTCAAAATTCTGGTTCTTCAAAAATTATATTATGGTGCTCTTATTGTGTTGGCTTGTCCAACCTGGATATGAGAGCTTTTGTCTTGTCTTATTGTATCTTATTTTGTCGTGTTTGGTTGTTGTCTCTTAGAGGCCTGCTCTTTACTGAAGCAAAACAGAGGAGGAGTGGATCTGAGGAAGAAGGGAAGCATTGAGGGAAGATGGGAAGAATGTAGAGATGGGAAATGGTGGACAGGATGCAATGTAAGAAAGAAGAATCTATTGTCAAGAAAAAATAATTTGAATAAAATATATGATTTCAACAGATTAAAAAAAAGAATCTGGTTCTTCTGTGCATAGCTTTAGGCAAATTGAGGTAACAAAAAATAAAAGAAAGCAAGACAAACACTAGTATAGTGGTTACTTTTTCTTCTTTTAAGTGGCCAAGAGAAATCATTAGTAGCATGCCAAATGAAAAACTTTTTATCTAAAAAGTTAAAAAAAAAAAAAAGAACAATGATTATATAAAGTTCCAAGTTTGCAAGCCATATCATGAACCAGATTTCAACACATGTGAATATAGAGATTTAACTTTCTCATGACCATCAATCACTGTGGGATGTAGTCGTGAGGAAACCACTCTGGAATGATGCACAGCAGTGACTCTAGTCTCTCTGTGGAAACAAAATCATTCTTTATGCAACCATTTGATTTCAAGACAGGAATAGAAATAAAATTCTGATTAAGAAAATAATTTGAAATACATTTGAAAAAAAGAGTAAAATTTTGAGCAAGCATAATGATATAATCTCAACTAACAATAAAATATACTTTATTATATACAAATGAATGTTTTGGTAACAATCAAAATGTGTCCAAGAAAATAGAAGCAACTTTAGAACATGACAGATTAAAGGTAGAAAAAAAAACTGGATAAATCATCAGGGGTGCACTTTAGCAAAATGATGGAGATTAAAAAAATGAAAGGAAATTCTTAAAATATATGGAAATGAAATAACCTAAAGAGGTGATGTAAATCATGAAAATGGCAGGCTAAACATGGTTTTATTTCTTCTCCCCATGGCTGCAACATCTCACACCAGCCTATCTCAAAAGTCCTTATCATCACTAGAAAACAAAAGATTTATGTCAGGGAATCTAAAATGTCTTGGAATCTCAAAAAGATTGAATAGAGATTTAAAAAAAAAAAACACAGAGAAAAGCATGCCAGAAGGACTAGGGCCATAGCTTCCTAGAAGAGTAAGTACATAGCATGCTTGAGGTCCTGAGTTTTATGTCTTCTTACAGAATACAAGGGGGGAGAGAGGGGGAGGAAGGAGAGAGAGAGAGAGAGAGAGAGAGAGAGAGAGAGAGAGAGAGAGAGAAAGGTGCAGGGAAAGGAAATGGCTAAGAATACTGAAGAAGACAGTTGGTGTTATTGTAATTTTGTAATTTTAGGAGCAAGCTAGGCAAGACTCAGGTAAGAATTCTGGGACAATTGTCAGAAAGAAATTGGAAAACCACAACCGAGTCCTTTAATGCCACAGCCTGTTCTGTTCACATACAGTCTCAGTGTCTCTTGGTGATTGTTGCTTTTTGTTGTTTTCATCCTGTCTTGAGGCAAAAAGAAACACTTATCAGCTCCAAGTGTTAAGTAGTGGTCATGAGTACGTGTGTCTTCACATTTTATGGAAATTTGAAAAGGTAGCATATATAATTAAAAGAAAAATACGTTTACTTTATTCTTAAGTGATCACAAATATTTACTACTAGTATGTGTACAGTCATTGGCTATTAGAAATCATTTTAAATATTGGCATCAGAATTGACATTGTCTTCTTTATTTCTTGATTCATGTGATTTTTCATGGGAAATTTGCTTCTTATCATTTGCAGATTCCCAAAGATATAATAAGCTGGAGAAGGATTGCAGCCTGATCCAGCACGGAAGTTGTGAGATGGTGAGCCAAGTAGTATCTGAAAAGTGGGAAGATTATCCTTTGTTCTCAAATTTTTAAATATCCCATGATGCTCCTGTCAGTTTGCCATGATGCCCAGAGCATTTGAAAACCAGGTAAGAATGCAATCCAGAGGAGTAAAGCTTCAGAAATAAGAAACACATGGTTAGGGCATAGCACTTTAAGAGCACAGCTCACAAAAGTTCATAAACAGGTCATCAGTGTCTATGTATTGAGACCCATAGTCTGGTATTTCCTGCCTAAGCTGTAAACCATAGGCTTCTTAATTGACAAGTGATGCATCTATATAATACACAAGATATTCTGTCTACAGGTAAACCTACACAAAGCAATATTAGTTTTAATATTAGATGATCTGCCTGCATCTTCCTCCCTACAATGTGTCCTGACCTTTCCCTACAAACAGTAGAGACAAGATGTTTACACACACACACACACACACACACACAGAGAGAGAGAGAGAGAGAGAGAGAGAGAGAGAGAGACAGACAGACAGACACACAAACAGAGAAAAGGCAAAAACAAAGCAATCACAAAAGCCAAAAATCAGCAACTATTTAAACAAACTAGAAATCTTAAAGCAAGGCTTTTCATTCTAAAAGATTGTCTATAGAACTATCTACAGCAAATGGGGACTTTAAAAAATTTGAAGTAGTTAATATTTCAAAGGAAAGAAAAGAGACAAAAAAAAAAAAAGGATTCTTGTTTTGAATCCCCAAAGCTTGACTGAGTGGTATGAAAATGGAGAAAAATAAATTCTAATTGGCAAATACTAATTGACAATGCATAGAACCAAATAGAGGAAAAGAAACAGTAAAATAAAAATCTGACCTGGATTATTGCCTAAGTCATACATTTTATGAATGTAAGTAATGACGCAATTGAGATACATATAGCATGTTAATACGAGGAGGTAAGCCCAGAGAAAATGACCAAACACACTTCCATTTCTACTTTCCAGGTATCTGTGGTTAAACGGTCCATGGTTGTCAATGGGAGTAGACAAGAACATTAGAGGAGAAAACAGTCTACACAGTTGCTACAAAGAGAAAACTGAAAAATGGGTTGGGGGGCACTTACCTGGGGAGGGAGAGCAACACAGAGGGAGAGAGAAGGAGGAGGGATAAATAAAATTAAGGATGTTTCAAAAAAGCCTTAGGGAATTATGAAGTCAAGCAAGCTGCCAAGAGAGAAAAGCAATCAACCGTCCTATCTAGCTGTAATATGTCAGAGCCATAACAACCACCAGCACAACAAGATTCTCTGAAAAGGACAATAGTGGCACTCACATCCCGAGGCAACCAACAGTGATCTAATCAGACTTAGGCTTGGGGAATACAGCAGAAGAGGTGACAGAAAGATTGTCAGAAGCCAGGACATCTGCTGCTTCGTTCTGAGTGAAGGGAGTGGCAGACAGTGGAGGGAGGAGGAAGGAGGAATAAATGAATCTGGGAAGAGCTGGTGGAGGAGAGGTGTAAGAAGATGATTAAGATCCACTTTAAAAAATTCTGAAAAAAAAGTATTATATTATTTTTTAAATATTATTCATTTCTGCCTTGAATATTTAAGTTGAATAGTTTAAATTGACTGCCATACACAAGTATACACACATGTATACAAACACATATGTACACACACACACTCACACACGCATTCATGTGCTCTCACATACAACTATGAATGTTTATGCCCCTCCTCAATGCATATGTTTAGATCCTAACCACAGCCTCCTGTAATAACATTAGATTGGGCTTTGAGTAGTTAAATTTTGCCTTTAGGGCAAATAGTCTCTAATGAGATCGGTATCATTTTGAAAATGTCAGGAGAAAGGCTGTCTCTTCTCTTCACCATGTATGGACACAAGAAGACACCCATTGGCAAATGAGGACATAGGCCCTGACCAAACACCGAATTCAAGAGAGTTGGTCTTGGCCTTTCCAGCCTTCAGTACTGTGAGGAATGCATTTCTGCTTTTGAAATTGACTGGTCTGTTACATTTTGTTATAACATCCCAAACTAGCTCACACACGCATGCACACACTCATACATGCATGCATGCATGCATGCATGCGTGCGCACACCTACCTACAAACATCCTGCGAAACTATTATTATACCAATTTAACACATGGAGAAATGCAGAACAACTACTTATGGGATTTAATTATAGTCTCACAGCAAATAACAGTGACAGAGCCTGGCCCAAATACTAAGATTACTGGTTTGTGACACTCTCTTCATTTTATGTACATTAAACAATTGGAAAAAAAAAACCTGCACTTGGGATCTGAAAAAAAAAAAAAAAAAAGACTGCAAAATGGAAATACTTCGTTTCATGGCACTTTAGTGAACACTGGAGAGGTTGAAGCTCCTAACAACTACAGGGCGCAGAAGAGTCTAGACCTACCTTACAGTAGGTAGTGGACAAATTGCCTGCTTCCCCTGATATTCTTCCAAATATTCTTCTAAAATACTTTTGTGTAATAACGGTAAACTTTCAGAAACTTGATACACTTTCTTAAACAAATCTTCAACAATCTACATCTCTTGCTTGTAGCACAAACACCGTCTGTGAAAAAAAAAATCATCTAGATATAACCAGACACTGTTGCTTCAATTCTTAGCAAGTAGGAAAAAATATATTTAAATGCAAAAGATCAGGTTTCTTAAAAAGAAAAAAAAAAAAACAAGCATCAGTTTTAAGTGAAATACAGTGTGGGATAGGTAAGAAGAAAGCATGTGCTACTAATAAAAGTGTATTTTAGGAAAGTATGGGAAATTGTTTGTTGTTTGATTTTCTTTTTTTTTTTTTTCCAGAGTATTTCTGTGTAGCCCTGGCTGTCCTAGAGCTCACTTTGTAGACCAGGCTGGCCTCAAACTCAGAAAACTGCCTGCCTCTACCTCTCAGGTGCTATGATTAAAGTCATGTACCACCACTGCCCAGAAGAGGATTGTGAAATTATATGCCAAGACTATTCAGAGACACAATTTAAGTAGGCTTTTACAATAATGGTTAAGAGAAAATATCTTAGTATGGCTGAGTAGGAACTGAATTAAATAATAGAAACCATTATATGTCATCATAGTTGTTTTATTTTTTTTTTTAACAACTCAAAGATTTTAATGGGAGGCATTCAAGAAGCATCTCCAAGTTGAGATCTGTACAAAAGGTCACCAAGAGATCAGTGACAGATTATAACTAATTTTAACTTATTTTAAAATTTTTTCTGAAATAGTTTCAAAGGAGATGCCCATTTGCAGATAAGAACCTAGACCCCCACCAAACACCAGATCAAGGTCTATTGCACCAACATTCATCCAAGCACTGATCTTGGCATAGATATTAAATCTCTGAATCTAAACATTAATGAAATGTATTTTGAGGAAAAATAACTTTAAATATACTGGCAAGAGGAAAAATTCTAAGGTATTAGGCACAAGCAAGGAAAGGAAACAAATATCATTATACCTCATCCTGTAAAGGACTTTTGTGCCAAGATATACTTTTTAACACTAAGTGTCAGATATTATGTTGAATCCTTTATATGCTTTATCTGATTTAATCCTCCAGTAGCTATAATGGAGATACTAATGTTTTTCTAAATCCGGGTGCATTCATCTCTGAAGCTATAAGACTGCACTAGTAAAAAATTCTAAAGTAAAACAGGAAGCTTCTGCAACTAAGAGAAGAAGGGTTTTCTGTGGAGACAGCTAAATAAATTTAGTAGTTCCTTTTACTGAGAACAGATAAGAGTTAACAGAATTAGAAACAAAGATAATAAAATAATAAATCATATGTGTTTCCCAAATAGCAGAATTCAGCATCAGGAGAACATGTAATTAAATTACATTCACCATAAAAAAAGACTTGATACATTACAGCGGTTGGTGTCAAACTTAATGCACTCAGGATTCGGTGGAGACCAAAGCTATAATTAATTCCAAGAATAGTTTGCATGAATTAATTTTTGATAGGAGATGGAGACAAGCATGAGGCTTTAATTTGATCATTTAGAAAATTTAGATTTCTTAATCTCCCCAAATTCTAGGTTCTGGGTACATAGAAGCAAAACTGCTGTCTTGACCTCTGAGCAGAGATAACCAAGGCTATACCACTTCCACCATGTATCTGTATGACTTCCCTTTCTGAAGCCTCCTCTTTGCCTATAGGGACTGATTTTGCAGGACTAGAAAGCTGGTTTCTTAGCAATTCCAGTTTTGCTCTGTCTCTCAGAAAACCATCAAATTTAGGCCAAATTGATCAAGATCAAATTTAAGAACTGACACACACAGAATACATATACACTTGTAAAAACCTTAAAAACCCTAGATATACTTCCATACATAGCTCACAGAGAAGCATGGGAGCTTCACAGAGAATTTAAATCATAATCAGAACATTGTTTCGAGAATGTGGAATCAAAATAGGGGAAAATGGTCAGACCTTTCCTTAGCTTAAACCTTTTCTTGCCAGTTAATGATTGGATGGACATTGGAGACTGTCCCTTCTTGGTCAATACTTCAATTTGGTTACAATCATTGTCAATCCAAAAGACAATGTAAAATGTTTCTTTGCTCTTTATCCAGGACTGTCATACACTGCTTGGTTGCTAAATATTTGGAATATAAAAAGACATTGCCTTTCCAAACTTTGTTAATTGGCTTGTGCTCACATCACAAAACCCAAAGAGTTTTCTATTAATTTTTCTTTCCTTCCCTTATTTAATAAGAAGGCTACAGCTTGGGTCAGCTATAACATTGGTCTGTCATGGAATTTATTGTAATGTTAGGCAACAAATTTTGTTCAGTTGTGAAGACAAGAGTAGCGAGAACTCACTTTGACCCATGGTGACAGCTGGACTCTGAGGTGAGGTCGTAGCCACACGGTTTCGCTATTTTTTTTTTGTGTGTGTGTATACTGCCCTTATGACAAACACTGATTACGGCTAAAAACTTCATGGAAAGAGACGATGTCATACCTAAAAGTACCTTTAGAAGCAATAAAGAAAACTGCCCATGCGAACATGCAGCATGTCCCCAGAAGAAAACAAGTCACTTTTATAATTCCAAACACCACAGAGTCATCTATCTGCTGAAAGGGCCAAAGCTCCTGACTTATTATTGGTTGTCGATTGCTGGCAAATTGTAACATAGTTGCCTTTAATTAAAGTTCTCTTCCAAGGTGGTCAAGTGATCACCTAACCCAGATGGCTGATCTAAGATAGCATTGCCATGACTACCTGAGACTGACCTCCAAAAACTTGCCAGTCATTTTGAGCTGCTTCTAAAACACAATTCGATCAATTTGTAGATTGAAATATACATATGTAAAAACAAAAGTAAAAAATATGTTTGGACCAATTTCAACTTCTCTTTTAATTTTTTTAATACTAATTAGGGAAATAATGGCGTCACCAACATCCTTAGACTGTGTTGATTCAAGATGTAATCAAGTTAAGAAATCAATAAGCAAACCAGAGAAAGTTAATAAGGAACCTGAAACTATTCATGTCCACAAAGCAGGTAGGCATCATATGGCCAGGAAAATCGATGACAGAATTGCATGGTCTATGCGTCCATGTGTATAGGAAGTACAGAGCTGCTTGGTGTTGCCAAGGGGGAGCCTGCAATACCTGGAGGTCAAGGCTAGACATCCTGTAAACACCCAACCACAGCTTCAAACTGTGACCTTTACAGAAAGTGCTAGGATCTGTCACGCCAATGTCCTTGTGGTGCCTTAATGCTTGCTGACAGTTTCTGCATTGGGTGGATAGCAAAATGTTCTGCCTTTTTTCCAGCAATGGCCAGTTGGTCTAGGAACAAAGATCCCCTGAATCCTGGGCTGAAGAAATAGAACCTGATTTGGCAAACAAATGACATGTAAAGCCAACATACACAGAGCGGCAAGTGACAAAGGAAATTGCAAATGGCTCTAAACACTGTTTTTCCATAGACCACAAAGAGAAACTGGTAGACAGGGGAGATGGAGCATAAAATTGGGCGGATTGATTCAGGGTTTGTTTTGATATTTCAAATCATTTATTTTTTTTTTTAAGAAAAAGTGTGTGTGTGTGTGTGTGTGTGTGTGTGTGTGTGTGTGTGTACACGTGAGGGGAGGAGGAAAAAGACTAATGCGAAGGGGCTGTCGGCAGACGATGCACAAATGAAAGCGCGCTTTCTCAATTTCCAAAGCTTTAAATGTAGAGAAACGCGCAATTATCCTGGGACGAGGTGGAGAGAGCAGCCTCGGGAGTTAAAGGCAATCGGGTCTCTGTCGGAGAAAAGCTAGCGCTGGGACTGAACTTCCAGCGGCCGCCTGAGGTGAGCATCAGGAGGGAACCCGGCCTTTCAAGTCCGCCACTGCAGACAGCACTCGGAGCTGCGTGATCTCCAGCCGGGTCCCCGCAGGCGTCCGGGGAAAGGCACTCAGCAGGGCGTCCGGGAACCCTAGCCTCACCCTTCCCGGTCCGCAGAGCAACAGGCTGTCCAATAAAATCAAAGGATAGTAAGAACGTCTGGAGGAGGACAGAACCAGAGTTCGCTCCTCAGTTCTGGGGTGTCGGGCACAGTCAAGGTCCCCAGGATGGGACGCGGGTCCTAGGCGACGTCTCCTTTAAAGACATGGGTTTGGAATAGTGGGGAAACGGAGGCTTAGACCCAGATCAATATATCCTGGAAGCCTCCGCATTCCTTTCCACCCGCGGACGGCTGCCGGGTGTCCCGTCGAGGTCTGCGGGGTTTCTGGCTCCTGAGAGGTTCTGACCGCCGCCCGGTTGGTTGCGCCCCGAGGCCTTCGGACTGGCTTGCACTGCCCGCTGCGCTCCGGAGTTTCTGCTAGACCTCACTCCCTTTCAGGCACTTGACAATATATGTATAATTCTTTTTACCAATAGACTATTTATTTATTTATTTGTTTATTTATAGAACCTATTCAACCTTTTAGAGGCAACAACTCGTTCCTTCGGTATCCGTGGATAATCAGATAATCTCATGCCTGCCTTTGTATTCTTGAAGCTTTAAGCTCTGCAAATATTGATGTCCCTTTACGGAAAAGGCGTTTCTCAGTCCAATCCCAAGCCCCTTCGACTTTACCCTTCGTGAGCACTCTGCAGGACTAGGGGTCAGCCTGGGCTTTCTGATTCCACAATTAAACAGGAACAATTGGTTTGGTTTAGAGTGACCAGCCTTTTTCTGCTCTTGAAAGAGAATTAATGTTTATTTTGTGATCACTTTTATTATTTTATTGTGTGGCCAAAGAAACCTCGTATTTTAAGCAAATGTATTCTTCCACAGCATGGGGGTGGGGTGGGAGTAATGAGTTCCAGTCCTGGCCACTACTTTCTATGCTTTTCTCTCTCCCACATTTTACCTAACTATCCTAGGTACGCCATGAGACCTTAGCCCAATTTGTTTGTCCCCAGTCCCTTCTCCGATTTCTCCGATATGTTCTGTTCTTTAATTTGTCTTGTGTTAGCTTTGGGTCAGTAAGTCTTTTGTACTGGGCCCCTGGGCCTCTCTCTCTCTCTCTCTCTCTCTCTCTCTCTCTCTCTCTCTCTCTCTCTCTCTCTCTCTCTCTCTGTGTGTGTGTGTGTGTGTGTGTGTTTCTTTTGTTACTTTCCACCCTAACACTGCAGAAATGAAACACACATGCCGCGTTGTCGACTCATATTTTCAGATGTTTTTCACACTGTTGTCTTCTCCAGCCCGTTGAAAGTGCAAAGTGGAAACACATGCACCCGAAAACAATTTTTTTAAAAAGGGGACAGTCCTAGTATGGAGCCTAACCTCGTGAATAAAGATAAGCAATAAATATAATATCAGATTTATAACGTGCATTGAACAATTTTGATTAGCACTAAGGTGAGCCTTGGTGAGCTTTTTATCATTTCCATGTGTCTGGACTACAAGAAGAAATCAATGGGGGGGGGGCTCTATAAATCAGCGTTCATGTCAAGACAAATCAAAATAATGCCTCTATTATTTCAATCAATAAACCATTTTTTATCCCCAGCATCTGATACACACAGTGTGTGTCCATCTGTTTGTGTTTGGAACTGGCAGCTTTGCCTTAGACCAAAACAAACCTTTCAAGTCATGTCAATGAAATTAAAATGTTAAAAAGCAGAAATCAACGTGTCCTCCTTCCATTCCTGTCTAGCCATTCTAGGCTCCCCTTTTAAAGTCTTGGTTGCCCAGACCAGTAAGAGATCCTTGAAAACTGCAGACGAACGTGTGGCTGAGAAGCAACTTAGAAAGGGGATTTCAAGAGAAACCGAAAGCTCCCACCAGCAACAACGAGAGCTAGGGAAGCCTCCGGGGCTGGGGCTCTCACACGCGTCCAAGGACCGCCTACAGAGGTTGAAGGCAGGTTAGTCTTGGGACTCCGGTTGGCTTCTGAAAAAGCAAAATCGCCCTCTCTCATCAACGCCACCAAGATCCTTCCAGCAGGTGTATATGGCTGACTAGTTGGGTTATAATTGGGGCGAGGCTAGCTAGAGGAGAAAAGGAGGGGGGAGGGAGAGAAAGGGGGAAAGAGAGGGGATGGGAAAAGGAGGAGAGAGACTGGCTGGCTGCTCTATAGCTTTGTTAGTTTCTGGCAGATCACAAGCCTTATTTTCTGAAAATATCTCGCCTGTAGCTTGGGACTTTTGCATCACCTTGTGCGACAGGGCCACAGCTCTTGAGGGATGGAAGGAAAGTGGAGGAGAGATGATTTAGGACTGCAGAATAACCCGAGAATTGGGTATCCCCGCAGCTTTTGGGTTATTTTTATTTCCATTTCTGCACACCAAGGAACAAAACCTCAATGCGTTTTATGGCTTAGGGTTCGTTCTGTCCTGCTCCCTCTGTCCTCCATAAACATAATTCAATCATCGGGTTCCGATTCCGTTCCTTTCCACTGGAATGGGAGGATGAGAAGCCCTTCACACAGTGTCCTCAGGTCTGGCATGGTCTTTGTTTGGGTCCAACAAGCTTTACCCACCACACTATCAGTGCCCGAGACCAAAAGTCCATTATTTGAGGGGGGAGGGGCTGTTTTGTTCTGGTTCTTAAAAAAAAAATCGGTACTTTTACAAACTAGATTGCACAACCAACCACCCAGAGCCCCGAGACTGTAATGGTTAATCTCTGAGGCGAGATTATCGCACTAGAACTGTTTTCAAATAAACCCACGCAAGGAGGAGGGTGGGGAAACCGGGTCAGTGATCTGGATGCACCGGGGTTTGTCTTCTTCTCTTGTTTTTGTTTTTTGTTATGAAAGGCTTGCTGGTTTTCTCTCTCAGTCCGAGTCTCCTTTCCTGCCTCTCAGTCTCTGCTTTGTACTGGGAAGGGGCGGGAGAGGGCGGGGGTGGGGGGTGGTCGGTGGTTGGGGGTGGGAGCGCTTAGGCTCCTGGAACCTCAAGGCCCTGGGATTTCAAGGAAAGAGAAATAACCAGGCTGAGAGGTGCGGGTTCCCTTTTCGTTTCTTTCTCTAATGCGTCTCCCCTCTGGGTCAGAGCGCTAATGTCGACCTCGTTCCTACGATTTAGGACTCTGGGTGCTTTCAAACAAAAGACTCCCTGCCTCCAGCCTTCTCATGTTGGCTCCCCTCGCTCTCTTTTACCTTGGTCTTTTCCCTCTCTCCTGGCCTGCCCTGCTCCCCAAGTGAGTGAGTCTCTCCTCCCATTTCCAATCCCGGCTTTCCCCCCTCTCTCTTTCTTCCAGCTTCCCAGGGAGGATTTCGAACTCCATTATCTTACTGTCTGGCAAGCAAGCAAATTTTCTTTCCCAGAAGCCTTTCCCCTCTCCAGCTCGGTCTCAACTTCAGGAACCCAGGAATAAATCTAAAGATACTCCACCCCACCCCAAGCATTCGAATTGGAGGACCGTTAAGACCTTCCTTGGTTCACTGTTTCACACCTCAATCTGCCCCACAAGCTAGCAAGGATTCCTGACATCTTATTCTTTGCATAACTCAATTTCTAAACAAGCAAAAACTCACCAAAACAAACAAACAAAAACAAAAACAAAAAAACCGGATACGCAATGGGGGAAAGAAACCGAACTTTTCCTCGAGAAAAGTGATGGAGGTGAGGGTGGGCGTGTAACCTGTATGCTCACGGGGGAGAGGGGGGTGTCTGTAAGGGAGGAGAGTCTAGTGGATCTGGGCAGCCCTGAAGACCAGCAATGCGTCTTAGGGTCTAACGTGGGAGGGGAACAGGTCAGGCTGGGCCTGCTCCGCCCCTTCGCTAGACTTCTTAGCTGGCTGCTTCCAATAGTCTGTATTGAGCTCTCCTGCTCCTAGGATGACTTCTTGGACTCCTCTGAAGAGCTCCAGGCCAATCTTTCAGATGCCCAACTTTCGCTTTTTCTGCGAAGAAAGGCGCCGAAATAACTGTCCTGGCAGGAATGTGTTGATACTGAGTGATACTTGGGATAGCAGAGTTCAAAGAGACATTTCGGAACACCTAGACTACAAGCACATCACACCCAGCCCTGCCTGGGGGTTGAGATCTCAGATCTTGATATACCTGGTTCCAGGCTGTCAAGCTGGTCCTAAGAAATCCACAAAGAAAACACTGCCTTTAAGTCAAAGATCCTGTTCCCCATACACAATTTCAGAAACCTGCTTTATAAATGTTCCCCGTGCCAACTGAAGAACTTTCCTAGATTTTGAATGTATAGAAGACAAAACATTCATTTTTTCTTTAATTATCTTCTCTCATGTTACTCCAGGCACCGATTTCTGGGGAAGAGGAAGGCCAGGAAATTTAGATTGGGGATCGAGGGTGTATTCTTCTATTTCTTTTAAAGTGGCTTTATTTTATTTTATTTTATTTTATTTTATTTTATTTTATTTTATTACCTTAGGGTTTCTTCGTTATTTTGAGGTTCCTTTGCAAGACGACTCCACTCTGAATAAAACATTTTTTGTTTTGTTTTGTTTTAGATTTTCAAACTGACATCGGCATTGGATCATCAGGTTTTCCTTTGTCTGCCATGGTTGTAAATAATGGCTTTGAGATTAGCTAATTAAGGGGCATTAATCACTGATAGAAAGAGAATAAATCAAAGCCTTGTTCTAAATTTCAAACTTGCCCGTGTACATGTGCATAGCTGCTCTATCTGCTGCAGATAGGTGCTGTTTGAATTACTGGTCTTCAGAGTAAACCAAATCCACTTCACTTTTAAAAAATGAATATTGTATTTATACAGCCTGGCCGTGTTGTTACATTAAACCCCCTCCCTTTCCTACTCCATTTCATAAACACAGTGTAGACCACAGCTATTATGAGTTAAAAAAGAGTCACATCCGTGCCTTTCCCCCTTGGCGCTATGCTTACCTTTTTTTTTTTTTTTTTTTTTTTTAACTGGAGAGGTCAGGAGAGAGAGAAAGAGAGAGAGAGAGAGAAAATTAATAACCCCTAAAGGTATAAAGACGACAGAGGGACGATAAAGTGTGTCGAGGAGGCTTGTTTTGAATCAGAAAACTGTTTCTGCAGAAGTTTTTCAAGACAGAGTGACAGATACAGTTCCTAGGCCACATTCTCTGAGCCCCAACATTAGCAAACACTAGGTTCTGTTTGTGAGAAAGGAGGTATTGGAGGAGAGAGAGAGAGAGAGAGAGAGAGAGAGAGAGAGAGAGAGAGAGAGTTTTGCTGGGTGGGAAGCAGCATTAGTGATGCTCACTGAAGCTTGGCAGGCTCCACTCTCAGGTCTGCAAAGTTTTGGAAGCTTGGGTCATTTCGTTACCAGCCAGAGAGGTTTTTAAGTAAGTACAGCCATGATACAGCAAGCCGGTCCTTGGGATGAAGTGAAAATCTGTTCCTTTCTCATCAAGTCCTCTGAGCCAGTCAACACAACACAGCAGATAGTCCAGCACCAGACAGTGATCTGTACGTTCTTAGCACTGTGTGCTCCGTGTGAGCGCTGCCCGCCCCCACCTTTGCGCATAAAAACTTGTGTGTTTGGGTTCCTTATATTCTCTTCCTCCGCCTCTTTTCATGCCATGTCTCCTTTTAGCAGCAACTATCAGCTAAGGACGCAAGTTCAGAATCTTCTCTATGTATAGGATCGAAAGTCTGACTGGTGTCCTGGGCCAAACGGGAGATCTAACACTCCTGGAGGGTCTTCCCTGTTAGAGCCACACTCGCCCCCCTCAAAGCTGATGATTGAAGACAATCTCGCTTCCCAAACTCCAAATCTCACCATACCGTGGGTTCTGTCCTTGACTGAACAAGCCTGGCTGCCAAGGGCAGGTGCCAGTTCGCTGGAGGCTAACCCTGTCTAACAGCCCCGGCTGCGCACCACCCCCACCCACCCCCACTCCTCTGCAGCTGCCCTTACTTCCCCCCTTTTTTAATCTTTTAAAAACTCCAGAACCCTCATCATTTTTTTAAAGGTCCTCAACGTACCGTGTTATTAAAAAGAGGCTCTGGGTCTGCAGGGGCGTCAGCAACCCAGGGGGCTAGGGGATAAGGGGATGGGGCCAGGCCCGGGGAAGAGGCATCTGGAAGAGAAGGGGAGGGACATTTGCATAAAGCTTTGTCTTGAGCGGGCCGAGGGTTATAACGCTAATTACTCAAGATTAATGTGAAGATCGTTCTCCATTGCTCACTAAGATTTATTTAAACACTGAACTGCTGGAGGTCCAGGCTGTAAACCATCCCACCCGGCCTCGGGGCGGGACGTTCTCCTTGTGTGAAGTTTTTTATTTTATTTTATTTTATTTTTTCAAGTCCACGGGAGACAGAATGGGAGCTGCGGTGGGGTGAGAGGCTCTGAAACGCCATCCTTAAGGATATTGTTCTCTAAAGTAACACCTCCGGGCCTCGGATGTATAAACACACCAAGTGCATTTCCCAGTCTTTTCCCTTTGCAGACTTTCAAATGAAAAAAAAAAAAAAAAAAAAAAAAAAACACCTTTTTGCGTTGTTGGTACAGACGCGTAGAGGAGCAAACTTGGTGCTGGCGCGCCTCCTAGTGTCACCGAAGGGAAGAGAAGCCATAAAGGCAAGCTCAGAGTTAGAGTGAGCTGATGTAATCTCTTGGCTAAGATGGCATAGCGCTGTGGGCTGCCTAGGATGGCTGACACTCATGGGGATACGGTTGTTTATGCTGATCATGCACACGCACATATATCTGCGACTTCCAATATTTCATTTCAGACTATAGAATCAAAAGTCATCGTTTCTCAAATATGTAACAATGTACGGAGAGTGGAGGGCCCATAGATAAAATTTCTCTGAATTTTCCAAAGTAATATCAGACTAGACCCAATTTTTAAAAATCAGTTAGTTTGACCCTTAATTTTTTAAATATATATATCTTATTTGCTATTTGCTATTTTCCTATAGAAAGTCGCAGGCTTGCTATTTCTTTCTAGGTTACTTGAAGATATTGCAAAGATCAATATCTCCAATGTATGAAAAAGTATTTTTGAACTTTAGTATCAGGCTGTGACTTGAAGCAATTTAAGACTTCAGAGAATAACTTCTCGCTTTGCTGCCTCTTTCCTTGGGGGTAAATTATGTTTGGAGGAACTTCGACATCAATAAAACAACGACATTAACACAGTTACTGCTGAGAGGAGGGCTTGAAGAAGCAGTGGACTGTAATCGAAAGACTGGAGCTTTATTCCAGAAAGTCATTGACTCAATTTGGGCAAATATTTTTCCCAAAGGAGTCTTCCTTTCCAGTAAACAATGTAATCCCAGTTAGCTTGCTAGCACATCTTCTCCACTCAGAGAAAGTACAAACCCCAAACACACAAAGAACAAACATGGCGTTACTGAGAAGACCAAAGATATTTTTATGAGGTGTTAAATTCATTTCCCGCAGAGACAAGTCATGTAAACCAAGATTTTGAACTTGCTTTGAAGTGTGGATGATATTTACAGTTTTCATAATATCCTTAGCAACTTTGTTTTAAAAATGTTATTTTTCATAGTTACTTAAAAAAAAAAAAAACATTCTCATCTGGAATGTTTAGGCAAAACAGAAAGTCTATAAATAAAGTGCTTTCCTTTTATGGTAATTTTACACAAGCATTTGAGACGTAAAGAAGTTGGGGGAAAGACAGAAAATCCAAATATCAGTAATGATGAGAAATGTCATTCCTGGTATGACTGGGTATCTGTCTGATTCCTGGTATTGCTCTGAGTTTACTAGCTAAGATTTGAACTTGTAAAGCCATGGTTTCACTCTGAGAGTCATTTGTCCCTATTTACTCCCTGCCTTCCACCTCCCTCAATGGACTAGGAGGACAAGTGTCTCTTTTGCAAGGTTTGGTTTAAAAAAAAAAAAGTCAACATCTTTTAGAAATGTAAAACTGAAATTCAAAGTCTCAGGAGATAGGACCACAACTGAAAACAGTATCAGAGCCATCTTGATTACCTGATATAATTTGTAGTGACATATCAGGTACATGGTGACACTGTATGAATCCTCCTGGTAAACTGTCTCCATCTACAGTCAGATCTGCACAACTAGAGAGATTCTATTTTCTGAGATATTCTTCAAAGCTTTGCATTTTGGGGGGGAATATTATAGAAGGAAGAAGAAAAAATGTCCATAAAGAAGCAAGTATTTGATGGTTTTCTTATTTAACCACTGTGTTGTCTAACCGTACACGTGGCCTTACATTCCCATTTTGATTCAGGAAACTGGGACCAAAGAATGTCACAGCTTGGCTAACATCCAATATAGTTATTCTAAGGTTGAAATCATATTTGGAGACTAATAAATGGCTATGGTTGTAAAAAAAAAAAAAAAAAAAAAAAAGCACCATTTAGCTACGTGCCTTTCCTTCAGTCAGTTAGCTTTCAGAAATAGTTTGGGGATGCATTCAGTGACACAGTGACACACTGTCTCTTTGAGCACCATGGGAAACAAACCAACCACAGTTGAGTCTGAAGTAAACGGTGGTCTTCAAAAGCTGATTCACTAGACCAGCTTGACTCACTGGCTGGCCTGCGTCTGGAATTACGCTGTCTGACTGAAGGTCACACCCCTGTGCTACAAATACTGAAAGGTACCCACATGTGCCTCACTTGTGCTAAATCAACACACATTGTCATGATATTTCATTGTCTACACTCGTGGGCATTTATAAGAAGACTCAGGGATCCTTTGCCATCCTGCTGTCCCTATGTCACTGCGACATTCTCAAAGAGCCTACTGACACTTAGCTGATTTAATGTTTATATTTTAACTTTAGGATACGGATATTCTTCCACTAATTCTTCTGAACAAACAAATCATCTACCATTTGGCATATCCCCATGCCAGCATGCATTAAATATTTTATAATAACAATTATATGTCATTGGTCATTATAAAATTTTACCTTCAGAATATCCATCTTCCTGTAAGAGGATGAGTGGGGTTTCTCTGTGGGACACCGCTATTCCATGTAAACTTTACAACTGTCTCATTTAGTCAGAAGTTAGTTGAAATGGTAGAAAAGTGTTTAAACTAAATTAAATGCAGGCCACCTTCCGGGAAGTTTTGTTTTTATGTCATATTCTTGAGTCAGGGCCAAAAGAGCTGTCACCTTCCTATCTTCTCTACCTGAAGCTCATTAAACCAGAAACATCCTGGAATTCTAAATACACTGGCCAGGCCGGTTCTTTTTAACAAGTCCTTTGCTGCCACCTGGTGGCCACTCTACATTTTTAATGGCTGTCAGGACATTACAGAATGAGGAAGCTGACGGATGCAAGGGGCATTCACTGGAATGCATCACAACATGCTCTTTGAGTCATTAACTCACTTGGTATCCGTAGAAGTTTATTTCAAATAAATATAATGTAAAGAAAATTATTTCTAACTTCTTCCCAAGCACAGATGGCTAATGAGTGCTTGGATTTTCTCATAAAACTATAATGGGCAAGGCCAGAATTTTAAGCTGAGCTGGCCAGTTGTCGTTGAGAACTAGTTGGTAGATTTTTTTTGTCCTCCCTGCTGACTTTGCCAGCAGAGTGAGTTGTAAATCTGGCCTTGTCCCTTTGTCCTTACAGTCGGTCTGAAGATCTTGCTATATGCTTCACTACTATTTAACACACCTAATTTCTAAGTTAGAATGAAAAACTAAAGTAAAACAGTGTCATTCACAGATTCTTAGTATAGATCAAGTCCTATGAAGGTGATCATGCTGGACAGTTCATTAATAAGGTGATCTCTGTAACGTTTCCGGAGTACTTACTGACAGTTAGTACGCATTCAAGAAACTAGGTATTAGATGCAGAAATTTCACAGACTCAGTGACAGTTGTTGGTGGTATTTTACACTTACAACTGAAACAAGTAAAACCTCAGCATAGTATTGGATTAAAAGGTATTTACCTTTTAACAATCATCCTATGCTTTCCTATTAAACTCACTCTCTGTGGTCATCAAACTGGTCCCCAGTAATAATGTTAACGTTCTTTCCAAGGATACAGGACCCGACTCATCTTCCATAAATGTTCACTTTCTTTATAGCAAAGTTACCACCACCACCACCACCACCACCACCACCAAATGTTATATTTAGGCCCAGATAAGTCAACTCGTCCAACCAAGAACTTCAGAAGCACCTGATATACTTAAATGTGACCAGGCCTCCTAAAATCCTATAGGGCAAGATGCTCACAGAGAGACATCATCCATAAAGGTCAGCACATCCAACTGCCTCTTGGGCAGGAGGCTAACCCTAAAATTGTATCTAAAAAACAAGCCATTGTTCTCCCTCTTGCAAAACTTCAGAATCTGATTTGTCTTGCAAATTCATCACAACCTTACAAGGAGCGTTTTGGGCAATGTTTGGGGAACAATAAACAGCCCAAAAGCTGTAGAAATGATTCAAGTGTGCCAGACTTTGAAGTAAGTGCCTATTAAAGATATTTAACTAACTTCAGATGTCCTCTTACATATTGCTCTGTGTGTGTGTGTGTGTGTGTGAGAGAGAGAGAGAGAGAGAGAGAGAGAGAGAGAGAGAGAGAGAGTTGTGAATTTTCCAAATTACTATTCTTCAGAGCACCAAGCCCATCATTTTTGTACTGGAGTGTGGAAATTTATGACTTTGCAGGTTCATTGCTTGCATATGTTTTTCTTCGGAGTAGCCAGAAGCTGCCATTTTTCATTTTTGCTAGCAAGCTTTCAAAAGGCTTTGCCTCCTACATTCCGTTCTTGATACAGTATACAAAGGGGGGTCTGCCTTTGTGAGCTGTAATTCTTCTAGTTGTTTCCGGTGCAGCAACATCTCTTGAGAGTTTAACTCGGGTGGGTAAAGAGGAAGGGGAGAAGTAATGTGCTAATTACTGACCTGATAATTTCCACTTAATGAGAGCCGTCATCACACCTTTGTTTGCTCTTCTCAGTCATGCATTTGTTCACCAAGATTTACTGCAAATGTGTAGAGCTGGGCCTTCTTCTTGGGGCTGAGTTATACCCATCAACTAATTCATAAGTGAGTAGGGATAACACCCCAGACCAAAGACAATACCACACTGCATGCTTTTGAGAGGCATGTCTGACAAAAGCTCAAAGTATGGGGTTTTAAGGGCTTGACTTTGTCTGGGTTTCAATTTGAGCTCCATATCTTGCTCTCTCTGCTTTCTTATAGAATCCGCTTTACCCGTACATCTTATACTCATCTATAAAAGAGGAAGTAAGAAAAGAAACCATCTCTCCAAGTTGGGGAAGTGAGTGCACAGGAATAGCTTGTCTACACCGATGCCTGGAAATGCATTCCTGATGGGCTACTCCTCACTATTTGGGTTTCAGTTCAAATACCACGGTCGCCTCTGGAATTCCGCCCATCACTGGTTGCCCATGGAACACAGTCTTCTCAGAATTTCATGTACTTTTGTTATGGTTTTAACTTCTTATTGTCGTATCCCTCTGTGTGGTTACTATTACTTTTATTTGCTTTCTTTTTATATCTGTTCATTTTTAGTTACATGTGTGCACGTGATGTGTGTTTGTCCTTCTATGGTGGACATCAAAGGACAATCTCAAATGTCAGTCCTGCCTGTTCCAACTTGTCTGAGGCAGGGTGTCCTGTGTTGTTTGTAATATGCCAGGCTAGCTGGCCTATGAGCTTCATGAGACTGCTCCTGTCCCTGCCTCCCATCCTGCAATAGAAATGCTGGGATTACATGCTTGCACCAGCCACCAAGTCCAGGTTTTAAGTGGGCTCTAAGGGCTATGAACTGAGGTTGTCAGACTGGCTCAGAAAGCACTTTGATCTACTGAGCCATTTCATGGCTTTTACTTACTCTCTTGTTTTCTACAGTGCACCCACTATAATATATATATATATATATATATATATATATATATATATATATATTATATATATATTATATATATAATATATATGTATAATGTATATATATATATATATTCAGTGGATATATATATATATATATATCCACTGAAAAAGACCTCTCATATTATTCATGTCTATGTTTTCAAACCTTACAATAATCCATAGTACATACTCTCTCTTCCTGTATCATTTGTGTGCTCAGTTGCTCAATGTTAAGACCTGGAATAGGGTAGCCTAGACCTCAATTCCAGACTACACAGGCAAGATTCCTGACCTTGTCATTGAAGGTGTCAGATAATTTCCAAAGAGAAGTGGCACATTCTAGGCACCTGTGGATTGTCCATCATTAGCTCAGAGCCACGAGGAAAGGACTTCAAGAACACAAGAGTATCTCCTAGAGAATGCACACTGAATCTTCACAGTGGCTGTGTAAATTGGACATTGATCTCTCCATTTTATGAGATGGGAAGTTGAAAGTGAGCCATGTGAACGTACCCAGAACCTCACGGCTACTGTCCTAGTTGTGATTAAATCATTCCACAAACATATCAACATAGAAAATTAGTTACCATAAATACCTTGAATCCAGAAATAATATCTAATGCCTGAAATTGTCCTTTACAAACCTGATTTACTCAGAAATAGTGTGATATGCTTTTTGGGCTATAATAACCATCACAACGTGCCACTCTTTGCTTCACATGAAAAGCAAATGTCGTGGTTTTGTTACCCATTTTTAAGATACAAAATTTTACCTATTTTATATCTTTCTGCCTTGGTACAAACACAGGAGCAAAACTGCATGGAAAATGAAAACATAGTTCCCTGAACTTAGACAATTCCCCTGCAGAAAACCCAAAGAGTATCTTTCTAGGAGAGTCATTACTTTCTGCAGGAAGATAGGCTTGCTTACAGTGTATTTGTACTCATATATGGGTACAGTGTACCAATGTACTGCTCATATATGGTTGCTCGGTACTAGTTGGAAGATAAACAGTCCACTCATTCTTTAAAAACCACAGTAGGCTCACTACTAACATTTAACACACTCTTTGGTAGTATGTTTTTTGTTTTTAATTCTTTCATCTAAAATTTAATGTAACATTTTTAATTCTTGTGGTGAAGTCCTTATTTTCTGTTCACTTGCAGCTAGCTTTCTCTCAATATCATTTTTAAAAAGATTTATTTATTTTATATGAGAATACTGGATGTGTATTAAGACATACCAGAAGAGGGCATCGGATCTCACTACAAGGTTCTGAGCCACCATATAGTTGCTGGGAATTGAACTCAGGACCTCTGGAAGAGCAATCAGTGCTCTTAACTGCTGAGCCATCTCTCCAGCCCTCAATATCAGTTTTAACCTATGTCATAGCTGATATGATTACTATGCAAGCAAAGCAATCCTCATTTCCAATGCTAATTTATCAGATGTGCTTCTGCACCTACTATGGCCCAAAGAGGTAACTGACTTGTATTTTTTTTTGTATTGATTTTGCCAATTGAAAATATGTGTTAGCCTGAATACCAGAGAGTAAACAAAAGGCTACATTAGTATTTCCAAAGTACTATCCTGAGTAGCAGCATCAGTTTGAAATATATGTTAATATGATCTATTTTGAGTATGAGTAAAAATGGAGACTATGACAAGAAATTAAGGAAAAGGAAAAAGGTTTTCCTAGAGAATTGTCCTCAGTATTCAGTACCATAATCGTGAGTTTGTGTTTTGTTTATTGTTTTTATGTTTTAGATTTTTTGGTATTGGTGTTGAGTTGTTGTTGTTGTTGTTGTTGTTGTTGTTAGCAAATTCTTTAGTTTCCGTGAAAAGGAATTTGCCTTTGTCTCCCTCCATTGATTTTGAGTGACATTGTAAGCTTCAGTGCTATGTGGCTTTCTGCCTGAGTCTCCTGACATGTTTGCCATTGGATGTAATCTCTTTCAGAATCCATCAAGCCATGTAAGGTGTTCTGAGAAATAGCTCTACTACACACCTCATAGCTCAGTCACATAATCATCTCCGCCAAGGCAGCTTCCAGAGAAGCTCAATTTTCTTATGTGAAGGTCTTTGTCCAGCCAGATACACCCACTCTGACCTCAGAGGATCCTAATATTGAAAAAAAAAAGACAAACTGTCTCAAATGGAGCCTCACTGAGCTATGCTACTGACCAACACAATGTGTGATCATAAAAATGCTAATGTTCTTGCCACTAAGTTTTTGGAACTTTTGTCACATGATTGGCATAATCAGAGTAATTGCTCTTCATCTACATTTACTAAATATTTATGCAGTAAGGATATTGCTAAGGAAAAATGAGACTTCTTAACCAGAATAGCCCACAATTCCATTAATGCTGGCTCAGCCAATACTTATGCTAAATCTCATCTTCCTAAGAGATGGAAAAATAAGATCCTCAAGTTTCCAGTTGTACTAGATATCTTTCCACTGTTACAACAAAACACCCTAGAAAATTATCTTTACAAAATGAAGACTTATACTTATTTTGCTTCCAGTCCAGAGTTGCTTTGCCTGGTTTTTGTAGTTTTGGTTTTTTTTTTTGTTTTGGTTTTTTGTTTGTTTGTTTGTTTGTCTGTTTGTTTTTGTCCTGTGGTAACCAGTTAGCCAGGGTTAGGAGACAGTTAAAAGTTCACAACGGCATTCCACCAATGACACATTTCCTTCAACCAGGTCTTGTCTCATAAGTTTCCAGCATCTTCCATCTCCCAATAGCTGAACATGTGGATGGCCTAATCTATTGATAATGTCAGAACTCTCATGATCCAATCACACCTCCAAAACTCTAAAGTCTGAACATATCAGCCTGTGGTGGTTATTCTAGACCAGTGACTCTCAACATGTGGGTTGTGACCCATCTGGGGGTCACATATCAAATATCCTGCATATTATAAATTTGCATTACAATTTGAATGAGTAGTAAAATTATAGCAACAAAATAATTTTATGATCAGGGGTCACCACAACATGAGGAACTATATTAAATGGTCACAGAACTAAGAATGTTGAGAAACACTTTTCTAGACCCAAACTATAACACCAGCTCACCTTGCAATTGTGTTTTTGTGACTCACTTCTGGCCAATACGACAAAGATTATAACGATTACAAATTAGTGCTTCTCTTCCCTAGTAAAGGCCAATGGAGGAAAATCTCTTCTCTTCTTCCTTCCTTCTATCAGCTATATAGATGCATTACATGAAAGTGTAGTTGTTCTTTTGAGACCATGAAGATGAAATACACAAACTAGGACAGAGGGTGAAAATAAAGGCTCTTACATATGGTGACTTCCTTCATCAACTACACTCTGTATGTTAGTTATCTCCTGAACTACCATTACACAAGAAAAATAACAACTTTCAAAAGCAATTGTTAGTCATCTGGCACTTCAATTTTTAGTGAAATATATATATATATCCCTAAAGCATTTCATTATACAGGATACTTTGTAATATATTATTAATATTATATTATTGACATACAGTATCAACATATTGCATTATTGATATATATTACTAATATATTGCACTTTATATGATTATTATATTCTATATAGTATATAATTACACATGTCATTTATATAATGTGTTTTTATATATATATATATATATATATATATATATATATGAAGTATTTATTCAATAGTACAAAAAGGAAAAGGGAGACTGTGTCTCAGACAGAAAAAGAAAGAATAAGGAAGAAAGAGAAGGGGAAAGGAGAAAAATAGGAAATTTTCTTCCATCAAACGTCTCCTTTTTGAGAGAGACTTTGAAGAACACATTCAAGAGTCACTTGGGAAGCATTTTTGTGCAGGCATGTGCTCATCGTACACAGTACTGGGTATCATAAGAACACTCTTACTCAACTATATGATGTACTTGGACCATTTTCTCCACATACTCCTCAACCTCCCCTTATCACTCTCCCATTAGTCTGCTCCACTGCCCTAGACAGAGTTACTTTTACTTTTCTGTCAAATATACAGATAGAACTTTATGTATCTATATAAATCTAGGATCTACAAAGAAGAAATAAATTCATTATTTGTGCTTCTAAACCTTACTTAGTTCACTTACTATGAGAATTCCCACTGATATTCATTTGCCTATCAATTACCTGTTGTCTTTCTTATGAGCAAATACAATTTATTATGTATGTACAACATGTTATTTAACCATTCATCTGCTGATAAACAAGCAGTCAACTTTTGTGTCCAATGCTACCTAAACACTGAGACTCAGTTATTCTGCAATGTCACATGACACTGTTTGAAGACCGACTTCTGTTTCCAAGGCAGCAATACTGAACAATTAGTACCATGGTTTTCCTCCACTAATAAGCAAGTTCCTGATTTTTTTTTAAAAAAAGCATAAACAAGTAGGAATTTCATGCACACCAGCTCTCTAATGTGTTTTTCCACTGGTAAAACTTTATTTTGTATTATAGTCTTGACTATCATTTTAATCAGGTCTTTATTTTACTTCTAGACAAGAGCAGGTGTATACTTTTCCAATTCATTTTCACTAAAGTGTTTAGTCTTGAGTTAACTACATTTCTCTTATGCCTTTACCCCCAAACAATTATCATATGTTCTATTTATATTTATACACCTAAGCGTACACACGGATTTCTTAATGGTAATCTCTTTAACCCAATATAGCTATAATGGCTACAACTAAGCAGCATGATGACTTACATATAGTGATTGGTGGCAAGAAAAATGTGCGCTACAATAAAACCACGAGTGCTCTGAAACCTGTTCATTGGCATCTCTTTTGTTTCCTAAAATGAGTAAATGAATGTAATTGCTGGTTAATTTTATGTGACTACTGTTATACTTGTCATATAAAAACAAGCCAAATGGTAACACATACAACAATAATTCCAGGGACAAAGGAGAAGAATGATTGTATACAGATAAGGAAAAAAAATTAAAGAACAAAGATCATTGGAATCTCCCTACTCTCACTAGAGGACTGTTTCAGGTTGTGCTTCATGTTAAAGCTACTGTGATTCAAATGTACTTATCACAATCTGCAAGATGATATATACATACATATATATATATATATATATATATATATATATATATATATATATATATATGGCTTGAACATAAATGAACTGCTAATTTTTGTCTGTACAACAATGATGTATCATTTAAAATATGAGGAGTTATGCTACCCTGTCATCACATGCATGACCCAGCAAAATATACTATTTTGCATTGTAAAAATCAGTTTACAATGAGGTTGAAGGACTAGTTCTTTCCATGTCATGAAGATAAATATTGAGGAATGTCTTATTTCAGAGAAGACATTCAGAGAATATCTTTTTTCAAGTGTGCTTCGTCATTCTAATGGCGATGAGACATAAGCAATGGACTGTAGTCATATGCCTGGTTAAAATCAATTTGGTATTTGTTTTCTATTTCCTATAAGGATAATTTTGTTTACATATGTAATTGGTCAAAAGCAACAATACTTTTTATCTCTTGCTAAAATAAATAACAGAAGTCTGTATCTATGTTATGCAGACCTATTTGATTGAAATTTAATTATAATTATTTCCGTGATAGAAGCAGACATCTGGAGAGATGGTTCTGTCATATTCCCTGTGCAATCTCTGTGAAGAGACACCTTGACCAAGGCAACCCTTATAAGAGAAAGTATTTAATTGAGGAATTGCTTAATATTTCAGAGGGTTAGTTCATCCTCATCGTGGTTGGAAGGCTGGAAACATAGTGACCTACAGACAGGCACTGCAGCAGTAGCTGAGAGCTACAACCTGTTACTTAGGCAGAGAGTGGCATGAGGCCTAGCATTTAGGCTTTTAAAACCTCAAAACCCACCCCCACTGACACACTTCCTCTAACAACGCTGCCTACTCTGATAAGATCACACATTCTAATCCTTCTCAAATATTGCTACTCCATGGTGACTAAGCATTCAACTACATAAGCCTTATTCAAACCATCATACTCAGTGATTAAGAACATTTATTGCTCTTCTAGAAAATCTGGGTTCAGTTCTTAGTATCCACATGACAGCTAACAGACATCTGTAACCCCAATTCCAAAGAATCTTATTTTCTTTCATGGATTCATGTGCACCAGACACTCACATGCACCCACAAATACATTCAGGCAAAACATACATACATATAAAATAAATAAATCTCTCTTTTAAAGGAGATATTATAGACATTATAGACATTATAGTCTTTCCCAATTATATTAATTGTTTTCATGTTCAGGATGAGAAGTGAGGGTTGTATAATTTTGAGAGAGAATTCACTGCTTCATCTTCAAGCACCAAACAACTGGAATGACATAGGTATAAACTTGAAAGATGATTCCTTCTTCAGAAGCAATAACTTCTTCATTACGATAATTGCTGTAGTAATCTGCTTCCAACAACTAAGCACTTGCTATATAAGACATCTTTAACTGCAAAGACAATTTCATCAAGCAACAAACTCTGGGAGTAAATTAACAGAATACCTCCAATCCTCCACATCAAAATAATGAAGTGTCTACATGGTGCAACCCTTGGGATAGAAACCATTTTTGGAATAAAACATGAGTGGGTCACACAGACCTAAGCAATGGTGACTTTAAATGGACATAATTATAAAAATGATGGTTACATTAGAGTACAGTAAGATCCAAGAAATGCCAGCAATTTCTATAACATATAATAAGAATTCAGGACTCATGCACTTAAATGAGCTATAGTGATTGTCAGAGGATGGATCATCTTGATTCTATGAGGTGAAAGAGCCTTCAGAGAAAATGCTTCTGATTCATCAACAAGAAAAAGGTCAGAACCTGTGGCCAGAAGATTTGAGTACATTTTTGAAATTCTGAAATGCTTCCTGTGATGACATTACTTTATTCCTGCACATGTTTGGGATGAAACACTTTTACAGACTGTATTAATTTGGAGAACTTGCTTATTGTAGCCCAGAGGTTTGTAAATTGTCTTTGAAATCCAGGTTTCCCCCTCCTGATAGATGCCAAAATCAAGGCAGTGTTTGCTGGTGCTACCAGCACACTTCCGTGCTCACATGCTGTGATAGCGCTGTGATAGCTTGTGTACTTATAAATCCCCCCCTCCATAAAAAGACCTGACCTTTTTGTGAAACCAGGACACCTCAGCAGTGGGTCCAACTCTGAAGATGCCACATAAGCAAAACCTTGACCTTTTTTTACCCCTGGCTTTCCCAGAAGCATCTTCACCTCCGATGACACACTTCACCTCATGCTGCAGCTTTCCTTTTTTTTTTCTTTCAATTTTCTTCTCAGCAGGTTGGGCCTTGGCTGCCTGCCAGCCCACACTGAGAGCCCAGCATGCTGACTTGGTGCTACTGCACGTTTGTTTTTCCACATAATTGTCTACAAAGACCGGTTTGCTTTGCTTACATAAAGGCATTCTCTCCCACCGCTAGGCTATGTGTGCATCTAAGCCATTGCATACGTAGCCAGTCTGCTACCGAGTAAAGTATTTCCTGACTTATACTTACGACCTTGATGGTTTTCACTATTTTTCACAATGAGATCATCGTGTCCTTCATCACATGACCTAAATATATTTATTTCTACGAAAATCTCATTTTGATGTAATGTGTCAGAGCCCTCCAAGATCAAAATCTTCATTCATTAAGATACAGTATGTCCTTAGGCGACACTCTCATGTCTGAATGTTCTTTTGTTGTAAAGCAGGTAAGAGAGAAAACTCAGGAATTTTTAAAGAACAATTTAAATGTCAAGTATGAGAATATTTCAGATATCAGTGTAACCATCCTTTTATTAGATCAAATAAAAGTAATATCAGCAAGCAGGAGTAAGCTTCCTCCAGATTATTCATTACTGCCGGCTACTGTTATTGTTTTATATGTCTCCATGAAAAACATGTTTTTGCCATGTGTAGTTTGTCCTTGTGACTCTTCTTAACCCTCAGAGTATAAATTGTCTGATGCTTTGAATAAATTGAATAAATTGGCTATTGCATGAGACTTTATTCCACCTCAATTTTAGGCTCTGCTCTCCCAGGTTCATGGGGCCAATCAGTGTGGTAAATAGTGTGCCCACTGATATTAAGGTTGATATGAAAGTATATTGGGTGTAATCTCACAGTAGTCACCCTCCAATAATTTCTCAATTCGATATGGAAAAGTCTTGTTTTTAAAGAATTAAAACTCAGCATAGACAATTCTTAATTTTATTCCTTACTTTTTTGCTGTTATTCACTTTTGGTTTTTTGAGACAGAGTACCTATCATTTTATAACCCAGGCTAGCCTTAAACTCTCAGTCCTCCAGCTTCAGCCTCTGGAGCATTGGGTTTACAGGTTGGGCTTTATCATCTATTTTGTATTTATTATTTTATTTTATTTTATTTTATTTTATTTTATTTATAATTTTCTTCAATGCACCAGATGACTCTAGCAAAGGATCAGAGAAATTTAATATAGAAAAGTCTGGTTTTTAAAGAAATAAAACTCAGCATAGACAATTCTTGATTTTATCCCTTACCTTTCGTTGTTGTTATTCACTTGCTTTTGGCTTTTTGAGACAGAGTATCTATCATTTTATAGCTCAAGCTACCTTAAACTCTCAGTCCTCCAGCCTCAGCATCTGGAGCACTGGGTTTCCGGGCTGGGCTATATCCCTCTATTTTGTATTTATTTTTATTATTTATTTTATTTTATTTATAATTCTCTTCAATGCACCAGATGACTCTAGCAAGGGACCAAAGAAATTGCATAGATGAAAAATACCTCCAAGTATTTTCTGGACCCACACTCCCCCCCACTCCTCACCCCCACCCTATCACCCCTCCACTCCCCACCCCTGCCTCTGTAATACCTGTTTACATTCCTGCAAACACTTTCCTTTCTGGAGTTTCTACTTGATCCCCTTGTGCTTCTGGAGGTAGAAAATAGATCCTTGTCCTAAATTTATGCTGGATGTATAGCTTCTAATTCTCATTTTCATATATAAGCTATACTTGACTATGAGAGGTATAGAAATGAACTTGTTCTTAATGTGACTTTCGCATTACTCCTGTCCCATGGTGAATAGTACAACTGATTAAACCAAAGTGGGGTGCATGGCATGCTTGGCCAAGCATGAAGAAATGAAGAGAAAAGGCATTGCTTCATTTTGGAGGTTCATTAGATACAGCTATAAATGTACAAATAGGTTTTTGCATCACATCTATCCATGCAAATTCCCCCAGAATTTTAAGGATCTTCATGAAACTTGCGTGCCAGGATGCTTCTTAGAATTTTACAAATGAATTATATAGCAGGTGGCTGGACCACCAACCAGGCAGCATACACTAGCTGATACAAGGCCCCCAACACATATACAGCAGAGGACTACCAGGTCTGGGTTTAGTCAGAGAAAATGCACCTAACCCTCAAGAGACTGGAGGTCCCAGGGAATTTAGAGGTCTGGTGGGGTGAGGGATGGAGGGTTGGGAACATCCTTATGGAGACAGGGTGTGGGAAGGAGGTCTGGGATGGGGAAGAGTCATAGGGTGAATCAGGAGGTGGATACAATCTAGAATGTAAAAAAAAAAATTAAATAAAATTTTTTTAAAAATCCCATATATGAATACATTCTTATTAGATAGCCCAGTGAAGTACCAGTTCATCCAACTGCCAAACAATAGGTTTCATGAGTGGTGTTTGCAAGTGAATCAAACTACCACTGCAGAGTCCTGTGACCTGAACTGCTGCTATCCTAACAACAAAGATTGGAATTGCCCCCAAAGAACTGTTTCTGAACAGGTCCACATACCACCTTTTGCCTATTAACCTTATCTTTACATGCCTTAGTTGGTATGTGTAAACATTTTGGACATAATATGGTGGAGTAGAAGACTGAGCTAGACTGGGAGAGGATCTCTTTAATCCCAACACTCAGTAAGCAGAGGCAGGTGGATTTCTGTGAATTCAAGGCCAGTCAAGTTTACAGGATGAATTTGAGGCCAGCTACCCAATAAGTACTAAGACCCTGTAAAGTAGAAATGTCTAGTTTCTTAGGAAACTCGTTGTGTAAGTTGATGGTTTTTTTCTAGAAACTGTCTTATGAGAGGATGCTTTTCCTGAAGCATAAATGTGGAAAGATGTTTTGCTGAGAACAGACATGTGGTATTTTTCTGGAAGCTGCCTGGACAAAGGGCATGAGGTCTTTAGCTAGAGCAGACACTCGAGAGAACACATGATGTTTGGAAAGTGTATAAACACAACCCAGCAGACAGTGGCTGACACCCTGTGGTATTGGTTCACTTGCCACTCTTTGCTGATCATCGTTTGTTGTGACTTCACAGAGAGAAATGCACCAAAGAACTTCTGGTGCTATTCTGGTGGCTTCTTGCTGCTATGGCAGACTTGGGCCAATTGGCAGAGCCTTGTGGTTTCTTCAGGATCGAACTGCCATTGCTGATTCATGAATGGTGTTTGCAAGTAAATTGAGCTACCACTGCTGATTCCTGTGAACTGAACTGCTGATATCCTGACAAGGAAGATTGGAATTGCCCCAAATAACTGTTTATGAACAGGTCCACATCCCCATTTTTTCCTATTACCCTTACCTTTCCACTACCTCTGGTGAGTGGCAGGTAAGAAGGGAGATTAAAGCATTCAAGAACCCTTATGAAGGTAAGTTTTGAAACTAGTTAATTTATTAATAAAACTTGTGTGAGAGAAAAAACAATATTTAGGAGAGCAGGGAATTGTGGAGTTGGGGCTGGAAATGACATTTCAAATTTCTTCTGCAGGTTGCACTGATTTCAATTCTGTACTTACTACTTTGAAATCAGAAATGAGAAATAACAATACTCAGCCAGATAAGGGATAGCTAGCTAAAAATGGGAAAGGGTGGGGTTCCGAAAATCACCTTCAATTCCCTCTCTCTGTCTCAAGAAAGGAAATACTTGAGACATAAAATAAAAACCAGTAAAATTGTAAAGAGATTTCTTAGCCAACTCTGAAAGAAAGCAATATAGAAACCAATGTAAAGGTCATAGAGCCTGGGTGTATCCAGCTCAGCTGAAACATGGCTTTCTTCCCTATGATTAAGCAGGAAGAGGGAAAAGATGACCTGGCATGTTCTAGAAGCCTGTCTACCCCGGCTCCTTCACACAGTAATTCCAAACATTTTCCCTCTATGATATGCAGCCCCAGCAGATTTCTTCTAGGCTCTACAGTTTTATGTTGCTCTAGTTCTAGGAAGCAACCAAGGCTGCAGCATATAAAGAGTCCCAGAGGAAGGAACATGACTTGCCTTTGTGTATTCAGAGTTGTTCTTTTCCGTTTGAAGAACCTGAAGATGAATAAAGAAATAGATCTGACTCAAAGCTCTGGCATTCACCTTGAAAATTCATTATAAGAAAATGAAAGAAGGCACAAAGTATAAAAGAAAATAAGCAAGGAATACTATTTTGAAATACCTCTTAATCTAGGATCCTTTATCGATAAATTAAATTTACTTTTATGTCTACATCTAATAATGCATTCCGTCATAGTTAGGAGTCTGAACCCGTGAATAAGGAAGGAGGGAAACAGGGTGAATACTAGAAGGGTGTCCCTTCTGACCTTGCAAGGATTACAAAGAGGAGGAAGGAGACTTATGAGTTTGATTTCCAGGTACTTGAAGAAGGTGAGGGATGATCAGCATGATCTAAGAAAGCTGACCCATTTGGGATAGGTCAGAGGAAAATAATAATAGTAAAAAAAAAAAGAGTAGACAATAAAATAAAATAAAATCCCAAGTGAGGATGCCTGTAGATCAAGCAGGGGACAGAAGGACATCACTATCAAGACTGGTCAAGAATACTCAGGTGTCATATGGATTTCTGGGCACCTTCTATGCTGTGATGAAAACAAGGACAATTTTCTTACCTTTATTCATCTGATGTCCTTTTTGGAAAATGCAAATAAAGAGGGCACAAGTCTGAGACTATTTCTACAGGGGATAAGCATTACCTAAAGGAACTGCTTAATTTACACTAGACTATCAACTATCATTGCTAGTTGGCTCATTAAGGTTGTTTTTCTAACCCTTGAAGAAGAACAGAATATTTTAGAATGCGAAAATTTATAGCAACATTAATATTATAGACTGTTTTTTTTACTACATATCAGGAACCCATATCATCCATATTAAATGGAAACTATCACCACCTTGTTTTACAGAAGCAATTTCTAGGATGTGAGATGACAAAGTTACTTGTAAGAAATTAGCACAGGCTATTCTTATGTTGCTTTTCACAGACTTAGCCACCATGACATGCTAGTTTCTTCATATTTCTCCCTGAAGTACACTGAAATATTCCTGATGATCATGGATTATTATCAAATAACCTTTGAGCCTGATGCTCTCAAGGAGACAGTTTTCAACACTCTTCATATTCAACTGTGCCACTATCTGGAAGCTGTACTAACTCTGGATTAAGAGTAAATATCAAGGAGGCAAAAGAACACTTCCTACCTTGATTTGTTTTCTGTTGCTGTAATAAAATAATTGAGGGTGAGAACTTTACAGTGTAAGGAAGACTATTTAGTTAATGCACTTGAAAGCTGAAAATCTAAGCTCAACAAGTCTGGCTATACATAATAACATAGTAGCAAAGCAGCATTATTCAAGAGTCATGGCTCAGCAACGTAATTAGCTCCCATGAGTCTTGAATTCTATATATATTATATTTATATGTATACTTATATATACATATATGTGTGTGGATGTATACACATATACATGTATATATGCACATTCTGTATATGTATGTTCATATTATATATATTTATATGTATATATTTATTTCATTTATGTATCTAATAAATTTTGATTATTCTCTGTCCCATTGTCTCTTAGCTCCTCCCATTTTTAATCAACACTTTCCCCTCAAGCCTGTCCTGACCTGTCCTTTTTATAGCTTCATGACTTTCAGGTTTCTTTGCAACTCATTTAGTTTACCCAGGACCATCAATGTGACCATTGGATTGGAATTTTCCATTGGAGCCAAATCCCATCAGTGGATACAAAAATGTAGGCAATCACTTCCCCTTTGCCTGATTCTACTGATATAAACACTCTAGCCATGAGAAGTGAGGTGCCCTAAGCTTCTTCTTCATCTATGTATGCCTGATCTTTGACAGCCGGTTCTGGTGCAGACCTAATTATTAAAGACCTGATTACTAAAGGCTCTACTACCACAAAGCAAAACGACACTGGAGACCAACATGTGAATCTGAGGAAAACATCCAACAGATGTAAACTACAGAATACTATATAAATGAACTTTAGGACACATAAATATAACAAAAGAAATATGGAGATTCTGTAACAACTATTGAAGACATATTTTTCTCCCTAGTTTTAGGATAATTTTCACTAAATGACATGGATGTCTCTTAGCAAAAGTAACTTAGGCATTAATGCCACTCAGCCAGGGTTAATGGTTTCACATTGTAATGATTAATCTTGGTTATGGGTTTGATTATAGCTGAAATCAACCAGATAATCTCTAATGTGTCTGTGAGGAGGATCTGCTAAGTGGGGAAGACCTTCTCTTGGAATGGGAAGCACCTACTGGTTGCCCAGATATTAGGAGTCTAAGAAAACCTTCTGCTGTTTGCCTGATGATCATAGTCCTGTGTGAGTAACCTATGCTGTTACTGCCACTGACAGTGCTCTCCTTTGCTGACATCCTAAGACAGCTCCATTGGTTTTCCACCAGGAACGTAAGACCTATATGATTATCCAAGAAATTCATAAGGCCTTCCGTGTCAGATTGAGATTTTTGATAGATAGAGCTTTGTAGACTGAATAGCTACTAGGTTCTCAACCCCACCAGTACAAAGACAGCTACCATTGGACTACCCAGCCCAAATGTTGTAAGCCAGTCGAATAAACCCCCTTTGTAATATACATTCATTCTATCAGTTCTGTGTTTCTAGAGAACCGTAATGCAGACTCACTCAGAGATTTGCTACTTCGTTGATTCCTGCCACAATGAAGCTCACAACCAAGATTAATCATCACATCGTGGAACTGATTTTCCCAGGCTATTGAAATGACCTAACTGCCTAGCTGCCTTTGCTAGAAAACCATCCATGTCACTCATTGAAATTGATAACAATTCTCAGATACTGGGAGAGAATTATTTGGAATTATCTAACCAGTTAAAGTATCTTCATGTTTTGGGGGCCCATATTACTTTGTTTGTTTGTTTGATTGATGTGTTTTTTGTTTTGTTTTCGTTTCATTTGTTTGTTTGTTTGTTTGTTTGTTTTTTCACACAATTTCCATTGTCTTTTTTCTCTTCAGCACAGTCAGAGAGCAAGTGCAGGCTGTGGAAATCAAATAGTGTTCATGGGAAGATAGAGAAACCATTCATCTCCAAGGATACCTGGTTGAATTGGAGTATCAGAAATTCTGGGAACAATATGACCCAGCACTGGAAAAGGCAGTTCCAATTGAGCCACCTGCCAACTCTGAACACAGTCAGCCTAGAAAAGGCTCTATCATAAACAATGATATTTTCAAGAAAGACCGATTTGTTATAATATTTTGCATCTGACAATCCCTGATATGACTCCATCCAGAGAACTCGGTGAAGGGATTGATACATACTGTTTGCTGGGAAATTATAGCTGAGAGGCGTAATGGGAGCTGGAATCAACTCACAAATCAGTTACTGAGCCAAGAATAGACCTCAGCTGCCATTTAGCAATGGAAAACAATCTCTCACGACATCCAAGATGTTATTAGGATTTTCGAAGCCTGTGATAAATGTACTGCAGGGACTAGCTCCCGGAGAACTGTAATTTAGTATGGGGACTAGAATGCAGCATGTCCCATTGATTTTCTAGATTAAGAAAAGGGCAAGGAATCAGCCTGGAGATTACGATGTGATCATTGTGTAAATTGCTATAGGGAAGCTCAGAAGCATCCCTCACTGGAGAGATTTTACACCAAATGAAAGATCAACGTTTTCACTCAGCTTTCTAAAATGTTATGAAAATTCTTAATGCAAATTTGCAGTTTTGAATTTTAAAAATAATCTGAGGGGACAATGAAGTAATAATCATCTTATTAAGTAGTTTAGAAATTTGTTTTTAGGACAAAAATATTGAAGGCTCAGCGAGCGCGCTGTGGCGCAGCGGCTTGGGCGTCCACCTCTAGAGGTCGGGCGCGTGCCTTCCCGTGCCGGTTCGAATCCCGTCGGGCTCTGTTGCGGAGTCTGATGGGGAAAAAAAATGAAGGCTCATAATGAAAAGAAACTTCAGAATTCATGGAATCTAACCACTCAGTTTATACCATTTCCCATCCTCCTTTGCTCCAGCCTTGCGACTGATTAGTCATCACTAAATATTACCCAGTCTTGACCTACATCCTCATGCCACTCCTTCTTTCCTAAAATAAATTATTTATTTTTTGAGAGTATAGTTAATTCACTTTCCCATGTTTTTTTCTCCCTCCAAGTCCTCTCATATACCCCTTGCTTTCAAATCCATAGCCTCGTTTTTCATTACTTGATCATACACACACACACACACACACACTCTTAAAATATAAACATACCTGCTCCGTCTATAGTTCCAGGGAATGGGGACCCAATGCCCTTTCTGAATTCTGTGCGCTTCCAGTCAACGCATGTGCTGTACACACATACATGCATGTGCTGCATACACATACATGCAGGTAAATACACTCATGTGCATAAAATCTTATTACTTCTTAAGAAACTTTTTACTCCTGGTTTCCAGCAAGCAAAATGATTTCCCCATGTTTCTGCTCTTCCTAAACCCCTTACTCACATTCATTCCCTTTTAACCCGTCTGGAAATTGTGAAGTTTTTCAAGTCTGGCCTTGTCTTTTCTCTCCACAGGCTGTCACTTTCCTCTCCACTGCCATGATTGCAGTTTGTATGATTCAATTCAGAACCTTTGCCTTTGGTCTAGATTAGTTCTCAGTCCCATGTGACTGTGAACAAATCCCCCACTTTAACCCTGGATTTGATTCTGTAGAACACTTTATCTGTCACCTAGGTGTTTGCATCCAGATTCACAAACTTTGTGCCCTTCCATCCACATCATCCCTCAGTCCTTTTAAGTCATGGCATTTTAGTGTCACCCATGAAGTCTTCTCTGTTCTAACATCACAGCCTAGTTGCTTCTTTCTTCTTCTTTTTTCTTCCTTCCTTTTTCTTTTCTGTTTTTCTTTTTCTTTTTTTTTTTAAGACAGAGTCTCACGAAGTTCAGACTTTTCACTTGGTAGTTTAATTTGGGATCTTCTTACCTCTCTCTTCCTAGTTAGGATTACAATTGCCTGTTTCTCCAACACCCAATTTATGTCATGCTTGGAATGAATCCAGGGCTTCTTGCATGATAAACAAGCATTCTATCAGCTGAGCTGCATCTCCTTTCCAGGGCAGTTTTAAAATTCACCCTTCTCTCCCCTTCTCCACTGTCTGCTGTCCAATCTAAGCAGGTGACATCAATGATATTCCATATGCTCTCCCTTCACAGACTCGTGTTCCCCTTCAGTGAATTTTCACTTCAGCCTCTTCAGAACGATGTTCTGAAAACGAATGTAGAATCATAATGCTTCCTTAAGAAGATATTTTTTTAGCAACCCGATATCCGTAGGGAAAAAAAAATAATGACCCGAAATCATCACAAAAGTTAAACAGTCTCAAGGTGGCCAATGACAACATCAGTAACCCATCACCCCTCCTGCTCACCATGTGCCCCTCCCCCTCCCCACAAAAGCAGATCTTGGATCACAGTTGCTTACTGCAAATCAGCAGATCAGTGTTCTATGAGTGTTTGTTGAGCACAATGAGTGGTTCAGAGAGGTGGGCCGACTTCCTGTCAAAGAAAAAACATGTTTTAGTCAAGCGGTGGAACTAGGGGCACCGGGTGATTTCTCAGTAGTGTTTCATTTGCAAACAATCCTTGAACATTAGGGAGAAATAGTCGTGACTTAGTTCACATGCGAAGTGCTCCTGTGACTACCAATTCCAGAGAATCCCTTCTCTTGAATTTAAATAAGTGCAATGCTGGGATTCTATAAGTCTTCCTTTGAACAAGCAAACAAAAAAGATTTTCAAGAAACAAAACCAAAGAAAAACCAATAAAATTCAAATCTCCAGGAACTGATTCTGCTAAGAAGCTTGCCAGATCTAGAAGTTACACATTTAAGATTAAAATATTTATGGATTTTTAAGGGATCACTCTTTTGTATGCCATAATCAAGACAAATGATATTTAGAAAGTATTAAAACCTAAATGGCCTTAGAGATTAACTAACCCCAGGAGCACATTTCTACCCCTACAGACACATACAAATGTACATAGAACAATTAAAATGATCCTTAGAAAAAAGCAAAATGGAGTTTGCTGACCTTCCTTTCTTCTTCAACTGACTCTAAATCTTAAACCCCTCCCTCATGATGTAGGAAAGTCTGGATTAAAGAATAACAAGATGGGGACAGCAGAGAGAAAAGGAGAGAGACAGACAGAGACAGACAGAGATAGACAGAGACACACAGAGCAAGAGAGAGAGAGACAGAGAGACAGAAAGACAGAGAGAGAAAGAGACAGAGAGAGACAAAGAGAGACAAAGAGACAGAGAAAGACAGAGAGACAGAGTGAGACAGAAAGAGAAACAGAGCAACAGAGAGACAAAGAGACAGAGAGAGACAGAGATACTATTTTGTATGTTTACTGTAATTTGGGATGAGGTTTTCACTTATGTAATACAAGGTATTCATGAGTAAAGAAAGTTGTGTATTTGGTGTAGAGCTAGAAGAACAATTTCCTCAGAAGGTACTGACCTAATTGTACATAGTGTATCCGATTCTTAACTAAAAGATAGCCTCATGCTGGTTAGATTTAAATTCATGGTATTTTAGAAACTACCATTGTCACAATTCTTGCCCTCTGTGATCTTTAAGAAGCATAAGCATTAATATTCCCTCATACCACGACTCATGTTTTAAAATAATCTTCTTGAACATATTTGGATTGCTAAAGATAAAAGAAGCCCAGATTTAGACTAAATGAAAGTTACTGCTGAGGAGAGTCTAAACTGCATCTCTGTTCATGTCTGTTTAAATACACACACACACACACACACACACACAGAGAGAGAGAGAGAGAGAGAGAGAGAGAGAGAGAGAGAGAGAGAGAGACAACCTTTTATGTGACAATTTGAACTGAGATTGTCATTGTGGTCATCACAGTACTTTAATCAAGCCTTTTCTCCCCTCTCTGTCTCTAATTTTCCCTTTCCTTCAGGAGACCATCCTCACTTTGAGTCAAGTTTGCGGTACAATCTTGCACTGCAGATGCGCTGTGGTTACAGGATGTGCTGTGTTGGAGCTGTGGAGAGGCGGAGCTCATCAATCAGTATGTCCAGGCTGCTAAAATCCTTGCCCCAGTTAGCTGATTTGGTCCTTGGGATTCTGACCACCGCAGTGGTCACACAGCTGCTCCATTCACCCTCATCATCTCCCCATTCTTACAGATTATTGCATCATTGCCACCAAGACAAAAGGAAAGAGAAGGAGGACATGATCATCAAAACCGTGTGTCCTGAAAGAAATACTCAACGTGACTAGGAATTTTCATTAACTGACATAGTGCCTGAGACTGTTTCTGCCAAATACTTAGCAATCAAATGAATGCAATTATAAAGTAATCAAAAATTGGATCTCACTGGTGTGGTAGGGGAAGTTTTTGCAATTTGCTTTGGCCCTATTCAAGATGTGTACTAGTTTTGTCTCTTTGGTTTCAAAGCTGTTTCTTTAACCCTTAATAGATCTAATATGTTTAACCACATAAATTTCGTTCAGAAACAATCAATATTGTTTCTCACCCAACAAAATACAAGGCTGTCACTGATACAATCATTTTGCAAAACTTATTGATCACACGTCAATGAACTCCTTCAATAATAAGAATAAGCCAGTGTTTTGGTTACATTCGCCACATTCAAAAGAAATCTAACGAAAAATCACTTATCTTAACATCCTCAGTGAGTTTGTAAAATGTTTAACTCTTTGATATGTGTATAAGTAACAGAAATAACTATTGCAAAGACCTTATTGAGCTGAGCCAATGTCAATCAATTCTTAGTTGGCAAGAAGTCTGTTTTATTACTGTATATAGTCTTTAAAGTTGGTTTCCATGAAGAAACGTTTAATCTCTTTACTCTAACCAGAGTAACTCTAGACCTTCACATAATTACTACTTAAATCTTCCTCTCTTCTTTTCACATTGAAAATGAATTCCTAACTAATGCAATATATTCTGACTACAGTTTCTCCTCTTTTTACTCCTCCCTTGTTTGCCCCAACTCCCTTCTGGATCGACTCTATTCTGTATCATATTAGAAAGGAACAGACTTCTAAGGGATAACAGCCAAACATGACAAAAAAATAATACTAAAACCCATCACCTTGAGACTAGACTAGACAGTCCAACAGAAAGGAAAGTGACCGAAGTACAGATGTAGAAATAAGAGACCCACTCATCCATACACCCAGGTGTCCCACAAAAGTACCAAGCTGAAAGCTAAAATATATACACATAGGACCTGGTGCAGACCTGGGCAAGCCCTGTACTTGCTGCTTCAGTTCTGTGGATTCATAGGAAGCTTGCTCAGTTAATTCCGAGGGTTTTATCTTCCTGATGTGCTCTATTTCCTCTGACTCTTAACAGTCTTTCTATTTTCTGTTCCTTGGGTTTCTCTGCTCTCTAAGGGGAGGATTTGATGGAACCATCTCACTTAGAGCTTTGTATTCAATGAACTCTCTCTCTCTCTCTCTCTCTCTGTGTGTGTGTGTGTGTGTGTGTAATAGCTGGATGTACATCTGTGCATCTGTTCTTACCTGCTGCAGGAGGAAGCCTCTCTGCTGATGACTGTGTAAGGAAACGTGTGCCCTTTAATTCATAGCCCCAAGTTCCCTTGATGCTGACCTTCCCACTCTCATCCAGCTTCACGTCCGAGGCTCTTGCTTGTTTCAGATTCTGTATACTGAGATCATACAGAAGTTGTTTTTCTTTTCCCTTGGCTTTTTCACTTAGCTTCCCATCCCCCAGTTTGCCATCTTGAAAATGATAGCCTTTCCTTTTTATAGTTTAAGGTGGAATATCATTCTCCTTACCTATATAGCATATTTTCTTTACCCAGTCACACCCCAATGAAATGTAAGTTGGCTTTGCATCTCAACTATGGTGAACACTGCAGCCATGAATATGGAAGTATAGACAATTTCTTAAATACTGGACGCCAAAGTAAAATGGCTAGATCATGTAGAAATTCTACCTTGAGGCTTCTGAGGTGTTTAAGTGTTGGCTTTCTTCCACATTCTCACAGAAACTTATCCTTCTGTCCTTTTGATAATAACCATTCAACCAGAAGTGATGTAATATTTGAAACAGGAACTGCTTTCACTAAAAGTCTGACTTCTTATTTGGGCTCCTACTGTAACGGCAAGTGGATGGAAAACCTATCAGCTCCGCTTCCTTCTGTATCAGTTTGTTCCTTTTTCTTTACCGAAAAGAACAGGGAGAAGTCATTGTCTTTAACTTTTCCTCTTGAGTCACCCTGTATTTCCAGAACAGCAGAACCTTGCAGGACAGCCACACACATACATGGCATGAGAGTAATTATCTGTGATGGAGCAACTTTATGCTAGACCAGCAGTTACCAAGACACACCTTGACCCATCAAGCAATAAGAACCACTTTATACCACCTTGCAGGGCTGGAGCTGAGACAATCATGAAGGACCCACCTTCATCCCCAATGCTTGTCTGTGTAGACACTTGCCTCTTGTCCCAATTATTCCTCTATTGAAACCTCAAGTTCATGTCAGTATTTGGAAATTTAACCAAGGATCACTGGACTTCCTTAAGGACTTCCTTCCTTACCTGCTTTTTTTCTCATACTGACTGAATATTTTTCTATTAATTTACAAATATTCACCTCTTTAATTAATTGGCATATTCAATATTGGTGAGCTAGCTTAGTCTGTTTGGGCCCTAGGAGCCCAGGATACACATATTGGTAATTTATAAGTCTAATTTTAAGGTATGATTGTACAAGTCTTTTGTCTAGTCTTAACTGGTTAATTTCTGGGTTTGCTATTGAGTTGTTTGAATTCCTTATGCATTATGTAAACTCTCTTGTTGTCAAATATTAGTTGAAAAATATTTCCTATTACACAGAAACTATGTCAGCAGGTCTTTCTTTCACTGTCTTATTTCCTTTGCGCAAAAGATGTGAGGTTTGTTTTAATCTTATATGCTTGATATAATCTTATACATCTGCTTTAACTTTTCATGGAGTGCTTTTAAAATCATCCCAAAATAAATTCATGGCTAATATTAG
>JANHMN010000014.1:38182442-38212297 GCA_030674055.1 Rhabdomys pumilio
TCTTTAACAAAGAAGCCGAAAATATACATTAGAATTTAAAAAAAAAAGCATTGTCAATAAATGGTGCTGGTCTAACTAGCAGTCTGTATTAGAAAAATGAAAATAGACCCATATTTGTCACTTAGCACAAAGCTTAAGTCCAAGTGAATCAAGGACATCAACATAAAACCAGACACACTGAATCTAATAGAAGAGAAAGTGGAAAAGAGCCTTGAACTCATTGGCACAGAGAAAATTTTCCTAAACAGAACTCCAGTGGCTCAGGCTCTAAGATCAAAAACTAGTAAACGGGACCTCGTGAAACTGGAAAGCTTCTGTAAGGCAAAAGACATAGACAATAAGAAAAAATCGGCAACCTACAGATTGGAAAAAACATCTTCACTAACCCCACATCTGATAGAGGGCTAATATTCAAAATATATAAAGAACTCAAGAAGCTAATCACCAAAATCCAAACAACCCAATCAAAAATTGAGAATTTTTAACTTTTCACGGAGTGCTTTTAAAATCATCCCAAAATAAATTCATGGCTAATATTAGTGTCATGCCATTTTCACCCCAAATAATTCTGACAAGTGTTTTAATGTTTTTTGATCTTTAACAAAGAAGCCGAAAATATACATTAGAATTTAAAAAAAAAAAGCATTGTCAAACAGAGAATTCACAACAGAGGAATCTAGAACGGCTGAGAAGCACTTAAAGGAATGGATGCGCTTTGGAGGGTGAGGGGAGGAATGTGCTATTTGATATATTCTTGGATTCTGTTTGCAAGCACTCTATTGAGATTTATTTTTTTGTTCTTTAATTTTTTTCTTTACTAGTCTAGTCTTTATCCTCTCCTGGTCTGCCCTCTTACTGTTCCTCATCCCATACCCCTTCCCAACTCCATCTCCAAGAGGATGTCCCTGCCCCACCACCACCCCACCAGACCTCCCCACTCCTTGGGGCCCTAAGTCTCTTGAGGGTTAGGGGCCTCTTCTCTCACTGAGTCTAGACCAGGCAGTCTTCTGCTGTATATGTGATGGGGGCCTCAAATCAGCTGGTGTATGCTGCCTGGTTGGTGGCTCAGTGTCTGAGTGGTTTTGGAGGTCCAGGTAAGTTGAGACTGCTGATCTTCCTATAGGGTCGCCTTTCTCCTCAGCTTCTTCCAGCTTTTCTCTAATTCAACCATAGGGATCAGCAGCTACTGTCCATTGGTTGGGTGTAAATATGTGCATCTAAATCTTTCAGCTGCTTGTTGAACCTTTGGAGGGCAGTCATACCAGGCTGCTGTTTGTAAACTCACCATAGTATCAGTAATAGTGTCAGGCCTTGAGGCCTTCCCTGTAGCTGTCTCCCAGTTTGAGCCTGTCACTGGACCTTCTTTCTCTCAGGTTCTTCTTTATTTTTGTCCCAGTAGTTCTTTCAGACAGGAATTTTTACATCTATAATCATAATTCTCTTCCTTTGATGGGGCTTTATGTGGTTTAGTTTTCAGGAACACTGTGGCCTTTTAAAACAAATTGAGCAATGTTCCTTCTGTTTTCATTTTGTGAAATAATTTGAGGAGTATCGACATTATTTCTTCCTCGATAAAATTCTACACTAACAGCATCTGGCCTTGGGCTCTTTCGCTGAGAGATTTTTAATGATTGCTTATACTTTACTAGGGATTCTAGGTCTGCTTAAATTTCTTATTTCTAATATGATCTAGATTTAACTTTGGTAAATGACATATATCAAGAAAAGTATCCATTTCTGTTAGACTTCCTAATTTGGTGAAAATTCGATGCCACAGTGTAGAGGAGTGCCAGGGCGTGAAGATGGGAGTGGGTGGGTGTGTGAGGGAGCACCCTCTTAGAGGCACAGGGAGGGGGATAGGATAAGGGGTTTCTGGAGGGGAGACCTGGAAAGGGGATAACATTTGAAATGTAAATAAAGAAAATATCCAATAAATTTAAAAAAAAAAGAATCACAATATCTGCTGGCGAGATGGCTCAGCAAAGAGCAGAGGTCCTGCGTTCAATTCTCAGCAACTACATGGTGGCTCACAGCCATCTGCAGTGGAATCTGAGGCTCTTTTCTGCTGTATCTGAAGACAGTGATAATGTACTCATGTACATAAAAGAAACAAATCATTCTTAAACATTTATAAAAGGAATTACAACATCCACTTATTGGATTTTTCCTTTGGTGACTATCCATTTCTTCTTACTTTGGGGGTTGAAATCTATTTTGCCAGATATTAAAATGCCTCCACTGACTTGGTTCCTAGGTTTCTATTCTTGGAATATCTTTTCCATCCTTTTACCTGGAGTTGATGTCTATCCTTAATGTAAAGTATCTTTCTTGGATGCAGTAGATGAGAAGTCTCTGTTCTAGAATCCATTCTGCTAATCAGTATCTTTTTATTAGGGAATTGATACCGTTGATATTGACAGATATTAACAAGCAGTGTTTTTTGGTTTCTATTATTTTGTTCTCTCTCTCTCTCTCTCTCTCTCTCTCTGTGTGTGTGTGTGTGTGTGTGTGTGTGTGTGTGTGTGTGTGTGTGTTTTGCCCTCTTTTGTTGCTATGGATTTTCATTCCTGTTTCCTTGGGTGTGGTTAACCTATTCAGGCTGTAGCTTTCCCAGTAGTACCTTCTCTAGGGTTAGATTTATAAATAGATACTGCTTAATTTTGGCTTTATCATGGAATGTCTTGTTTTCTCCATCTATTTTAAGAGATAGTTTTGCTGAGTATAGTAATCTAGGCTGGCATATGTGGTCCCTTGGAGTCTTTAGAACATCTGTCCAGGCCCTTCTGGCCTTCAGAGTCTCCACTGAGAAGCAAGTGTTATTGAACTATGTCTGCCTTTATATGCTACTTGGTCTTTTCCTCTTGCAGCTTTGTGATGGTTTTTCTTTGTTCTGTACATACAGAGTTTTCACTATTCTGTCTTGAGATGACTTTCTTTTCCGGTCTAGTCTCTTTGGTGTTCTGTATGTTTGTTGTACCTTGATATTTCCTTCTTTAGGTTTGGGAATTTTTTTTAAGATTTATTTATTGTATGTATGTGAGTACACTGTTGCTATCTTCAGACACATCAGAAGAGGGCATAGGATCCCAATACAGATGATTGTGAGCCACCATGTGGTTGCTGGGAACTAAACTCAGTACCTCTGGAAGAGAAGCCAGTGGTCTCAACCACAGAGCCATGCCTCTAGCCCCAGGAAATTTTCTTCTATGATTTTGTTAAAAATAACTTTGGTGACTTTGACCTTTGTTTCTTTTCCTTCTTCTATTCCTATTAGTCTTAGATTTGATTTTTTCAATGGTATCCCAGATTTTCTGGATATTTTGTGACAGGAAGTTTTTTTTTTTTTTTTAACTTTAGCATTTTCTTTGATTAAGATACCTATTTCTTCCATTGTGTCTTCAATGCCTGAAATTCTTTCTTCTATCTCTCATATTCTCATAGTGAGGCTTGTTTCTGATGTTCCTCTTTGAGTTCCAAAATTTTTTATTTTCAGATTTTCCCCACTTTATGTTTTCTTTATTTCCACTTTCAGGTCTTGAACTGTTTTATTCATTTCCTTCCTAGTTTGTTTGTGTTTTCATATAGATCTTTCTAACTGATTTGTTTCTTCTTTAAGGACCTTGATCATATCCATAAAGGCTACTTTAAGGTTTTTTTCTTGTGTTTTGGTTAGGCTGTACTACTCAGGACTTACTGTGGGCTCCAATGGAGACATATTATCTTGGCTTTTGATTATGTTTATTTTGGTGTCTAAGCATCAGGGCTTGAGATTTGTGTAATTCTAGGTGCTGATAATCTTGTCTTTGCTGGGTGGATGTTTTGTTCCTTGATTTTGGATTTTTGTTACCCTTCGTGGTTCTTAGGAGAGTGTGGTGCCTAATTTTTCTGGGTTCCTGCCAGGAATGGCCACTGGGAGTACTTAGTAGAATATGTTTCTGGTGTTGGAGACTAACATCTAGAAATGGGAAAAAACTGGATGGGGGCTGAAGGGGTCCACAGGTGACAGGAAAGAAAAATATTCCACCAGACTCTGTTTAAGGAATAGGAGAAAAGAGTGTAAGGCAAAAGTAAGGAGGACTCAAGGTGAGAGTCGAACTTTAGGAGAATCTAAAGCTTGCCCACATATTCTGTTGAATACTTGCTTCCTTAGCAGACTTGCCTAGTGAATTCCCAGAGGACGCCTGCTAGAGTAGGTGGTATGATAACTGGAGGAATTGAGAGGAAGTTTGGAGGAGAGATCTGCAGGGTCAGGTGGAGATGAGGAAAAAAGATGAATGGAAGGTTGCAGCAAATAGTCTGATATAAAGCTAGCATGAGACTGGGGTTTAGGACTTAGTGGGGAGGAGGAAGAGGTTAAAGATCTGTAGTTAGCCCAAGGCCAGAGTATGGCTGGGAGGTTTTCAATTGTTGATTCAATCTTTTTATTTGGTATTGGCTTATTCCATCTTCACAGGTTATGCATTTATAAAAATTTATTCATGTCTTTTGGATTTTGTAATGGAATGATGTTTAACTACTTATAATAATCTTTTATGATAGTTCATAGTTCAATAGTGTAAGTTACAGTGCTTCTTTTGGGTGCAGTTTTGTTTCTTTGATATATTTTTTCATATTAATCTAGCTAAATGTTTATCATCTTACCTTTTCAGTGACTGCATTTTTTATTGTAGTTTTATTTACTTAATTATTTATGTAGACTCTGTCTGACTTATCTATGGGGATCTTTATTTTTCTCTTCTTTCTGCTAATATTGGATATTTTAAATATGGGTTTGTTTGTTTTTTTACTTTTTAATTTTATTATGAGCTTATTTATGTTATCTTTCTCTCTCTCAGTGTGGGTTTTTATTACTATACACTTCTGTCTCAGAACTGTCTTTGTTAACCCCATACGTCTGATATATGGTTTCTGTTTCTTTTGCATCAGTATGGTTGTTGATTTATCTTTGTATTTCAGTGTTAAGGAGTTTGCAGTTTGATTTCCATAAAAATAATTTTCAAATGAAAATGAAATTCCCTTCTCTATATCTTAAGTACTTAGTAGTACATTTTCTCAACTTGTAAATTATGAGAAGACTTCAAAAAACATATTCCTATAAGGAAAGTTTAAAGGAAAAGAGTGTCAGCTAGGCTGTCATTTATTCACAGTCCATGTATTCCATCTTTCCTTTGCATCTCATTCTCCCAGAAATCCACTTTCACATTCCAAAGAGGTGATATCAATATGAAATTTACACAGTATACAAAACCTGAAAATTTTTGTAATTTTGTTTTACACAACATAAATCAGTAGCACTTTCTTAAACTCAAGTTACTGCAAGAGATGAATAGCATATGACTCTATTAAAATTTTAGAAAAATGAGGGACTATGCTCTGTCACATTCCTGGTGGTAACTCTGCTGCCCCTTAGAAAAAAAGCATTCAGACCTTTCTGGAGGACAAGTTTGGGAACTAACAAGATGGACCCATCATAAGGATAATCTGAAACCTGTGAGGCTAACAAAGGACCAATTGTGAGATCATTCCTATGGGATGAATTAGCTTGTCTTTCAAGTTTTAAATTGTGGGAGATTCTCTCTGAAATTGAAATTGGCTAAGTTCACTTCTGTACCTTGCTAGACTCTCTTTTAGTGTCCTTCTAACTACTATGAAAATCATCTTGTGAAATGTACAGTGTTGTATCTCTGTGTTAGGATATTTTCTGTGCCTAGGATACTGAGAAAAATGCTCTCTAGTTTTCTTTATAGTGCAGTTAACAGTGAGAACCAAATCAAACAGGAAGCATGTGAGTGGAGGTAATGTACATCTTGGTAGACATCAGCCATCATCCCTTCTCAGAGATCAGAGCTGTCAGATATAATCCACACAGATCCCCAGACTCATTGAGATAAAAGTTGTCTGGAGACTCCTCAAGCAGGCTTCAGACAATTTAACTAAGAAATAAATTTTGCTGTATAAAATTTTGGAAATCTCAAGACAAATTTTATCATACGTGACCTATTCTGCCTTAACTAATATACTAGCTATCGATTTTCTATATTCATATACACAAACCTGTATTTTTGTTGATGAAACTTACTGGTTCACTTTTTTAAAAAGGTATTTGGAATTCAGAATGGGCAAGAATGTCATCAAACTCTAAACAAAATGAAGATTCTAAAGAAAAAATTGTGTACTCTGATAAAAGTTAAGGGGTTGTCACTATAATATACTTTCTTAAAGTATAGAAACTTGTTTATAGAAATACACTCTCTTGGTACTTATGTATCTATATCATTTACTCCAAGACTAGTTAGGATGTCCTTTCAAAACATATGTTTATTCTTGGGTTTTCTATTCCCTTCTTCTATGGAATAATTATTTCAGCAAGTGACAACAGAAGAAAGAATTCCTTTTTGAAAAGAATGTCCCTTTTAACCTCCTGGTCTAAACACTAATGATGTTTGTAGTGCTACCAAAAGAAAGAATTATAGAATAGTTTACCCAAACAGGCACACACATCAGACAACTGCTTAAAATAGCATTGAGATAATTCAGGTAACAGATACTGTGTGAGTTTGAGATTGAACTCACAGTTCCTTTGTGTGTCTCTCTAAAGCATATGAATTTTTACAAATAAAACTTCAGACACAAGCTCCTGGTCTTTTGAATTGCATACTCAATAGCTCCATCTTTTCATCCACCAATTCAAAACTCCATTCACTTAGTCTTAATGGACTGTCACAGCTATTTAGTGACTATGAAAGAGTGATGTTTTAAGAAAAGTTTTTTTTTTTTAATATCGGGTCTTGGCTCAAATATCACTTATGTCATTTATTAGGCATATACATTCTATGGCTTCAATCAGAGTGCTTATTATAAAATATGAATTCTGTGTATGATAACCCACTTAAGAATTATTGCTTCTTATGCCAGTAAGATGGCTCAGCAGGGAAAGGTTCTTCTTCAAAGCCCAGCAAACTGACTTCTATCACCAGGAAGGAGAGAACAATCTCCACACAGTTGTCCTCTGACTTCCCATGAATGCTGTGACACGTTTACTCACAGGTATCCACACACAAGTATCCTCTTTGGGGCTGGAGAGATTGCTCAGGGTTAAGAGCACTGACCGTTCTTCCAGAAGTCCTGAGTTCAATTCCCAGAAACCACGTGGTTGCTTAAAACCATCTGTAATGGGATTCAATGCCCTCTTGTAGCATGTTTGAAGAGACCGGCAGTGTGCTCACATACATAAAATAAATAAATCTTAGAAAAAGAATTACTTATTTTTATATAGAATTTTATATAAGAGATGGTTTTGCTACATAGCCCAGGCTGACCCCAGACTCATGATTCTCCCACTTCAGATTTCAAAGTACTAGAATTAGAGACAGGCAACATCCAGTATTGAATACTTAAAGCAAAATTTATGTGTGACAATGAGTAGATTGTAAGATTATTTTAAATTATTTTTTACTTATTCACTTTACATCCTGCACATTGTCCCCTTCACAGCTACCACTCCGATGGTTGTAATATTTTAATAATTCTATATGTCATGAAACCATGACCTAGCTATAAAACATAGCCAGCATTTCAAGAAGTTCTTCAAACCAGTTCAGTCAAATGTACTTTATCCTCATCTCTACTCCAACTTGGGCAATGTCTATTATCTATCATCATGCATTTGGCTGACTTTGGAAACAGAATCAATCTCAATATCTCTCTCTCTGTCTCTCTCTGTCTCTCTCTGTCTCTCTCTGTCTCTCTCTCTCTCTCTCTCTCTCTCTCTCTCTCTTTGTGTGTGTGTGTGTGTGTGTGTGTGTGTGTGTGTGTGTGTGTGTACATTGTTTACCACTAGAGCCTGTGGACCTAGGAGAATTGAGCTGAAAAAGGAAAAGGAGGCAGACTAAAGAAAGTCTCATAGGATAACAAACTTTATTCAGAGACTCAGACAATTTATCCTGAGTGTTAAGAGGAGTCGCATGAGTAAAGTGTACAGTCACAGGAGCAAGCCACGAGTGACAGAGAAGCTTCACACTGCAAAAACATATGTGTTTCCATAGAAGCATATAAACAAATAACAATAGCCAGCTGTAATGAATAATCTAAAGTAAATTCATTCCTATCCACTACACCTGGGAGAAGCATGAAGACATGATCTAAGAACAATTCCATGATGTGAAGAATTAATCACAAGAATTTTCTTGATTTCTTGAAGTTTTCTCACATGCACTCAGAATTGTTCTCACAGGCTATTGTGAACAGGGCACCAATGAATATGCTTATACATATTTTTGTGTGAATGTTTGTTTCCAGTTCTGTTTATTGGTAACTAGAAGTACATATGTTTGGGCTAAGTGGCAGATGTATATTTAATTTTACTATAAACTACTCAAAGCCTCCCTAAAATGGCAAGACATTTCATACCTTTACTGGGAATTCACATTGCAGCTTTTATATTTTAGGGCTACAAAGATTTTTGCTTGTTTTTAATTAAATCTCCCTAGTGTATTAAAATGGTTCTTTCTGTCCTTTTACTTTGTAGTTGTTTGACAGGAATTAATGTAAACCATTTTATCCCACATTTATTGGCTGACTTGTATGCTCTTTTTTTCCAAGTATTTATATTCTCATATTTCATTACATACGTAAACGTGCCTCATATTACTTTTGGGTGTATAGTGAAATAGATATTGAGATATTTTCCCACAAACATGATTTAGACATCCAAGTGTGAATGTCATTCATATTTCTGTGCTAAGTTCAGCGCATCACATGGAATTCAAAGTTCCTAACATAATGTCAAGCAATTTCAAAAACTATGGAATTACAAGGTCCCAATCAGTTTGTGGTGGGTTTCTGTTGTTGCTAATTTGTTTGTTTGTTTGTTTTTCCCCCAATTGGGAAACATTTGAGATTTCCTCTCAAAATACAAAAACTCTCTTATCTATCTGTCTGATAATCCATCTGGGTCAGGTCTCCACAGGCAAGCCCTAATTCCAGATTTTCCCTACAGTGTGCCTCTCTCTCCCAACTCCCTCTCTATGAGGTGTTGACATAAAAGACAGCTCTTGCCTGCAGGGATTAAGAAATAACTTATCCTGAGCCAAATATAAGTGACCTTGGTTTAGGAACATAAATTCTTCTTATTCTATTGGACTTTTCCACAGCAGAAGAAGTTGTATAAATGTTACAGGCACAGAACAAAGGTAGGCAAAAGTCAACGTGTTTACCAATATGCTGGTGGAGCCATCATCGAGGTGGACAAGAGCACAGTAGGAGAACCTTCCCTAAGTTTTACATGCTATTATCTTCATTATATGAAGGCTGGTGAAAACTGCTAGTAGGTTAAAAATACATTCAAATGATTTACCAAATGGTCACAAAGATGCTGGGTCACAAACAGAGACTTGTAATAGATGATTATAAAAGGACTAACAATAGCCCAAGATATCTTAGCCCTCAACCTGCAGAATTATATGTCTCAACAATAATGAGTTCTAGTCATTCAACTAGAATATAGGACCTTCAGTTTGTATGTTTCTTCAGTGAACTTCAACCCATATATATACGAACAAACTTATCTGATAGCCAGTAAAACAAATGTGCATGTATTTGTCTGTCTTGCCTCTGGATAAACTAATAATAATCTTCAGGGACAATGTTATCTCAATCAACGGGATTTAATGGTAGATTTCTATTTGGTGAGCCGAGCCTATGGACTTAAAAATAACTGGAGAAATTCTAATTATCTGCTTCTTATATATTAAATATGTGAAACTGATCTGTATAATTCTATACCAATGATAAAAAGAAGTTACCAACTTTGTCAAATAATAATAATAAACTATATGTGTTGAGAATGATGTCAACATTTGTTGTCTATACTATCTGGAACATACCTCGCAGGACACACACACACACACACACACACACAAAAAATCCAGCACTGAGTGAAACTCACAGATTCACACAATATAAAGTAGATTTTTAACATTTAATAAATCCCTTACTGAATTTCCAAGTTCATGTTTTACTTTTCGTAGCAAACAATTTTGTAACTTCGTGACTATTTGTTGAGAACATTTCCTTCTTGGCATGCTTCAAACTTTCAGGTCCTTTTCAGTTCTGATTGTGTTTCTATTACTCAAAGACTAAGCCCTTTCTTGTCAACCACTTCTTCCCTGTCATAGGAGATTCAAATGGATACAACTATTTTCTTCATGTTCTGAGGGAAGATGCTCTATCTTCCGCATTGCTTCTCACAATATTTTGAGGAAAAATTTTACTACAGCAACTTCTGCTGCTCTCTCACGTCTATATTTGTACCAGTGGAAAAATAAGAACAAAAATATTTTGATTTTTTTCAGTCATATGCATAAAATCTAGAAACACTTGCACATAATGGTGTTTCAATTTATCCATTTCTATTCTTTGTGTGCCTTCTATTCTATTTTAAAGTTTGAATTTTATCATTTTAATCATATATATGTGTGTGTGTGTGCACATATGAGTGTGAACATGCATGTGTAATTACATGTGCATATGCACATACATGTAGATGTCCACAGTGGTCAGAGGCATCAGATTCCCTGGAGCTGGAATAGTTACATGTGGCTATGAGCCCTCTGATGTTATAGGAACCAAACTTAGGTCTTCTCCAAAAACAATGAGCGGTCTTACTACCAAGACATCTCCTCCATAGGTACCTCCTACTGTAATTTTATTTTGCCTTTTTTTCTTTGTAGACAGAGGACCTTGGGTAGACAATTCCAAATGGCCTGGAAATAACTACATAAAGCAGGCTGGCCTCAGACAGATGCCAATCCTCCTGCTTTGGACTCTCAAGTTTTTAAGATTACATGCACAATATTATTACTATGGTTACTGTTACATGTTGCTGGACATTGAACCCAGAGCCTCGTCCATTCTAAGTAACGATTCTTACTATTGAACTAACTTTTTCAGCTGTAACTTTCTTATCACCAATAAACAATGCTGCCGATAACACAGTAATGCTGCTTCTGACTGTAATAATAAAAGCAGCCTCCATTTATTGATCATTCATTGTGTAGCAATCAGAGTTTAAACATTCTAAAATTGTTCACATTAGCAATAATGATAATTGTGATAACTTACAACTAGAATTCATTAAGCACAATTAGTGCTACATATGAGGAGCTTTAAAAAGTAATGATTTTTGTTTCTGGAATTGTATTACCCCAAGTAAATATAACGCAGGTCAATTTATCAGGCTATTTTCCCTCTTGGTTGCAGGGATGTGGTAAAGCTCAAGAGAGATGAAATTCCAGGGGACTGGAGTGGGATTCCAAGGCAGAAGAAACCTGATGTACTTTAAGAACTAACTTATGATTTTGTAAGATAGCATCTTCCCGGGTAGTGCAGAGTGCTAAACATTCACCCTCTCACATCAGTCCCTGCATTCTGGAATCACAGACTTTCACCACCATTCTCATCTTGTGTCCCTTCGTAAAATTAATAGTTGCAGTTATTGTATGAGATACTATCTTCCAAATAATAAAAGTTCATAAGCTATACTTTAAATTATTAATTTATAAGGCTTTATAATAACCCCTGCCAACTCATGGGGTGGTCTGGAGTCGTCTGCTTCCTGGAATAGGCAGGGGTTCTCTGTGAAATCATCTTTACCCACAATTCAATTTTACAGTTAAGTGCATCAGATGCAGAAATATGTACAAAGGTAAATCTTTCCATAATAAAGGCAGCCGTGCCTTTAGTGCTCTTGTGGGGAAGGCTTCATGGAAATGTTCAGGATTCAATCTGCTCTTTTTCCCAGAGCACTGTCCTCCTATTTGGCTATCTCGGCTAGCTCGCTTCTGCCTTCAAGCTCTCTACTTTATTTTCCTCCTGTTTCTAATTCAACCCAAAGATTTGTTTCCACTACAACATAAAGGATGTCACAATCTGTGTATATGGAGTTGTCTCTTTAAAAACGCAGATGTCGAAGGGTGCTTTCCCAATTGACCGCCATGACAAAGCCAACCCCATCTCTGAACTACTGTCATTTTCTAGCTAGTCTGCCTGCTCTGGCCATTGCTCTGTCGAAGTAAATAAAAACAACAACGGGGAAAAGAATAAAGATGCTGAAACACAGATCAAGTTGTGCCCTGTAATGCCAAAACAAACAAAAGCAAAAGAAAACAAACAAACCCATAGCTTACTTTTTTTTTTTTAATATAGAAATCCCAATCGATACCTTCAGTTTGGCTGTCTACAATCTCGCTTTCTCTCCACAGCAACCGCAGCAAACACGAAGACATTCTTATTTAAAAGCCTTTGCCTTCAGTTAGAGATCAGAGATTCCCCACTCCAGAAATGTGGGAGGCTGGCCTATTTATTTTAGGTGCTTATTAAGATTGCAGTATTTCATTTTATTTCCTATTTACCCTCTGCCACTGTGTTTCATGTCTCCTCATAGCATTTATTATTAATAAAACATCTTATTAGTTGTTATTTCTGTCTTCATCAGCTAGAAAAGAAGTCAAACGCTGGCAAACAACCATCACCAGCCAGCTCATTTTTAGTATAGTGAGAAGAGCAATGTCTGGGACATAAAGCTAATGAATAATTTTTCTTTTGGTTGTCTTGTTTTCTAACAGCACTGGAGATTGAACCCAGAGTCTTGCTCATCTTAGAAAAGCTTTTTAGCCCCAAACCATGTTCCTAACACAAAAATGATTTGGAATTGTCTGAGTTATTCAACACTGTATTGTGAGTCTTGAGAACAGAGCCTAACATGGAGAAGATGTCCAGCAAATATTTTTGAAGCAATGTGATTCTAAAACATCTATTGTCATGTTCTTGGTAATCACTAGATAAATGTGTTACATTATTAAATGAGTAGCTGAAAGACTTTTACTATATGAGTTTTAATTAGTTAAATGATAGTAGTTGTTTGCTTTAAATACATTTAAATATATTTGGATAGATTTTCTCTCTATTATTCTGATTTTGTCTCTAAAATTAGAAAGATGGTATTATCCAATTGTATTTTTTTTTAGATAATGTTTCATATAAGTCGGGCTATCCATGATACTTCTGTCTCAAACTTCCACCACGAGGATCTCAAGTCTGAACTGTCACTCTAAGTTTATAGAATGCTCAGAACTGAACACAGGGAATTATGCATGCTAGATGAACACTTTCCCACCTGAGTCATATCCTCAGACCACACTTTTTTTTAATAACCAATTTATAATTTAACTTATAATACTATAAAGCTAAAATGTTTTTATTAAATAGCTTGTACAGCAGTGTTATTATTATACAAAATCTAATATAATTTTTACCTAAAATTCTGACGTTTGGGGGCCATCTTCAAAGTGAAACTTAGAAGAAACAATGTTATAAACATCAACATTGTTCATGTCATCATTTAGAACTCTGACTTGGAATGAAGACAGTTCAGACATAGTGGCTGATATAACAGTGTGTGGCAGCAAAAACTAAGATTAAGTTAATAAAACAATGTATTCACCCCTTTAATTAAAATCTTACTGATGCAAAACACTGAGTGAATCAGGATTCTTGTATTCTATTTATTTTATCCTATCGATTATTATGGGAATCATAAAAAGTACAATAAGCACTGATTGCATCTGTCATTTCCTATTCAAAGCATGAATAAAAAACACTCCATGATGAAACATATTCTACAAACAGTATTGCAAACATTCACTAACTCAAGTTACTACCAAAGTACATTTATTTTGACATGGTACATAGATAAGGTACACATGATTTGGGATTCATGGATGCTATTAAATGTCTACATTGAGAATTTAGTGCCATTGGCAATTTTTATTTAGCTTTGGTATTCTAGGATCTGAACTTTACAATTTGTAAGTACAGGAAAAAAAGAGGCAAATAAAAACATTCTGGAGTCTAGTCTGAGAGAGTTCTTTTTTTTTTTTTTTGAATGTGTTTTATATGCAAAGCTGAGAGCTGCAATGACCTAGATAAAGGGAAAATGCATTCTAAAATGCAAAATAAATGCCTGAAAGGAGCCAGATGAGTTTCCCAAGGCACATACATTTTGGTTTTCAAGTACAAAGTTAATGTCAGGTCATTGTTTGAAAAAATAAAAAAGCAATATAGAATTATATATAGAAACCATGAACATTTTTTAACCCATTGTAGCTGTCCCCAACCCTGCAGCTCAGCTCAGCTCACCTCTCCAGAACCACAAGAGGCAGCATACTCTATACTTTTCTGGAATGTTTCCTGTTTATGATGTGTATTTCTTAATATGAAATTTCATATGGTTTTGCATGAAAGCTATTGCCTGTCAATTCTTAAGCTGAGAGAGAGAGAGAGAGAGAGAGAGAGAGAGAGAGAGAGAGAGAGTGAGAGATCTCAAAAACTGTGTCAGCTCAATATTCAATTTATGTACAATGAGCAGGATTTACTCAAAGGAGGGAACAGCGAAATACAAACATAACAAGAAAAAGTTAAATTTTAATGCAGACGTGTGTGATGCACACATGCACGTGTGCATGTACAGTGACAGACAAAGGACAACCTCATATGTTACTCCTTGGGTGGTTTTCATCTTGCTTTTGAGACAAGCTCTCTTACTAAATTGAAGCTATCCATATTGGTTGGATTGGCAGCCAATAAGCTTCAAAAATCCTCCCTTCTCTACCTCCCTAAGTATGGGATTATAAACGCATCCCATGGACGCTTTAAAAAAAAATGTGGCTTCTGGAGATTGACTTTCAGGTATTGGTGTTTGCAAGGAAGCACTTGACTAGGTGACCCATCTTCACAACCCTCAAATAAGAACATGGAAGACTTGCAAGGGAATGTTGCAAGAATCTATGCAAAATGTTCATTACCTCAACAAAAAGGAAGTTCTTTACTTGACAGGGTGGATCAAGGTCTCTTATTGCTATAACAGTTTGTAGACATCATGAGTCAAAAAGACCTCATTTTGCTGTTTGTGAAATGAGAGAAGTTACATGATGTTATTAGCACATAGATGGAGAAATTAGAAAAGGACATTTGGAGATAGTTGGTTGTGGTTTTCTGAATCAGACTTATCTTAAAGACCACTAGGTTGACTTAAGAAAAACAGCGACAGACACGATCATTTCCAATCTATCTTGTCCTGCAGTAGTACACCCATTTCTCCCTGTCTTCTAACCTTTATGTACCTGCTTTGTATATTGAATTCCTTTTTAGTTAAAATAAACGACTATTTCAAAAATTCCCATTTCATGGTAACAGAAAGAATTACTCCTTACAAGTTATGGGATAAGATCAGAGATGTCAGGTGACCACATCCTACGCTCAGAAAACACAAATGTTACCACTGTGACTGCTGCTCTTCATCCCAGCTTCTGCTTCTTGATCTTGTGTGAGGAACCAGATTGTGCACTTAATCTCTACAAATGCTACTTCACTTAATGTTAACAATGACCCCGAAGGACAAACAATGGTATTTGTCTTGCTTTAGAAATGATAGCACCAAGGCTTACAGAATCTGAACAACTTGTTCAAAGCAATATAACATGTCCCTCTCTTCTGGAGTCCTTCCTTTTTTCTTTATTTGTTCAGTTGTTTTAGCAATTCATTTATTAAAATATTTATCTAATATTTAACTTTATTTTTAAATTACTATTTTATTTACTTACAGCCCAAATGTTGCCCCCTCCCAGTCACTCCTCAAAGAGTTCTTCCTCCCAACACCCCTCCCCTTCACCTCTGAGAAGGTGACCACCAGGCATCCCCATCACTAGGACATCAAATTTCTGCAGGATTAGGCACATTTCTCTCTCACTGAGGCCAGACAAGGTAATCCTCTGCTATATATCGGCTAGAGACCTCAGTCCAGCCCATATATGCACTTCGGTATGTGGCTTAGTCTCTGGAGGCTCCCAGGGGTCCAGGTTAATAAACACTGTTGGTTTTCCTGTGGGGCTGCCATCCCCTTCAGTTCCTTTAACCCTTCCCCTAACTCTTCCATAGGGGTCCTGGACTTCAGTCCAATGCTTGGCTGTGAGTATCTTGTATCTGTCTCAGTCAACTGCTGGTAGTGCCTCTCAGAAGACAGCCACACTAGGCTCCTCTCTGTAAGCACAACACAGCATCAATAATAGTGTCAGGGTTTGGTGCCTGCCTATAGAATGGATACCAAGTTGGGCCAGTCACTGATTGTTCATTTGGTCAGTCTCTGCTCCATTTTTGTCCCTGCATTTTTTTTAGACAGGAACAATATGGGGTCAAAAAAATTGAATGTTGATTTGTGGCCCCATTCCTCCACTGGGGGACCCCAATCTAACTACTGGAGGTGGTCTCTTCAGGTTCCATATCCCCACTGCTGGGCCTGAATTTAGGCTAAGGTCACCCATATTGAGTCCTGGGAGCCTCACTCATCCCAAGTCTCTGGAACTATCTAGAGGTTACCACTACTTCCCCACCTCAGCAGCTGCATATTTCCATTCATTCTCCAGGTCCTCTGGATTTCTCTCCTCCCTCCCCCATACCTGCCTTCTGTCTGCTTCTCATGATTATTTTGTTCCTACCTCTAAGCTGAATTGAAGCATCCTCACTTGGGCCTCTCTTCTTGTTTAACTTCTTTAGGTTTGTGAAATGTATCATGGATATTCTGTACTTTTTAGCTAATATCCACTTATAAGTGAGTATATAGGATACATGTCCTGTTGGGTCTGGGTTACCTCACTCAGGATAATATTTTCTAGTTTTATCTACTTGCCTAGTGGATAAAACCACTAGGAGAGGCCTCCATCCTCTCAGAGGAGAAGGGGAAGGGGTTGGGGAAAATATTTGTGTAAGGGAGTTTGGGTGGGGGAGCAGGAATCAGGATGCAAAGTGAATAAATTAATTAATGGAAAAATTAAAATAAATTGTAATATTGATTTTAAAATTGATATGGATGAGTCATTCTTTTAAAATTAAAGTACTCATCAGTGCTATTCATCACAACGCTATTCAGCAAAACTATTCATCATAATTCATAGCTTCATCAATGCTATAAACTGTATTAATTCTAATCACCTTACTATAGCTTTTTTGTATATTGATTAGATGTCTTGATCAATCAAAACAAAACAAACAAAAAATCCAGGAATTTACCAATGATTTATACTAAAGAGAATGAATTTAAAGACTGTGTTCTTTGCATAGACACTACTTTAACTCTGATTTGCCCTAGCCATATGTGATGGTGGGGTGCCAAGACTAAATATCATTTCAGGGTACATCTGTAAGTGTGGTTCCAGATAAAGTTAGAATTCAAATCTGTGGGTTCTGAAGAGCAGATTGGCCTTTCTCTGTGTGGTGGCTATCATCTAATCTATTCAGGGCTTAATAAAACAAAAAGGTCAAGAAAAGGGTTATTTACCATTTGTTGTTTTACAAACTTTTTTCCTGTGTGAGTTGGGCTACTAACTTCCTTTTGTCCGAAGACTAGAGTTAGCATCATTGGCTCACATGGTTCCCAGGTTACCAGCTTACAATGAGAAGATGAAAGTATCTCTTATGCCTTATAATCAAGTGAGCCAATTCCTCATGACAAATCTCTTCATGTGGTAAGAGCCTCTTTAGTTGTTTCTCTAGAGAACTCTGGCTATCTGCCAAGTACAGATTACGTATGGAACCAGGCCTATAGATCACTATAATCATCAGTGGTAACTGTTTAAAATTATTGTGTGTTTTATAGCTGAGTCTATAGAAATAAAGCATATCTCTAGAAGTGCCTAGCCTTGAAGAAACTTAATACCCAAGGGGGTCCGCAACTGCTTAGAGGAGAAGTGGAGAGGGAAGAGAGGACTTGTTGTGGGAGGGGTTGACTGGAAGGAAGACAGTAAGTGGAATGTAAAGTGAATAAGTAAAAATAAAAAAAAATGTGTCTGTCTCTGTACTAATGCCATGCAGTTTTTATCATTATTGGTCTGTAGTAATGCTTGAGGTCAGGGATGGTGAGTGCCCCAGCCATTCTTTTATTGTTAAGTATTAGTTTTGCTATCCCAAGTGGGACTGAGGTGTCCTCATTTGGGCCCTTCAGCTTGTTGATCTTTTTGAATTCTGTGGACTGTATCTTGGGTATTCTGTACTTTTCTATTGGCTAATATCCACTTATGAGTACATACCATGCATGTACTTTTGGGTTTGAGGTATCTCACTTAGGATGATATTTCCTAGTTCCATCCATTTGCCTGAAAAACTCCAGATGTCATCATTCTTAATAGCTGAGTAGTATTCCATTGTGTAAATGAACCAAGTTTTCTGTATCCATTCTGCTGTCCTGAGACATCTGGGTTGTTTCCAGCTTCTGACGATCACAAACAAGGCCACTATGAACATAGAGAAACACATGCCCCTGTAGCCTGGTGGGGCAACTTTTGTGTATATTCCTAAGAGTGGTATTGCTGGGTCTTCAGGTAGATCTATTTCCAACTTTCTGAGGAACCTCCAGATTGATTTCCAGAGTGGTTGTATCAGTTTGCAATCCCACCAGCAATGGAGGAGTGTTCCTCTTTCTCCTCATCCTTGCCAGCATGTGCTGTTGCCTGAAGTTTTGATCTTAGCCATTCTGACTGGTGTGAGGTGAAATAAGCAATCACAAGTGGGGAGGGAGGGAAGGACTAGGGAGGAAAAGTGGAAGGGGAGGGAGGGAAGAGGGAAACCTGATCTGTTATTGGGTGAGGGAAAAGGACTGAAGACCTGAGGGCCAGCAGAAAGAATGGAAACAGGCAACATCAGGAGGTAGGAGGTTGGGGAGACCCTCCAGAATGCACCAGAGACCTGGGAGGTGAGAGACTCTCAAGACTCAAAGGGAGGGACCTTAGATGAAATGCTCAACAATAGGGAGAGTGAAGTTATAGAGCCCACCTCCAGCAGGAAGACAGAGCATCAAGTGAGGGAGGGAGTTGCCATCCCGCAGTAAAAATTCTGACCCATAATTGTTTTAGTATGGAAGAACTACAGGGATGGAAATGTAGAAGAGCCTGAGGAAAAGAAGGTCCAGCCACAGGCCCAAAGTGGGATCCAGCTAATAGGAGGTCCCAAGACCTAACACTATTACTAAGGTTATGAAGCACTCACAAAAAAAAGGGACCTATCATGACTACCCTTTGAAAGACCCAACAAGCAGCTGAAAGAGTCAGATGCAGATATGTACATTCAACCAATGAACAGAAGCTACTGACCTCTGTGGTTGAATTAGGAGAAAGCTGGAAGAAGCTGAGGAGGAGGGTGGCCCTGAAGAAGAACCAGCAATCTTAAGTAACCTGGACCCTTGAGATCTCTCAAACACTGGACCACCAACCAGGCAGCACACACCAGTTGATTTGAGGCCCCCAACACATATACAGCAGAGGACTGCCAATCTGGGTTCAGTCAGATAAGATACACCTAACCCTCAATAGACTGGAGGGCCCAGAGAGTTTAGAGGGCTGGTGGGGTGTGGGTTAGGAACATCATCAAGGAGACAGGGGGCAGGGAGGGTATTTAGGATATGGAACAGTCAGAGGGTGGACCAAGAAAGGAATAAAATTTGGAGTTTAAAATAAATCAGTTAATTAATCAAAAAATAAAATAAAATCACCATTAATCTCTACACTAAATCATGTATATTGATGTTCATGGAAGCAATATTCATAATAGCCTCAAAGCAGAAGCAGCCTACATATCCACCCATTGATGGAGTGGTTACTCACACAACAATGTGGGCATAGAATACAGACAAGGAAGGAATTTAGGAACTTATACATGTTAAATCATGGATGAAACTTATGGAGGGAAAAGGCCAGTAGTGACACCACTCGCTTGTATGGAATGTTCAGAACAGAAAAGGGAAATTCAAGGTAGTTGACTAAAACTCCAACAAATGAGAGTACCAACAGGTACAAATACTTGATATTTTTGTTTGGTTTGTTTGGTCTTGTGAGGTAGGGTAAAGGGTTATCAAATTAGATGATGGTAGTGATTACACAATTATGCAAAGATACTATGAAGCTGCACACTTTGCTGACACCAGTGCTGCATGACTGACAGATTGTGTGCTAGATGCTGAAAGTCGGGCAGCTTTTCAGAATAGGTACATTGTAGTCCAGGCACAAGAATTGTTCCATTCATGCACTCCTGTATAGCCATTGAATAACCTAGAAACCAATTTGGTCCTCACTTTACTGCCTAGAAGTGAAGAGAGGAACTTGACAAGGTAGAAAGGGCCCTCTCAAATCTGACCACTGTTTTGAATCTCCTTCCCCCCCCCCCCCCCCCCCCCGATGTAAAATTTGCACCTCTGATACCCAGAAAATCCAAATTAGTTCATGTCAGAGCTATAGGTGCCTCTGCACTTGTCACAAGTTTATTTTGAAACACGAAGTGAGCAATGACTCAGCTGTTTTGATAGCAGCCGAACACTGAGGCTGAGGCTTATAGAAAACTCCTGACTGCTGCCTGAATGGCAATAGGAATTTCAGGGGGAAAACAGAGACATGAGAGGATGAAGTCTGTATCCTCTAGGAGCAGAATACTCATTCAGCTGTTAGTGCCGACTATCTACACAAGGTTACTCACCAACCACCAAATGATTTCCATGCTGTGGTGACTTCTTGAGCATCATCTTTTTCCACTCATGAATATGGTTAGGATGAAATTTCTTGGTTCTTTCTCTACATATATATGTGCAGACTTTAGAGTAAGGAGGTATAGTAAAATGGAGATGTTACAATACTCTGGACATGGAGACCTTCCTGATTCCTCTCTTTCTATTAGAGTGCAATAAACCCTCCACTCCTTCTATTCCTCTGTTCACCCATTGGATTTTAAGTTCCTGGAGATCAACAATTCTGCCTTTTAAAGCAAAAATAATTATCATAAATGTTTAAACCTTGTTAAGAAATAAAACAGATTACGCTACCTTGCTAATCATTTTACCTGTGCAAAAGAACACCTCTAACAGCACAGCCTAACAGCTGTTGTATTTTTCTATTTGTTATAGAAGAACTTTCTTTGGAGCTATTGGCAGATTGCGATCAAGACAGGGTAGTGGAAAGTAAAATGAAAGAGAGGAACAGTTCCAATGTCTTAGAAGACCTTGGTGTTTCCTTTTTTAGACCTCTTCTTCATAGTATGACAAATAGTCACACTCAGTAATAAATGTACAGGAAAAAAAATGAATGGCTTAATGACTCACTCCCTCTCTGGTATTTAAATCCTTTTTATTTTTAAACAAGCAAGCAGGAGGCATCCAGGCTCTCATTGACCTCTTTTTGCTCTCCACCCTTTCTTGTAAACTTTTTTAAACACCATTTATGCTGCAGCATTCCCATCCCCATCTCTCCAGCATCTCAGCAAAGTGCTTCTCGCTACAAGCTTCTGAATACAACTGTCATCGTCAAAGCCCAGATTCTTAAGCTTCACAGCACCTATTTTTACTGTATCTCATTCCTTCCTCTTCAAGCCTGTCCTTTCAACACATTCCTGGCTTCCTTAGCACATCTTTTACCACCTTTGCAAGGTTGTCTTCCCAATATTAAGCGATGAAGAACCCAACACCTAAGATTATTTCCTATGTGTTCACAGCTTGATTTACCTTCTGCATGTCGGTGAGTTTTGTTCCACAGACTTATCTTTACAGCTTTGAGTCAATGTTGGGCCCCATTTCAGTCCTGGTTTGGGCCTTATGGACAAACCTGAACCTGGCTCAAGTTTTGAAACCTATCTCAATCACTTCCATACCAGGGTGACTCAACAAGATCCATTTGGCCCTGCCTCTTTCCCCATTGTTGCTGATATAGAGCTTTGCCATTGGCCTTGTCAGTCACCCCACACCTTTCCCCACCCCCTATATTATCTCACTCCACCAAAACTCCTCTCAACTATGCTCCGAGTTTATATAATCGAGAGGCTGATACATTAAAGTTGAGTTCCTGCTTCGACAAGACTCCCAGTGTGTTGCTTTTGGGCCATGGACACTCATCATCCTGCTCAGCCCCAGAGAGACCCAGAGGGACAGGATCTCTCTACTCTTGTCTGGACCTGCCAGCAATAAGCCGACAAGTCAGCGCATGGAACTCAACTCACATCTCCATATAGGTGATTGTCGCCCAGCCTCTCCTTGTTCCTCAAATGTATTCCTTTCTAGCTTTTGCTGATACTACCCTGATGTATACTTCCCACTTCTTTCACCAAAGACACACCTTTTCATTTCTATTTCCATTCACATTTATTGTTGTCCTTTCCAAATTACAGTGGCAACAGTCTTAAAAAACAAACACACAAGCAAGCAGAAAACATTATATAGGTCACCAGCCCTCTTCTTCACTCTATAATACATGTTCAAAGTGTCTCATGGGTTTGCAGTGATTCTGAAAAGATGTCCACATGTTTACAGGGTGTGACAATCTCCCTGACTCCCTTTCATGCTGTTGTTTTGATTCTTGGAATATTCCATGTTGCCTTGAATCAAGAAGGTAATGAGAAGGCCTCTCATAGTCTTGGAGAACTCTTCTTCCTCATGTACATCTTCTTCCACATAAGTGTACTCTGTAATCCTGTTTGGCAACAAATCACTAAAATAAACAGAGGTTTGATAGAATACATACACAACCTAGTTAGCTTGTAGTTCCCACAGGTCAGGGGTTCTCTGAGTCTACTCCTTAGAGTCTCATTAGACAGAAATCATGTGCAAACTCACCTAAGGCTTAAGACATTATTCCAGCTTCTTTTAGGATATTGGATGAATTCACTTCCTAAGCATCTGGGGCTGAAGTGTTTGTTTCCTTTCTGGCTGCCACTAATATGTGATGAGATTAAGCAAAGCTATGCATCATGATGCATCTATACAGCTGAATAACAATCAGCAATAAAAATATCAAGCTATTATTTATACACATAATGACAAAATGAAACTCAAACAAACTACCCTACATGAAAATTATGGACACAATAATATGAACTTTGGCATTTACCTTGGGAGGGATGAAGTAATGTCCTTTTCTTGCTGCAAAGCTAATACACCCCAGGTAAACTATAAATTAACGGAAGGGAAGCGTTGAAAATTGTTTGTTAGGTTTGATTTATTATGGGATCCCTCAGTATTAAGAATCAGGAGTGATTCGTGCTTTTATGATAAGTTTGACAGAGTAAGCAGCCAAGCAGAACTGTGACAGGACAAAGAGAATAAGATCTAGTGGTTATGATCTAGGGAAGGCTTCATGCCTGTTGGGTTTTCTCAACATCTCTGCTTCTCTGAGGGCTGGAGAGCTTCTTTCTCTGGATAAGGAAATGAGGAAGGTTCCCCTGGGATAGGAATCTGACAGCTCTCATAAGAGTTATCGTGAGGATCTGAAAATCTGAAAAAAGCCAAGTTCTATGTGTTGAAGAGAAAATGAAAGTGACTTTTCTACCTCTTGTGTTGTCTTCTATACCAACATGGCATGTTGTAGAACAGCAGTTCTCAGCCTTCCTAAGGCTGCAGCCCTTCAATACAGTTCCTCACGTTGTGGTGACCACACATCCATAAAATTATTTTTGCTGCTACTCCCTTAGTAACTGTAACTTGTCTACAGTCAGAAACTGTAATATAAATATTTTTGGAGCTAGAGGGTTCCCAAGGGGGTCGCAACCCATAGGTTGAAGTGTGTTTCCTGAACCCTGCCAGCATAAACTAGTAGAAGAGTCATCTATTGGGTGGGGAAGAAGATCAGTGATTACTGGGGATAAAGCAAGGAGAGGAAGTTTGAGGGGCCCTAAAGACTGGTATGAAGAATCATTCAGAAGCAATGGGAGAGAGTCAATGATCAAACTGTAAACTTTAAATATTAGTGGTTTATTGTGTCGCAAGTACACATTCATGTAAAGCTACAGCTGTACAGGGTATAAGCAGAGGAGTCACAGCATCCCCTCGGTCCTTTAAATCACTCCCTTCTTTCTCTTGACCTTGGGCAACACTTTTTTGGGCTTTGTTTTTAGTGCCTGTCTTCCCTCAGGTCTCTGGAAATAGCCATGGCTGTATGTTTCATCAGATAACCAGTCTTCCTATGACCCCAGCAGGAGCACTGGCAAGTGCAGACTCTGAAAACAATTTAGAGAATTGGTTAATATATTTCAAATGCATATAGTGAAACTTCGATTTCAACCAAACTATCTTTACATAGAGGCCTTTAAACCCAATAGCACTTTGAAGCTAAGATAGAGTATACTTTAAAGTTTTGCTAAAGGTAGTCATAGAATAAAACTCAGATAATAAAATTAATTTGATAGTCATTAAATATATATTGAAAGTATAGTCAGAATTTCAAAGCATATACCTAACAGATTACTATTTTAGTTACAGAGACCAAATAACCAAATAATAGCAGTACTAAATGTGAGGCCAAGTTTCTTAGTTCAAGTGTTCCATCTGTTTTTTTTTTTTCTCCAAGACTTTGTTCCATGTTACAGATAAAAGCATGCATGTGCTTTACAGACACCATGCTGTAGTTTCTGTTAGTGGTATCTCAGTAGAGAAAATGTCATGTAATTCTTCAAAGTGCATGGAAGGATTCCCAATACCTACCACTTATTAAATCCTAGCTATACCCACACTCAACCCCAAGTACTACAATTAGAGTGTGATTTCACTCCCCAAATCCAAAGGAAAAATACCTGCATTGAAGAAAACTCCAGTTACTGTCAGCCACAAATGAAAGTACTCGGAAAACCACAGCATGCATACAATTAGCTAATAAACTTCAAGTCGATAATTATCTGAAATTAGGAAGGCAGCAAAGAAAGTGAGAAAGGAGAGGACTGTATACCAGCTCCACCTTCTCCCTAAAAGCATGCGCCCCAGTGGTGGCAGTCACAACATGTTTGGGAAACATTATTGGACTTGAAGGAGGTAACAGTTATAGCATGCCTTTCAGGAAGAGGGGAGCTTGAGAGTGGAGTCCTAAGAACATTATGGTATTGTGTTCAACACCAGGGGAAAGAAGTAAAACAGCAAGGTGTTGAAAAATAATACATTTTAATGGAAAGGAACGTAAAACAAACTTCACAATGGTGCCCTTTAAATGCATTCACGAGAGCTGTTAATTTTGAAAGGGTAAAGTGGACTGTTCATAACATTCAGAAGTACAAAATGGTAAGAGGGACTATTTTTGGATACCAGAAAGTGTGGTACTAAATCTTAAAGTCACGGCTACTTAAATTCTTGCCGTCTTCCAATTTTAGTCCCATGACCTAGAAAACATTAGCAATGCGGCACCCATGAGAAGTCTTCTGACAGATCAAGTCAGTAAGTGCACGTTTGGACTCCTTAATAAGAATAATGAACTCCTATAACTTAAGGGTATCAAACACTGGCAGCTGAAAGATATTCAAAATATGAAATGAAATGGATTTAATTATAAAAACCTATAAAAGCTCAGAAGTAAATACTCTTTATTGATAATCAAGTAAAATTGATTTTTCACACAAATAATTGAAAACAAGCATCATTTGAACAGAGGTGTGTGGCAATGGGGTATGGGGAACTGGGGATAGCCACCGGCGAGTCCCAGATGCCAGGAAAGCAAGAGGCTCCCAGGACCCAACAGGGATGAGATTAGCTGAAAGACCCAACAAAGAGGAGAGAGAATCTGTAGAGACAATATCTAGAGGTGAAGCAAGGCCCTCAGTTGGGGAACGGGACCACCCACTCATCTCCAAATTCCTAACCCAAAAGGGCTCCTGTCTAAAGGAAATACGAGGACAGAGTATGGAGCAGAAACTGAAGGAAAGGCCATCTAGAAACTGCCCCACCTGGGGATCCATCCCATGTACAGACACCAAACCCAGATACTATTGCTGATGCCAAGAAGTGCTTGCTGACAGGAGCCTGTTATAGCTCTCTCCTGAGAGGCTTTGCCAGAGCCTGACAAATACAGAGGTGAATACTCGCATCCAACCATTGGACTTAGCACGGCATTGGTTCCCAATGAAGGAATTAGAAAAAGGACTGAAGGAGCTGAAGGGGTTTGCAACCCCACAGGAAGAACAACAATATCAACCAACCAGACCTCCCCTGCGCCCCAGAGTTCCCAGGGACTAAACCACCAACCAAAGAGTACAACCAAAGAGTACCAACTAAAGAGGGACCCATGGTTCCAGCAGCATAAGTAGCAGAGGATGGCATTATCTGGCATAAATAGGAGAGGCCCTTGGTCCAGTGAAGGCTCGATGTCCCAATGTAGGGGAATACCATGATGGTGAGGCAGGAGTGGGTGGGCAGATGGGAGTGGGTAGTTGGGGGAGCATCTTCATAGAAGCAGGGGAAGGGAGGATCAAGGAGAGGGGTCCAGAGGGGAAACAGGGAAAGGAGATAACATTTGAAATGTAAATATAAGCATCAGGAGAAGATACAACCTGTACTCAAAATCTCACAGAGCAGGAACTTTTACTTTCTTTTTTTTTGTTTTTGACTTTTTTTTTTTGAGACTGTAATTTAATTACAACATTTCTGCCAGGCATGTTGGTGCATGCTTTCAGCTTTTAATCCCAGAACTCATGAGTCAGAGGCAGGCAGATCTTTTGAGTTTAATGCCAGCCTGGTCTATAAAATGAGTTCCAGGACACCCGGGGCTTTGTAGAGATACCCTGCCTCAAAAACAAAGAAAAAGAAAAAAAATACCATGTTTCCCTTTTCCCCTTCCTCCTTGTCCACTCTTCTGCAAAATCCTGACTCTTTCCATTGTTACTGAAAACATACATGCATTTGTGAATACATATATATTTCTAAATATAATCTGTTGAGTTTATATAAGGTTAATTGTATGTATGTCTTCAGGGCTATTTATTACTAAACAACTGATTAGTTTGTTCTCTGGGAGGACTGCCTCTCCCGTTCCCAGTTGTACTGTTTCCTGTATTTCTTTATGTAGAGTCAAGGCCTCATGGGTTTTTCCTATCCACTTTGTCATGTCTAGTGCTTTCAACCTTTTCAGCTCATGCTTTGACAGTCATGTTGGTGAGGCCCTATTTGTGTAGCTTCTGATGTTACCAGGTGATTCAATCTCAAACCAAACTTCCCAAATCCTCTGGCTCTTACAATCTGTCTGCTCCTGCTTCTGCAACATACCCTGAGCCTTAGGTGCAGGAGATCTTTTATAGTTTTATCAATTAGGATTGGGCTCCAATACTCTGCATTTTGATTGGCTGGGTGTTGTTGTTGTTGTTGTTGTTGATGATGATGTTGGTTTGGTTTTGGGGGTGTTTTGTTTCTGTTTTTGTTTTTGATATTGGTCTCCACCTGTTGCAAAAAGAAATTGAAGAGGGATAAAAACTACACTTCTCTGTAGATACAAGGGCAAGTGTTTACAGGTTGTTGTTGGGGATTATGCTAGATTGATATATTAATGGTTGTAGATCTTCTCCAACAACCACGATTTCACTAGCGCTGAGTAGTTAGCTAGGTTTTCAGTATCAGCCGTGGTATCCCTTTTGTAGAGCAGGATTTAAGTCCAATTAGGGACATCGGTTACGGCAAAGTATGTGTGCCTCATACTACACCAGTAGGGTTATTGTGCCGTGCTGTTCATTGCTGTGGCTCACAGGCATCGCAGCTGGTTATAACTATTGATTGCTTCCCTCACTTAGAAGCTTTCAGGGTAGCTTCCGCTACCATTAATGTCATTCTTCAAGGAGGGGGTATCTTAAAAACATTTATGCAGTGTGTGTATACTTGAGTGTGTTACCTGCCATAGTGCATGAATGTCTGCGGAGTAGACTATAGAGTCATTTGACCATATGCCAACAAGCCATATAGCTAAGCATATGGTAGATTTATTTTTAGTTTTTTTTTTTTTTTTTGAGAATTCTCCACACTAGTTTCCAAAGTAATTGTACCACTTTATAACCCCACTAGCAATAAATTAGTCTTCTCTTCTCCCTCACCCCTCCAGCATATGTTGCCAGTTGCTTGACTGATCTTTGCCATTCTGACTATAAGAGATTATGTCTCAAAGTTGTTGGATTTGCATCTCTATGATCGTTAGGGATCATGAGCATTTTTGTCTTCTATGTGTTAGCCACTTCTGTTTTCCTTTGAGAACTCTCTGTTTAGGTCCCAGGCCCATTTTTAAAATGAGTCATTTTATTTAAAATTTTTGAGATTCTTTATACATTCTATATGTTAATCCTCTGTCAGATGTACAGCTGTCAAAGGCATTTTGTGAACTTCCTCTTCAGACAATTGGTTCTTTCTCTAACTGTGTGGAAGCTTTTTGGATTTATGAATCTCACTTGTCAATTGTCCTTAATTTTTGGGTAAACAGAGTCATATTCAGAAAGTCCTCTCCCACACCTGTATCCTATATGATATTACCAATGTTTTCTCCTAGCAGCTTAATGCTTCAGGATTCATTTTGATGTACTTAAAGTTAGCTTTTATGCAAGATAATAGATATGGTTCTAATTTCATTCATATACATACAGACATCCCAGTTTTCCCAGCATCATTTGTTGGAGATGCTTTCTTTTCTCTTAGTTTTTGGCATCTTTGTCAAATATTAAATCGTATTAATGTTTGAGTCTTCAATTTTGTTCCATTGATCTACATGTCTGTTTTGTGCCTCTAACAAACTACTTTTATGACTCTGGAATATTTTCAGGTCTGGAATAGTAACCTCTTCGGAATTGTTCTTTTGCTTACAATTGTTTTGGCTGTCTATGCTGGATGGTTTTATGTTAATTTGACATAAACCAAAGTCATCTGACAGGAGAGAATCTCAATTTAAAAAATGCCTAAATAAGGTTATAGGCAAGCTTACAGGACATTATCTTAACTAATGATTGATGGGGAGGGACAAGCCCATTGTGGTTTGTGCTATCCTTGGTTGGTGGGTTTTTTATGTTTTTATTTTAGAAGTTCTTCATCTCCTTGGTTAGGTTTATTCTTAGAAAATTTATTTTCTTAGAGGATATTTTGAATGGGATGATTTGTTGTTGTATATAGGAAAGATATCTATTTGTGCCAGTTGATTCTATATCCTGTCACATTGTTGAATTTATCATTTCTAGAAGTTTTCTAGTAGGTTCTGGAGATTTCTAATATATAGCAACAAGTCATCTGCAAATAGGGATAGTTTGACTTCCTCTTTTTCTGTTTGTATCTCTTTAATTTCCTTCTCTCTTCTTATTGTTTCAGTCAGAACTTCCACCACAATATTTAGATGGAGTAGGAATAATGTACATTCTTATCTCATTTTTTTACTTTTGTGGAATTGCTTCAAGTTTTAGAGAAACTTTTTTGGTAGTAGATGGTAATTAACACAGAGACTCACAACAGGCCAATGTGCAGAAAATAAGAGACTTCAGAGTATTTAGCCCAAATGGGATATGTAAACTATGTCTCCTCCTGCTAAGGCTCAGGAACCATTGTAGAAGAGAGAGTGCAAAGACTGTTAAGAGCCAAAGATGGTGGATGATTACAAATAAATAGTGTTTTTAGGACCCAACAAGGCAGTTGCATATGAACTCACAGTGATAGAAGAGGAAGAAGAAGAAGAAGAAGAAGAAGAAGAAGAAGAAGAAGAAGAAGAAGAAGAAGAAGAAGAAGAAGAAAGAGGAGGAGGAGGAGGAGGAGGGGGAGGAGGAGGACAAGGAGGAGGAGGAGGAAGAAGAAGAAGAAGAAGGAGGAGGAGGAGGACAAGGAGGAGGAGGAGGAGGACAAGGAGGAAGAGGAGGAGGAAGAAGAAGAAGAAGGAGGAGGAGGAGGAGGAGGAGGGGGAGGAGGAGGACAAGGAGGAGGAGGAGGAGGAAGAAGAAGAAGAAGGAGGAGGAGGAGGAGGGGGAGGAGAAGGACAAGGAGGAGGAGGAGGAGGACAAGGAGGAGGAGG
>JANHMN010000014.1:38212716-38226531 GCA_030674055.1 Rhabdomys pumilio
GAAGAAGAAGAAGAAGAAGAAGAAGAAGAAGAAGAAGAAGAAGAAGAAGAAGAAGAAAGAGAAGGAGAAGGAGAAGGAGAAGGAGGAGAAAAAGAAGAATGAGAGGAGAAAGAGAAGGAGGGGGAGGAGGAGGGAGAAATATATATAAGACTCGTATAAGATCAAGCCAGACAAAATACTGAAGAGGTGAAGCAGTCATAATGTTTCTTCACTCCCAGCTGAGAAGCTATTAGAAATTTATTACTACTAAGTGAAAAAGGTTCAGTTTTTATCAAGGAAAGAGTACCCAAGAAACAACCACATTCCAGCAGATGATGCTCCACCAATACCAATAATGGCATCACTGAATGGACTCAGTGTTGGTGGTCAGATGGAAAAGAATACATGACATTAGGAGGAAACTATGGTAGAAAGATTTGGAGGAGAATTGGGGCGGAGGGAATGGGGGATTGGATTTAATCAAGACACATACACATGTGAGAAACTCTCAAACATTAAGCAATAAAATAAAGGGCAAAGAACCAACCTCTAATCTAAAATGACTATGAAAGGAAATTAGGTTGATGAACAAATATTTGGTTCAACTCATCTGATTGATCAACGAGACAAACTCACTGAAAGTAAGAGATAATAAATTTTTTTAAGTTAATAAGATTTGTTCCTGTTAACATGTTTAAGGGACTGCCAAATACACAGTGCCTTTCCATGTTGCTTGCTTGTTTCCTACTGATCAGTTCAAAGGAAAGGCATGTTATTTCTATTGATGGAGTTTGTAACTACCTTTAAAAGTTTTCCTGGGAGTATTGACAGTAACAGCTAGAGAATTCCTCAAATGATGGAAACTTAAATATAGGCCCAGATTTCTTTGGTGGAAAGAGCAGGTGTGAAGGAAGACTACGGATCTTGCCGAAGTCCTGCTCTTTGCTCTGGCAGCACTTACATTCCAGAAACTGTTTCTAGTGCTAAAAGAAATGTAGAAGGAAGCTGTTAATAAAGCAGGAAATCCAGGGACATTCTTACAGGAGATCAAAAGCAGATGTTCAGTCAAAGGGCAGTACAAAAGTATCCGAGGCCCAATGGGCTCATGTCATGTATTAACTGCGGATTTGAAACCATGGACCTAGGCAACAGGCCAACATGTTGGGGAAAACAAATAGAGCTCTGTGAGCAAGCTGGGTTTGCAAAACAAGACTTGGAACTGGCTTAGAGTATCACAGTCTGGGCTTGGTGGTGGTCTTTAGGGTTTTCTCTCTGCCATATTTGCCTACTGGTGTGTGCCTGACAGCTAGATAATTTAAAGAGAAGCGGTAAATAGTTCATTGTAGTTTTATAAATTTTAGTTTTCAAAAAGTATATTGATCCTGAGTTTGCACTCTTCCTAGAAAATCTCCTCCTTATTTTGATATAGTTGTTGTGACATCCATGGACAGGTACCACCCTCTAACACTATTTTGAGTTCTTGGTTCCACTCTTTTCTAATTTGGATTTATTTCATTAGGTTGTTAGAAAACTTCTTCCCTTAATTTTGTTATTATTGTGGTAATAACGAATCCAATATTTTTTCGGCTATTCTTCATAACTATTAACTATAAATACAAAGCCTGGCAGTATCTTTGAATCCCTTCTGCCATATTTGATTGACACTCCATGCCTATTGTTTAGGAACCCCTCAATCCCTGGTGCACTGAGTCCTTAGTAATTACCATTCCACTCTGATTCTCTGAAGAAGGGGGTCTTGAACATCTCTTATAAATAGAATAATACAGAATTAGTTTTTCTGTGACTGTCTTATTAACATAGTGTTCTCAAGGCTCATCCTGGCCAGTGTTTATGAGAGTACTTCCTTCTTTATTTCTCAAAGTTGAGCAGCACTGTATTATATATTTAGATCACATACTCTCCATCCATTCATCTGTTGAAGGACATTTAGGTTGTTTACATACTCTAGCTACAGTGAATAATGCCACAATGAAAATAAGAGTTATTTCAGTTCTTCTGGATAAATGCCCAGAAGAGCTATTGGAGTCCATGGTAGTTGTAGTTTTAATTTTTTAGGAACATCCACAATACTTTTTATAGCATCCCACCAGTATTATGCAAAGGTCCAAATTTATCCCAACACCACTAGCATTTCTTTGTGTTGTTCCAATTACTGTTTATTTTTTTTGTTTTGTTTCGTTTCAATAGAAACAAGCCTAACAGATAACAGGTTCTTTTACCACGTTTGTTTACCTAACCTAAATTAGTTATACACAGGAATTTTTTTCAATATACCTTTTGGTCATTTGTATGCTTTCTTTAGTTAAAGTGTTTGCTTATGTCCTTATGCCATTATAGGCATGAGATTTCAAAACATATAATGGCATTTAACTAATTGTTCAGGGCACTGACATAGAGGCAAGAAGAAAACAGAGGGTTGAGGAAAAAAAAAACTCATACATATGTGTGGTCAAGTGATCTTTGACAAATTGTCAAGATTGCCCGAAGGGGCAATAGTTGATCTCTTTAACAAGTGGTTAAAATGCAGATGCATGACAATGACATTAAACCCTCACCTCACACCATATAAAAATAACTCCTAGTGACTCATTATTATATCTACAGATCAATGCATCTCAGAACCCTCATCTGAGATGTTTCTGTTTACAGTGGAACAAATAAGGTCAATTCTTTGAAAGCTATTAGATGCAATAAGACTTCCAGTGCAGCTTGAGACATATGGTGATATTTCAAAAAAGCTTGTTTGATTATGATTAAGATGAAACAGATGACAGTTATACTCTTTCCTTTTGTGAAGTTTTTTGTTTGTTTGTTTGCTTGCTTGTTTGTTTTGAGATAGAGGCTCCATATGTAGCCCAGGCTATCCTGCCCCTGGGTGCTTAGAGTCATTTGCCATCAACCTTGGCCCTATACTGGTTTCCCAGAACATTAAAATAAACTTACAGTTATTTTATTAACTGTAATTATTAAAATAAACTACAGATATATTCAAGTAGAAGAAATGGCAAACAATTGCAATATGCTTCTTTGTGTGATTTTTTTTTTTTTTTGTACTTAGTGGGATTTAGTCAAAAAAATATTTTTGTAGAAACTCATTCTTCCTTTTTTTGTTCTGGTCAAACAGCTTTTTCTCCTGAAATTACAATGATAATTTAGGCAGTCATGGTGTAATCACTAAGTTAGCGTTTGGTGAGAACATTAGGATCAACAACTCAGTCTCCAGGGAAAATAACCATCAGTTATTTAGGGCCCTGAGTGCAGGTGCTCTGCTTTATCTCATCTGAAAGGCAGCCAGCTCAGCAATTTAGCATCTCTCACCACCACAGCAGGATGCTGATTAGTTTGATGCTGAAAAAGAAAATGCCACCTACAGAATAATCAGTCCTATTTCTTTACTAGTGGGCAAGAAGGTGCCTGCTACCTATCCAACTTCATGGGGGGAAAAAAAAGACCATGTCACTCTCTGCTCTTTGTTCCTACCTCTGTCACATGATTCTTCACACAAGAAAGAGCCAGGCAAGTATTCTGCCTCCTTTGGAGTACAGGTTTGTGTTGGGGAGGGAAAGGGAGGGGCTCTTCATTATGTTCAGCATCACTGCAAGAAAGGACAGGGAAGAAATATCAATGAAGTAGGTAGCAGCACCCCAACTGCTTCTCATATTGGTCTTCAGTTTGTTAAAAGGTCATGTTGGGTTGGGGAGATGGCTCAGTGATTAAGAACACTGCTCTTCCAGAGGTCCTGAGTTCAATTCCCAGCAACCACATGGTGGCTCAGAACTGTCTGTAATGGGATCAAATACCCTCTTCTGGTGTGTCTGAAGAGAGCAACGGTGTAGTTGTATACATAAAATAAATAAACAAATAAATCTTTAAAAGAAAAAAAGGTCATGTTATTCAGACTCTTTTATAACTATGGCAAATACCCGAGGAAAACAACTTACAGAGGAGACTATTTATTTTGGCTCTTGGTTTTAGAGATTACACTCAAGTTTGGCAGAATCCTTTGCTTGGGGCCTGAAGTATGGCAGACTGTCACAGTGGGGGAGGGGGTGTGGCTGCTTGTATCAAGGCAGACAGGAAACAGAGGATCCATAGAGCAGGGACTAGGAGTGACCTTCCAGAGGCATGTCCGCAGTGATATTCATCATCTACTTAGACCTTACAGCTTACTTTGACCATTTCCCAACAATGCTGTGAAGACTATGAATCTATCAAGGATCTAATCAATTGAATGATTGTGTCAGAGTCCTCCAAACCCAACCACTTGCTGAAAGCTGACCAGCAACCAAGTCCCCAGTATCTATTACCTGTGAGGAATATTTCATGTTCAAATCATATCAAAAGAATGTCAGCTCCGTGCTGGCAGGTCCAAGTCAGAGGAGAAAGCGGTCCTCGTCCGGATGGTTCTCTCCTGGGCTGAGCTCGATGGTGAGTGTCAACAGCCCAAAGAAACACAGTGGCCAGGAGTCTTGTCGAAGCAGAAACTCAACTTTAATGTAACAACCTCTTATTTATATAAACTTGGAGCACAGTAGGGAGGAGTTTTGGTGGGGTGAGACAATGCAGAAGGCAGGGAAGAGTGATGGAGGGTATGGGGTGACTGACAGGCCAATGGCAAAGCTCTACATCAGCAACAGCTGAGCAGAGGCAGGGCCAAACATGTCCTTTTGAGTCACTCCGGTGACAAAGACAGATCTCAGACTCAAGCCAGGCTCCAGTTTGTCCACAAGGCCCAAACCAGGACTGAAATGGGGCCCAATAAAGGAATATCTACACCTTTTGCAATGCCCCCAAACTATTTTCCTTGCAATTTATCTTGTAAAAACATCCATGGGATCATTCCATTTCTCAAAACCCGGCTTGAATGTCACTTCATTTTTAGGATTAAAATTGAAAGTTGTTATCATGGCCCAAAAGACTGTGTGATCTATCAGCTGATACCTGGGGCAGCTTCCTGCCCTACAGCTCCCTGCTGTGTCGTTCTGCTTAGGCCAGCAGCTTCTCTTGATTAAGCAGTGCTTGCTCCCACCACAGCATCTTACAGAAGTGGATTTTTCACTAGAATACAACCCTATCCTACATCTAGTTGGCTCTATTTTTAAGTTCAGACTCAATTCTTTTAACAAACCTTATAATACTCACATGTTATTTTTTCCATTTAGTAAAATTATTATGATACCAATAATTGGTAAGTAATAATTTTTCCTATTTATCTCTTCTGCCTAAATAATTATTCCTCCTCTCTCTCTCTCTCTCTCTCTCTCTCTCTCTCTCTCTCTCTCTCTTTCATTTTCTTAATAGTCTAGAAGGGGTTGTGTGTGGATTGATCACATGTGTTTCTTGAAGCCTCAGAAGGAATGGCTTTAGCAGCTTTAGCGTTCCTACTTCCCAAAGACACAGCCACAGGCCAGGGAGATTGTGCATGGAACTCTTTTGATGCCCTCCCATAGTCTCCTGGAGGGTGTCTCCTCTGCTTGGACTTCACAGTTTAATGGTCTGCTCCTGGGTGTTAATGTTACCAAAGATGGAAAGTAGAAGGTGCTAGTCCATAAAAAAACATTGGTTTCCAAGGTGACACAGCATCCCTTCTGCTGTCTTGGTTATAGTGATGAGCAAGTTCCCTGGATTGAAAGGCAGAAATGTGTTAATCTTATGCATCTCTCCATTTGTCAGTAGAAGTGGTCAGGGGAGCACCCCAACACTTGAGCTTATATCCCTCAAGTTTAAAGAGGAGAGCCAGGACCCACTGTGGTTTGCTTCATTTCCCATCCTGTTGTGGTTGTCAAGAATCTCTTGAAGCAGGTGGAAAAATCACATTGTTTACAAGATGAAATTGTGATTTTATGGAGTCTATCACTTCATCAACTCAAGGACTAATAAAATTCATCAGCTGAAACAAAATCTTGTTACACTTTTTCTCTTTCCCAGCATCTTATCCAGGTAAATTTATATTTAATTCAGACTTTTAGAGAAATGAGTTAAAAAAATCATGTCATGTAAAGAGGAAATTTATAAAATTGATACCAAAAAATAATAAAAAAAAATTTGATAGGAAACTAGAAACCCACCTTTAAAAGTCAGCCATGTCAGTGTTTAAGAAGGAAACTGTAAAAAACAGAAGTCAGAGCTGAGGAGAGAACACAAGGTCTTCACGACTCCAGGTGTCAGTGAGGTGGTAAAGGCAACAGGTGAGAAATGATCAAACTCTATAACCTGGAAGGGATTGAAGACACAAATATAGAGAAGGGGCAGATTATTGGAATTAACAATAATACCTTGTATTAAGGAAAAAATACTGGGGATGGAACGATGGCCTATAAAGCAACTTACTATTTTTACAGAAGACACATGTTAAATTCCCAGCACCCATGTTGAATGGCTCACAGCCACCTATAATTCTAGCTCCAGGGGATCTGACACCTCTGTGGCAGATCTAGCCTCTGTGGCACCTACACTCATATGCACACACAGCCACAGAGACACAAATGTATACACATAATAAAAAAAAACAATAAAAATTGGCCTAAGATGAATGTTCCCATGAGGAAAAGTAAGCTACATGGGGGAAGTAGATTGGGAGTCAGTCCGGGACATCAGTATCACGATTGTAATTGCTATCCCTACTAGAAGAGGAATGGGCATTCACTGAACAGCAGGACAGAGTCAGCAGACATAGAAAGACAACGGAAGGGGTCAAAACCCATGATGGATCTGTTAGAGCTTTGGGCAGCTTCTTGTGGAGATACATAAACAAGAGCAGATAACTGGGAATACAATTGACTCTGTGTGTACAACTTAGAATTTTGGTATCTCCAGGATGAGGAGAAGGAGAGGGGAAAGTACTGTGGTAGGGATTGACAGGAAGTGGGCAGTGAGTGGGATATAAATTGAATAAGTAAAAAAAGTTAAATTAAAAAAAATGAGCTCATAGATCTGAAGTCTGTACCATCTCTATCACATGTCATTGACCAGTCCTGACAGGACTCAGTTCTGTAGGCATAACTCCACCAAGCAGGGACACTATGGAAGGTTTGTGAGTAGGGAAGTAGCAAGCTGAGAGTTTTCCTCTAGTGGCTGATTAGTCATTTGTAGAACTGGGCATAGATGCAAACACCTGTGATGTCAGCAAAGAGGCCAAACCAGGAGGAGTTTAAGGATAGCCTGGGCTATGTAACAAGTTCAAACCAGAAACCATGATGTCCTTTCAAGGTCCTACACTACACCAAGAGATATCTGCTCATTACATCACTCATCACCATAACAAAGATGTAGAGACAACTGAAGCTCTGCCAGCTGATGATGGACCAAGGGACTGTGACAGACACGTACTGTGGAATACTATTTAACTATGAAAAGAATGAGGTTCTGTCATTGCAGATGGAGCAGGAGCAAATAGCTTAATAGCCTTTCCAAGTGAAGTAAGCCAGGCTCAGAAGACAGGTACAAATATTATAGGAAGCATTTAAAAATGTATCCTTGCTTCATGCCTTTGACATGACCTCACCTTGGATATAAGGTAATTGACACTCATGGCCAGCCAACAAAACATCTCTGATTCAAACTAATATTCAGTATCTCGTTTCCTGCTACTCTGTGAAACATTTTACTGTTCGAACTCTTTTCCCAAAGAATCTACCATTATTCCTCACAATTCTGAAGATTCAATATTGACTCGTTATAGATAAGCAATACTCATTTCATGAATAATGTCATTGGACACCTAGATTTTCCTGTCTCTTCTCTCCGTTTAGACCCCCACTGTTTTTCTTCACGTGTCAGTCAAATGCACCTAGCTCTTACATCCTACAGCAGTGATTCTCAACCTTCCTAATGCTGCAACCCTTTAATACAGTTCCTCATGTTGTGGTGAACCCAAACCATACAATCTTTTTATCATTGCCACTTCACAACTCTAATTTTGCTACTGTTATGAATTGTCATGCAAATACCTGATATGTAAAATATCAACCCTGCAACTCTCCAAAAGATGGAGGCCCACGGCTTGAGAACTTCAGGACTACAACCTTATCTGGGTGGCAATAGAATGCTTCGCCACTGTGACTCTAAAAGGAAAGTAACTCAAAAGCCTGAGGAACAATGATCCTACACTAGAACCTGTGAGTCTGAAATTCGTTCTCAAGCCAGGTTCAAACACCTAGGACCATGCTTGAACACAAATTAAATCCCAGGAAAGAAATCTTGTCATACTTTAGCAACAAAAGAGATGGTTCCAAACATATTCTGCTTCCTTCAAGGCAGACCCTAAGCCACCCAACTGATCTCACAGAGGACAAACAACCTTTTACAGTACTCCTGATTCATTTGGTTTTTACAGTGAAGACCTTTTTTTTTTTTCCTTCCTCCATTCTTTTGTCTCCACTCTTGTTTTCCTTTGACTCCTGTGGCCAGCTGGGATTTATGAAGGACATAACGTTCTGCAGCCTTTCAAAGACACAGGTGTATTTATTAGCCTCTTGCACTGCACTTACCAGCCCTTCATTTTTCAGACCTCGGTTGGAACACTTCCACTGTGGGTAAGAGTTTGAGGAAGGTTTCCATAAAGGGACCCCTGGAATACTTCAGCAATCACAAATCAGAGTTTCAACAACAGCTAAATTACTTCTTCCCGATGCTGAGGCACTGACATGTACCAAAGAAATGTTTATAATAGCTTTGAGGGCCTGTACTTCATAAAGGAAAGATTCATTTCAGAACACCCATTTTTCCCCCTTCTATAGTTAAAAGAAAATATACTCTTTTGAAATCTATTAGGAAAAGTAGCCCCTTGCACTTCATCTTATAATAAGAATTGTAACAGATGCCAATTTGTAATAAAATACATAGACAGTAAATCCTACTCACAAGAAAAACAGAACATAAATGAATTTGCTGCCACGGAATACTTTCATAATTTTTTTAAAGAATCAGAACAAATGGAAGATGTTCATAATTTCACAGAAATAAAGGTTTCTGATTTAGAAACACCACACGAATCCTGTTATGAATTGTCTTGCAAGTACCTGGTATGTAGGATATCAACGATGCAATTCTCCCAAAAGATTGACACCCATCTGGTCCAAATGATGACAAAGGAACAGTTGGGGACTTGAAAAAGTAACTAGCTTAGCCATAATTACCACAACTACTTGCAACTGAATGCCATTTTCCCCAAGATTCAAGCACACCAGAATGAAAAACTTTGGTTGTGTTTTCTTCTTTAGTCACCATTTATAAAGCAACCAACCACCTTGGAGATGTTTCCCCTCTCTCTCATTCTCAGTACCAGAAGTTTAACCAGGGTCTCATATGCTAGGGAAGCAGTCCACCTCAGAGTGAAATTCCCAGCTCAACCTCTTACCATCACCTGGTTGGAATATTCTTTAAACCTTACCAATGGTTGCTAGGGAATAAAGGGGTCAGTGCAATCAATACTAGTTGCTTTAAATCCAGTGGCCAACCAGTCTCCTCATCTTATGGACACAGATCTTATATAGTTATGACTTGAGGCATCCATGTGATACTCATGTTGATATATCAGCAGTATGTCCTGTTGGCATCTGTTGGGCTGGTCTTATTCACTTCCAAGTAGACAATTCTTCTACTCATTGTATCATACATGCAGGGCGGGCGCTTCTGGGTTTACCTACTGTAGCTCCACTGGAAATATGGAACTGTCTTTCCAGCCTGTAGACACATGTTCACCAGCAACCTCAAACACTATGCTGATTATGAGGACTTTGTGTGTGTGTGTGTGTGTGTGTGTGTGTGTGTGTGTGTCAACTGGGCACAAGTTGGACTCATTAGAAGAGGAACCCTCACTTAAGAAATTGCTTCCATTAGATTGGCCTGGAGGCAAATCTGTGCGGATTTTTCTTGATTGAGTAATCTATGTGGGTGGGTGCAACCCACTGTGGGCAGCACCACTGGGGCAAGTAGTACTGAGTTGTTTTTAAAGCAGTGTGAACAAGCTTTGAAGAGTAAGCTTGTAAACAGCCCTCCTCCATGGCATCTGTTTCAGTTTCTGCTTTGAGTTCCTGCCCTGACTTTCTTACATGGTAGAGAGTAAGCTATACCATGAAATAAACCCTTTCCTACACGAGTTACATTAGGTAATGGTGTTTATCAGAAAAATAAGAATCAAATTAAGACGGGTGTCCAGCATAGGACCTCGGGCTTCTGATACGCTTACTTGCTTTTCTTTCACACTCTGCTCACCTGTGTTGAGATTGTTGTTGTTGTTGTTGTTGTATTTCTGTGAGTTAATGTTGCTTTTCATTAGTTTTTGAAGCAGGGTCACTCTGTATTGGCCAAACTACCCTTAGTCTTGCAATCCTTCTACCTCAGCAATTTAGCTAGGGGTTAGGAATGTTTACTAGAAACTTGGATTGCTAACCAGCCTTTCCTGCTTTCCTTCCATAGGACAGATCATGCTGCTGTGACCGCTACTCAACCATTTATATGATTTCCTCTCTTCCTGTCTGTTTTATAACTCCGTCAATTCCAGATTCTTAGATTCAAAAGGAGTCAGCCTGGCTGACCTTAGGTAGGATATCCACTTCAGCACTGTAGGGAATATGTGAATGTGTGATACCATCAGGACACCAAACACCACAGCAGAAACCTAGATGAGGCCACTGTGGGATCCTCAACTAAGTCAGACATGCAAATCCCTGTGATTCTTCTTCTTTCTCAACCCCCAGGTACTTAATCCTATAATAGTCAAAGTAATTGAATGAATAGTATCAATGATGTCATTTCTAGATCCCAACAATAAACTAAATGTTGGTTCAAATTTATATTTTTGCATAAATTAGCAATTAAAATAAAAGTAATTAAAATAAAAGGTGTAAGTTCACCTAGAAAATCTTATGCTATAGAAACTGGAGTGCTGGACTAACTTACATGGTGAGGCTCTTTCTATCCAGGGAGAAAGTACTAAAGCTTATGCTGATTTACATAAGGCAAGAATAATCACCCTTGAGCTATGTTATCTCCACTCTTCAACAACTACCCTGTTCAGAATCCTTGCCTTTGAATCATCCATATGACTCATAGTTCCTCTTTAAATACTTCCAACACCTAATTGTTATTTTAAATACCCATGTATGATTACCTAAAACATTAATTCTCTCATTTCTTTACTTGAAAAACATAATGGTTTGTTTTCATAGTGCCAGAAAAAAAATAAACCGTTCTTTTCTCTCAAAATGTAGTCATTCACAATAATTGCCTCTCTATTTTTTAATTCAAGACACACCATTTTCAATCTACCCAAGTGGTACATATGGGGCTGTGCTAATCCAGAATCAGTGCTCCGTGCCAGAGGTGCTGGGCTCTAGCTTACAGTATGAACTTACTTTGGCCAAGTAGTTCCTCCAAGACAGTGATTTAGAAAGAAACTCCTCTCATTTATTGGAAAACATGAAAATGCAATTATGTAATTTGCAATTAAAATGAGGCTTTGGATCTTTAAATTTAAGTTGCTGAATCTCTTAACATATTGCCTTATATATTTTGTATTTCCTGTGATGGTATCTTCTCTTCTCTGTGATACAGAGACCATACATTAAGCTTTCAGATTCCCCATGGCTATTTTTATGGCACCTTATGCACTGTACCATCTATTGCCTATTGACTTAAAGTGGGTGCAAAGCACTTACATTTTAATTGCACTTTTTTTTAGATTAAATTGAATCCTTGAACTGAATACAGAAAGGCATAAACACAAAGCTATTTACCATTCTTTATTCTGTGATAGTCTGTTTTGAATTTTGAATGATCTTTATAAAAATCTAAACCTCCGGCATTCTATTGAATCAAAGATATTTGAGGGAAAAAAAAAACTATGTCAAGACTAATATAAAAGTTACACTCAACAGTCTTAGAATCTATTACAAAGTTCACTTTCCCAACAACAATTTTTCCTAATCAGAACAATCTCTTAAGGGGGCAAGTACACGTTCCCAATGAGAGATACTGATGAAAGATGCTTCTGTGCAAATACTATTGAGGTATAGATTTGGAAGAAATTATGTTATTAAAACTTCAATCATCTGCTCAACCTCTTCCTTGAGTTTAGTCATTATAGAAAAGTCTGGACCAGGTCAGTGGTCTGAGAGAAGAGCCTGCATCTTTCTACTGACTTTCCAGTTGAGGGATATCTGGGTTGTTCCAAGCTTCTTGCTATTATAAATAAGGCTGTTAGGAACATAGTGGAGCACATTTCCTTGTGGTATGGTAGAACATCTTTTGGGTATAAGCCTAGGAGTGGTATAGCTGTGCCTTCAGGTAGAGCTATTTCTAATTTTCTGAGGAACTGCAAGATTGATTTCTAGAGTAGTTGTACCAGTTTTCAATCCCACCAGCAATGGAAGATGTAGGATTTTTAAATCGCAGACTATAACTTGTCCCACAAGTCCACACCTCCTATCCTTCCCAAATAGTTTTACTAACTAGGGAGCAAAGATTCCAACATATGAGCTTATGGAGGCTATTCTCATTCAAGCCACCACATCACTAAAATGTCAAATAACTCATCATGTAAATGAGGTCCTGGTGGCCAGATCCTCTTCTATTTTTCACCAAAATTTAACAGAAAAACACTGGACTTTTTTAGAAAACGTGGCTCATTTACAAAACAGAATACTATTCAGCTATGAAAATAAGGACACCATGAATTTTGCAAGCAAATGGGTGGAAATAGAAAATATAATCCTGAGTGAGATAACCTGGACCTAAAATGATATGCATGGTATATACTCACTGATAAGTAGATATTAGCCAAAAAGTACAAGCAGGAAGACACAGATGAGGATACTTCAATCCCACTTAGAAGAAGAAACAAAATAATTGTGGGAGCTAGAGGGAGGGAGAGATCTGGGTGGGAAATGATAGAGGGAGGGGAAAAGGGGAACAGGATCAATTATGGGGGGGTGGGGAAATTGGAGAGAAACCCAGTGGACCAGGAGAATGAATGGAAATATGCAGAGGGTTGGGGGACAGGGGAACTCTCTAGAAAGTCCCAGAAACCTCGAGATGAAAGACTCTCAGGACTCAATGGTGATGATCTTTGTCAAAATGCCCAACAGTGGGGAGAGGAAACTTGAAGAGGGTCCCAAGTGGAGAGATGGGGTTACCAACCCACAAAGTCTCAAAGAACTGTGGGTATAAAAATGGGGAAGAGACTAAAGAAAAGGCTGTCCAGTGACCAGCCCAACTTGGAATCCATCTCATGGCACTGGGGCACCAAGGCTTGACACTATTACTGATGCTATGATGTGCTTACAGATGAGAGCTTGGCATGGCTGTCCTCTGAGTCCCTACCAGCAGATGACTGAGATAGATGCAGATACTTACACCCAACCATTGAACTGAGGTTGGGGACCACTGTGGAGGAATTAGGAGAAGGATTGAAGGAGCTGAAGGGGATGGCGACCCCATAGGAAGGTCAGCAATCTCAACTAACCTGGACTCCTAGGAGATTCCAGAGATTGAGCCACTAACCAGACAACATATACAGGCTGTTCTGAGGCCCCTAACACATATATAGCAGAGGACTACCTGGCCTGGCCTCAGTGGAAGAAGATGTGCCTCAGATCTAGAGATTTGAGGCCCCAGGAAAGCGGGATGGTGAGGACCACCCTCTCTGAGGCAAGGAGGAGGGGGAATAGGGTGATGAACTGTGGGAAGGAACTGGGAGGGGAGGCAATGGCTGGAATGTAAATAAATAAAATAATTAATGAAAGAAAGAGAGAGGGAGAGAGAAAGAAAGAAAGAAAGAAAGAAAGAAAGAAAGAAAGAAAGAAAGAAAGAAAG
>JANHMN010000014.1:38230022-38287508 GCA_030674055.1 Rhabdomys pumilio
CTCTGCCCCTCTGCCCCTCTGCCCCTCTGCCCCTCTGCCCCTCTGCCTCTCTGCTTCTGCCTCCCTCCACTTGCTGACATTGTAGTCATGCACAACCACACTTAATCATTTATTTGTCCAGCTTTATGCGTACCGTTTTTTAAAGCCTACAGATTTAGAACACCAAAACCCACTCCTCAAGTGATGGAAGGTGTCAAACACTGCTGTAATCTCTAGGACGGTTTGTGGATTTTCCCAGTTGATGGAGCCTGCTAGTCTACATCCTTGTGTGCCTCCAATACAGAGTCAACTGAACTTCTAGAATGATTGTAGTGGCAGGTAGAAGAGATTAAACAATGAGAGAGAAGCAGTTAGGAGTGCTAACACCCTTACAAAGTAGACTCAGAAGAGCTTTATCCTGGTTCTAACTTGTGAAGGAATGAAGCAAAGTAATATCTGTAAAACAGAAATCAAAATCTGGGCACTAGATTTGGTATTTCCCAAACAGGACTCGGAGACAAAAAGTGATTTTGTTTTAAATAAACCACCCAGTCAATGACATTTTAAAGTATTTCAACCAGACATTAGATGACTGAGTAATTTTTTCCATATGGAAACACACACATGTTCATGCAAACATGTCCCTGTAAACTGCACACTGGAACAATCATCTTTGGATTTGCCATTAAATACCCCAAGTTTTTACTAATAGATTGACTGGATGTGCCATTTTGGGTACTGCACAGCTTTTCAAATCTCAAAACCAAACGTTGTTTCTTCCTTCATATGAACTTCTGTATCCCACTCAGTTTTGTAATCGTAGTCATAGAACATACAGCTGCTTAAACACACAAAGCTGTAAAGAAGAACACAGTAGACTTCAATTGGAAAGGTTAAGGTAATAGTTTTCTTGTCTCTAAAACATATTAAAGGTTGTCTTGCTTTACTTCACAAATTTTTATTGATTACTTTATTTATTTACGTTTCAAATGTTGTCCCCCTTCCCGGTCTTCCTCTGCAAGACCCCATCGATGCCATCCCTCTTCCCCTTTAGCTCTATAAGAGTGCTCCTCTATCTGCTCACCCACTCCTGCCTCAGCATCCTCGCATTCCCCTACCTTGGAAGCCTCCACAGGACCAATGGTCTCCCCTCCCAGTGATGCCAGATAAGGCCATCCTCTGCTACATATGCACCTGGAGCCATGGTTCCCTCCTTGTATTCTCTTTGGTTAGTGGTTTACTCTCTGGGAGCTCTGGGCAGGGGTCTGGTTAGTTGACACTGTTGTTCTTCCTATGGGGTTGCAATCCACTTAAGCTCCTTTATTCCTTCCCCTAACTCTTCCATTGGGATTCCTGGGCTCCGGCAACCTACAGATTTACTTCACAATTTAAAGTAACGTTTTGTGCTCCTGAGAGTTTCCTGAAATGCCCTGAGACCCTGGCACAGAATATGGGCAATGACACTATAAGGAGGTAACAGAAATTTCATGTAACCTCAAGCATGTTCTCAGAGTTAGGAGGGTTCATGACAGGTGCTATCACAGTCCATTTCTTTTCTCAAATGGGTTTCTCTTCTATAGCACCACAATAAAATGACCATTTTTTCTCTAAAGCCATTTTCATTGACTTACCACACTCAGGAGCCTCCAACAGGTTCCATTAATCTTGTCGGACTTAAGTGCCAGACCTGCACTTGGCTTGAACTCCGTCAACTGACTTCTATTTTTTTCCAGCTCCTCACTCCATAGACCACTCCTCTCTATGGACACCTTGCTGAAGCTCAGGGCGTCTTTCCCGATCTTTGGCCCTTTCATCTCCCTGGTATTTTTTTTTTTTAATCACACCTCAGTCTGCAGTGCTATTTCCCCTTTCCCCTCTCATCTTATCTCTCTACATCTCTGGTTCTTCAAGGATAACTTTTATTATTGTTGTTTTGAGTAAACTCTTCTGTAGTTTGTTCCATGGCTTTAAGTACCAGAGTACGAGGGTTTTTTTTTGTTGTTGTTGTTTGTTTGTTTGTTTGTTTTTGTTTTTGTTTTTTGTTTTGCCACAGTGCCTGTGTTTGAGCACCTTGTGTTAGACCACCAATTTTTCATGTTTCTGTGTCCTTAGCTGCACAGGTAAGAAATGGAAATATTGGGAGAATTAAATAATTTTTTATTACAGAATGCACAGATAAGGCTCTGGCATTCTGGAAATGCTTACTAGCCTATAGTTGTTGTTGTCTTCCTTATGTGGTTATGGATCATCTCATTCAGGGCTTGCTTTTGTCACCGTAGTGAAAGTTCTTCCCCCAAGGCAAGCTTCACTGTCTTTCAAAATCTGACATTGAGCTTGATTGAAAAGATAGAGCACTTTTATAGACAATTATAAAACTATCATGTAAATAAATGCATTATTCATCAACATTCTCAGTTTTATGTAGATGAAATTGGTTCAAATGTACCTTTGCCCTCATGGTGTGTTGAAATTGTCTTTTTAAAAAAAGTTAACCAGTCTACCTGAAAAGCTTCTAAAATACTTCTCTGCTCTCTTAAGGAAGGCTATTATGTTTAAATTAAATTTTCATTATTTATTATTATCAACACAAACATCCATCACCATGTTGAAAGTCCATCCTGCAACGTCTTCCCTTTACCCTGTCTCCATTTCTCTTCTCATCAAATTTGCTAAGAACTGTGCTTTCTCATAAGTCATAAGATGGAGACCAAAGAGGCTATTAGGTTTATAGCCTCACTTTTCCAACCAAGAGGCTTGCTTGCCATAGGAATATGTTACAGCTTGAGAAGGCACATAATTGAGCTTGGTGAAGGGTGGCATAATAAATTAGAGCCAATAAAGCCACATAAAGCATCTAAAACAATGGAACACAGTCCATAAAGCAGAAGTTTTGCAGGAGCTATTTCAAACTTGGAGACACATTTTCAATTTCTAGTATGGTTTTGTTCTGAAGTTACAACATTGCCAATATGTGGCTATAGAAAGGCCAAACCTCACCCTGTGCTTACAGTATGTTTTTTTTTAAAAAGAAAGAAAGGGAGAAGGTGGATGGTCCATGTCCACTGGCAGATCCTTTCACTCCATTTTCACCTATTTCATTTGAAGAGAGGGGTCAAAATACCTCTACCTAAAAGAAATGGGAATCAACTGTATTAAACTAATGGGACAGTAAAGATATGTTTGGTGTGGATAATGTATTCAAAATCCCAGACAAACACATGATGTCATGCTGTATATCCAAGAAGGTGAGCAGCCATTCCTTTTGTGGTCTTCTGAGATGGATTAAGTAAGGATCTGGTGTGCATGGAGGTGATGATTGGGAGTTGCTCATTTTACTTCAAGATGACTTCGTGACAAGAGGCTGACATTCAATGTTTACCAGTTGCCTAACAGTAGGGTACAGTCAGCCTAACAGTGCCCGAAAGGTACAGTCAGCACATGAGGTGGGACCAGATAGAGTTACAATGGTTTTATAATTTTATAAATTTTGCTACAACCATATTATAAAATCCTCTGTGATACTTAATTTTGTGTGTCAACTTGTGTGAGTTATTGTATCCAGTTGTTTTGTCATGTATCATGTTGTTGTAAATATGCATTTTTAGGTGTGATTGATATTAAAACATGTAAACTTTAAGTAAATTGCCCATTAGTCAATGAAAAAAACTTACTACAAAAGGTTGTAGCCTTTGAGGATCTTTTGAAGAGGGAAAGAATTATGGTTCTGATTGCCTTTGAACTTGATATTACAATATCAATAAGTCTCTGGATTTCCTGCATTCTAGCCTGCCCTATAGAATTGAACTTGAGAGATCCTGTATGTGTATAAACAAAGTTCTTCTAACTTACTTTATTGAGCTATTTATTAACTAACTTAACTCTCTACTTCTCTAGAGCAAGAAATACTTATCTTGCCATCCCAGAGTTAAATTGACTTTGTAGATGATTCCACAGTCTCTTCTACTTGATAAGATGCTGTAAGATGCTTTTCATTTTTTTTTCATTCTCTGGATTGCATTTTACTGAAATGGAACAATGTAGAAGAAGAATATAAAGAGTCAAGAGTGATAACCTGCTCCAGAAAGTTTTGTGCTTGTGCTACAAAATGAATATGACATAGAGCAGCAGATAAAGATTATGTTAAACAGGAGGAGAGAAAATGGAAAAACAAAAGTTATACAGAATGATAGTTGTACAAGGTCACTGTAACTCATATCTGTTCCAAATCTAAATGCCTAAAGCACTTGCAAAACATGGAAGAGTTTTGTTTTGTGTCAAGGTAGCAATTTCAGTCATATTTTTCCCACAAAATAGAACCATCATTTCTGTCATATCTTCAAGCTATGCCAGTAAATGGCTGAATGGATTTCATTTAATCATCTAAGGGATTGATGCTGAAATGTACTTCAAGCGAATAAGTTAGATGTTAAGGATATATCAAATTCTCTAGTGGCTCATGATGAATTCTTAGAGGAGAAAACCACTCTCTGTTGTTTGTAGATAAGAACTTTTAAAAGTGGTTTTTGCATTTGAAAAAAATAAATTGAATGGAAAGTTTCTCTAAGTAGGGCATATTCCTGATGACTAAGATTAGTAAATTATATCTACTCCAAACCAAGTCAATAATGGCCCATCCCCAGATAAGCATGCAAAAAAAATGGGTCACACATAACTTATTGCTGAAATAGTAGACAGAAATGAACTAATTTCATGTACCACAGGAGTGGCTCAAAAAAAAACTAAAACCGGGAAACTTCCCCAAAGGCCCCAACATAATTAACTGGGAAAGCGGGACTTTCATCAGAGACTCATATGAAGGTCATTAATAATTGCAGGAAATAACTAACCCATTCACAGTTTCTTTGGGACAGTAATTGATGTGGAATCTAAACAGCATAATGAAGTTTATCTTTCAAGTGATTTTTTTTTCTTAAATTCATGATCCAAATGAAAAACTAAGCACTCGACATGAGAGGGAACTCAAGCTAGACAGAGCCATAAATTGTCCGGGAGCCGCACTGCAGAGAGCACCTTGCAAGCAGCACAGCTGTGATTGATGAAGAAAAAAAAGAACTCTTAACATCACAGTAAGCATTTTTTACTAAAGATTTCCAACCTTCATGTCCTCCAAGGAAACAGGTAGCTTCACCACTCCCTCCTCTCCTCCAAATCCAGAGCCCCCAGACTCAACCCCAGCTCTGTAGAACACGACTTGCTGTACCTTCCCGTTTCCTCCTGATCTTGAAGGTCTTCTCCACTAATTTCCCATTGTCCCAGCTCCCAATCCAGCAAGTATTTTCTGCAATCACACCAACCAAGCCTGCCAGAGAAGCAAGTAAACCAGCTAAGTGGTAGGCAACATTTAGATCTCCTCCTCCTCCTCTTCCTTCTCCTTCTCCTTCTCCTCCTCCTCTTCCTCCTCTTCCTCCTCCTCCTCTTCCTCCTCCTCCTCTTCCTCCTCCTCCTCTTCTTCTTCATCTTCTTCCTCTTCCTCATCTTCTTCCTCATCTTCCTCCTCCTCTTCCTCCTCCTCCTCTTCTTCATCTTCTTCCTCTTCCTCATCTTCTTCCTCATCTTCCTCTTCTTCCTCTTCTTCCTCTTCTTCCTTCTCTTCCTCCTCCTCCTCCTCCTCCTCTTCTTCCTCCTCTTTTTCTTCCAGATCCAATTCCCTAGTCTCTTCACAAGCTCTGCAGCAGACTAACTGCTGAGACACCTTCCTTTCTGTCCCTTCTCCAATGAATTATATAGATCTTACCCTCCAAACTTCTTTCACTTGACTCCTTGATTTATGCCCACACTCAACAACAATAGGCATTTCCTGGAAACCCCCCAGGCTACTTTGTCTAGCAAAACCAATAGATCTTTTTCTCTCCCTGCATACTTCTGAGCCCAATCATCTAGTCTCATGCTCACATGTGTAGCAAACATTCTTCTATGGGTGCTCCTTATTGTCTGTCCTCATTACCAGGAGATTAAACAAATTCTGGTCCAACAAGGTGTTCCCTTCCATCCTGTGGATACCCTTAACCCTGCTCTAGCCCATTCCCATTCCTAAGTTTCAGCTCCCAATACCTAGAAACACATTCTACCCAGAACATCCAGTAACCACAACTAGAGTGGTTTCCTAGCAGCAACACAGCCACTTCTATCTCCTAAGAGCCAGATAGGGCAACAGAAACCAAGGAACAAAACACACACACATCCAACAAAGACAAGAGAACCAGGTAAGAGAACCTACAATTACAATCATCTCAATACCAGGTGCCAGTGTAAAAAGAAAATAAACAATATTCAGAACAATATGTTTTCACTATAGACCAGCAAACCTACTACAGAGGGTTTTTGTAAATACAGAATAGGTGGAACACAAGACAAGGCACTAAAAATAACCTTTGTAGATATGATAGAAGTCCATGAAAAGAAAAATTTTCTTTAAGAGAAAAATAAATCTCTTAAAGAAATCGGTTAAAATACAAAGAGGCAGTGAAAGAAAATGAATAAAACAGTTAAAGACCTGAACATGGGAACAGAATCGATAAAGAAAGACAGAGAGCAATCTGCAAAGGAAAAATTTAGGAACTTGAACAAGAACCCCAGAGGGAAGCATCACTAACAGAACACAAGAAACTGAAGAAATAATCTCAGGCATTGAAGACATAATAGAAGAAATGGATAGCTCAGCCAAAAGAAATGTTAAAGATAATAAACTTCTAGGCACAGAACATGCAAGAAATATGAGACACTAGGAAAAGATCATATCTAAGAATAATAAGAGAGGAAGAAGAAACTCAAGTGAAAGGCACAGAAAAATATCTTTAGTAAAATCATAAAAGAAAAATTACCCAATCTAAAAAGGGTAGTTAGCAAGGTACAAGAAGAATCTAGAACACCAAATAGATCAAAAAAGAAATCTCCCTCTGACCATAATAATCAAAACACTCAATGTAAAGAGCAAAGAGAATATTAGAAGTTGCAAGGGGAAGAGATCATGCTAACATATGAAAGCAGACCTGCTAGAACAACACCTGACTTCTCAACAGAGACTCTAAAAACAAGAAGGGTTCCAACAGATGTTCTACAAATTCTAAGAGACCACAGACACCTGCCTGGACTATAATATCCAAGAGAACTATCAATTGTAATAGATGGAGAAAAAAGACATTTTGTGATAAAACCAATTGTAAGAATATCTATCTATAAATGCAGCACTAAAGAAGGCAGTAAAAGGAAAGCTTCAACCAGAAGAGGTTAACCACACCCAAGAAAACAGGAATAAATAAGTGCAGAAAATCAGGTAAAGGAAACAAACACCTGTGAACACACAGAACACACACACACACACACACACACACACACACACACACACCACTGTGCCAGCATACTAACATGAATCAAGAAACATGCTGATTAATAGTTCTCAAAATTGGTGGTCTCGATTCCACAATAAAACAATGCAAACTACAAAAATGGTTTCAAAAATAGGATCCTTTCCTTCTGTTACATCCTAGAAACACATTTCAACATCAAAGATAGCCATTACCTTATGGTAAAAGGATGGAAAGAGATATTCTAAGCAACCAGACCTAAGATAAAAGCAAGAATAGCTATTTTAATATTTACCACAACATTCATTAAACCAGAATTTAAAAGAATAGGGAAGGACACTACATGCCAATCAAAGTAAAAGTCCACCAAGAGGATATTGCAACTCTTTATATCTATGAACTCAAAACAGTGAGACTCACATTTACAAAAGAAAGAATGCTACAGCTTAAATGAGTGAGCTACTTTCTCCAAGAGACAGGTCACCCAGACAAAAACTGAGCAGAGAAATTCTGGAGCTAACCGATGTCATAAGTCAAATGAATCTAACATATTTACAGAATATTTAATACAAACAAAAATAATATATTTTCTTCTTAACATCTCATGGAACTTCCTTCAAATTGACCACATATTCAGACACAATCTCAGTAGAAACAATAAAACTGAAATAACTCCCTGAATTCTATCTAACAACAGAAAGATTACACACTCATGAAAACTGAACAACTCTCTACATAATGAAAAATAGATCAATACCCAAATATCACTGGGAGACAGCTGGTCTACCAGGAGTGCTGGCACATCTGTGAGCACAAGTAAGACCACCATTTCTGCTCCAAGGGAACTGCCTGAAGACCTCAGGACACAGGAACTGAGTAGCAGCCTGGAACAAGATTCTTCCAGTTTCCCTCTGGCCTGGAGCTGACCCTGTGCCAAGTTCTCCATACCCAAATTCATCCCAGAAAGAACTGCTCTCCCAGGAGTTTTGGCACACAAGGTTGCAGCAAGGATAAGCCACAGTCAGAGACAGCAAGTTTTGTGTTTTTATGAGATACCCAAGTGTTCAAAGGTGTGAGTCTCTGAGTCTATATCTGTTTCTTGTGCCTTTTCTTGGGCTCTTTTTATTGTTTGTTTTTACTATTCTGATGTGTTTAATTTAATTTAATTTAATTTAATTTAATTTAATTTAATTTAATTTTATTCCTATGGCTTATCAACCTGTTTCTTTTCTAATGAGAGACAAAAAGGATAGATTTAAATGGGAAAGTATTTAGATAAGAGAGAGAGGTGAAAGCATAATGATAATATGTTACATGAAAAAAATCTCTATTCAATAAAAAGAAAAAAGAATCAGATCACTAAATAAAGCAAAGCCATTACACCTTAAAATAAAATGTTTTCAACCTCATGATTTCATTTTCAGCTAAAGTGTTAATGTTTTTAAAGGGTCTTAGAGGAAGAGTTTAAACAGCAGTCATCGAAATTCAAGCAAAGTCGGACTCATCTTTTACTTTATCGAGAACTGAAATAAGCAAGGAATAACTCCGCCTTCACCTCTTCCAGTGGGACTGTGACTTTTACATTTCTTTATGAGCAACTACAAAAACTACAAAAAAAAAACCCTTTTTCCAAATATAATTGAACTACAGACTGAAAATCGACAAGCACAGACTCCTTCTCATACAGACGGCAATTATCACTTATTTGAAATGCATTTCACTAAGATTTATGTGCTAAACCACTTGATAAGGGAGCATCCAAGATTTGTATGGTGGAAGAAAAAAAGTAGATTTAGAGATAGAAGCAAATGCACATGAGATGCTTGCTAGGGGAATGTTTTGGATTGAAAGTATTTCTAGGCAATTTTCTGTTATTAGAAAGAGACCCACTCTCTTGATTGTAAAATCACCAACCAGATGAAGGATGAAAATCTATGCTGTCCAGCTCAGCCTTTGTTGTCAATAGTGGATTCTTTCAGGTTGGTCTACATCACCATGTCTCAAATTTCCACATTGTCAAATAGAAATAGTGACTTGTCTAAATAGTTTATTGAGTTAAGGCAAAGAGAAGGGAGATGCTGTATTAGAAAGTCTCCCTTGAGGGGGAAAGTGCTACTTTGTTGCAATATTTTATTACTCTGATTCGTCTAAAAACCATCCTCTACTTCAATAGTTTCGTAGATCTGCAGCTCATTTTCTGTTTCCATCTGAACAGCAGAACAAATGTTCCATAAACCCCAGCCCATGGAGAAAAGAAACCACCTCTCACAAGTTTTGGAAGTCAGTACTCAATCATACTCTATTGGATCAAGGTAAAAATTGTTTCTCAGAAGTTTGTGGCCCCATTAAAGAGAGAGCGGCTGAATGTTAGGGTGAGATTCCGGTCAGCCAGAGGATTGAATTAGTACTGTAGAGGCCCGGATCCAGGAGTGGAACATAAAGGCTCTCTCCACATCTTCCCCATTTAGAATCTGTATTTATCCCACATTTATTGGTGGTCCTTTCTTAACTCACAAAGTACAGAGCAGAGAGCAAGTTTACCTTGTCTTAGTGGAGATATACACAGTCCGGCTCTCAAGGGACTCATGTCACAGAGAGCCTGGGGGTGGGGGCTCAGAAATCATTCTGTCTAGTGGCTTCTTTGTTTTTTTTTTTTTTTTTTTTTAGTACAAACTCTCTTTGGTCAAATATGCTCCCACCCTAAGCAGTGATGTGCAAGATATTTGGCCCATTTTCTGATTGGCACAGAAAGAAGGAAATCTACCCACTCAGCCCTGACCCTTGTGCCTCAGAGCCACAGAGCTCTGTGGAATGCAGTCTGGAAATGCCCCATCTCCTCTCTCATTTTATAATCCAGGATAGGAATTTATTTTCCTATGAACCACATTTAGGGGCTACCACTGCTTCTTATACTCTGTTAGTCTAAGCTGTCTTCATTTTTATACAGTCTCTTATTTTCCCAGAGTACAAATGAATCAGTCTGAGAAAGCTCTGTGGACTGGTTCTAGGAGGGAGGCTGGGGCATGAGCAATGTGGAATGACTAGACAAAATAAAGAACAAGTCAATATATACTCTTTTGTTAAGGATTTGTCACTCAGAGATAAAACATTAAGGAGCTATGATTAAATGAGGGTCGAGGATTTGGGCAACAGCAAATCTGAAACTCAAATTGAGGGTTTGAAAAGATTGTAGCTCCTGTGGATTTCTCTCTGGATATTTACCTCAGAGAACGTGAGAAACTCATTCACTTTAAAATCATGTCAATAAGCATTATGCTGTGGTTTTTATTAAAGAATGTGACCTTTTAAGGGAAAAAAACAGTATTTTTCAAAGGTGGCGTCATTTTATTGTTTTTTGTTTTTTTTTTTGTTTGTTTGTTTGTTTGTTTGTTTGTTTGTTTTTTTTGTCCTTTGTGTTTGGTGGGGCTTGGCACTAGGATCTTCCTGCTAGTTTAACACTCTATGGCAGAGCCACATCTTCAGCACGACAAACTGTGTTAGTACCTGGCTGAAAAGCATAGCTATGTGTAATCACACTGTGTATAGTCTCTGGGAAATATCACCAAAGGGTTTGCAATAGTGTGAAAGCAAAACATCTGTGTAACCGTATTGTAATATTTCCCAGAAATAGGATCCAGAAAGTTCTGTGTCTGTAATTTAGAACTCCTATGGCAAATTGGCAAAAAGATAGTAGAATCCATGGAAATCTTGCAGGCTAGCTAGCCTAACGAGGACAGTAGTGAACAAGAGACCCTAGGGCAAAGGTAAAAGACAATGTTGTTCTATAACCTCCACATGGACAGAATGAAAAGGCATGCCCACACACTCTGGGCATTTGTACACACACATACACATACAAATACAAATGAACACAGACACATAAACCTATTCACACAGGTACACTAACTGTTAAAAACAAAACGAGAAAGATGTGGCCACTCACACCTTTACCTCTGCTTGAGAAGCAGAAGCAAATCTCTGAGAATTTGAAGTCAGCCTCATTTACAAGTCTGCACTCCAGGCCAGCTAAGGCTATACATACGAGGAGGAGATTCTCTTTCAACAATCAAACAAGCAAACAAAGATTAAATAAATAATAAAAATAAACAAGGGAAACAATAGTACAAGAATTACACCTGACATTTTCCTCTGGCCATCATACACATGTGCACATATATGCACTTACACACACACACACACACACAGACACACATACATACACATACACACACACATATACACAAAGTCTAAACAAAATCTTGTTTAAAACTCAGCATCATCCAGTTCACTGCCGTTGGAAAGGGAATAAAAGAAACACTTGACCCATTTGATCTTAGACTTTGTTTAGATGGAACACATATACTCTGTGTAAACAGAGCAATGAATAAATACAGATGTTATTTTATGTGATTGCAACTGAAGCAGAAGATAGTTCATTGCTAACAGTTTAAGGGCAAATTCAAGAAACAATACAGGAAGGACTGGCAAGGGCCCTAGGAGACCATCACGAAGGGTCCCCAGTCAGCACTATAGAAATCTCTTTAAGTTAGTAGGGAAGGAAATACCTTACAGGCTTTGTTGTTTGCTGTAGTATGCTCCATGGGGACAGACAGAACTCAAGAATCATCCTCAGAATGACTGACACATCTTCTAGTCAAAACACTCAAGACCAAATAATAAAAACAATAAAGCTTTCTACCTTCATTCCTTCTCCTGTCAAAATAAGCTGCACGTTGAGCTCAATCACATGTCACTATTCTCTTAATGTGTCATTGTGTGATCCTCATACCCAAGTCATTATGTCACCTGTGTCCATGTGACAATCTGAGTTGATCCCTACAGGAGCAGAGGGCATAAAGAGACACGACCTCAGAGTGCGGGACACATCTGTAAGAGCTTAGTTTGTTGTTGTGTGTAAGTGAGGTGTTTCACAGTCCCACTTGGCACAGGAGAAAGTAATAGTGCATTTTACAATCTGAAGATGTGGCCTTTTTTCAGCAAATGCAGAGTGGTAAGAGCCAGATACACTTAGACATTCAACTTCTATGATTCTTAGTAGTAAAAAACAATCAGCCACACTATATGAAACCACACATGAGCAGAGCACATGCATAAAATATCAGCACCAGAGACAAAAGGCTAGCCTCAACTCCACAGAGTTTGAGATTAGCCTGGGCTCTCTTAGATACAATCTGAAAAATAGAAAGCAAATCAAAACAAACAACAAAACAGCTACATGTATCAGCTTTGAGTTTTTCAGTGTACTGAAAATAATACATTTTAAAATAATTACAAGTAACTCTTGTTAGAAAGAATATTGCTAAGAAATGTATAAAGGAAGAAAGAAAGGGAAAACTAGAAGACACAGAAGAAATGCCATTTCCTTCTGCTTCTAGTTTGTGTAAAAAGGACATCAAGCTAATAGAAAAACAAAGTGTTTTGGAGTTCAAAGAAAGTTATAAGAGAAATATCTCTAATTATGTTTGGGACTTCAGGCCTCCAATATTTATTACTTGAATTCCAATATTCCTGTGACAGGAACAATACAATATTAGTGTTTGCAGAATATGACAGAGACACCAACTGTGGGATAAAGTAATTGCATGTATTTTAGAATGTTCCTAGAGAAGGAAGGGCCGGGTGAGTAGTGACATGGTCCAGAATACCTCTGGCATTTAGGGATTACTATAATATGGAAAAACCCTGAAGCAATCATAGGAATAAGTGGTAGGTAAATATTTCCTTGAGAAAGACTGTCTAGAAAATTTACATTGCCCTTTCCTTATATTTTTTTGAAACTAAAACCACATAGTATAGCTTTACTAGAAAAAAAAAAGGGTGTGCATGATTTTTAATAGTAGGGACTGCGTGACTGCACCAAGTACCCATTGGGGACATAAGAAGGAAAGACCAGCGTGCAGCTAAGGTGATCTCAGTGAAACCTGAAACAACACAGACGTGAAAATTCGTTGTGCCCTGTCATTGGTGCTTGCTGATTAGGACCAGAAGACCATGCCCCTCTGGAGTAGGGACTGGAGCAGTGGCACCAGAGTGGCTTTTCTAAGTGGCATTTAAGCAGCTGAGGAAATGTGAACATAAACACATTAAACCCGGCCTGCTGTTGGGAAATGGAGAACGTGCACTATACTACGCAGCTAATGTGGTCTTAAGCTAGTCCCTGGGCCTCCTTACTTGCAACATGTGAAGGCAATAATGATATATGCCAGGGCATGATATGACATGATATGACATGGAAGATTGAAATTTCTCTTCTCTTTTGTTCTAGATGGCTCATTCACTGTCCTGTGTGTAGCTATTTAGTGATGTGATCATTTGTCACCCAATTTCTATAAGTTATTTTTTTAAAATACCTTTTGATCTTTTGACCTTTACCAAGGCTTGTCCAAAAAAGTTATTTGCTGAATCAACATTGGATAAATATGTTTCCTCATATATACGATTCTCTTCACCATATACATTGTCTTCACCATATATTCTCTTTCCTCATATATATGATTCTCTTTACCATATGCAAGGACTTCAACAGGCTACAAAAAGATCTGAATTCATGACTATTTTTACCCAGAGATATGTGGGCATGCCTGGGACCTGTTAGTAGTCTCTCCTTCACCTTTCAATCTTTCTTTACACACGCACACATACACACACACACACATTGAGAATTTCACATATCGTATTTTTAGCTTGTTCACCCCTCTCTCCTAATGTCTACTACCATTCCATACTCCCTATTAGGTCTGGCTATACACTCTTGAGTGTGGGGCTATCCTTGGAAAAATATTCAAGTTTTCAGGAATTACATCCTTAAAAAAACTAACTTCCCCTCTCCCCAAAGCTGCTAATCACCAGTAACTTCCTATCTAGGAGTACGGCCACCTTCTCCTCTCTGCTGGGATTTTAGTTTGACTAGGGTTTCTCCCAGTCTTCTGTATGCTGTCATGGCTGCCGTGAGTTCCTGTGTGCACCTTGCTGGGTCTGGAAAACACTATTTGCTTTGACTTTGTTTAACTCTCCTCTGGCTCTAGAGTAGTCACTTTTGTTTGGCAAATGTTGTTTTTCAGACTCACTGGCAGTTCTGTCTTACCAGCCACACACACACACACACTCACACACACTCACACACACTCACACACACACAAGTGTGTGTGTGTGTGTTTGTGTCTGTTGTGTATCTGGTATGTGTTTGGAACAGCACCTATTTCTCCATTACTTCCATGCATTACTTAGGAAGTTTCTCGTTTTTGTCTTGCAGCTATTAAGTTTAATATTCTTAGACTATTGGTAATTCTGCTCCCAAGGTATCCATGGTAATTGGGTTGTTTCTGTTGTGAAGCACAGAACTCGTTTGCCCAGGAGTGATGCACATATGGACATAGATCAGTGGCTTTGTCTGGACCAAAAAAATAGTCTTTTAGGGGATGCAGTTTGCTTCTCAACAAATTCTTGGCATGGCTCAAGAAGCTCTGCTGCCCGAGTTTCTGACAGAGAGGATCTATGAAAAGTACACCACAAGGAAACTGCCAGGACTTTCTGGTTTCATTGGGTTTTAAGGTTCCCTCTCCAGCCCAGAGAGCAGCAACAGGCTATGAAAGCACTTCTTATCTTGTGCCATCTTTTCTCTGGGAAACTCACATAAAATAGTGCCAGTATTTATAAAGCACTGCATTATTTGACTTATTTCTTTTAATCCACTGTTGGGTTGTGTAGCAATAAACATGCAGGCAATGACAAGGCATCTTTCAACAAACAGTATTTTATTGCCTTAGAAGTAGCCAACATGAGCCTACGCTAAAATCAGTATGCCTATAACTCTAGGGAACCAACAGGAAAGGGTATCAGGAAACTTCTTTCATGTAGCTATCTTCTCTAACTCATATAAACTGCAAAATATGACTCTCAGGTATTTCCCAAATTTGCATCATTGTATAAAGGTTTGAAACAAGATGGCTAAAAACTAGTTGAAAGCTCCTAATATACTTTTGCTTATTTCCTGATAGTGAAAGCATTATATTTTCCCCCTTGATTCCGTGAAATTATTTATAATTCTTTCACTTTGGCAATGATGAGATTCTACTCTGTGATTTTGTTTTATATTATAGATACATTCTCTACACAGACTGGCCTCAAACTCATGATCTTCTTGCCTTCATTTCTGAAAGCTATGCATCCATTTCTTACATGGATGATTGAAAATGAATCCTTACTGTATTTTATCAAGAAACAGAGAATACATATTGTTTTGTTGGGTCTATGGTTATGACGATTCAGAAAGTTAGGGAACAGAAAAGCAGAGGTAGGATGGCAGGATGTGTGTTTCGTTCTATGTTAACTGCCAGCAATTGTTGCCACATGTCCAAGGATGGCAGCACCACTCTGGCCCATTTTTATCAGGAAGATGCTTATAACATCCAAGTAAGTGGAAAGAGAGACTTTGGCCCAGCACTACAGTACCTAGAAAAGACTATCCCTTGGAGGGAAAATAAGTTTAAAAGGCTACAATACACTCTTGTCTGTCTTTCAGATCTTACCTAAATCTGAATCAAGATGATTGAAGCAAATTACTTCATTAATATTTAAAGGGAGCCAACTTGTATTTCTGACCTTGGAAAGAGTATGTTGAATGATAAGAGACTTTGGCAAGATGCTTCAACTAATATTCTTTGACACTCCAACTCAAGAACCCTTCTCCCTCAAAATGGGCTTCTCTGCTTCACCCTTGGGATGTTGAAGAGCATGTTGAAGCTCATTCATGTTTTCTTCCCATTATCCTAAACTGGAGATGAGAAAAAAATGCAGACACACTCAGAGAAAGAATTGGTACTGCTGAGTCATGTGGCAGGAGGAAGGTATACTGCCTAGTAACTGCAACACCATTTTTAAATGCACATAGGATCTTTCTTTACTTGTATACATGTTCAGGTTTTAAATACAGTGTAATCCTTTCCCTAAAATCATAGGTCAACAGACAAACAAAACCCAGCCCCCCAAAAGAACCTCTTTCCTCTAACATTATAGATCAAAACGAATTTAAATGGAAGAAGCAGTGGAATGTGGAAGAGTCACTGAATATCTAAATAAATCTGGGCAAATATTTGGTTCATGTTCAGATTTAAGTGAGGGATTTTGAGTTACATAAATGCTAAAAGTTCTTACAGATGTGGTAGCACATCTGTAACCCCAGCAACTGGGAGGGAGAAGCAAATGGATCCGGAGTTTTAAGGTCATAGCTACATAGTGAGTTCAAACCAGTCTGACCTACTGGAGGGAAGTATGGAGAAAAAAGAGGGAAAGGAGGGAGGGAAGAAAAGGGAGAGGGAGAAAACTTTAAATAAATCTAAAATTTTAAAACTTAGTACCCCCAATTTCTAAGTTTTAAATGAAAGTCACTTGTCATACAAGAACCCAAAAGATCTGAAACAGAATAAAAAGACATTACAAATCATCATTGAGGTGATATAGGTGCTAGAATTTTTTTTTAACACATTTGTTGTCAGCCTTTTTTGTTTTTTGAGACAGAGTCTTTCTGTGTAGTCCTGGCTAGCTATCCTGGAACTCAGAGATCCTTATGCCTTGCATCCTGAGTGGTAGCATTAGTTAAGGGTGTATGCACCCTAACCCTGACCTACCTCATCTGTACCTCCTGATATCTGGGATTATGGACATGCACAATGTGGTTCTGGGAATCAAACCCATGGCCTATTGCACCTCAGACCAGCAGTTTACTAACTGAGCTAACTATGTCCCCAGTCTCTGTTGTCATCTTCTATGACAGTACAATCACAAAAACATGCCAAAGACAATGCTGGAGACAAATGAAAAGGGTAGAAATCTTACAAAGAGACTACCTCAGGAAAGAAAGAAAAACCATGAAGAAGGAAACAGGAATGTTTGCCCTGGCAAGTATGGTAGCTGAAATACGAATCTCAGTAACGGAATACAGACAACATAATCAGTGATCCAGAAGAGCCATTCCAAACTGGCAGAAACGGTCTGAACCTATAGCAATAGGCCCTTTGTTTGCACAATGGGGTCTCTGAAGAGAGATGAGGGTAGACCTAGAAAACTAATTCTTCCGAAAAAAAAAAATTTTTCAAATTTGACACAAAGCATAAAGGTATAGGTCTAGATGAAGCAAATCCAAAAAGAGAAATTTGAAAGAAATCCATCCCAGAAGTAAGGCATGCTGGGTGGTGCATGCTTTTCACCTTAGTCCACAAAAAAGATCATGAGTTCAAAGCCAATCTGAGATACATAGCTAGACTCATTCTTAAAATTCAGAACTCCTTACCATGACCCCTTTATGGTCACATATCTGAAAAGGAAAGACAAAGGCCTCAAGAGTAAGCGAAGAGTGGTGGCATGCACCCCTGGTCTGAGATACTTGGGAAGACAGGCTCTTGGGAAAGCACCATTTCAGTTCATGGTCTTGAGGCCATTCTAGATAAAACAGAGAGACTGGCTACATAAAACACAACAACAAAAACAAGAAAATCAGTATCTTTACTTTTGGTTAACTTTCCCTCTCCACACCTTCTCCTCTTCCCTGCCTTCCTATACCCCATCTTACTTAGTCCTTCCTGGTTCATCCCTCCCCTTCACCCTTTATACCACCCATGTCCTACCATCCTTGCTTCTTTGAAATCCTTTCTGCACTACTCTAATTTCCTGACATTATGGATATTCCACTTCAAAGGCACACACACACACACACACACACACACACACACACACTTCAGGACTGGGATCCTCAACTGAGAGTGAACATGATGCATTTGTCTTTCTGGTTCTGAGTTACCTTCACTCACAGTGATTACTTCTAGTTCCATCCACTTGCCAGCAAATTTCATAATTACATTTTCTTTATAGCTGAACAAAATCCCATTATGCATATGTACCATATTGTCATTATTCATTTATTAGTTGATGAACAACTAAGCTATTTCAATCTCCTGGCTACTGTGACTAGAACAGCAGTGAACATAGATGAGCAGGTATTCCAGTAGTAAAATATAGAGTCTTCAGTTACACACCCCTTCCATACAACACTCAGAGGTCATCTCAGAAGAAAAGTTAGAAAAAATTAAGAGCCAGAGATAATGGAGAACTGCTCCAGGACAATGTTTACAGTCCTAACAGGACCTTTGCAAACATGTACTCACAGCAGTTATGACTGTATGCATAAGTCATAATGTTGAAGCCAGCTGAAATTCCACTATGGAGAGAGGAGAGGTCCAGGAAAGTCCACACGTAGCTGAAGAGATATTGGCAATTGGATGCTAGTGAAGGATCAGCTTCCTTTGGGTGGAGTCTCTGATAGGCTGCTGATGCTCCAGTGGCCAATGGCTCTATGCTCATGCACAGTAGAGTACCTGATATTGTGTAGGAAAGGTGGGAGGGGCTGTTTAGAAGTAATTTAAGGGCAAAGAGAGGGATAGATTTGATCAAAACACAGTATATTTTTACATAAAATTATTTAGCAATAACTTTAAAAGAAATTCTGTACCTTAAAACGAACAAAGAGGAGGGGCAGCAAGATGTTGTTCGGTGGAGAAAGGAACTTGCTGTCAAACCTGACAAACTTAGCTCCATCTCATGATATCTAGGGCCCATATGAGAGAACAAACGTATGCTATGATATGCACATGTGTGTTCATGTGGACACACACAGAGACTAAAATTCAAAAGGCAAAAGAAAATTTCCTCTAGAAATTAACCAAAGGACAGTAGAAATTATGAAATTTGGCCAGAAGTAGCAAACATTTACAAGTGCTGAAAGAAAAAGAAAAAAGAAGAATGAGTGGAAGAGAGGAAAATGGAAAAGAGAAGAGGGAAAGGGAGGAGAAGGGAAGGGAAGGGAGAGGAAAAGAATGGAAGGGAGGGGAGGAAAAGGGAAGAAAGGAGAAAAGAGAAGAAGTGAAGGGAGCAGAGGGGGAGAGAGAAGGTAGAATGGGAATGGAAAGGAATATAATGTGTACTCATTAAGGGACAAGACCTTTAGGAATACAAAGGAATTGAAATCGTTCTCAAAGGAATCGGTCCCAAGCTAGAGTGCCCTTCACTCTGTGATGATGCTTTTACAGAATTCCCAATAACAAACAAGCAAGGCTTAAATAGCAGTGCAGGTTTTCTACCTTGTACCCTCATGAAGTTGAAAATCCCACAGCCTTCCAATGTCACATGCACAACCTTGTTTCTGAAGATGTGACACTACCACGTTCTCATCCCATTTAAAGGCTTTTGTCATCAAGGGTCCCAGGACCTGAAGATGTCTGAATCATAGCACTATTTCCACAGTGAGATCACTTGTATTGAACCCTCATGGAGACTCGAGGTCTCTGCTCATTGTAACTTGGTATATAAGGTGCAAGAGAAGAGTTCCCTTAGTCAGCGAAAAACATAAAATGTTATCTTTTGAATGTATAAAGTATAGAGGACTTGAAAACTACTGGTGGTATGTGTATCTATGAAGAACCAATGAGGAGACTCCAGTGACAGGAAACTGAAAAGACTTTAGAAAATGGAAATGTTCAAAGAAAAGCAACAGTGCTGTTCTTGGGCTGTGTACATGAGGAACCATTGAGCTCTATGATTGCATGTAATCCTGTATGAAGAAAACTAGCACATGCTGGAGACGGGTGGGGTGACCTCTCTCTATGAGTCATGTACAGAAGCCTTGAGTCAGCCTCTGGATTTTCTGATGATATAAACCAAGGCATTTAACGTAACCACATAAAACCTCAAGGGTTGGGGAGTGTGGAACAGTGGCAATGCAATAGTTTAAAAGAATTTTTTTCAAGCAGATGTTGCGACATCCTCTCTGGATCTTCTAACATCAAAATGAACACATATGCCTCTATCCCTAAGTACAAGCAATAGTCTCAGTTTTTCTTCTAGCAATTTGGGATATAAGACATGCTTAGCAAAGATTCCAGAGTGACACTGTCTTCCCTACATCCCAAAGCTGCTCCTATTTTCTGCACAACTGTCATCTGTCAATAAGATTATTGCCCAGTCTTAGCCAACTGTCACACTGCAGCCATCTGGCAGCTGAGAGAAAGTACACCTCTGACATTAGATGATGCATCAGTGGTTAGAAAGAAAATGAAAGGTGCCTGATGCTTACTGTAGTGGAGCAGCAACAAACCTGAGGGCATTACCCAATTAGCATTCCTCAAAACAGTCACAGTTGAAGCATCAATTGCCACTGAAAGTCACTTTTAACAAGACAAGATATAATAGAGAGTCTGGCTTTGTAATAAAATAAACAAAATGTTGACATTAAGTAACCATAAAATGGATTTTTTTCTTTTAGAATGGCATGCCATGGCTATCAGAATTTTTTATGTACATTTAATTTCCTTGCTTCTGATTTTTAAATGGTTTTGCAGCATAGATCTAAACACTTTAGTATAGGTATTTTAGTTTAGACCTCATTTTCTTTTGGGTTTAAACTTCATAATGCTCAGACAACAAGTTTATTCCATGTTCATGAAAAAACACTAAGCAGTCCACAGACTTATACAATTGCTAGTCTGTCTCTATTTGCCCTTTTCCTGATGCTTGGGAAACACTACTGTTTGCCCATCAATTTCTCCTGTAAACCTCAAATATCCCTAAATTCTTTAAGGACATCGAAAATTCGTTACCTTCAATGTCTCAGTAGTTTGTTTCCACTTTTTCATTTAATGTATTTATTAACATAATCTACACATTCTTTTCCATGATTTTCTCATTTACTAATTTAACACCCATAAGAAAATCACACAAAAAAAATATGTGATAGCCTCTACTCTAGACAAAAGGGATGGCATGGTAGTCACCAAGATCTAAATTTAAAACCACAGCAGGATATAACAGTGCAATGTTTCTGATCCCAACACTCAGGAGGCAGAGGCAAGAGGATACTCAAAGTTCAAGGGCAACCAAGTCTGAAGACCAAGTCTTTGGCTGGTCAAGGCTATATAGTAAGATGCTGCTTCAACCTTCTTTTTAAACAATCAGACAAATGAAAGAAAGGAAAAAAAGGAAAAAAGATGGAGGAAAGGAAAGAAGAGAAGGAAGAGAATAAAGAACGAAAGGAAGAGGGAAGGATGGAGAAAGAAAGGTCATAGTATTGAGTATTTATAGCAAAGAAGATTTGATGGAAGATGACAGGTTGCAGATGGAGAAAAGTCTAATCCTAACTGGACACAGGGAGTCAGCCTTAGAAATTAATTTCAGGAGACTGCTCTCATACAAAGAGAAGGTAAGTCTAAAGGGGGAAGTGTTACAAGAACCCAGAGACCAGGGTCACCCTTTAGAAACTGCAGCCATGGTGATATGTTTGCAAATGCTGACTCGAGCCACTGAGGAAAAACAACTCATATTCTACAGCTTGAGAGCAAAACAGACCACAGAAGGCAGTGTTATGCTTACCAAATGTTGAACTCTTTGCCTGCAAGATGGGTTGATGGGAAAAGTTGCTTCCTACAGAGAATATCAGAAAAGCCCCCCCCCCCCCCCCCCCCGACAACTGCCAAGGTAATTTCCACCACCTGGGATACAGAGATGCATTCTTTATCCTGTATCTCCTTTTCTGCATCTTCCATCTGCAGCTTGTGCCTTCAACCATTCAAGTCTATTGGGAAGCTGGTTAGTAACAATATGTGAAACTGCAGGTTCCTTTTCTCCAATGACATAGCACAGCATCCAAGGGTGAGAAGGGAGATGAAGCAACAGCAATGTTGACAGGACCAGGAGAGTGAGAACCACATCAAAGCATAGTCCCTGTCCTTGTGAATACTGTGAGCATTTCATTCTGGTCTTGATTTGTATTGGTAAGGGCTATATGGTGACTTATCTAAGAAGTAACTCATACCAGATGGATAAGTCACCTTTATCGACTGGTTCCTGCTGCACCTGACTAATTGCCCCCTGAGCTCTCTGTATGCACTATAGTTTCAGCGGAATTTCGCTTTAGACCTTAATCAGTTGTCTTTCCTAGGCTTCACAAGTCCTGAGGATGATCAGTGCCACTGTATCCCAGGGGACACAAACTATGACAAATTCCAGGTTTTCTTCTGTTGTATTTCGAAGCTGACAGGTCTCCAATTCCTTCTTGCAGATGGTGTCCAGAGAACAGATCTCAAGCTCTCCTGGAAGACACTTCCAAGATTCTGATGAACTTGTTGGCCAGGCTCCAGAAGTGTGAGCAGCATGTATATAAGCTGCTATTTCCCTCATTCCTGTGACTTTCTCCTCTGACAAGGTCTTTCTCTGGGACATTCTAAATTACAAAAGCAGCTCAAAGAGCTACATAAAACCTACCTTATCTTGGGCATTTGGCATATGCTGAGCTGATGATGAGGGAGATGAAATCACAAAGCAGTTAAGTGCTTGAGATTGAGCTGGACAGCAACGAACCTATGACTCACTGAATATATGACCTCCGGCAGGTCTCTGTGCCTCTTCTGCCTTGGTTTTCTAATATGTGGAGCATGAAAAATAATAGAAGCAACCACAAAAGTTTTTGAGTTATGACATGAATCAGATATATGAAATAGTGAGAGGAATGCCGTGTACATACTGTCTAGCAACACTGTTATTCTTACTACCTGTTACTAAGGAGACTAAACACTCCCAAATCTCAAGGACTAAGATACCCCCTCTATGAATCCACTCAATGTCAACTGCAGTAACTGGGCCATAGCAGTCACCTGATTCCTTCCTGAGCTATGTTCAGATGTAATATAATGCCTTTACTTGCTTACTATACACTATTACAAAAGGACAAACTTAATTTCTGGTCTTTTACTGGGCATCCAGATGTCCAGGAGTAAGTGGACAGATGGGATAAAATAGAACAGAAGCCCAGGCACCAGAGAATGACGAAGCAGAAAACCACTCAGGGTTTCCACTTTGCTGGATGGCTACCCTGCTGTTATTGTTGCTTAAAAGACTCCTTTTCTTCCTTCATGTGCCCAGATTCTAAACATCCTTGTTGGAACACGGGCGCGTTTCTATGAGGACTGACTGGTATTTTTCAGTATAACATATGATTCATTCCCAACAGGCTTCAGTAAAAGTTGTTTACAAGCTCTAACTGTGATTGCTTTCACTAATTCATTTCCCTAGTGTGTGACTAGCTCATTCCTGAACAAGTATGTAGCAAGGATGACCCAAAGGCACATGGTACATACGAGGAACTCTAAGATTTTGGACTGACAAGACCCCAAAAGGCATTAATATGAATAAGTAGATTAGTGAGATCGCTTTTAAAAGAATCAGTTCAGCTGCTGGAACGGAAAAGGAGATATAGCCAACTATCTTCATATGCTTTTATGTTTGTTTTTGGCTGTAGAGCTAATCTTTCTTAAACCTCAACTTTATCATTCACTTGTCATTGATGGCCTGATTAATTCAATTTGTCTAAGTAATAATTAGCTCTCGCGTGCTTACTATATGCGAAGGTTTACAAGGATGGAGAGTGTAAACATCTCTTTCCACTCTAGCTTTTTTTTTTCATCTTGTAATTCTTTTACTGGCAGGATGCCAAGAAACATATTTACAAAATGTATACATTTTGCATTTACTAAATGATACTGATGAATTTTTAAAAGTATCTTGATATATAATTTGTAATATATAGCATGATGTGTATATGCCCCAGGGATTTTTGTAAATTATACACTTGTATCTTACTAAAATTTAAAATTTTTATTTAAAAAAAGGTATTTTCTCATCCGGAGACACTCCATGATGCTTTTACTAATTTTACTTTATTCAACAATAGCTGCTATACAGAAATCTAAAAGTATAAATTAGTTTCATCTATATTAAATCTTATAGGAAATCAAATAGTGCATATTAATTTGCCTATTGTTACATGCAATTGTATCTTTGTTACAAACCCATCAACTTCTAGAAACTAATTTGGTTACTCATGATCTAGTCAGCCTGACTTGTGTTAATTTTCTTGACTATAGCTTTTACCTTAATTTTTTTTTTTTTGTAAATCAATATTTACTTATAACTTGTATCTGTTGCCACATATGCTGGTTACTCTTGGTGGCAACTTAAATGAACTTGCAATCACTGGAGACACTCACAGGACAGGTCTGTCTATCCCAACATTTTAAACTGAGTTTTAAAGAAGCGGAAAAAGCAACCCCTTTTTCAAAAACACCTGCTACCAATGCCATTGAAAGTCTGCAGAGAACTGACAGGAGGCCGAACTCTCCAAGGGTCCTCAGGAGACAGAAAGAGGAATGAAACACTGATGACAAAGATTAGGAAGGACCTGCTGAGTGACGAAATTTGAGCACTGCAGAAGAACAAAGGGCTGTTTGGTGTGTGAACTGGACAGGAGCAAAAAGAAAGTGGTTGAATTCACAGTGTGGGAAGGGAAGAGGAGAGAGGAACTTGGAATGATGGCAGGTGTCATGTTCCACATTTGTCTAAAAATCCCGAGGAGGTAGAGGGCACAGCATTATAATTGGAGAGGCTAGAGCCTATGCCCTTCGTTCTCCAAGCTGCACATTGTAAAACAATAAATGGCTAATAAATATTTCACGGGTGTTCTTGAACAAACTGAGCATCCTGGACAGTTGCTCAGTTTTGAAGCGCACAATAACTTGTCGCCTGGCCTTAATATTTAACGTTGAATCTCAGCCGGTTTTATTGGATATCACTGCCTTTAACCATTTCACATTGGTCTCGCTGCTGCTTTGAGAGCTGTCAGTGGCCATGAGGAACAGGGTGTTGGTTGTATGGACTCCTAAACTCTGTTCGCCTTGCTTTCCTTGGGTAAGCAATGCTCAGATGACAGAACCTGGTCAACAGTGTCACAGCCCAATAAGATTATCTCTTCATTTTGTTACCTACCAGAATGGTGTATGTAACAATCAATCAACACATGTCCTTGGAATGTAATTGTGGAAGTAAGCTGTGAGCAGAAGTATGCTGACAAAGATGCTCCAGAAAAATATCCTTACATAGATTATAAACAAAGTGCCCAAATGTGTACTTGCTCCGATGCCAGTGGCCAGATTACTAGAACACTGTCAGAATTATGGCGAAGAGTAAGTTAAGTTACAGCGTTTTAAGTTCAAAGTAAAAATGCTAGAGCGAGTAGTGGCTACAGTTGATCACTGTGGGCTTCTCTGTTAGAGAGCTGAGAAGCCAATACCTCTTGGTATTCTTCCTCCATTGTTCCACAGTTTCTCTGAAGATTATCTTGACTGAGGTCCCTTTCTCTGCCTACTGTCTTTGGAATGAAATGCAGCCTCTTTCTTTCCTGCTACCCACTTTTTCACCCTATGTCAGTAAAGGAAGCCAATGGCTGCTCTTAGTTTTCTGGGGAATTGTCCAACTCTTTATGATGCAAGTCTCTCTTATAAAATGCTTCTTTTTTGAAATTATAATACAATTATAATTTCCCTTTCTTTTCCTCTGTCAATACCCCGCATATATTTCCCCTGTTCTCTTCCAAATTCTTGGCCTTCTTTTTTCATTAATTGTTATTAAATTTATATGTGCACATGTGCATGCACTCTAGCATGCATGTGTGTGCAATCCTATGTACAGAAACACAACTTGGTCAATCTACATAACTTTACCTTTGTGTATGTTTTCAGGGCTGATCATTTTGTATTGGACAACCAATTCCTATGCTCTTTCATAATGAACAGGATCTCTCCAGCTTTCAACTCTTCTTAGTTTCCCGTAGTTCTTTTTATAAGGTTGAGAAGTTAGGAGCTTCCCTCTCATCCATGTTAGAATGTCTATAGGTATCATCTTTGTTCATCTCAGGTTTAGGCAGTCATGTTGATGAGTACTTACCAATGTAGCTTCCAATGTTCCCAGGAGACAAAGTCTCACAGCATCTTTCTGTTCCGCTGGCTCCTGCAATCTTGTAAGAACTTTTCTCACCTCTCTCTTTCTACCTAGGGAGGGGATGGGAAGTAGGCTTTGGATACCCAAAAGCATAAAATAGCTTCATCTAATGTCAAAATCAATTTGTCTGGGTGAAACTCTTGAGGATTCCATAACAGAAGCAGGAAGCTTGTGCCCCATGAGCATGAGAAAAATTCCTGACAGCAGACTTGGGGCTTGGACAGCTATAAGGTTAGACAGTCATCTAGCCTGGTGCTAGCATGCTGCATTTCAGTCTGTAGACAACAAAGATGCTGATCCTTTCAGGGTTGTCCAGGTTTCAGTGGAGGAAAACAAGATGTGATCGGCAGACAGCTGTAATTTCAAGGCAAAACAGTAAAGAACATGAAGGATGGATCGCATTGGGGTTCAGTTAGGAGGGGTGGGTATAAAATGGAGAGAAGAATTTTTTTTCTAGTGTTGTTTGCAGGAGAGGCAGCCATTTTACTGAACCCACGAAACAAGGTAGAGGTACGTTACTCCAGTTTTATAGTTTACTACTCTTAGAGTAGAAAGGAAGAAATCACTTAAAAGAGATGCCTGCCTGAAGCACCTGAGATGTAGCTGAGCAATAGAATGTTCTTTGTCATCCATTAGGTTTGTTTTATTCTCAGCACTGCACTGGAAGAAGAAACAAAAGAAAGTGACCAAACTATACATCATCGTCATCATTGGTGGTGGAGGTGGAGGCGGTAGTGGCGGTGGCAGCAGCAACAACAGAAGCATCATTATTTTGCCCACATAGCTTTCAAACAATATTTGTTTTACTTTATTGGAAAACATTTGTTGCTCCTTTAGTGGTGGAAGTTAAACAAAATAAAAACATACCCAATTTCAGAACAGTTTTCAACCCAGTGGAAGAAACAAACAAGTCTGTGGCTATTACTAGGGAAGAATGTGCCAGGGTTCTTGAGAAGTGTTCAAGTCAATGTCAGGGCTGGAGAGATGGCTTTCTAGTTTAGAACATAATTTTCTTATGCAGAGGTCCTGAGTTTGATTCCATTCGCCTACATTGTGGCTCTCAACTGTCCATAGCTACAGTTCCAGGGTATCCAACAGCCTCTTCTGAACTCAGTGAGTGCCAGGCAAATATGTGGAGTACATACATGCATGTAGGTAAAACACTCATATACAATAAAAACATCTTCAGACAGACAGAGAGAGATAGAGAGAGAGAGAGAGATTTTCAAGTTGATGCTTATTAGAGTAGTTATAGAAGAAAATTTGTATATAAAGCAGTGATCAGAAGATGATAAGATTTCAAGATGTCAAAAAAAAAGGTAAAACTAACAGGTCAAAAGAAGGGACTGGGTATATGCTGAGAGAGGGATAGTTTTCTCTAAGAGATATTGGCCACACACAATGGAAGAAGACCATGTATCCAACAATATTTGGGTAATACAAATTGGTCTTGAAAGTGGTGTACACACAGGCACTTGCACGTGTGTGTGTGTGTGTGTGTGTGTGTGTGTGTGTTTAGAACAGAATACAAAGTTGAGCTGACAGGGCTAGATCTGGGAAGACTTGAGAAGGGGTAAATATGAGAATTTCATAGTACGAAATTCTCAAAGAACTAGTAATAAAAAAATAAAATAGGACAAGGGGAAGATAAAGGAATGATGAAATCAAGATTACAGTATTTGCTAGACTCAGGAATTGAGAATCTTGGCTTGGCTAGGAGTGGTGGGTAAATCGGGTGATTCTATCTGTCACAGACACAGAGGGAGGACTGGGAACACTCTTCACACAAGGTTGACACACTAACAGAGGAGGGAGGTTCCATTTTGGTGGGGATGAAAATCACAACATCTTTCGAACAGAATAGCTATAAGTTCCCCATCCTATGTCTCAGCAGACAAGAGGCAAGACAAGACAGCAAATGTAACCACATGTAACAAAGTTATCTCCCCGGTCCTCTAGAGTCTTTTGCAATGACCTTGTGTTGAAGTTGAAAGACAAACTCCTAGAGAATGCTTGCTGTGGCCCAATATATTCCATAGATGAAAAGATGTGTTTTAGACAGATAACACAATTGGAGCACTGACAATAAGAGTCAGATATTCTGGATTTAATCTTGCCAATTTGAGATGACAGACACAAGAGAAACACTTTCCCCTTCGTGACTTTCGGAAGTGAATTGCCTTAAAGAGAGATAAAGCAGTTAGAAAGCTTTATTTTTAATGAGAAAATATATGTGCTGGTGGGCTTCTCTAAATTTTTCTAACTAGAAACATGGGAGCTGACACAGTACAATTTTCACTGGAAGCAGATAGTATCAGAACTCATACCAAATATATCAGTATGCTCATGGAATTTTATGTTTGCTTATACATGTGTATTATGCATTGAAATGTGAGTTGTGCAGTATTCTGATGCATTCTGTCAACATACAGATTTGTATCATGCCTCATGTCCAATTAATAAGCAGTATTTTTCACACTCAACAAATTAAGCGAATTCCCATGACATGGAAATGGTGGAGCATCAGTTATTCATTAAATTGTTATGGTATGATATAACAAGGACCACTCCCTCCTTCCCAAAGTCATTCTTGTTAGGAAAAATATAGAATGCACTCAAGAAGAAAAGATTGTAATGACCTTACATCTATTGAGACAGGACTCAGTCTCTTGTCATGTTCTTCAATAAAATTAATAGAAACACAAAGTCATTAAATAGTCTTAAAAATTAAACATTCAGTGTTTAACAAAGTAAATGCACACAATGAAGCATAATGTTAACACAGAGACATTATAGTAATTAATAAAAGATAGCATTTAGGAATATAATTTAACATTTATTTGTGTGTTTTACATTAAGAGTCCTAGAAATGGTGATGAGTCTAAGTTGAGACTCCATAAGAATTACGATATGTTGTGGATGTAGTACATAGAGAGAGATGTTTGTACGACTAGATGAACCAAGAAGCATTCTTGTACTTGAGAGGGAGTGAATTCGATCTTGAACTATGAGTGTATTTGCACCAGGCAGCAACTTAAAGAAAAACTTTTCAAAAAAAATAAACAACAGAAAGTGAAATCACTCTAAGGCTGCTCTACAGCTGAAGTAGAAAATTATATCTGCTGTAACTTAGAACTATTAAATAGACACCAAGAAGTCAAGCAGGAAATACATAAAGAATGTTGTCAATTTCACAGCTGCGAAATGAAGTTGGATGTCAGAGTAGTATGTGTAATAAAATTCAGATCTGTTACAACTTATAGCTTGTCAGAAGAAAGCAATTCCTTTGGAAGCGCTCTTAATAACCCACTGACTTGTAATTACAGATGTGTTAATTCCATGACTTATTTATTTTTATTGATAGATTAGTAGTATAAAATATCCCAATTTCTTGTATGTCAAGTAGTTAATGACCCATAAATGAACTCTTAAATATGTCAGGGATGCCTGTTATTTAAGGCAATTATTTAGCAAAGCAATGATGCTTCCATTACACAAATAACTCTCATTAAATTATAAATGTGGAAGTATCTGATTTTATGTTTTGTTCAGGGTCCTCAAGATGACCTTTCAGTCCAGATTCTTTTGATCTACAGTTAAGATGAAAATGTTTTCCTCAAGGATGACAGCAAGAGTTGATAGATGTTTTTGGTCTGTAGAATCCTGTTTCTTTGTGCAGTAATCGAGCCGTGGGGAGGGATAACAGCAACAATAATGATGCTAAGGATGATCACGGTATATACTGCTGGCTTGTTGTATTTTACTGAATGGCAAATTGTTTAGATTTTTGAATACAAGAATTTATATCAATTAGAATACCTATTCTAAATATTTTCAATCCCACCACTTATTTTGAAACTACCTTTATCAGAGAGACATTTGTGATTTTATACAGTATATATGTGGCGTACTATAAAGAATCCATTTCTAGGGCTGGACAAGTGGCTCAATGTTTAAGAGAACTCTCTGTTCTTCCAGAGGACCTCAGTTTCACCTCACAGTACCCTTGTCTTAGGGTTTCTATTGCTATGAAGAGACACCATGACCAAGGGAACTCTTATAAAAGGGCAACATTTAATTGGGGCTGGCTTATAGGTTCAGAGGTTCAGTCCATTATCACGGTGAGAAGCATGACAATGTCTAGGCAGGCATGGCACTGGAGAAGCTAAGAGTGCTACATCATGTTCCCAAAGCAAGCAAAAAAACTGGCTTCCATGTGTTAGGTTGAGGGTCTCATTGACCACCCCCACAGTGATATACTTCCTCTAACAAGACCACACCTACTCCAACAAGGTCACACCACCTAATAGTGACACTCCCGGGGCCGAGCAAATTCCAGTCACCACAACCCTCAAGCCCACAACTGTAATTCCAGTCCCAGAAGATGGCATCTACTCTTTTGGCCTGCAAGGTACATACATGGTTTACAGACATACACACAGGCAAAATACCCATACAGATAAAATAAATTTAAAACACATGGATATATCATATATAATACATACTGTATTATATATACTACATTATATATTATACATGATATACATATATGTAGTATATCTCATGTACAATACATATGTATATATGATAAAAAATTATAATATATACATGTGTATATATTATTATATATATGATATATATAAAATAAAACAGAAGGGTGACTGTTAGAAAAATATGAGAGAAGTAAGGGGACCACCATGAGAAAGAGTCTTACATTAGAGTATGTAACAATGGATGGAATATGAGCAAAGTAGAAAGATATATATATATATATATGTGTGTGTGTGTGTGTGTACGTGTATATATATATACATATATATGTATGTATATATATATGTGTGTATGTGAAAATGTCATAATAAAACAGTTATATTTTATATTAATATAAAATAATAATAAAAGGAAAATAATCTTAACCTGGTAGTCACAGTGCAAGGAGCAGGCAAACTGACAACCATTTAAACAACTATGCTGAGAAAGATGAGCTGTTGTTGATACTGAGAGATTTACAAGAACTATCTAGTTTAGAGTTAAAATATGAAGGAAATTTTTTTTGATGAAACAAAAACACATTCATGGCCAACAACATTTAAAGATAAGGACTGGAGATGGAAGAGGGAGCATGAGTGAGGATGTGACAACCAGCTGCTTCTTCAAACTAAGCAGTCACATTGCTGAGAAGTGCAAAATAAGGGTGGAGAAGAACAGGGGTCAGCTCTTCAATGGTTATGTGTAAGAAGTTTTTGAATGAGAGAATGAAGGAGACTGAAGGTTTTTAGCCAAAGAACTCACAAAATCAGACTTAGATTTTAGATCACTCTGGCTTGGGAATTGGGAGAAGCTGATGAGTCAGAAGCTCTAGGTGCCTATTTAGCTGGAATCACACTACAACAGGAAGGGCTAATGTGTGCTTTGTCAACCATTCAGATGCTCCATCTGAGTAATATGAGACGTCAGGGAGCATCTGCAGAACAAACCAATTACTCTTGTGTTGAGTCTGTTCCTGGCAGATGGAAGTGGATTCCATCATGCAGAGCCATTTGGAGGGCATCTGTGTAACTCAGTTAAAACTTATCAAGGGAAGTTACAAACAAGACTTAAGATATTCCAGTACACAATCAACACACAGAGAGTTGGCTGGATGGTAGACTTGAAAAAAATCATCAAGGGTTGTTTTGTAGAGCCATGAGGTGGGTGGTCAGGCCATTTCTTGGCTCACTGGTAAGTAAACAATAGAGAAAAAGAATGTGACAAGCAAGAACATTGGTTAGTTTCAAGTGTCCTTGAATTGTCAAATAAAGATACTTGCTTTGTGGTATTTCATCACATTATTTTGAAGTTGAGTAGATATAGGTGGATTGCATATTTAGGAGTTATCAGACTATAGGAAGAAGTCAGAGGTATTCACAGTGGATCATATATTTAGCTGGAGTTTAAAAAGAAAGATGCCACCATTCTGGTCTATAAATTTTAAGATATTTTCCAGATTGCAATGCAATGGGCGGGTGCGCACACACGCGCGCGCGCGCACACACACACACACACACACACACACACACATAATCTAGTAAATGTTGGAAATGCTAAATCATATTAGGACATCTTAATACTTATGAAACTGTTACTAGCATTTTTACCCATCTCAGTGTCCATAAAGCTGTTTTATAGATGAACAGGGGATTCATTCTTCAATGTGTTCATGTGGTACAGAATATTGACCCCTTTCTTTTTCATGGCTGAATATGCATTCACTAAATTTTGTCCTGTACATACTACCCCCAGACCATATTATTTTTAGTCCTTCATGAGTGCTCTACTTTTTCTCCTCTACTACAGGAGATTTTCAACATTCCCTTTTGTCTTTTACTTCTTTTTTCTGAAAACCGTTTAAGAAAAGCTCTTGCTGGTATGCTTTCAAATCTTAGCTTTTCTTATGTCACTTATTCAAGGGATGACAACTTCTCATATTGCCAATTACATTGAGGTAGAATACCTCCTAGACTAAAATCCAATCTATCTCAGGCAGCAGTGTTCCACATTTCTCTAATAGAGCTTTTATAGCTATCAAAATTGTTCATTGACTCTTCCTACAAGTCCACTATAAATCTTACCTTGCTATATCATCTGCTTTGTCAACTTCATCTCTTGTCAATAACAAATATGGTTTATTAGGAAAAGCTTAGTTGAGAGACTCAGAATGCTGAGAGGAAGGCCACCGATCCATGTCGCTCATAGTTACATTGAAAAGAAAGTCAGAACGTCTATGTGAAACTGTTTCCTCTTATAAACTGTCATATAAAATTAATCGTGCCTAATAAACAAGTATTTATGAGACCAAAACACACAAATTTTAGGCTATTGATAGATTTTAAATCTTTGAAAATGCCATGTCTTCAGTAAATTACAAGTCAGTTCTCTCTCTCTCTCTCTCTCTCTCTCTCTCTCTCTCTCTCTCTCTCCCCCTCCCTCCCTCCCTCCCTCCTTCCCTTTCTTCCTTTCTTTCAATAAAAAGAACTTGAGAATACAGCAGGTGAGCATACATAGCTTATTGAAATAACAAAAAATTCTCAAATTATTATTTTTTTCATTTGTAACTCCTCCTTTGGCTTTTGTTTTGGATCTTCCTAGCTGGTGGCACCATTTAGGTAAGTTCTAGAAATTATGGAAATTGAGTTTTAGCAAGAGGAAGAACAGAAGTTGAAATCGGTTCTTAAAGCTATACTTTCCATAGACCTGGTCTACATTCTCCTTTTATAAGCTTTCTAGCCTCTGTAATGTGAACCTCATAGATCTACTCTGCCCCATCTGCCATGGTGGACTGTGATATATAGAAACAGTAGAGCTTTATTCAGTAATGAAGAAGAATTAAATTATAACATTTGTAGAAAAACATATTCAATGAAAGATCATCACATATGTGAAATAACTCAGAATCAAAAATGAACCAAAGACTAAGATTTGGGAAGAGAAGCAGAAGCCAAATAATATTCAGCTGATTTTTGGTGAATCTTAAATAAATCATCCATGTAAAGTTTTTAAAAACAAGGAAGGTTTTCAGCAGACTAGCCAGTGATCATTACAAGAGTAGGGCATCTGAGAACTAGTGAAAATAAGTGAAGTGATTCTAAAACAGAGATTCTCCACCCTGGAAGAGCTCTCATAAAGAAAAAGGCAAGAGAGTGTTGGGGGAAAAAAAAAAGGTCGGAAAAATTAAGACATTAGAAATGTGGGAATTATCTGCAAAAAGGCAAAATTGTCATGATTTCAATCACCGAGGAATTTGTCAAAAGTCTTATGACTCTGGAAAGCCCAAAGGCTAGAGTGAACAGCAGATTATGTATGCAAACTGAGTATTTGGCAAGTAAGGAGATAACAATACTCTATCCCAACACCAACGTAAAAATTCAAAACACCACTTGGAGTGTAGCTTTCTCTTCATTTAATGTAAATTCCCTTCAAAGACTTCTGTAGGTTCATCCAAGACTTTCACACTTACTTTCCATGAGGCATATGTCTCCTTTTATTGCTGGTTTTAGTTCTGAGTTTGGCACAAAAGACTGTGTGTCCAGCTAACCTCATGGGTCTCTTGTGTGGTTTTCCTTTCTACTCTGATGTACATGATCTGCTCTGTCCCCAGAAGCACTGGTATTTGACTTTTCTATTCAGCATCCCCAGGCTTATGCTATTGTTGAAGTATTCCTGAACCTGTTTGGTCTCTCAAATATATTGAAGCCCATGGGCATCATATAAAACCTAACCTTTGTGCCTTTACACTAACTGCCAACATGCATATGACATTCTTACCAACTATTTCTAGAGGTAATGAAACTAACTCTAGGAAACAGAAGTTAGTTGCTTGTAAGTTTCTCAATTATAAATGTTCTGCAAGCAAACAGTTATTTTATTGTGAGAATATAAACAGGTAGTCATACAATTACTATCTACAGGGTATATTTATTTATAGAATTATATTATTATTCAGTTAATGAAGTAGTTTATAAAAAGTAGTGATTTAAAAATCTTGTATGTCTGCCTGTACAGCACATACACTAAAAATCTTGTCACTAAACATGATGTCACAATATCTGTAATTCTACCATTTAGGAGACTGGGGCAGAAGGATTGCTGTAAATTCTGGGCCAGCCTGAGTTACTACTTGAGTCATTGGTCAGCCTAGGTCACAGAGTAAAATTCTGTCTCATTCCCTTCCCACCCTTCCCCAAATAACTTTGCAATGATGCATAAGTCTAGGAAAAAAAATCATTCATTTGATAATGATTATTATTATTGATGATTCTGATATTAAACCCAGACACCATGAGTAGAAGCTTATAAACATATGAAAATCTTTTCAACCCTGCACATCTGATCCTTCACTGGTACAGAATCTGAAGCTGCAGCAGCAGCAGCATGGCCAGTTACGTGCCTTGCAGCTATGTGGGGAGGGAATGATGGGAAGAGCTTTTTCTTCCTCTTTCCCTCTTTATTTTAAAATATTTTTAAGCCAAAAATGGCAACATCATTTTTAGAGTTTGTTGAGATCATCCAATATGAAGTCCTTAGAAGCAAGATTTATCACCAGGGCCTCCCCAAGTCTGCAAAATAGTGCCCACATATACACTTGTTGAACAAATCCAGATTTATTGAAAGTAAACATTTACATTGGCTACAATGTTAGAACTATTACAAAGCTGGATAAAAGAGGCTGAGGGAGCAATAGAAAGCAAGTGCAATAAAAAGTGAATAGAGAAAATATTTGGCCTTAGTGATCTCTTGGCAGTATTTACATTATGTACATATTGTTAGATAGTTAGAATAACTCTAAGGCACCAAAGGCTAAATAGCAGGTTGCAATACTATTCTGTGCACAAAAGTCAAGAAATTTCTTGTAAAGAAGGGTCTATAGTTAAAGAAACATAGGCATACCTTAATGTTTACATAAAGGAGTGGCTGCAATTTTTCAAATCTCAAATGATACATTAAGTATGGGCAGATTGAAGAAACTGTTTTTAGAACATTAAATGATGTTGACTATGTAAATAAGTACTATTTTTCACTGACTGGCTGGTAAATGTGTAATGTAATCTATTGGTCAAGACAACTTTTTCACACTCATGAATATGTTTTCTCTAAAAGCTACTTGAAATACTTTTGACCTACAAAAACTTAGTCTATAGTTCATGGTGTGTACAAAGTCCCCAAGAAAAATTTACTGGGTAATAATATACATCAAAGCCATAGATGAGCTGACAAAAATTTCCTAGGCAATAGTTGCCAACATATTTGAATATTCAAGATGTCAATCTAGCACAGCAACTGGGCTTATTTTGTTGTTGTTTTGCTCTTTAAACTCTTTAACCCTTTAGTGTGCATAACTGAAAGTGGCCCATGTAGAAAACAAACCTTACAGTGAACTAATTGACTTCTAATTATGCCACTTAAATCATTTCCAATAACTCCTTACCGGTGTCATTAATTGCTGTGACTAAGATGTCTATGCTACAGCCGTTAGTAAGCAGCTGGCAATGTCTGTGTCTAGTATGGTCTCAACTGTTGATTTATTTGATGACTTCTGTCTGTAAAATTGTATTTGTTCCTTACTCTGGAAACCAATTTGGTTTGATAAGCATTTCCCTCTTTAATGCTGAGGTAGTGTTAGAATGAAGAATTCAGCAGGCCAATAGGAAAGAATGTTTCTTTAATGTGCTTCAGTTGTGATCATGATATTTCTATCTATTTGGATGAGAGATGATCTAAGGTTGAGTGGCCCTTCGTGATACTAAGTTTCTGTGTGATGAGAGTTGTGGATGAGTTTGGTCCTGAATACTTTCTGAAACTGCATGTCCTGAAGGAAGTTATGATTAATAAAACACCAATATGGAAAGCATCATAAAAGTCTTCAAGTGATATTAAAGATTATAGACTTCCGTATTAAATGCTCACTGATAATCAGTAGAGTGGAAAAAGTGGGTGATTTCTACAGCAAATTCTTAAAATTTCCAAGGAGGAACAATCCTATTAGTTTGGATTCATCTCTTTATTTCTACACAGTTTTTCACAGCAACTCTAAGCATATGGCACTCTTAAAATTCAAGTTAAATAAAAAACAAAAAACCTTCATACCCATCATCTGACTGAGATTAACTACCAGCCTATTGCACTCCTGGGCACATCAAAGGGCTTCGCCGTGACACACTCTGCCGTACTGGATTATTTATATCTCATTACATTTTTCTCTGCTTCAATTTCCACTAATCTCATCTCTATTTTGTAGTAAAAGAGGAAGAATGTTTCCTAATGAAATGTTCCATAAAATCAGCAACATGAGAAAGAATGGAGCCTGCTCTATGTCATGAATGAAGTTTATTTTGTAGGTAATACTGAATAGCAATGACCACAGAACTAATATTACTGTTATAAAATGCAATGGATAGATTTCCAACGATAATTAAACTGCAATACTACCTAAAATGTCAAGAGTCATCAAGTAAAGTCACCTCTAATGGGGTGACTGAGTCATAGGATGATAGTTGTTTCTGACTTTTAGAGACCTGGAGTTTTGAAAGTAGGGTATTCACCTACTAATGGTATTAGTAGAAATTACATCCTTTAGAAATATAAGCATTTTCATTAAAGTATCATAAGAGTTCCAATTTCAAAAGTTCAATAAAAGTTTTACTCTTTTTAGAATATTTGCTTACAAAAGTTCTGATGCAGTCGTGGGAAACTAATTCTGAGAAAGCAATACAACTCGATGATCATTTTAAGATATCTCATTTAATTATCATAAAACACCCACCACTGTGTTGTATTAAATGAGTATTAAACTACCAATTACTTTTCTACTTAGACTGGCAAATTTTCTTGTACTCTGAAATTGGCAGTAGAAGTTTCTGATGCCAGTTTTCCTTCCTCTAAAGTATCTCCCTTTAGTGCAAGTACAGGTTGCCCTTTTGGTTCAGATTCTAGTACTGCATTCCAACTACTAAACGAAGCCATAATTGATCAGGTCAGGGCTTTTTAATTAAGCTAGGAGACACTCTACAGACTTTTCGGAGGTTCCTCACTGCTGACCTAATGGATGGATTTTTTTTAAGACACGCTCCCATTTTAAATTTAGGAATTACATCTTTATAGTATTATCATATGTAGAATGTTCCACAAAATTACTTCCTTTTATGTTGCCTAGAAAATATCTCAAAATATTGCTACAATGACTTAGAAGGTAGGGTAGAAAAAAAGCAAATGGTATTCTCATGCCATACAAGTCTTCAAATAAGTGGTCACTGAACACTCAATGCAGGATCTAACATGCTGATATTACTCCTTAGATCAGAGGGACAAGTCAGAACAAATTGCTGCTTCTTTAAGCAGACCCTATTAAACCTATTTGTATCCTAACTTCTTCAATTCTATGGTTTTGTTTTTTCAGAAGTGGTGGTATTTCAATTATTTACAGTATAAGGAAAACAAATTATCAGTTAAATCTTCCTGAACTGCAACCCTTGACAACATGCATAACCCGTCTCTCACCTTTTATGCCAAAGGGAATAAACACGCAAGTTATCCCACCACAGTTGCAAATGATGACACGTTTGTAGTGTTTCGTGTTTACAAAATTAAAATCAGATATGATCCTTGACTCGGGGTTTAAATAAAGTGGCAGACTCACTAATTAAACTGCTTCCATGAATGGCCTGATTCCAAAGGCATCAGTCATATAGCAAAATAAACAATGCCAGTTAAAACTTGAAATGCCTATGAATTTAAGAATCAAAAACCAGATAGGATTGGATGAGTGCATGACTCTTGACAAAGATGTGCTGAAAGTGGGGGCGAGTTTTCTCCGTAAGCTTGTGTTCTTTTAATGTAAAAGAAGCTTCAAGGTTTACCTTCTTTCTCAATATGAAAAAATAATCGAGGTAGCAGATGAAAAATATAAAAATACAGATATGGTACAAATAAACTCAACTGGAAGAAATAAGAAGTGTGCACTTTCTGTTAATTCTGTGGTCCTTTTAAAAAATCAACTAGCTGTTTAAATACAGATTTAAGTCACCAGGGACATTACTTTTCCCCTAGTTTACTTTCAGATAACATTTTAAATGAGTTATATTAACCAGTGGGATAGTTCTTCAAACGACTGGGAAAACAATGGGTGTATAATTATTTTTTGTGAATGTGAATGAGTTATAGTAAATTTGACTCATATCATGGTTTATTTCCAGACTTACTGCTTACTGATTGTGATTTTCTGTTCACTAAATAACAGAATGAAGACGCTATCCATCTCTGTTGTCAAAATACATGTAGGAACATGCACGTGTGTGCTCAATCACACATCCTGAAACACGACATCTACAGATATGTGTGCTGCATGCCTTCTGGTATGGCACTGCCTCTGGACCTAACGGACGTTTTGTAAGAAAAGACACGAGAATAGGAATATCCCTCCTATGGCATTTGAATGTTGGCGTGCCTCATACTGACTGAGCACACTGCAATGTGCAGACATTGTACTTATTGCAGACCGTCTAGCAGATTTAGAAGCCATTATAAAATGACCTCAATTCTATTTCGGTACTCTAAAACAGCAGTATATAATACCGAATGGCCAATTAAAAAATTTCATATAAAAATATCAGCACAGAACTGTTTTTTCAATCTGTTTATTGTGTATGCAACCCAAACTTCAGCTTAAGTGCCGTTCAATGTTTATTTACTAGATTCCATAACCCTACAACTGGTGAATCTTATACCATTTGAGGCATTTAACGAAATATTTAGAAATACTAAGAAAAGAAAAAAAATCAGTATTCAAAGGGTTAATTTTGTTTATAATAACAATAAATTATTTTGTCATCTTCTTCAGTTCAAAATCCAGCTTTGAACCCGAGGAAGGCTTTCGAATCCTGTTATGTGATGTGGTCTGTTAACCAGTCGCAGTCTGATTACCAATCACTCGGAGTATCTCTTTGTGAATACCTCCTTCTTGCGTGTTGATATTGGCATCTCCCACCTGGCCATCTTCATAGCTACAACAGAAAGCAGAAACAGGAAATGTGGACAGAGATGGCACTGTTTAAATGTCCTCAAAATTCCCATCTGATTCTTAAAATTAATCGAAGGAAACCAAAAACACAAGGTAATTTGGTTTGGTTTTGTTCTTAATAATGTGTGTTAAGGATGAAACTCGGCAGTTTGTTCTTTTCTGCCAGACCTTCATTTATCCCCCTCTGTCTGTTTCAATGTTAAGTGCTTCATCTCCCATAAAGCATTGCCAGAATTGTAGGGACACTCGTGTGTCTTTCGCAATGCAAGCATCTCTCCCAGTGGCTGCTGTGACATCAACTGCAAAAGAGTCCACCACCTTCACCTTCATGATCCTTGTATTCTGGACATCTCAGCCCACTCAGATGTCTCAGCTGTCCCCTCCCTCAGCTGCACTGGCTTCACAGTCTATTCCGGCTTCCTTGCCATGGCCACCTTCTAACTACTGTGTCACGTAATCAGCACTCCAGTTTTCCTTATCAACCAGAGGCTTGTTCTCTGGGTCTGTAAGATATTTCTGTTTATGCCGGCACTTCACATAAGACTGTGAGCCAGCTAAGTTCAGCCTAGCAGTGAAAAGGTAAAGAGGTCGTTCTAAAGGACCGCAATTGCTAAGTGCTCAGGAAAGAAATAATTACATTTTAGATAATTCATTTCCTCAAATAAGCTGACTTGGGCAATAAGGGTTTCCAGAGAACAATTTTTCAAACTTGAAATGATAATATTCAGAGTGAAACAGGTGATGAATTAATTTTATGACATAAAAACGGCCTCAAGAAAGAAGATGTAGAGAGGTGGTAATTACTTCAACACAGACAACCAGAGGCATAAGCACAGTGTCTCAGAGATTAGTGCATGCTTCTGTCTTTTCCTTGCCGTACTTAGATTCTCTGGAGATAGCACGAGGTGGGAAAAATAAAACACTCTCACACAGAAACGGGAACTTGGCTCCTTACATAATACACTGCTTAAACACAAAGTGATAATTCCACTTGCCTCTAGTCCAAGTTCCAAGACTGGAGGTGGACCAGAATATTAATAAGCTTCGTTGATTCTTATCATACAGGTTTTCTAGTTTATACACAATTTGCCCTGTTTCTTCTACCTCAGTGCTGTTAACATCGCTGTAAGATGGAAATTCGTTAAAATGCCTAGTGCATAGTCTAAGCACTAATATTTTCTCAGGAAATGAAAGTAAATGCCACATTAAGAATCAGAGCCTATGTGGGCTGGGGAGAAGGCTAAGCAGCAAGAGCACTCACTGCTCTTGCAGTCTTGGGCTTAGTTCTCAGTGCCTACAGCAAGTGGCTCACGGCCACTTCTAGGAAATCTGATGCCCCCTGAGAGGACATCGGCACGCACATGGTACACATAAGCTCATGGAAGCACATACATATGAACATGCAGAAAAAATAATAAATAAAAACATTCCTTTACAAAAAGAATGAGAAAATGCTAGAGTTGTTCAAACTAAATCAGAAGTTTACTTTTTTAAAGGTATTGTTAGAATCTTTGAGAGCAAATAGCCAATCAGCAGTTAAGATGCAGGCCTTCGCTCTCTCTCTCTCTCCTACCCGACCCACGGCATGTCTACGAAGACAAATGGAGAAAAATGGAGTAGAGGACAGAATCTCTGCTTCACTGAGAAAGAACAGAGCCTCAACTGTAAAAATCACAGCACAGCAGCTGAAGCTTGGTCCATGAGGAAGAAAACCAGAAGACATGGCGGGACTGAGAAGCTACACACCAGACCCCTCTCCTCATAGCACATAGCACTGCAGAGAACAGATCGGTCTGTGAAGCACTGATGCCTCTCAAGGGTGACAGGCAGCTGCCATGCACTGGTAGGAAGTGACAGGGCAGCTTAGAGCTTGGAAAGGGATCAGGCTTGGGGACAAACTGGATTCATTTAGAGACTGGAGATCAAGCAGGGTTTATCGGCCCTATCAGTATTTATCAGTATTCACACAGGGGATGCCTTCACTGCCAAAGGTGAGGTTCTGTCTTCTAATTCTGCAAGTAAATTGTTTTCTATCGAAGTCTATTGTTAAACAGTGTCTACCTTTTATAAATGGATGACTAAAGATTGTCTTGAATTTTATCTGATAGTCATTATACATTTCTGATACATTCTTCTTGTATTGGCCTAAAACATTCCAAACTTAAAAAAAAAAAAGACAAAAAAAAAAAAATCAAAACCAAAACTGAGGGCAGTTGAGGCAGGAGGATCACAGCTGAGTTCAAAAGCACCATGGATTACATAGTGAGACCCTGTCTGACAAAGCCAAAATTAAAAACAAGTTACTAATCAGTGGGAAAGCCAAATACAGAGAGCCGCATGGAGGTGGGGCAGAGAAAGAGACGGGAAGGAAATTTATTGCCAAGTATTTTTATTCATTCAGAAGGTTAATGAACTAAATTTTAAGTGGAATTTCTACCATGTGCCACAGGAAAGCCAAGACACCAGAGCCTTCTTGTCCCATTCTCAAGAAAATTTTATGGAAGAGGAGGTTGTTTGAACTTGAAAGGCAAACTGGACTGAAGAGGAATTCCTGAGATGTACATAGGACAAAGAACTGCTTGGCCCAAGGACCTGACATATTTGGCCCCATGTACTACAGACAAAATGTGATCCTTCCTGCTCCTATACTTGAGCACATGCTAAAATTTTTTCAGAGATAGAGCTGGGTACAAATTCTACATATATTTACCAGTTAGCTTACACTGAACAATCACAGACAGCTCCATCTTGCAGTGAAGGAAGCATTAAGAGCTCTGAGCACTTAGGCTCTCCTTTCCAGATAAGTAAGACTTGCAAATCTGCTCTAAAGTTTTACTTGTCCATATGCAGCTTAGGAACAGGGCATCCTCTCTTGCTTCCCAGTCATTTCCTGAGCCCACGCTTGGTCATTTTGTCAGATCAACTGACCACCTCTGATTTTATCATTTTTAAACTAATTATAAAAAAATCAAAATAGTAAATTTTCAGCTCTATCTCTCAAAACCCTCTTATTCATAGTGAAACAATCTACATGATCTAGCCTACAGACTTATAACTCCAGCACTGAGGGCTGAGGTAGGATGATGGCTGAGAGTTTGAGGACAGCCTACACTGTGTAGTAAGTATGACTGAAGACTCAGAGAAAATGGAAAGAGAATGGGGAGACATGTCTGTAAGTGTGGCCTGACATTCGGTGTGCTTGGTCTTCTGCTTCAGCCCATTTCCTGATCCTTTGGAAGTCAGTTCTCTCACTTTAACACATAGTAGGTCGTCATATGTTTATATAAGTATTCTAACAGTTGGTAGAAAAATCAAGCTTTACAACTTCTACTACTAGGAATGGGCTGGGATCTGGTCATAACATTTGTATTACTCCATTTTGCCTGAAGTATTTACTCTTTGTTCAATCATTTGAGGATTTCCTAAAAAATTAGTTTTCAAACATGTGCCTCTCCTCCCACAAGCAGTCCAGTCTTTTCAGTTTTATTTGAATACTTTGTCTCATATCAGTCTATTCCATAGAATTTTCCCATTAGGTTAGGTTTTCTCTCCTGTCTTGCTGAGATGTGAGAGAGATTTTGAAGAAGACACTAAATGACTATATTGTGATCTGCATGGTTCTGGGAAATCAGATCAACATGGAAATTGTCTTAATTTTCAGCGTTTTCATATACTACTTATAAGAAATGCAAATTAACTTACATCCTCATCATCAGTCACAGCTCCTAGTATCAGTGCCCATGCAATGTAATAAAATATTTGTTTAAATAAGAAAAATATTATAAACTGGGTTGTTGCCTAATGGTTAATTTCATCCTCATTGATTTACTCTTTCCTAGATGCTACACTCATAAGACAGACACAACCCTAGGCTTGTAGCTTTTATGAAGGAAGAGACTAAAAGCTGTAATTAGAATGTACAATAACGACTGAATGCATTTTCTCCTTGGTGTGTTTTGAATTTACCAGTCTTACATAATGAGTTCCATCTACTGAGGGTGGAAAAAAAAAAAGATGGCATCTCATTGTGTTTACAAAGCAATGAAAATTACCTTAATAAAGATTCCCCTGTGAATCATTTTGAAAGCATCTGGGCACATTGGTTTTCATCAGACAGCTTCACTTCTCTATCCACTATTGTTGAGAACAGGAGTCCTTTTCTCTTGTAATTAGTCCTCTATATGTGTTTTATGTATCGTTTATAAAAATATAAAACTGTCATATTGAGACTTGAACTACTTCTCTATGGAAGGCTGTTTGTTCTGTTCAATAAATCTGAATTTTTGTTAAACTAAAGGAACAGATTACACAAAAAGACCCTGGAGTTATCCTTTTATCAACATCTCAGGCCTACTAGATAGATAAGATAATTTAGTAATTAAAGCTTATTTCTAGAGGGCCTAGCTTCTAACAATGGATAACAATCAACTAGCCAAGAAAAATGAGAAGGTTTTACGAGCTTTGTACTGGAGACCTACATTGGCTTAATCTCAGAGTAATCTTTCAATGTAATGTATACCGAGGTAGGTCACAGGCCCTTGAAGTCTTTCTCGCTGTCATTAGGCCCTCCGAGACTGATCTGTATAAACTTCATGTGTTCCACTGGCCTCAACTTTGAGTAGAGTTTGGCCAAGTAGGGGACCTGCCAAAGGACCACTTCCTGACTCAGCAATCTCGACCTGGGGATGTATCACAATCCTACTGCTATTAGATCCAAAATGCTACTCTAGACGTGCTGAGGCCCCACAGCTATACCTTTGCAAATCACCTAATTATAGGTAATAAAAGAACCAATGTTCTTTGTGAGCCATCTGCTTGCTGTTGAGTCTCTAAATGCTGCAGGTAGGCATACTGTTCTCATTTTGTTGATGAAGCTTAGAGTTATATAACTTGGTGACTGTTCTTCCTAATTTCTGTGGAGTTGGAATTCAAACTCCTTGACCAAACCAGGAGCTGCTCTACCCATTGCTGTAAAACCTGTAGCCAGTGAATAAATGCTGTAAGAAAATCATAGTTTCCATAGAATCTCTCACTGTGGACCAGCTGTCCACATGCTCTTGGATCCAAACATGAAACACACAGGTTCTGTGGACCTATAATGGATTGAAGGAATTTTAATGCCATCACTTTGACATATTTATAAAGGAACCCACATCACTTTTCAACTTGCTTTTAGATACTCCATAAACTACAAAACCAACCACTTAGTTCGTTCCTAAAATCTGTTCTGAGCCAAGGTCAGGAAAGAGCTATGGCCAGGCAGAGGCAATGGGACTACAGAGGCAAAGCTGGAGTGAAAACTCAGGCCGGCTTATTGCATTCATGGATTTGGAATGAAAACAACGCTTTTCTACTTGTGTGCCAACAAACACACAGGCCAACATGCAATACCTTGCCAGCCTACAATGAAATGCTCATTAATTTTTATAGAATATTTTCATCACCACCTTCTTTGTCCACAGTTCTAAAATTTTTCATCATTAAAGCACATATAGATGGTTTTCCTTTAGTTCTTATGGATTAACAGCATGTAACCACCATTTTCCTCAATAAGCTTACTGAGATGTAGCAATCATTAGACTCATGAGAAGTTCTATTATTTGTTTGTTACATTTGGCAGCTAAAGTGAGAAAATAATACTGCAGTCACTCTTTCATTTGTCGAAAACACAGTAATGTACAAATCTGAGCATTTACACTTACACAAAAAAGAATCGTGTGCAGACATGATCCGTGTTTGGGACAACCCATATCTCTCCATGTTTGTGCAGGTCAGGTGACGTGATCACTGTAAGTGGAAGACATAGTTAAAGACCTTTTCCATTCTAAAGGAATAGTACTTCATTGAAGTCCTTCTGTATGAAATCTAAAGGCAAAAATAGTTTTCCAAACGAATATAAAATGAATATCATATCAGCCAACCATATCATACAACCATATCAGCTATCAATAAATTGAAATGAAATCAACAAAAGGCTACTTCACTATTAAGGAAATCATTTGACTACTATCAGAAACAAATAGGTTCTGAGAGCCCAGACAGCAACTTACTGACACACATAGCAGTCAGGTGTGGAACACTTGAGACAGACACTAGAAGCTACTCAAAGTCTTGACTCAGAAAGATAAGATGACTTGAAGCCTGTCAGACATTAGAGCAAGAACAAAGAAAACCCTATGATCTTCCAAACTACCTGTCAATCTTTCTGCACTGAGTTCAGAATGAAATGCCTTCCCTGGAGTAATGGAAAGTCCTCTCATGTTACCTTCTTGGTGCTCAGCTCAGTCAAGGTTTTCATTATCGTACACAGTCAAGCACCAACGTGAAGAGGAAGCATAACAAGAACAAATAAGCAATACACTATATGAAAGCTGAGTTACGTTTGGAAAAATATGGCAGGAATAACACGGCCCTGTCGGAACCCATGCCAGCTCTGCTCTTTGATTTTAGCCTCTATGATCTCAATTATACTCATTTCCCACCGTGCCCTCTGAGATGGTCTTAAGAAACAATCCTTCACTACTTCCTCATGAACTCTGTAAGCACACCTCAGTTCTGAAACACAGAGCTAGGATGTAAGGCCGAGGCACTCACCTTCACATAAGGCTATGCATTTCAAGTTACGGCTCTGCAGGAACTGGGACTGCTGTCCTTTTTTCTGAGACTAAATCATAAAACAATTGAAAAAATCACAGTTAAAATGAAAATGGGGTACGCTAGTAAGCATTGACAAGTGCTTGTCGTTAATAAACATGAACCGTTAAGAGGGCTGTGGAGAGTTATCCACCAAGATCTATGCATTCTTTTAACGGCCAGTTGTTTTTGTTACATCATTTAATGTATGTAAATAATCTTTGTCAAGTCATTCATGAGGCCAGTGAACTGAAGCAATGTTAAAACAGAGTTCAGTAGTCTCAGAACACGCAAGTGGAATTCAAAGTTAGTTTTACCTGTGAGGCTGACATTTATATCAAGGCAAACAATGAAATTTGCATGATGTTTTCAAACATTAAAATCAACCACTCTAGATAATGCGACCAGCAAAATCAACCCACATTTACAGCATTATTTACTAAGCCACAGAGGTTTCAAAAGCACTTCACATAGAAGTCGGTTTTATTTTCAGATATTAATCGAAGTTCATTATTCATCAGATGGGTTTTAGTTTCCCCACGAATATTCTTTTATTCTCACAAAAGCATAAAATTTGGCCCCACTCTGTCTGGAATGTTCTTTCTCTCAGAGACATGTGGCTCATGCTGTTTCTATCTCTAATGCTATACTCAAAGGCAACCCTTCTCAGAAGTATTTTCTCCTGACCATGCCAGGTAGCATTCACTCTAGTATTGACTTCTCTATACTGTTAAACATCCCTTTCTGTGAGGTCTTTTTCTTTGTCATTTAATAGTCCATTGACTTAACCATGTTTATAGTTTGTTTTGTAAAGAAGACAGGAGTAATAATCTAGTTTTATTCTCCAGAGTCTAAACTCGGCTAGTACAGTGAGACACCAGGATATGTGTGTGTGTGTGTGTGTGTGTGTGTGTGTGTGTGTGTGTGTGTGCGTGTGTGTGTTTGTGTGTGTTCATGAATATATATCAATTATTACCTACATGCAATGATGGTTTGCATTTAGAGTGAGTTTGACTCCATCATAAGTAATGATGACTTAAAGTACATTTTTAGGCTTAATAATCCTCAGTATTTATCAACATCCTGCTGTCTAATGAAGCTAGAGTTCAATGTCTCCCCTCTGACAGTACCTGGGACACATTGCTGCTTTTACTACTCGAAGCTGGCTCGTCCTTGGTTGACACCTTCTGCTTCTTGTTCATCCCTGAAAAACATCAGCACAGCAGTAACTCAGAGACACAGCTGACTGAAGCAAATGAAAGCACAATCGATGGATGCCAAAAGTTGTACTGTAGGCAGAAGTCTAATCACACCAATCCAGACTTGGCCACAGTAGGCTCACGAGGCGATAGCTGCTTGTACCTCAGAGCCCAGAGCTGATGGTTTGCACGTCTGGGAACTCCCAGAAGAGTTCTAAAATAGGAATCTCTGTTTGTTCTTGACATTAAAAATGGGGATAGAAAATTATTCTGTATACACTATAATTAGAGTACTCATAGAAGTTGATTTTAAAATGTTTAGTGACTTAGAATTAACTTCCATCTGTATTGCTTGTTGAGTACTAGGATAAGATCAGACTGAAAAATTCAGACAGGAGAAAAGCAAGCTTTCACCATGACATTGAAAACTGCTAGTATACACTCGCTTCTGTGTAGAAATTCCAATCTTTTTTACTCAAATCATATGTACTATTGTCTATGCTCAATCATAAATTTTAGCTTTCACTCTATTGAAGTCATGATATAATGTTCTACTGAGAAATATTTTAGAAAAAGAGAACCAATGTATATTTCATTGTAGATTATGCAAAAACTAAATCTATGACAATGTTCAACATACTATCACACCAGAAACTGAGAAATTCTTATATTTCAAAGATTATCTTGGTGCCAAGAAGCAGAGATGTTCAGAAATTTGCAAAGTAAGTTTGTCTAGCCTTTTCCAAGCCAGACATTCTCTGGAAGTTGCCCAGGTAGGTAGGAATAGACCTGACACGTAGAATAGGAGGAACGGCAGAGTACTGCGTGCACGGCTGTTCCACGGTTTAGGCTCTATATCTTCAGACCTCAAAACCAATCACAACTTCATCTGTCTCTGGAGAGTTTACACCCCTACCCACTGCCTCAATCTGAGCTATGGACAGAATTCAAGGTCTCTATCAACAAGCTACTTCCCAAGTCCTTAATTCCTCCTTTTAGAAATATGTCAGGTGCCTCTCAGATTCTGATAAAAGCTATCAACTCTCTTCTAGATAAATGCACATGCAAAGACAAAATTTCACATCCATTCATCTGTACCTAGTCTCCTCCCAGCTGTTTCTAGAATCCTGTTTAAGGACTCTGAGTACTATCATAAGAAGCAGAAATTTTAAAAAAAAAAAAAATGATTTTTTTTGTTTTTGTCATTTTTACTATCTACGCCGATGGTGTGTTATTTACCTAAACAGTATTTAGTTTTAAATCTGATTTTAGTTCTTTACGGTTGCCGGTCTCAATACTATTTTGTCCATCTGACACTTATCTTTAGTGTTATGTCAATGTCTCACTATAACAGTATTTCCTTTTCTATTAATTTAGTTATTCACTTTACACTCCATTGTCAGGCCCCCTCCTCCTAGAACCCCTTACACAGATCCTCCCCCATTTCCCCTCCCCTTCTGCTCTGAGATGAGGGAGTCCCTCCTCTATCACCTCTTTCATCCCCCCATACTCCTGCACATTAAGTCATTGCAAAACTGAGCCCATTCTTTCCCACTGAGGTCAAACAAGGCAGCCCAGTTAGGGAATTGGGATCCACAAACACAAGACCCCAACCCCAGCCCCATTTATAACAGTATTTCTTAACTTACTTGCTCTGTTACTATATAACCTGTCATTCCTTCATCAACAGATAATCAACAGAGAGAATGGAAGGGTTTGTGATGGCCTTCACACTCACTCTCACTTTCTCTCTCTCTCTCTCTCTCTCTCTCTCTCTCTCTCTCTCTCTCTCTCTCTCTCTGTGTGTGTGTGTGTGTGTGTGTGTGTGTGTGTGTGCCATTCTCATAAAACTTGAGAAATAAGATCAGAAACACCACACAGAAGCTGCCTGGTGCTCTCAACACTCTGTAAAAGTCTGAGTTCAATGCTTTTGGGTTCACCAAATTCGATCAGCCACATCTAGGGAACTGGATATCAGTTCCAACTCATTCCCACCCACCAAGTGTTTGGCCTGGAGTCAGGCAACCAGAACAACCAGTCTCCCAGCTGAGTGCAGCACAGTGGATGATTTGAGAAAGTGAAAAATCACGTGATAAACTGATTCACTATGTTCACTGATCTGAAGACTCTAGGGAGAGAATAAAGAGGTTGTTTCCCTTTCTATACAAGTCAGCTTGCCAAGCAACAGTAGTCATATGGTAACACTGAACCTAGCTCTGCCTAATTACAGTTCTTAATTATGTATTTCTATGTCTCATGTTTTGCTATCTTGCAGTCCTCTAAAATTGTACATTTTCTTTCCATCAGCCTTTTATTGTCTTTTCGATCAGTGATATTTTTTAAGTATCTGTGTAAGTACTCAATTTTAGTCACCACTAAAAGGCAAGTTATTGTGGTTCAATTTGCAGAGACCTAGACTAATGAACAGAGAGACAGACCAGGTTAATGGCCTCCTAGTTTACAGTCTTCTCTATGTATCATTGCCTGTAATTTGGAAATACTAAGATTTAGCATTCAAGAACCATATGTAAAACATTCCCTGGAAATGTGCAGTGTGATCATCACACACACACACACACACACACACACACACACACACAAACACACACACACACACACACACACACACACACACACGCACATGCACACACACCTGCTGCAGAAGTAGTTAAAGAATTTTGATACTAAGATTTTAGGGCAATCTTGATAAATTGTTATTTGCTTTTTTTTTTTATTCTGTATAATTTGAATCTATTTAAAAAGTGTTTAACTACTCCATAGTCAAATTTAAAGATGCGAAGACACACTAACTATAAAATCCATTATGCAAGGAATTGTTCAATGCTAATAAAAAGGAAATCATTCTTTCCATGCTTAAAACTTTCCAGGCTCCCTACAAAACCATGCTTTCGATTTAACTCTGACATCCCCCATCTCCACAAGAGGTAACTCTGAAATTAAAAATGAAATGAAGGATTACCTGAGTAACCAAACGATATGCTGGACATTGGGCTAAGATAGATCCCACTTCCATACATCGCACCGTGGAGCTGCCACGTGACGTTTAAGAGAGAGAAAGACATCCGTCAGTGCTTTGAATTAACATCATACAGAAAATGGCAGTCAGTTTCTTGTTGGAACATTAGGTCTAACTAAAATGACAGGACACTTATGCTGGGTCAAATGTAAGAAGAGCACCACTGTCTTGTTTGGAATGAGTGGATAAAGAAACAAATTGAGAGGAAAAAGAGCTGAAGAATTTCTCCACTCTGCCAGTAATAAAGAGAGTCATTAGTCATAAAGGGTTATACTCAGTTCTTCTAATGGATCTAAAATTCTAAAAGTGAGACTTGCTGAAGAGCGATGAGAGACATTCTCAGAAACACTACAAGTCGCAATATGAACACAGATAATCATTGTGTACCTCATCTGCCACTCCACCCTTCCACAGAGTGTTTCTAGTTAAAAGGAGCTGCATTATGTGAAATGTTTCGAGTGGTAGAAAGAACTCCTCAGAGCATTTAAAATTCTTCAATCTCATTTCTATACTGTAGGGTCCTCACATGCTAGGACTAAGAACTTGGTACCAAATCAATGGGTGTAAGCTTGCTGGCAAGCATAGTTACTTCTGTCCCCTGTGTTGTTACTGTACAGTGACAACTGGCTCAGGTGACTGATGAGGCTGGACTGTTTCTCTCCTCATGTCTTTGTGCTAAGGAACATTAGGACTAGCTCAAATGATAGCACACTCATGCTGGGTCAAATGGAATTTGGAGGTATGGACTTGAAGAGGAATAAGCAAAGTTAAGGCACACTGGGGCACAGTACTAAAGAAATTCACTTTAGAGAAATGGATGGAACATACGCCTTTACTTTCTGCACTGTCTTATCTTAGTTCTTACTTTCAAAGTGTGATTTCACTCTTTCTCCCGGAGAACCCTTTATTGTCAGGCATAGATCAATCTTACTTCAGTTATTTTGTGAAAATGTACCCATCATTATCAGAAATTCTGGATATTTTAAATAAATGCTTTAGAGCTCACATCTCGCCTTTACGAATAAATGGGCTCTTACTAAAACATGTAAAGATGTTACCTGTAGACGTGTGTTAGAGGCAACGACCAGACCATTCCTCAGGATAGAGTGCCAGTTTTCAATGTGAGAGCCACTAAACCACAGAAGTGGGGAGGGAAAAAGGCAAAGGCAGAAAGTCAGGTATCTCTACAATCAGTCTCTGCATAAGAAGTCATGATGCTTCCGGAAGTTCTGAGTTTCCAAGTTAAATATTGAAACTGCTGATTTGTCAGTTAGTGTCAACCTCCAAGACACTGTTTTCTCCCCATTCACTTCCGGAAGACAGGTGGAGCACCCCTCCCTCACAGCCATACTCACTGAAACGCGAAGGTGCTCCCAAAGAGCTTCTTGGCAGCTCTGAAGTTGGACTCTTTGGCTGGTGGGCTGCTGAGAAGGAGAAACTGGTGTGGAGTGTGCATGAACTTCAGTTGCTGTCAAAGGAATGCAAAGGAAGAGTAAGTGATGCTATGTCAATGTTTTGCCTGCTTAGGGATTATCCAAGTTATCCAATGTCAAAGCAGCAAAATTTTACACTAATGACTTTTTCGGACTGATTTAAAACCCTACGTATTTTTTAGAAACCCGTTTAAGTTAGACCTCACATAGAATTACCCGTGGGAAGCGACTTCTTTGGGCTAGCCAGAAAACAAGAGGTAGCAGATAAGCCCAAGCCATTGATGCTTAGAGTCCACTGCCCTGTCATGCTCACACTGGACTGCTCTAGAGGATGTTTCTTTTAAGACTTTTATTATAAAGTTCAGGGCATGTATTAGCAGCTACACACACACACACAAATAATTATTCCGGAGTCAATACACAACTTTAAAATGAAGACCACCCTTTGGCTTTATTTTCATGCCTTTGTTCTTTAACCAAGGGACAAGATCAGGTGAACTGTTCGACACAACTCTTTCCCTTTCTGCTTGGATACTTACCCAGGAACATAACATGCAGCAATTTGAAAATAAGGAGAGAAGAGTTTTCAATGCTGCTCTTAGGTGGTGATGAGCACTGCAGTCAGGGACCACTAGCTTCTCAGAAAGATTGCATAAACACTACCTAGGCTCACTAGCAAGGAGTCTGCATCGAGCATTTCAAATATGGAAAGGCAGAACTCTTGATGCACAATCACTCCCCAGATGTTACTTTTCCAACTCTTTTAGGAAGAATACATTCATATTGGTGTTTTTTAATTCATTTAAAAGGGCAGGGTGCACACTGGATATAGGTTTCATGTCTCAAAGGGGCTTGCAGCTCATGCACAAACGGGAACTGAGGAACTGAGCTGGGTCATATCCACCTCTGGACAAGCTGCTTAAGAATCACACTGGGCAGTCCTTCCAGCTAACACTTTCTCCCACTTATATGAAAGCACAACTTACCCTGTTGACTGGCAGTTTCACAATATGTGACCTATTACTTGAGATGACCCTGAAATGGAAATGATCAGCCAGTCAAAACTACGTATCAAATATCCTGACTGCTTTGCATGATAATCAGCAAATGATGCAAAGGTAGTTTTGCTGTGCCACAAACAAAATTCAGTAATGCTTTTCAGGTGATTACGTAAGTTTGGTTTACTTACTAACACAAACTAAGGAGCTTACGTAACAACAACAACAAAAAAGATAGTGTTATAAAACTTGTGAAAATGTCATTTTAAAAAAGCACAACCCTAAATATTAGCGACATGAACATTTTTGGAGATTCAATACTTTCCAATAATGAGAGTTTATCTCTGAGAAGCTGATCCATGGCCCTGATCATTTTGTTTCCAACATCTCTTAGATGAAGAATGGCTTTCAATAAAGATTCTGTTTGTTCAAACAGGTAAGGATATTTTTAAGTTGACAAGAGTTGACAGTAGCTTATCCACAAAAGTCAACATACATGACACTAAAGTTGACCATTTTCACCCAGGTACTTGAAACTATGAATGCTTCATACACAGAGTCTACTGTGTATAAAATAGAGGAGAATACAAAATGTTTGACCAAAAGACATCCTTGAGAAAGGCAGGCTAAAGACATGCCACAGAGAGAGGAATAACCATTGCATTAACGAAATGCTGTATTTGTCTTCCCAAAATGCCTACCTCTAGTTAAGTAGCTTTACTGGGCCCCAGGGCAGTAAGATAAAAATCATTATATTCTTTCACTTTTCTTACTCAGAAAAGTGGAATGTGCTTCTATCTCTGTTTCTAAGCATGATTTCCTCAATATCTTGGCTTTGCCCATGACATTTGAGCCTTCTTCACTCTTTGCCTAAAGTTCTCTTCCCACCCCATGGCTGCCTGGCCACTATCTATCTGACTTCAATGCCAGCGTAAATGGCATGATCTGCTGCTATCTTTTTGCCCTCCATTTCTCCCAGGAAGCTGCTGAGGGTTTTAAATCTCGGCTATCCTGTCCTGTCCTGTCCTGTCCTGTTCTGTCCTGTTCTGTCCTGTTCCCCCTTCCCCCAGCTTCTGCTTGAGTTCCTTCTTCAATTCTTTTATTAATGAGTCAAAGTGCCCTAATTGGGATCCCAATTTCCCCTGTGTCATCTGGTGAGCAATCTGAGACCTCAAAATTCCAGCTGTTTATTTTCTTACTTTAACCTTAAGTATAATTAGAAAATATGAGACTTTTAAAATGTCATTTTTTTCTGCATCTGTCAGTATTTTAATAACAGATCTTAACAGATCAGGTAAATTTCTGTAACTAAAGTTTTAATGGCCTTATTAGATCATGTGGTCTATGAAATTTTACTAAGCAAATGTCATCAGAAATCCGAGGATACTGGACTCTTGTCTGTCTGATGACAGGCTTTTGTTTGTTTGTTCTGTTTTTTATTATCTTTATTTTTTTTTACAGTCCAGTCATTATCCCCCTCCCAGTTTGCCCTCCGACAGTTGACAGTTTCTCATCCACTGCTTGTCACTCCCAGTGTTTACATAGGCCAGTCTCTTGTAATATGTATATTTGAGCTACTCTAGGATGGTAATTTTATTTAATTCAAAAAAGCCATGTACACAAAACCCTTATAAACTCTCATTGTATAGTCTTTGCATATGAAAAAGGATAAACTACTTGAAGCAGGCATCAAAGCAAGGTATGTTCTTTAGGTTGCCTCTCCTCTTTGATTTAGAGTCCTCCTAGAATACAGGCTGGGACTAAATGGTGTGTCCTTTACCAAGGCTTACCTTTAAGCAGTACATCTTCTGCCGTGGTCAAGTAGAGAGTCAGGCAAATTCAAAATTCAAAATATCTAGAGCATATTTCAATTTTTTTTCACTGAAAAGGATTAAGTTTTATCACCAAGCCCTCACTGAACTAGAAAATTAAATGAACCCAAATGCTTTCAGCACATAATCTAATTAAGTATATCCTTTAAGACTGTACACTAACCGCTGTCAAATGCATTGTGCTCCTACTTGTGCACACAACAGCATCTTCTTCTTGTGATATACTAGTTTTAATTAAAGCGAGAGTCATTAAGGACTCTTGGGTGGAAAAAAAATCACTAGGTATCACAGGCTTGTAGAAATGTGGCTTTACAGGGCTTACGAAATAGTCCCTCCCTGTTAGAAATGGAAAGAGCTACTGATTTTTATTAGGAGAAAAACTACAATCTTATACCATTGCAGAAGTGGATGAGCAAGGGGGTCCTGTTTATCCATCTGCTTCTTGATTTCCAGATAGGGTGCCTGAAAGACAAAATTCCATTCCTTCATTTTTCTTTAAAATTTACTTTTTACCCCCAACAAAAAGAAAATCAGATTAAGTGATATAGTCTAATCTAGCTAACACAAAGCCTGTCTAGACTTGGCATGGGAATAGCCAATTATCCTTTTCACACAAGGAGAAGAGAATCATGAACAGACTTGCCTCCTAGCTTTTAGAGACTTGACCAACAGGGGAGCCCAGGAGACTCCTAAAACAATATGGGCTATTACTGTTGTCCTTGGTTACTTCTCAGAAGTTGGAGGTTATTGCTGCAGACACTGTGTACTTTGGACAAAAGACTCAGAGGATTTGGGTTGGATATGACCTGGAAGCTTGCTCTCTGAGGACTAGCTTTCATAGTATCAAATGGTGTAAATAAAACTGCTAAGGGAGAAAAGCAACCAATAGTCCACCCCAGTTGTGAAGTCTGTGAACCACGACGATAACCCAGCATTGCAAGATATCCCTACTGGTGCAATAGTAGCACTCGTATTTTGATAATAATCAGTAGAGATCTGGACATGGGGCCTCTTCAAAAAGAGAGAATTTATCTCTGGTATTGAAAATCAAACCAACTAACCTATACCCATGCTTTGTGAAGTCATGCGTCTTAGAGACAAACATGCTGTTGCCACATTCCCAAACCAATATAATGTCTGACTTCATCCTGAATACTGGCACCCTTAGGGAACTGTAGCTCTCACCAAAAACAAACAAACAAACAAACAAATAAATCTTTGCAACAGATGGAGCTCATTACAGAAAGCCAGGATAGGCCAAAACATAGATAATAACTGATTATGCAGTGCCCAGCCCCAACTGATAAATCTACAATGCAACCCCTACATCTAAGGTTCAAAGAACATCGTAGAAAAGGGGTTAGAATGATTTGTAAGAAACAGAGGACCAGAAAGCCTGCTGGGAGGCTGTGCCTTCACGTATGATAAGGAAGCTACATCCTGGTAATCTCAACTATTTGGTTGCCTAAACACAGGACCTGAACAAAGACAACAACAGTTCACATGCCAGTGAAGGGAGAGATCTCACAGGGGTCCCACTCCTCAATAAGGAGCTACAGTCATTAACAACTACTAGGAGAAGAAGTATTGTTCCTGAGGGATGAGTCCCCCAGCTGGTTATCCAATCCCAAGGGGTCAATCCAACAAACATGAAAGCAACACTAAACACTCAGCAGATTGCATTCATATATCTGGTCATGTGCATGTGTGTGTAAAACAACAATAACTGAGAAAAACAAAGGCCGTGATTTGAGAGGAAGTATGTTTACGGTGGGACATAAGAGAGACTGGAGGAAGGAGAAGAAAGGGGGTAGGTACATCATGTAATTATTTTTAAATTAAAAATAAGATGAAAACGTTGATCCAATTTTAGCCTGGATTCTACCTTCATTAGATTATCAGAAGTGACTCCCTAGCCTCACAAACTGCCTGCCCCCTCCCCCGCCCGCACACACTCCCCTCTGTGTCTGTCTTGAGAAGATGCAAAGCCACCAACTTTGCCACAGTGCCTGCAGTGAGTTACCACTTAGCTACTTCTAGGATCTTCCATTTCTACATCAGTCCACTTGGCTCATCCTTCTCTCCCTGCATTATCTCTTCCTCATAGCGTCTTCCATTCCCGTTTTACATCTTACCCCTTTTGGGGTCGACGTAAAGTGGCTGGGAAGAAGTTGAGCTCCTGCCGCAGCCCTTCCCCTACAGCAGTGCTCAAAAGACAAAGTGCCCTGGTCCTTGGCAAAGCATTCTGCAATCTTTCTCTTTGATACTGAACACCTTGAATTTTAATATTAAACATGGACACAGAGCCATGATCCACTGCCGGAAGAAAACTGAAGACCATTTATGTAACAACTCTTCTCCAAAAGAAAAATTAATTGGAATTTACTGCCAAATTAAACATTTTATTACTTATCAAGGAACAACTTCTAACTTCTTTGTAACAGTTCAGAGCTAGCTTTAAAACATGGACTAGTATAATACTGTGAAAAAGATTAAATAATTTCATAAGACCTAGCAGTCTGCCCATTAAAGCCACTCTGCACAAGATAGATAGATAGATAGATAGATAGATAGATAGATAGATAGATAGATAGATAGATAGAT